>CM074718.1:64876770-66076770 GCA_037306005.1 Rhinophrynus dorsalis
ATCTCACATTAACATTATCACTGATCCGTACACTTCTATGGGGTTTCTCTTTTACAAGTCATAAGGACGGTACTACAGTTATTTAGTGGCCCTATGAATCCCCTTGGACTTATAATGTCTGTTAACATATTTTCCTTAATTCGCATGATTTTTATATGATTTTGCCATGTATAGTATTATATATAATTAATGAGCGTACTGTTTTCTAATTGTACCTAACAAACCCCCTTTATACTGGGTTAACACTTTCAGTGCCAGAGGGGAAACCAATGCGTTGGTTTCCCCTATGGCACTGAAAGGGTTAAAACGTGTAAGGCTCTGGGGAAACTTCCATTGCTATTTTCGGGACATTTGTGTAAAACAAGAAATGGAGCGATCCGTGGCACCAGTGAGACTATATAATAATTCCCTTTGATTTAATGGGGCTTTTAACCCCTTGAATACTAGAGAGAGATAGCTGCACTGGAAGAATAACCTCCAGGATTGAGGGGACCAATCACCCAATTGAAATGAACAGGACTTTGGGAAATTGTTATTTGTATCCTCTGTTTCAGTTGGTTTACTCCACAATTGATACAATTTATTTAACCCTTTGAGTGTCAGAAGGGTACGGAACGCATTGCTTTGCAATACGTTCAGTACCCCTCTGGCACTCAAAGGGTTAACCTATGTAGTGTCAGAGAGTCATCTTAAGCATTGCACTCAAACGGTTAATACATCAGCCTCAAGCTTCTCTAGAATTCAAGGGGTCAATAGCCCCACTGAAATCAGATGAACTTTTGAGAAAAAAAAATTGCACCCCTATAATGCACTTGCTTCCCCAGATTTGCTCCACGTTTTACACACGCGTGTTACCCATCGGGACACGAACTTGCACACAGCAAAAGTGAAACAAAAATTGGATTATTATTATTATTATGATGTTAGGAGTCTTTTTGGAACCAATAATTTCTACAATATTGTCTGCATAAGGAGTACTTGGTATTTACTATTATTTTGGGGAAACATATCCCAGATCACAGAACACAAAAACTGAGGGGCTGTCCCCCCGGAACCCCACAATACTGACAGACACTCGCCATCTAACATACTTTACAATCTGCCTTATACTAGAATTAACACCTAAAATGAACTGGAGTTATATATTCATAGATACTCTGTAACTCTGTACAAAGTCTCTGTTATCTGAGGCCTAAAGGCTAGTCCTTCTTATACTGCGAGGGAGCAGACACTGCTGCCTTTTCCAGGGCTCTGGATTATCTGTAAAGCGGCTAAGATAAAATCATAGCCTTTCTCAATACAACACCAATGGACACGAATATCCTTAAATTAACAGACATTAAGTCGTCTCTCTCATTAAATACAATCAATTCTCCCTGATTAGGACAGTTTATACTTGCGTTAAAATCACGTTTAGGATTGTATTATAAAGATTTAACAAATGGGTATTTCATTTTAGATGTTATTGTTAACTCTTTGAGTGCCAGAGTGCATATTTATCTATCGAAATAAATAGGTAGATAGATAGATAGATAGATAGATAGATAGATAGATAGACAAACAAAGATAAATACTGGGGGGTGATTGACAATAAAAAGGGGCTCAGTATTAAAAGCAGTAAAATATGCTGATAGGAAGGACCAATACAGAGATATACTATACAGCTGATTCTTATAACAAGTGTCCTGATCACTCCTCCCTGTGTGCTGTAACCACTCCCCATTTGGGATACTGACACCAAGGCAGACAGTAGGTGACACTCTGCATGATGACCCTATTACACACAGGTTCAGTTGGTCTGTGATGAGTCTGTCCAGCAATTACACTAACGCGTGGAGAAGAACTAGTAAAATCTGGGGCAAACCAACTGCATTCAAGGGGTAAAATGCTCCATTTAAATAAATTGAAATTTGGAATTTTTTTATTTTCCCCCTACTATCTAGTTATTTATACTACATAAAAATAAAAGTGTTTCAGATTAAATTTTCTTTAATAAAAAAAGATCAAAATAATATTCTATAAATGCAATAATGACGTGATATTAATATTATTATTATTATTATACGGTTCAGTTTCTGGAAAGCCCAAATAAGCAGGCCTCTCTGCATCTGTTTTTCAGCATGAATAAAACTAAAATTCTTATGAATATTTATTATTTTTCTCACACTATCTGCCTATTACCCTCCTGTGGCTGATCGTTATAGAGAGGAAAAGAGCAACACTGTAATCATTACTACTGCAAAAATGGTGTTTATTTACATTTTATAGGTTTTATAACTTTCTACACTATCATCTATCTATCTATCCATTATCTATCTATCTATCTATCTATCTATCTATCTATCTATCTATCTATCTATCTATCTATCTATCTATCTATCTATCTATCTCTCTGTGTATCTATCTATCTATCTATCTATCTATCTATCTATCTATCTATCTATCTATCTAATCTATCCACACACACACATCGTGTCACAGTTGTATCATATGTACAACGTGGGATATTTTCCTTTTTTCGAGCTCCACATAGTGTGAAAATATATGTATTTGGTTATACCACGAGTATATAGATAGATAGATAGATAGATAGATAGATAGATAGATAGATAGATAGATAGATAGATATGATAATTGGTGGATTAAATGTTTTTTTCTCTCAGATATTGGATGTGATATAAGTAGACCCTATGAGAGCCATACTCTTAACCCTGTAAGTGCCAGTGGAGTGAGTTGCCCACCCTCTGGCACTCAGACGGTAAACCCCCCTACACACGACCTCAATGGCAGTGAAATCATGCTCTGGTACCTGAGACACTGGCAGCCATCTCGCAGTCACTGCAGCCCGGGGTCTCCTCCTCCTCCTCTTCCCCCTTGGGTCTGGCCTCCATCGGCCGCTGCTTCTTCCTGCCCCTTGGGCTCTCCAGCAGGCCGCCGGGGCCGTCTTCCCCTGGCCTTCCGGGCTCTCCTTCCTCGCTGAGAGCCGAATCTGAGTCCCATCCAGCCGGCTCTCCCCCGGCACCCAGTCCCTGAACTCCACCGCAGGGAGAACCCAACCCTTCTGCTTCCACCTCCCCAAAAAGCCTCCAGCAACAAGAGGGGGTGCTAGGGCTGCTGGTGGGGAGCAGGCGTCCCAGCCGGTGGTAGGACCCTGAGCGCTCCTCTTTCTTGTTCAGGATGGCCTGGATGGAGAAGGGTGTCAGGGTGCTAGAGCTCCGGAGAGCCATCGGGAAGGGATCAAGTACTGAAATGGATCTTGCGTCTTTGTACCAAGGTCCCCAGATCGATTCAAATGGAACAACTAGCAGTGGGCAGCTGATCCTGGACAAGGCACTGGGGGGACCATCTGCTGGGCAGGAGGGATCCGGGGAGCCCCAAAACATAAAGTGATCCTGGTGAGATGGGGCACACAGCAGCACCGCAGGAACTCCGGGCAGTAGGTTACTAAGCGCAGATCCCCAGATCTCAGGTGGGGGAGTCACAGACTTCCATGCATGCTGCCCTCCTCTCCAGGACTGGAATACTGTAGCACTGACCCAGCGCTTGTCTGATCCACTTTAGGACTGACACACTGCAGCACTGACCCTCTGTGGACTGACACACTGGCCCACTGGTAGACTGGCACACTGAAGCACTGACCCACTGGTAAACTGTCACACTGAAGCACTGACCCACTGGTAAACTGGCACTCTTCTAGCACTGACCCACTGAATCACTGCTGACCTGGTGCACGACAGAGATGATCACTGCTGGACCCACTGTGACACTGTAAGACTGAGCCACTGCAGCACTTTCACACTGCAGGGCTGTCACCAAGGCTGACCCACACGGACACTCTGAGGCACAGAGGCGGCCTGCTGCTTCTTAGTACACAGGCTGAATAGTCCTGTGCAGCTGGGTTATTCCCTGGCATTAGATGCTGTCTGTGCTCCCTCTCTATCCTCCTCTCTCATTCCTCACCTGTGAGTGACAGCTCCAGACAGAGCGCTCTGATTGGTTGGATTGCACTACAGGACGGGGCATCATTGGCTAGCCTCCTGTGGGGAATGCTGACCTTAAACTGGAACTGGGACTGACGCATTAACCCTTTCCATTCTAAACCAGTGTGCAACCTAGGATCATCCAGCATTCATTCCTCATCCAGCATCTGTCAGCGATAAATGTATCGCAGAGATTAACAGGCATATTACTAGGAGAATGTCAGGTTTTACAAAAAAATAAAATAAAAAGTTCGAGAAGCAGTTTTATAGAGTTATAAATAATTTCGTTGCTGTTTACTTTATTAATTTAATGTATTTAATTATGTATTCACCTATTTATTTTATTATTAGTGACTATTCGTTCTGTTTGGAAGATAGTCTCTCTCCCACTGACACCTTTTTCATTTTGTGTAACACTTACAAAATGTGTTTAATCCTGAATCCAGATTGTATGTTTATATGTATGTATGTGTGTGTGTATATATGCATTCGTGCATGTATGTGTATGTGCACGTAATATATGTATGTATGCATATTATATATATATATATATATATATATATATATATATACATTCAGTCTCTCTTTATGGATAGATATATAGATAGATAGATAGATAGATTATAAATAGATAGATAGATAGACAAACAGACAGATAGATAGATAGATAGATAGATAGATAGATAGATGATAGATAGATTATAAATAGATAGATAGATAGATAGATAGATAGATAGACAAACATACATATAGATAGATAGACAGACAGACATATAGATAGACAGATAGATAGATAGATAGATAGATAGATAGATAGATAGATAGATAGATAGATAGATAGATAGATAGATAGATAGGTAGACAAACATACATATAGATAGATAGACATATAGATAGACAGATAGATAGATAGATAGATAGATAGATAGATAGATAGATAGATAGATAGATAGATAGATAGATATAGTTTGATGCACAGGTAATAATTTATGGGTCCTATTCAGTAACCTAAATTGGTGCAATTCGGCATAAAACGAACCGAACCACATGGATAAATGAAAATGGCCAATGACTTAATTTGATCCATTAACCCCATGAATGCTGTTCTCCAACACATTGCGAATGTTTTAAAAGCACAGTTTAAATCATGGAGAAATGTAGCATTTTTTTTCTTGTCCTTGTGATGTCGCCGTTTTTCTCCATGATTGTCCCTCTTTAGCTGTATAATAGGGCCCCGTCTCCTCTGTGATACATTATTGGGTGAAAAAGAAATGTAAATGTTACCTTCCTAAAATGTCCTGCAGAACATGTCACTGATTGATGTCCTTGTTACACACATCACAGTGGCCTATGTATAAAGCCCAAAGCAGAGCACATCCACTACTCAATATATATTATATGTGGATCCTAGAGAGGTGTTAATAGTACCATTTAACCCTTTGAGTGCCAGAGGGTGTGCCCAATGCATTGGGCAGCTCTCTGGCACCCAAAGGGTTAAATCAGTGTGGATGGTGATTGTTACAAATCCTACAGATATTATGTACCACAACGGATCCAGTTATTTTATTCCGGGTTCCCAGTGTGCCATAAAGGTACCGGTACCGACCAGATCCAATCAAAACGCTTCCATAAAAAGTAAAATAGTTGGACGAATTCATTCGTTTTGCCGTAGAGATAATACACAATGACAAGTAAGACTACAATTTCATTTTTTTCTCAAAGTATTGATTATTATTTTTTTAATTGCATTTCCCTGTATTTATGGATTAATCGTTTAATATATAGAAATTGATATCAATAGGCTCAGTGAGAGTGGGGTACCAGGTAGAACGGGGCAAATTTGGAACAAACCAACTACACTTTAGGGGAGACATAAATATTTTCCAAATTCATACACGTTTAAATGGGTATTTTAACCTCGCGAATTCCGGGGACCTCTCAAACATGCAATGTGTTCGATACTTGTCTGGCACTCAAAGGGTTAACAATCCCATCTGAGTCAATTGGAATTATAGGGCAGCTGATTTGTCCCCAAACTACTGCGGCTAATCTTAGTACAACAGCCTCGGGATTCATATGTTTAATATGTGATCATTTAAAATAATAGTACATTGTAATTTTTTTAGGATGAATATAAACTGTTCAGAACTTGCTAACAAAATGACTGAATTATCTGGTAATATTTATTAATAACAAAAGTAATACCATGAGAATTCGCTTTATCCTGTATCCGTGAGAACACAATATAAGAATAATATCAGTGTAATTTCTAATTACACTAATAATAAGACGTCTGTTCCTATACACAGAGGTACCACTGTACTGCTTTATCTTCTGATTAATATTAGTATTCCGGATCTACAGGTCATTAATGGGGTTTAACTGGGGGAATCTAGTAATCATCCAAAGAGACCTCAGTGCTTCACCAATACTGTCATGAGATGTATTATATAAGACTGCAGGAATAATTACACAGAAATCCACATTTGCACAGTCATTGGGAATATATATATATCACATGTCCCTCTATACATCATAAATGTGTGCATGTGTGTCATTTTAGCACTCCTAATGATTTTATGATCTCATGTAATAGTCCGGTTAGGTATACAAGAGTACAGTCACAATAATAAATACACTGAACAGCGATAATAGGCGCTTGCAATCTACATGGACGGAGTGAGAGAGAGAGAGACAGAGAGCAAGAGAGAGACAGAGAAAGAGAGATGAAATAAGACAAACACCTATGGAGAGGATAGATGAACAGATAAACTGCTAGAAAAAAGGACTGAGAAAGCAAGATAGATCTACAGATGTACAGACAGACACATCGACAGATAGATAGATAGATAGATAGATAGATAGATAGATAGATAGATAGACAGATAGATATCAGCACGCATGCCAATAAATAGCTGGTAGACATGGACATAATTCTACAGACAGTAGGTAAATAGTTGATACAAATATGAATAAACAGCGAGTATATAGATTAGACAATTAATTGATAAATAATAGATCGATAGATAGATAGATAGATAGATAGATAGAATAGATGATAGATAGATAGATAGATAGATAGATAGATAGATAGATAGATAGATAGATAATAGATAATATACAGACGGGTTATTAATTCAACAGACAGTACATAGATAGTTGATACTCATATGAATAAATAGCTAGTATATAGATTAGATAATTAATTGATAGATAATAGATAGATAGACAGACAGACAGACAGACAGATAGAATAGATGATAGACAGACATACAGATAGATAGATAGATAGATAGATAGATAGATAGATAGATAATAAACAGATAATATACGGACGGGTTATTATAACAAATGGATAGGAAAGTATAGTATATAATAATATGATATATAAAGATATTTTCGGTGTGACAACAGTAGATATATACATCCAATATCAGTAAATAAAATGCACTTATTGCAGATGTTACAGATGTCTGGGTCAAAGCAGAATGCAGGGAATCTTTAAGCAAACAGACGAAAGAAAATAATAGATACTTTCGATAAATTAGTGACAGTCTTAAAATAAGGATTAAAAAAAACAGAATGGTTTCTCAACTCTTTAGTTGTTTGAGCGTTTTGGAGGTGTACAACGCAGTGTCCTTGGAAGTGAAGGGGTTAAGGGAAATGAAAAGGGTGTGAATGTGGTACAATGTGTGGCCGAAAGTCTAAGGAGGATTGGGGAAATTCTGGACCAAACCAACAGCACCATAGGTGACGTTTAAAAATTACCCCAATTCCCATTGATTTACGAGGAGTTTTTTTTAACCCTTTGAGTGCCAGAGGTGTACGGTGTTCATACCCCTCTGGCACTCAAAGGGTTAAACCCTTGAATGCGAAGCAATGCTTTTGGAGACTCTCTAACATTCAAGGAATTAAAACCTTCACTTAGGTGAAAGGACACATTTTATTGTTCCCTATAGTGCAGAGGGTTTGCCCCAAAATTGCTCCAGTTAATCTCATTGAAGACAGAAAATGACAGTTGTAAAGCGCAGGCAAAAAATTAGAGATATAAAATACAGTACTCTGTAACAAACGCAAATACAATCCAAGTTAGAAAAAAAAATCTAATATTCTTATTTTTACTTATATGGGGGAAGGTATACTAGGTAATATATAAGGCACAATATTATTATAACAACGTTTGAACTTGATGGTCTGGTGTCTTCTGAACCCTAAATGACTATATAGATATCTATGTAACTACTTGGTGCTAGTGTATTAAAGTCACATTATCAACTAAAACGACTTTGTTTTATTAAAGCGCTTCCAAAGTCACATATATATCGCATTAGCTTCTTTGTGTTTATAATACTAGTATTGAGTCATTTAGATTTATCGATCATGGGGACTCTTAACCCTTTTAGCGCTATGGGAGGTGGGCGATGTATTGCTACGCTTTCCTCTAGCACTGAAAGAGTTAAGTGTCGGTGACTGGTGGAGTTCATGTAGGGCAAACATATGAAGTGCCCAGATGACATCACTTAATTAACATAATCCGTAACTCAGAATAATTTTAAAACTATTTTTCACGATAAATAAAATGACTTGAACGACATTTAGGAGAATTTCAAAGCTCTTTCAGAATCAGTAAGGTTGTTTTTAGGCGATAGGTCCTTTTAAGAGCCCTGCAGATAGGTCCTTCATTACTAAAAGAAAGAATGACACACGAGGGAGTTTTGCTTTGGTCTGATGAGGCTTCCTGATATCTGGCAGACAAGTTGGGTGGTCTGTGTTTATTTCAACAGCCTTAACTAGACCTCGTCCTCACCTCCCAGTGCAATTCCCCTTAGCAATATGTCCTGCTGGGCTCCTCTTCATCCAGTTTGGTCTGATCCCCTAGGAAAAAAAATCAATACACAGTCAAAGATTTTCATTTATTTTCACCCCACCAAGAAGTTAATTTATAGGCCAAGACCAATAGGGCTCTAAATCTGTGAACAAGGAACAACCAGGTACTTTTGCAGATCTCCTGCCAAACAGACGTTCCAGAGAATCCCCTTTCTGTGTTATGCAAAGATTTCTTCATACTTATAATTCAGATGCACTGGACTAAAAGGTGATACACTGGCCCTTATTTATAAAAGCAAACTGGCGTTATTCTAGAGTAAACCAACTGCTCCATGGGGGACATATAACGATTCCTAAATCCTCAGGTACTTGAACAGAGCTTTTTAACTCCTTGAATGCTGGACAGGTCTCCAATGCATTGCAAAGCAATGAGTTGGAAACCTCTCTAGCATCCAAGGGGTTAAAAGCCCAATTACATTTGTCCCCTATGGTGCAGCTGGTTCACTGCAGAATAGCTCCAGTTTGCTTTAATAAATATGGGCCTTTGTATGTTCTGTTTACATGTAACTACCCAGCATCCCACACTGAGGCTGATGTAATAAGATGGGCTGGAGTAGCTCTAAAGCAAATCAATTTCAACTTGGGGGCAGGTATTAATTCCCCAAATTCCCTGTGATTGAAATGGAACTTTTAACCCCTTAAAGTGGAACTTTCACCTTAATTTAAGTCAGAATATTTGTAAACTATTTTAAAAGCTGCCTATGTGTTACATTAGCCAATAATTGCAGGACCCTGTACAGCACCAGTTATGTTTAATATGGTAATTAAGCTTTTCAGAGATGTTTCATATGCTAATGAAGCATGTTCAGTGTTTTGGTGATGTTTCATATGCTAATGAAGCTTTGTGCAGTACCAGGACATTTTCACTTTCACTTTTTCTGCTGGAATTTTGTTTAACATGATACACAGGCAGTTTTGAATGAAGTTTTCAGATATGTAAAGAAAATTCAAGGTCACAGGTCCACTTTACCCTCTGAGTGCCAGAGGGGTATGCAACGCATTGCAGAGCAATGTGTTGTGTACCCCTCTGGCACTCAAAGGGTTAAATGACAGAGAAATCTCCTAAGCATTGCTTCACAAGGTACTAGCGATTACTCTAGCACTAATGTTGTTAATGGGAATTTGTATTTGTTCCTTAGGGCGCTTTTGGTGTACCCCACATTTTTTGCACTTTGCCTTTGTACCGTATGCCCACTATATGCTCTGTTTACATGCTACTACCCAGAATGACACACTGAGGCTGATGTGCTAAGGACAATTGGATCAATTTTGGGAGCAAACAATTATTTCATATAGAACAAATTCCCCAAATTCCAATGGGACAGTTGTGCTTCAAAGCAATTACATAGGACAAATGTAAACATCCCATATTTCCATTGGTTTAACCCCTTGGCTGCTACAGAGCAGTGTTTTGAGAAACACTGCTCTATAGCAGTCAAGAGGTTTTCAGCCTGTGGTTCTACCACCCTTGGGGTAATTAGCACACAGGAGGAGTAGATGCCACAAGTTGGACCTATTCACTGATTAGTTGTGTCATGCTGTCCATGTACCAGACTAGCATAATGTGGCTGAGGGCCAGCCAATCCTGTGCACAATGTGAATATGTCATCCGGATTAATAAAACATAAACAGTGACTGGGAGCCTTCATTTGTCATCCTAGGCAAAGAGTATGTATTAGGCTCAGTGGGAAGTGTCTTGCCATGCTCGGTGTGAAGCAGCAAGCATTGGATCAGGGAAGAGGAGAGTGCAGGGGCAAGCTGGAGTGGGTGCAATCAATCACAATTCTGGGCTGGTGGGTCTCAGCCGCTCTCTCTCTCCATCTCTTGCTTGCTTCTGTAAAGCAGAGGGAGGTGTGCGTGTGTGGGGATGGCAAGCATTAAGTCATTTTTGGAGGCCCTTAGCCAGGGATGGTCTTTGGGATATGAGACATGGGCAGACAATAATGAAGGCTTGCAGAGTTGTGCGTATAATAAGGAACAGTGAATACCGTGCATCAGGCCAAGGCTGCAAATTTTGCTTCTGGCAGAGGGCATGCCCACAGCATCACATTGTCAACACTGGAGTCTCTTCTGGCATTCAAAGGCTTGACCCACTGAGAACCAGTGAAATGTGTAATGCATTGCTTCACCATGTGTTGCATCCACCCCCTTCTGGTTCTCAGGAGGTCAAAGAAGAATATGCACAATGCGTATACATCTCCTTTCTCTTACCACCCCATTAACCATCAGAGTGCCAGCGGGTTGTGCAACACATTGCTCTACCAGTAGGGGATACTTGTTAATAAAGTGGTTGAGAAACTCTGTAATACAGATCACCAATGCTTTGCAAACAAATGCACTGGAGACTGCGCTAGGATATGAAGGGGGTAAATTCTAGAAGGAATTACATCCTCAGTATCAGAGAGGTTATCACATCTTTATCACTTTACACTTTCACACATAGCCCCCTGTTCTTAGTAAATGGCCCTAATTGTGATATGAAAGTCCAAAATCAGTTGTGTCTTGTTTGCTGGGTTTGTGAACTTAAAGAGATAGTAATGTTTCACAATAAAAGCAGCTCCAATTAATCTTCATAGTATTTGGGCCATGGAAAGAGTTATTTCAATACTGTCAGAGTTGTAGTTTAAGAGTAATTGAATGATAAAGAATCCTCCTCCAGCCCCTTTTACTGATGTAACACTGCTCACCTCAGAGCAGCAAGACTGTCCAGATGGATTACAGACAGGGACAATCTTCAATTAGCATACGGAAAAACCTGGAAAACCTTTCAAAGGGGGCAGTGTTTGCTCACAGTAAGAAGATTGTCCCTTGCTGCTACCTGTTCAGTCAAAAGATCAGATTCCACATCTGAGGGGAGGTGGCTTACACTAGGTAAAAGGGGCAGGAGGGGGATACTTTATCATTCAATTACTCTTAAACTACATCTCAGACAGTACTGAAATAACAGTCTCCATGGCCCAAATATTGTGAATATTAATCAGAGCTTCTTTTTTTGTGAAACATTACTATCCCTTTAAAGTGGTGCTTTTCGTGGGGTTTGTAGTGGTACTAAGTACTGGCACCATGTAACAAAAAAAAAAGAAAAATATAAAATTAAATAAGACATGATTATTATTATTATCATTATTATTATTTGCCTTTCTTTCCTCCAAGAATAAAAAATGGTACATGAATCTAGCACTTTTTTACCTGGATTCCTTGATGACAGTGGACCTCAGTGAGAATTTTCAGCTGGATCATGAAAGGTCACTGGGTCATATTATGAATTTGCCAGTGCAGCCACCCAAACAAATGGCCGCACTCTACCAGCTTTGACCTGTAGTGACAGCAAGCCCAACTAATAAGTCCACTAATGCCAATTCTTCTACTCCTTGCTTACTACATTGACCTAGGCAAGGTATAGAGGAGAGGAACCTCCTCCCCAAAACACCCACAGCCTGTCCCCTTGTCCTCAACTTGGCACAAGAAGCATGAAGGGGATTTTGTGCATACGTAAGGAAGCAATGCACCATTCTATGCCACCAGCAAGGTAATGCACCATTGTATGAAACAAGCAAGGTAATGCACCACTGTATGAAACAAGCAAGGTAATGCACCACTGTATGAAACAAGTAAGGTAATGCACCATTGTATGAAACAAGCAAGGTAATGCACCATTGTATGAAACAAGCAAGGTAATACACCACTGTATGAAACAAGCAAGGTAATGCACCATTGTATGAAACAAGTAAGGTAGTGACCATTACAAAATGAGTTGACCTGGTACCTTTCCTTTTAGAAAATCAAATAAATATCAAATAAGAATTCCTATGTTTTAAATGGGGATTTTTAACACAATTAATGCCAGATGTCTTTAAATGCAAGATGCTGGACACCTCTCTAACATTCAAGGGGTTAAAAAGCCATACATAATTCAATGGGAATGTAGTGCAGCTGGCTTCCTCCAGAAGTTCTGCAGTTCCCTTTAGTACATCAGCGTTACTGTTTCATTAGGACACACTTCATTTAAAGGGATAGTAATGTTTCCAAATAAATTAAGCTTAGATCATTCTTTAACATTTTTGTAGCTCTATAGAACTTTATAAATTCATTCATAATTAAATTATAAAGTGTCTCCCTCATTTCCTCTATACCTTGTTTAACCATTTGGGTGCCAGACAGGTATACCACTCTGGCATTCAAAAGGTTAATGTCATGTAGTAATGGTGTAACCATTTTCCTATGCATGCTGTGGGGCTGACACACAGGGCTTGCTGGCACTGAAGTCTTAACCCTTTGAGTGCCTGAGGGTTACCCCTCGCATTGCTCTGCAATGCGTTGCGTACCCTTCTGGCACTCAGAGGGTTAATGATGAAAAATGTGTCCACTGATATCCAGTACAGGGATCATACACACAGTTGTTTAGCTGCTGGATTCATGAGTTAACACCAGAGGAGCTGCACTGGTGATTTCATACCTAACCCCAATGTGTTGCTTACCTGTCTGGCAGGGTAGGCGGTAACTATACACACTGTCCTATGTAAGATGTCATTGATATGGAATAAACCTTTTATTGTTCATGCTTTCAAGCCTATTTAACCCCTTAGGTCTCCTACATATTTGTTCTCAATGCACTGGGAACCACTGGCATCCAAGGGGTTAAACTATGGGTAGAACATTGTAGAGATTTTTAAGGATCAGTAAAGAGTTAAGAAATAGCATTTAAAGGGATAGTAATGTTTTAATATACCAAAATGTAATATTGCAGCTATTACAAAAATGAACTAAACAATCCCAGTCCCATCTCTCACACCTTTATGGTTTGAGAGATACACAATGCTAAAATCCTTCCCTCCATCTCCATTCCCTGACGTCAGCTGTAAAGGTGACAGCAGGAGATCGGTGTCGGCCGACTCGAGGCGGCTGTTCAGCTGAGCCGAAATAGTGCAATGTAAAAAGAAACATTTAATTGGAACGGTCTACAAAGTGGGCTTGGTTTTCAAGAACACTTTGTAGACCGTTCCAGTGAAGTATTTCTTTTTACATTGCGCTATTTCGGCTCTGCTGAAGAGCTGCCTGCCGGTCCCGGGACCAGGATCTCCTGCTGTCAGCTTACAATCCTGGAGCAAACCAACTGCACCAGAGGTCACAAATACAAATTTCCCTGTCACTGATATCATTGGGGCTTTTAACCTCTCGAATGCTAGAGAGGTCTACAGAGGATTGCAAAGCAATGCATCTCATACTTCTCTAGCATTCAAGATGTTAAAAGTCTCTTTTAAATCAATGGCATATGTTATTTTCCTCTGCGTGCAATTGGTTTGCCCCAGAATTGCTCAATGTTTTTCTTAGTACATTAA
Organism: Rhinophrynus dorsalis; assembly: GCA_037306005.1. Lineage (NCBI taxonomy): Eukaryota > Metazoa > Chordata > Amphibia > Anura > Rhinophrynidae > Rhinophrynus > Rhinophrynus dorsalis. Next base: position 64,890,977 of record CM074718.1, read on the forward strand.
CCTCAATTGTCGTAATTCTTTATTGCCTCTTCAAAAAAGCAAAAAAAAAAACAACTTTTACCATTAACACTTTGAGTGCCAGAGGGGTACGCAATGCATTGCAAAGCAATGCGTTGCGTACCCCTCTGGCACTCAAAGGGTTAACAGTCTCATCTAGTCAGTGTATATGTCAGTGTAATTGCACTTGCAAAGGGATGTAGATTTGTCCACATTAATCAGAGCATACTTTCACTCTCCAGCCAATGGGAGTTGTAGTCCCCAACAGCTGAAGGTCCAACAATTCACTAATCCTGGCCTTGGTTTTGTGACAATTATAGGTATCCTAATGGTAAGTAGTAAATGCTGAACATCATGATGGCACATTTAAAATGTCGCTTCTTCAAAATGGTGCTCTTAAAATGTCACCTTGTTAACCCTTTGAGTGCCAGAAGGGTACGCAATGCATTGTGCTCCCCTTTGGCACCGAAAGGGATAAAACAGTGTATAACATTATGCTGCCCTGAGTGTCAACTGATTATGTGTTAGGTTAGGTTAGGGTGTGGGAGGTGATTGCATTAGTTTAGGGTAGTTTGGAGGTACAGTTTTTAAGGTTTGTTGCGTGGTTTGGAGTGGTGATAATGGATTGGTAGATGCTGTTTTAATAAGATGACTTTTTAAACAGTGACATATTAAGCGCTTCATTTTGAGTAAAGCTACACGTTATTCAAACGCCAAAAACAGAGCAGGCACTGGCACCATATCAATAACAGAACCACAATCTAACCACTAAAATAGTGGTGTGCACTCTGTACCAAAACTAACCATCTTAAAGCGACAGAGGTATGACCCAAGAAAGGCTAGCCCCCAATCAAAGACGTCCTATACATGAGGCACCCAGATGCAGAAATATTCTCAAATACTAGATATAATTTTTATTAATCAAAAACAGATGAGACATATATTAAAAACAATTAAAAACATAGTAGAAGAGGGCCCTGTTCACGCATATTGGTTTATGTAAAATAGAACGTGACCTAAAAATACATACATCACTATTCAATATAACACAAGATAATGTTCACTAATATATGTTTAGAACACTATATATAATGTAGTGATATATTGTAAGTCTAGCAATAAGAAACTTGTATACAGATGTATCCCAGTAAACATACGGAAAAAGATAAATATCTTCACTAGGTACTATAATATTAAGCCCATTTGACCAATATAAAGGTAAACCGCTTAATAGCAGAATCCCCGCATTTGGAAGTCATGCAAGGTATACAGGTGGAGAAAAAAGAAGTTAAAAAAATACTTATCCAAAATATAGGCCATCCGAAAAACAGGACCCTCTCTCCACACCGACCATTTCAATGTGCATCGACGACAATTAGGCTTCGCCAGGGGTTTACTGGAAAGCTACACTAGAAACACACTGTTTTGACACAGGGGACATCTTAAAACCTTAGCAACGTATGACGTGCCAGGACCTCACGCTGGTCCCAACGTTAAGGACCGGTGATGGCCTGGAATGTCATGCAGTTCTAGGATGGCAGCACCCAGAATTCATTACGAAAAAAAAGTGCTGTGGTCCTTAACGGCCTCCTCCAACCGGATTGGGAGGTTGTTAATGGGTTAAATGTGCTATTGTGGTGGGAGCTCACAAATCTGGAATAATTTCATAGTGAACCCAAAAATATAGCTATATATATCTTGTCTATAGACAGATATACAAGAAAACTGATGGGAGGTTCCCAACAGCTACAGAGTCAAATGCTGCCTACCCTAAATTTAGAGCATTATTAAAGGAGCAGTAAACTTTTTTAATGAAAAAATATATATTGTATGGCGTCTCTTGTTGAGTAAAATAAGTGCACTCCCACTGCTGATAGATGCATATTTCCAGCGTTATTAATGCTTAAACCTACATTTTTTACATTAGCAGCGACCTCTAGTGGTCAAATTCCAATTAATATTCTGTTACATTCTAACGGAGAAGAAAGTCAGTGACATACAGTTCTCCAAAGAATGTGATAGAGACTGCTGAATCACTTCCTGTCAGAATTATCAGGAAGTAAACACAGTAAGTTCACTTCCTGGTTATTTGAACTGCTATACAGTTTGAATAAAACAACTGACAGCGGTGGGAGTGACCTTATTTTACTCAGCAGGAAAATCTCTATAACATCTAGGTTTTCTTTAAAAAAAACTTTACTGCTTCTTTAAAATACTGTGTGTGAGTAGGGTGGTGGGAGTGTCTGATCTCCAGGGAGTGAGACACGTTTGAGTAACAGTCTGCAAAATGTTTCTCCTACCATATAGTTACATAGCAAATTAGATTGAAAAAAGACACACATCCATCAGGTTCAACTTCGCCACAATGTTTTAACTTTATATTTATTTTTCAAAGCTGGTAACATGTAAAAATTCAGAATGCAGATTAAAGTATTGTGGTCTGTTTAATAAGCCAACACTGCTAGCTGTTGAGTTGCATTTATTATCATATTAACACCATTGCTTAGAACCCACCACCACACACACACACACACACACACACACACACACTGTATATGCTTTGATGATACGTGACTGTAAAGATGCAATGAGATGTTGTCCCTGCACCTTTCCTTCAGCCAATCATTGTATTCCTTTACTTGGTCCAGACCAGGCCCGGACTGGCCATCGGGCACACCGGGCATTTGCCCGGTGGGCCGGTCCGGTGACCCAGTCTCCGTAGTAATACAGAGCGCTGGGAGATGACATCATCTCCCAGCGCTCTGCATTATTAAGAACCGCGCGCGGGAGATGCAGCTCTGTGCCGAAGGAGGCACAGATCACATTCATGGTACACCGCATCGCCGCTAGATCACCAGGGATTTAAGGTAGGGGATCAAGGGGTATTGCGGAGATGAAGGGGCAGTTGATGAAGGGGGCGTTGTGGAAGGGGCATTGTGGAGGTGAAGGGGGCATTGTGGAGATGAAGGGGGCATTGTGGAGTGGAAGGGGGCATTGTGGAAGGGGCATTGTGGAGTGGAAGGGGGCATTGTGGAAGGGGGCATTGTGGAGTGGAAGGGTGCATTGTGGAGATGAAGGGTGCATTGTGGAAGGGGCATTGTGGAGTGGAAGGGTGAATTGTGGAAGGGGCATTGTGGAGATGAAGGGTGCATTGTGGAAGGGGCATTGTGGAGATGAAGGGGACATTGTGGAAGGGGCAATGTGGAGATGAAGGGGGCATTGTGGAAGGGGCATTGTGGAGATGAAGGGGGCATTGTGGAAGGGGCATTGTGGAGATGAAGGGGGCATTGTGGAAGGGGCATTGTGGAGATGAAGGGGATATTGTGGAGATGAAGGGGACATTGTGGAAGCGGCAATGTGGAGATGAAGGGGACATTGTGGAAGGGGCAATGTGGAGATGAAGGGGGCATTGTGGAGTGGAAGGGTGCATTGTGGAAGGGGCATTGTGGAGACGAAGGGGACATTGTGGAAGGGGCATTGTGGAGATGAAGGGGACATTGTGGAAGCGGCAATGTGAAGATGAAGGGGGCATTGTGGAAGGGGCATTGTGGAGATGAAGGGGGCAATGTGGAGATGAAGGGGGCATTGTGGAGTGGGGCATTGTGGAGGTGAACAGTGTGGGGAGGAGGATGGGGTGGGCAGAGTGTGGAGGTGAATATGTGGGCGGGGGCATAAATTCTTGCACCGGCCCTGGGTCCGGGCGTTAAAAAAAAAAAAAAGAGCGAACGCCCCCCCCCCCCATGGGCTGCTCAAAAAATAAAAATGGGCTGCTCAGCTTTAAATGCCCGGGCCTATTTTTTGTCCCAGTCCGGGCCTGGTTCAGACTGATACAAAGTGACGGTTGGCTGAAGAGACAGTAAGAAGACTCTATAGATGATGTAAGAAGAAGTTGCAACTGCATCTTTATAGCTCCATATACATATGTGCATAGTATAAATATGGGGGCTTTCTAAGCACTGGCTCTCATGTGATAATAGATAAAGTGCTCTGTTTTAATGCTGGCTTATTAAACAGACCCTACTAAATATCAAATATGTCTTGCTAAATGGGCATGGAAAAGAATGGGAGCAGCACTGTTTTGCCCAGATTTCCCCTTTAATGTAGGACATTTATGTAAAACACACACAGAAAGCTTGCACTGGTTTGTGTGCAGTCTTATCGAAAGAAATGTTCATAAGCACCCTGCATTAACCCTTTGAGAGCCAGGGGGTACGCAACACATTGCAGAGCAATTCGTTGCCTACCTCTCTGGCACTCAAAGGGTTAAAAGAGACATGGGTGATTTTCTGTAAGGACAGATATCACCTAATTTGTAATGGAGTATTGCCTTGTTGGATGCATTTATTAGTGTATTGCTCGGCTGCTGTCATGTCGTACCAGATAAAAAAGGGTTCCAGATTATCAGCCTGTCGTAACCTCACTGGAAATCATCTCTGAAAATAGAGATCTGGAGGGAGAGGCACAAAAGTGTGACAAAGAGGTGATAAAGTGCACATGAATTCTCCAGAGTGATAAACGGTCCCATTCCTGTATTATTCTATGGAGCCAATGCGCTAAGATTTCTTTGGCTTTAGAGATCTAAATGCATAAACCACTTTGAATAACATAGTCCTTAGGTCCATATGTTCAAAGAAGCAGCGAAATAGCTTTTGTCGTTTGTAACAACTTTTCAGAGTACAGTATCATTGGGATCATTACTATTTTCAGAGAGTGTCGGTTGTGATTGGAAATATGTCGTTTGTCTTGACTGAAATTGTCGTATGTAAAGACAAAATATGTCTTAAAAAATGACTTAACTAACTACAAAAATGTCTTTAAAAATGTCTTAACTAAAGACAAAAACATTCCCTCCACTTTTTTCTTAACGTACAAATTTTGTCTTTTGCAAGACTTTTTTTGTCATTAGTTATGACAAATTTTCTTTTCCTCTATACGACACTGGAGAATAGTTTAGCCACGCCCTTGCATTCCCCTTTGCCCGTCAGGTCAGGAGTTGTGTTGTACACAATGGACATTACTAGTTTTTTGTTGTATACTCTATAGAAAATATGTTGTTCATGCATACAATTACTTATTTTTGTCTTTAATACGACAATTTTTTGTCGTTATCCCTTTGAAAATACGGCCCTAGAGTTCATAATACTGGAGAAGTAATCTAGTCTTTACTACCTCTTTATCACTCCTCCTGGCCACCAAATATTGTAATATAGACTTACATTGGATTAACAATTAAATAATCAAGCAAAATTCTGTTACAGGTGTGAGCGTAATTAAAAACATTCATTGTGCTCTGCTAGGATAGCTATTAGTTATATCGTTATGATTTATAGAGTTATCTTATCAATCATTCCTATTTAAATGCAAGTCCTTGGGGGAGATGCACTAAGTGGTGATAAAGAGGTGACAAAGTGAAGATAACTTCTCCAGTTATATCCCTTCTCCAAGTCCTATGTTATTATATGGATTCAATGCGCTAGAATTGCAGCATCTTTGGAGAACTTAGTGCATAGACTCTACAGAATGACATAGGAACTGGAGAGGTGATATCACTGGAGATGTTATCTCCTTGTTATTGCCTCTTTATCATGCCTTAGTGCATAACCCCCCATCTAGGCTATTTTTAACATTAATAGATTAGATAAAGTTTTCATCAATTATACAAAACTAGTTGTAAGAGCCCGTTACACGGGCTACAGTGCCACTGCCACCCGGTCGCGGGGCAGTCATGAGCAGTAGAGTCTGCCCGCGAGGTGGATGATACAGAGCTGAGTGTCCAGCTCTGTATCAGCCGCGGCACGAGCAGTCTCTACTGCGCATGACTGCAGCACGCGCAGCAGTGTCTACTGAGCATGATGCGGCGTTACACACGTTTTAGCGAATTATTATATAGGATTCAGTTCCTATATGGGTGACCGAAGAAGATGGTCCCTGTTCTAATGCCCTTGTGGAATTCCACATTTTAAAGGGATAGTAATACGTCGTTTTATCTTTATTTTATTTTGTAGGCATTAAAAAAAAAAAACAGAGATATTCACAAGCAAAGTTTCCCCTCCCGCCCCTTTTACCTAGTGTAATCCATCTCTTCTCAGATGTGGAATGCAGTCCATAGACCAGACAGATAACAGCAGGGGACAATCTTCTTCCTATGAGAACAATGAAAGCACTGTCCCCCTTGACAAGTTTTTCAGGTTTTTCCTTTATCTTAATTGAAGATTGTCCCTCTCTGCAATCTACCTGGGCACCTCCATTCTGCTCTGGCTGAGCAGTGTTACATCAATAAAAGGGGCGGGAGGGGGATACTTTGTCACTGAATTACTCTTGAACTACAACTCTGACAGAATTGAAATAACACTCTCCAAAGTCCAAATACTATGATGATTAATTAGAGCTGCTTTTATTATGAAACATTACTATCTCTTTAAGTCTATCATTAAGTTCCATGCACTAACTCGTATCTTTTATTCTTTGCTATTGCAGTGTAAAATGCCTCCCTCCCAGTTTTTACACTGCGGTAGCATAGACTTGCATTTATACAGGTGTGATTATTAATTCTTTGAGTGCCAGAGGGTGGCACTCAAAGGGTTAAGTTAACTCTATAAATCATAACAATAAAGCAACTAATAACTTTCCTCGCAGTGCATATTGGGTATTACGGATCATAGTGAATGTTTTTAATTAATCTCATCCATGAAACCGGATGTTGCTTTATTTTTTAATCGTTAACTGTAATAAAAATGGAGAAAAACTTATTTTATAATTTGGAGAATAAAGGTTATGTCTTATGATCACATTTCATATATTCATAATACTGAACTAGTCTCCATTAGGAGGGGTGTAGAGTCTTCGGTGCTGCATAAATTAAAATTACCTCTTCCATTTTTCTGTTCATTTGAATAGGTAGACAGACAGACAGACAGACAGACAGCATCTGCTTGAAGTTTTTTTTTGGGGGGAAGGGCATTTTAATGCATGGGCGTGTCTGATGCTTGCCCATAGCTACAGTTTCTGGGAGCTTCACCTTGAGGTTCATTTTCATCCAGGAACCAATTTAATACTATGATACGGAAAGGAGAGAAGCTTTCCCAGGTGCACAATACACTACATTGATTGCTTTACCCATACATTTTAATGAGCCTAAAAAGGAAACCACTAAGGGATTTCAAATGTGTTCCAATATTTAGGGGCCTCCATTCAACATTTCTCCAGGTTCTTAAAGGGAAACTGTACCCTAGCAATACTTTTCTCCTAATTCATTTAACAGAAGGCCTTACCTAGGTAGGTGTCATACTGATCTCTGTTGTAGTCCACTGTAAATTGTTTGTTTAACGGGATTATAATGTTGCATAATAAATCATCTCTAATTAATTATCCTAGTATTTGGACTTTGGAGAGTGTTATTTCAATTCTGTCATAGTTGTAGATCAAGAGTAATTCAATGACAAAGTATCCCCCTTCTGTCCCTTTTACTGATGTAACAGTGCTCAGCCAGAGCAGAAGGGAGGTACCCAGGTAGACTGCAGAGAGGGACAATCTTCAATTATAATAAGGGAAAAACCTGAAAAACTTGTCAAGAAGGGCAGGGCTTTCATTGTTCTCATAGGAAGAAGATTGTCCCCTTCTGTTATCTGTCTGGTCTATGGACTGCATTCCACATCTGAGAAGAGATGGCTTACACTAGGTAAAAGGGACGGGAGGGGGAAACTTTGCTTGTGAATATCTCTCAAACCATAAAGGTTTGAGAAATAAGACATATCGTTCTTCATGTTTTTTTAATGCCTACAAAATAAAATAAAGATAAAACGAAGTATTACTATCCCTTTAAAAACTGATAACATCTTGTGTCCCTTAGGATCCATTCCAATCCATGGCAGCCCATTCATTGCTGTGAGGAGGTTTGATCTAGGGCCAGGACTGATTAGAGATCACTATATACAGGTAACTGCAGATATGATGCAATATGTAAATAGATACAGAAACCCAACTGCTGCATAAAGGACACCTACCTAGGTGATTTAATCTGTTAAACTAAGAGTCACTTACATATTCCTAGGGTACAATTCCACTTTAAAGAGGTAGTAATACTTCAAAATTACTATCCCCCATGTTGTAGCCACTAAAAAACTGAGTTAAATGAGACCAGCGGCATCTCTCAAACCTTTATGGTTTGAGAGATATCCGCTTTCAAAGTTCCCTCTCCCCTGACGTCAGCATTCTGGTGGATGCTCTGCAGCAGAGCCGAGATCATGTTAATAAAAAATAAATCCTTAACTTAAAAGGTCTTCTACGTGTGCTTGCAAACCAAGCACACGTAGAAGACCTTTTTAGTAAAGGATTTCTTTTTTATTAACGCGATCTCTGCTCTGCTGCAGAGCCGCCGGCTGATCCCAGGAGAGGATTCCCCTGCTCTCAGCTAGAACGCTGACGTCAGGAGAACACCAAAAAGAGGGAACTTTGAAAGCGGATATCTCTCAAACCATAAAGGTTTGAGAGATGCTGCTGGTCTCATTTAACTCAGTTTTCTAGTGACTACAACATGGGGGAGAGTAATTTTTAAGTTTTACTATCCCTGAACCTGTGAAACCCTGCCGCCCTTAACAGGTGTTTCATGTTTTTCCTTATGTTCACTGAAGATTGTCCCTCTCTGTGATCCATCCAGACAGTCTTGCTGCTCTGAGGTGAGTAGTGTTATATCAATAAAAGGGGTGGGAGGGGGCTACTTTATCATTCAATTACTCTTGAACTACAACTCTGACAGTACTGAAATAACACTCTTCATGGTCCAAATACTATGATGATTAATTGTAGCTGCGTTTATTGTGACACATTACTATCCTTTTAAGTCAACAGATGACTGTGACAGCTTGATTTATTTGATTTGCTTAGCCCACCATCCAAACACATATTTTGCTGAAGCCTAGAAACGTACTGAATACATGGTCAGTGTGAGACGCAGATACTCCTGAGAGAGAAAATGATTCTTATTATTGTCCTTTATTTATATAGCGCCAAAGTATTCCTCAGCGCTGTACAGAAGGGAATAGACATACAGAGATACTGAATAGTACAATCAGATGTGGAGAACAGAAGGATCCGAGGGCCCTGATGGTGAGAACTTATAGTCTAGAGGAAGGTAGGTTTGACACAGAAGGAGTAAGTGCTATTGGGTGTAAGTGCCGCCTGCCACATGAACTGCCAGTCAGTGGGTGGGAGAGAGAAGTGCTGGTGAGTGCAGTGATCTAGGGAAGGGGTGATTCTGTTTGGTGGGGGGGGGGAGACTGAACAATGAGGTCATGATGGTAGGTGGAAGAGTGAATTTTAGAAGGGAATGAGAGTGAGCAGTAGTTGGACAGGCTGTTGGTCTGACATTGCTTGTGATGGTTATGGAGGTAGTTGATAGGGATAGTTTTCAGGGAGCGTCTGATGGCTGGGAGACGGTCTGATGGGACGGGGGAGGGAATTCCAAGTACATTATTTTACTTTAATACCTCATACAAGATGCATTAACCCATTGAGTGCCAGAGTGGTACGCAACGCAATGCGTTGCGTACCACTCTGGCACTCAAAGGGTTAACTAAGGACTGGACTAGTAACACAGCACAGTCTTAAACTGAAATGGATTCAGCATTCACTTGCATTCTGATTGGAGGCCATCAGTAATGCTATCACGCCCATTATTTAATAAAAGCATTTTAAACCAAACAAACCTTGCTTTGTATAAACAATAGTGAATTACACTTTATTTAACTGTTACTGCTCTTCGACACAGAATACCACAACAACGGATGAAATTTGTGTAACGACCCTTCAAGTACAAGAGAAGTATCTGAAACATTGCAAAGCAATGCTTTGTATAACTCTCTGGTATTCAAAGGTCACCCAAAGGGTTAAACAGTCCACTGTTTTGTTTTGTGTTTTTTTTACAAGCTGACACAATGTAATTTTTCTCTACATCAGGAAAATTCTAAATTAGCTGTCACTTCTGGAAGGAGTATTGATAGCTTACCTGCGCCACCTTGTGGTACATTCTCGTACTGCAGTCAGAATCATTTGTCATTTGGCTGTTCTCCAAAATTAATTTAATTTCAATGTATATAGTTATCAGTAGATTAAGCCCTAGAAAACCAAAGGGATACATATATATATATATATCCTATATAATAATTCGCTAAGTTGTGTGTAACGCCCGACATGCGCAGTAGACACTGCTGCGCGTGTGGCAGTCATGCGCAGTAGAGACTGGCCGCGCCGCGGCTGATACAGAGCTGGGCGCTCCGAAGGAGCGTCCAGCTCTGTATCAGCCGAGGCGCGGGCAGTCTCCACTGCGTGTGACTGCCCCGCGACCGGCTGCCAGAGGCACTGTGGCCTGTGTAACGGGCTGTTCAACTAGTATATATATATTTAAATACATTTAAACACCTCTCAGAGCTATCTAGTGTAAATAGTGCAATTTAATCACTTTAACCTTTTGAGTCCAGAGAGGTGTTCAATGCATAATAAAGAAATGTGCTGGACACACCTCTAGCACTCAAAGAGTTAAATATTACATTTTTAAACTGTATGAGTCAACAATGGACCTTTTGCTCAAGAGAAAACTGAAATAATTTTTGGTCAAAGAAAGGTTCCATGAGTACTGATTGGTGTAACAAAAAAAAATGGCCCTGATTCCCCAGAGGCTTGCGAGCTACTACCTTGGGGCTGTAGGAACACCTGCAGAGGGTGATAAGAATCATCATGTTCTGTTAGCACAGGACTGAAGTTGTTGGAGGCCTTCATCCTGCAGTGGACTGACAAGTTCTGAAGATGATGATGGTGATATATATATATATATATATATAATATATATACTAGTTGAACAGCCCGTTACACGGGCCACAGTGCTTCTGGCAGCCGGTCGCGGGGAGCGCCCAGCTCTGTATCAGCCGCGGCGCGGGCAGTCTGTACTGCGCATGACTGCCGCTCGTGCAGCAGAGTCTACTGCGCATGTCGGGCGTTACACACAACTTAGCGAATTATTATATATGATATATATATATATATATATATATGTATTTATGTCCAAGGATGCAATCACAATATTCAGGTAAATGCCTGGGTGCCCTATAGAGTATTTCAAGTGTCCCTCTTTAGGAGGGATAGTCCCTCTTTTATACCCAAATCCCTCTGTCCCTCTTTCCTACCCTGTTGTCCCTATTTTTAGGACATCAGACGGCGCTGTGTATATAAGTGTATCAAATTGCTCCACAGCAATAAAACTCACATTAATGTTTGTTTAAAGGACAGTGTATGTGTTTATAAATTAGTCTGTGTAAATAAAATAATTTGATATTGTTATAAGTCATTTATTAGTATAACACTTTTCCCGGGCACCCTGGGGCAGAAGTGCTGGTACCCAAAACCCGGGGTGCCCTAGGTCCCCCTGGTGAACCGGTGCTAACCACAATATCTCCATGGATACCTTTCCGTATTGCCGACGCCCTCCCCAAATAATGACAGTATTGGATGCTGTGGGGAGGATCGGCAGTGGTTGGGAGTTTTAGCACCTGCGACAGGTTCACTCCCCACTGAAGAATTATCCCCGGTCAAGGTGAACTAGTGGCGGTGGTGTCTACAAATGCTGCTGGCCTACCGGGAAGGAGTCACAAAATACAGGGTGGCGGTGCAGTGACAGAAATGACTGGTAACATGGGGGAACCTAGGTCAAGAAACAATACCCCCCAGCAATGTCAAAGGTACAGTCTGGGGACAGAGGCTGATTCTCTGTATGCGGGGAGTTTCTTATGAAATTCTGCCCACTTCTTCTCCTTCCCACCCTGTTCCTCCCACTTCCCACCCACTTCTCCTCATTCGTACAACATTCCTCCCAAATCCCGCCCACTTTATGTCATTGGCCATTAATCCCTGTCCCCACCAGTGATTAAGCCCTGCCTCTTTTAGGAGGCGATTTGCATCATTTAAATCTGCCAGACATACCACATGAGCCCTCTCTGGGAGCTCAAGAAGCCAAAATTCCCAGGTATGATCACTATATGTCCACATAAAGAAGCTTTCAGCAGCTCAAAAAATCTGGCTAGTTATATGATAATGTAGTCACAAAGGTGCAAACAATTCAAAAATGGTTGCAACAATGTATACCACTGTAAGATCGTCTGCTTTTATTTTCAGGGTACCATGTGTGCTGCTCAAAGCCTCTCCAACAGCTTCACATAATTCAAGACCAAAGATAATGTGCACTAACACTTAGAGAATCCCCTTAAGATCACAGACTTAAAAACACATTTCCTGTACTGGATTATATTAAAACAGTAATGAAAACTTATCATGTAACTTGTGGCTCAATCTTTAAAGAATATGGGTAGACTTCACAAGTGAGTGCAAGGATCTTGAGTAGCCGCCAGAGTGATCAACACGTTTCGCGCAATTACTTACTCATCAGGAACCTGTATATTCTATGTTTTTTATGTATTTCGGAAGGTTTTAGCTCCTCCTCTCTTGGTTGATAAATCCCTATAATCAGGTGATGGCTGAACAGGGAAGGTATATATACCTCCCTTATTTCCCTCACAAGGGTTTTCGTCACAGTAGGGATAAGGTGATATTATCATTTTTTAATTGCATTATACTAAACACATGTTCACAGATTTGAGGCAGATAGAGACTTGCCTGAATCTGGGGTGCCTTGACGGGGCAGGCAAGCTTTTTATGCGTTTGGCCAAAAATATATTACTAAAACCCCACTGTTTATTATTTATATTAAATCACAGGTTATATATTTGTATACAAGCAACTGAAGATGAAATACAAAGGGTAAATAGCTAGATATACATGACTGCCATATCTGGGAACCCTCTGTATAGGCATAAGGACTCAGGTTTTCACACTGAATGACTTGGTTTCTTGCGACTGAAGATGATCTCTGGCTTAATGACTTCAGCTATAACCCCACCCAGTTTCCAGACTGTCCAGACCACTCTGCCCACTTCATTAACAAACTCCTCCTCCTTTCACCCATCCACCAACACCAACCCGATTCAGCCCCACCCACAATATAACACAAAATGCATAATCTTGACACTCCCATCCTCAGCTCTACAGTCTGTCTCCAGGGACTTGATACAATAAGGTTCCCAGGTATGCTGACTGCTGTATGACAGAAACCTACCTACGCAAGTTAATCTGCTAAACGAACAATGAGCCACTTATTCCTAGTGTACATGGCTGATTTAATAAGAAGAACCTGAGCAATTCTGCAGCAACCCAACTACACCATGCAGGGCCGGATTTCCATCCTAGGCCAGGTACTCTAGATGGTCTTAGCTCCACCTTTGCCCATACTCCCACTCCTCTTATAAACCCTCCCCTAGCTCTATCCACTGTTTCCTAGTACAGAAAATTCTCTTGGCCTATAACAAGCAAAAATGAAAAAAAAAACAACTTTAACCCCTTGGTTGCTAGAAAGATCTCCAATGCTTGCAGAGCAATGTGCTGGAGATATCTATACCATCCAAGGAATTAAATATCAGCCTGTAAAGGAGCAAGTAAACAGCTGCATGGACATCAAGATGGCTCTGGCCACACCCACAGTTCAGAATGTGGGTGTGGCCAGCACAGCTAAGGCGTCCCACAATTGTGGAACTCTAGGCAGTTGCTTGTTCTGCCTATTAGGAAATCCAGCCCTGGCACCATGTAAGACATTAAAATACCCATTGAGTCACATGAATATTTTAACCTGTTTAATGACAGAAAGGTATCCATTGTTTCATCATCTTCGTTGCTTGTTACAAACACATCATGTCTGTTAACCCTCACAATGCTAGAAAGAGCTCCACTGCATTGCAAAGCAAAGCATATGAGATTTTTCGATCATCCATTAGGTTAAGTTTTTAATGCCAGAAGGACCAATGCACTATGAAAGTCTTCAGTCTTCTCACTTATAGCAGATCATTAGACAGATGACCAATGTCAGATTCATCCATTCGGAATACAACCCACTATCCCTTGGAAACATTTCTCCCAAATGAATTGGCTTTGTTTTGTTGACTCCAGATGTGTCCTAGTTTTGCAGCTGGAAGAATTTGATCCACTGCCCAGCGTGTGTTTCACCTTCCATCACAAGAGGTTTTTCTTTGGAAGAATTGTAAAAAAGAATAATATTTAAAGATAATCTTAACATCTGAATCTGAGCAGTGAGCTATTGATAATCAAAGTCACAGTGAGGGGGATATTGGAATGCTGCATGTATTAGAATGCAGACCTAGATCACATGGGTGAATGTGTTGCAGAAACATTGTTGCAACAATATGTTTCACAGAATAGACAACATTGTTTTCTATGGGGCAGTTCACATGGTTAACTTTTGTAGCTACAATCACTTACAGTGGTAACCTTATATTGTTGCAACATCTTTCAAGAAAGTTGTCCATGTGAACAAGTACTTAAAGGGATAGTAATACTTCGTTTTAACTTTATTTTATTTTGTAGGCATTAAAAAAACATGAAGAACGATATAAGTCTTATCTCTCAAACCTTTATGGTTAAGAGATATTCACAAGCAAAGTTTCCCGTCCCGCCCCTTTTACCTAGAGTAAACCATCTCTTCTCAGATATGGAATCCAGTCCATAGACCAGACAGATAACAGAAGGGGACACTCTTCTTCCTATGAGAACAATGAAAGCCCTGCCCCCCTTGACAAGCTTTTCAGGTTTTTCCCTTATCTTAATTGAAGATTGTCCCTCTGTGCAATCTACCTGGGCACCTCCCTTCTGCTTTGGCTGAACAGTGTTACATCAGTAAAAGGAGTGGGAGGGGGACACTTTGTCATTGAATTACTCTTGAACTACAACTCTGACAGAACTGAAATAACACTCTCCAAAGTCCAAATACTATGATGGTTAATTAGAGCTGTTTTTATTATGAAACATTAATATTCCTTTAAGCCTCGTTACATGGGCAACTGGCGGGGCAACTTCATTGCAAGATGTTGCCACAACAAAAGGGGAGAGTTTCACTAAGCGATGATAAAGAGGTGATAAAGTGGAGATGACTTCTCCAGTTCCTATGTTATTTTATGGAGCCTATTCACTAAGATCTCCAAAGTTGAAGAAATCTTAGTGCATAGCTCCTAAGAATAGGAACTGGAGAAGTGATAGACTGGAGAAGTTATCTCCTCTTTATCACCTCTTTATCACTGCTTAGTGAATCTCTCCCAAGGTTGCCAATGAAAAATATAGTAGATATAATAGTCACCCATATGACCCAAATAAAACAAATGATATTTATTTTGTGGAATTTGTTGTTGCAGCAAAGTTGCTCAGATGAACTAGGCCTAAATATGCACAAAAATCCAGTTATTGGCACTAAGTGGACCCTGCTTAGTTCTTACGTACAAAGAGGGAGATTTATAAAAATGGAGTTAAAGGGATAGTAATACTTTATTATTACTATACCTCATATTGTAGGTATTTGCAAAATAAGTTAATAGCCCCCAGGTTCATCTCTCAAACCTTTAAGGTTTTCAGAGATAACCGAAGGCAAAGTTCCCCCTCCTCCCCCTTCCTTGAAGTCAGCGTTGTACTGACTGCAGGGGAAGTCTGTCGTACAACAGGCTTGAGGCTCTGCAGTTGAGCCGAGATCCCGTTAGTGATAAAGAATGATTTCACTGAAACAGTTTTCTACATGTGCTTGGTTTGCAAGCACATTTCAGTTTTTTTCTCTAGGGCTTTTATAATTAAATATTACTGATCCTTTAAACAGTCCCTATCACCTTAACCCCTTAGCGACTGGCCACGCAGGAATGTAGCAGTCACTAAAGGACCACGGAGAATTTTTTTTTTAATTTGTCGAACCAAATCAGGGCTCCCCGAATGGCGTGCAGCCGTGCGGGGATCCCTGAAATCCATGACGGTCCTGGTACGTCATGGGTCGTTCAGTCACTTTTACCCATGATGCACCAGGACCGTTAAGGGTCGTTAAGGGGTTAAAACAACTTTGGTCATTCTTTGTCTATTTGTGCTTTTTTTCCTCCTGATGAAGTGGTCAGTATGACCACGAAACATGTTGAGGTGATTTTAATCTTCAAATAAACATATGTTCAATTTTTCTTTTTTGGTCTGCTGCACTTTATATATTTTTTATGTTTTTGTGACAATGTTCTATCTTACCATTGATACACACTGGGAGGTTCTGTTGTGGGGAGAGCTGGCATCTTATGTCCCCACTGGTTATCAGACCAGTGCACTCCGGTGCAGACTGGTCATGGAAATGTAATGTGGGTTTTATATTCAAAATCTCTTAAGTGTTCACTATTGGAGTATTATTTGGCTGCTCTCATCTCGCTTGTTTTGTTTCTGTTTCCTTTAAGACGTTCCTGTGAGCTGCTGTGTAAGAGAGATTGAGCATCCGATTTCAAGACATCTGTGTGGGGACACTGTAAATATCCTCCACAAGAGATTATAGCTCCTAGTGATTTTGGTAGCAATTGCACAGAGTACCATTCCTATTATCTGTATAATATAAAGCGCTAGCCTGCGAAGATCCCTGTGTGTGTAACCGCACATGCGCAGTAGAGACTGCCGGAACGATGCAGTCATGCCTAGTAGAGACTGGCCAAATGCACTGTTCCAGAGCGGGGCGCTCCGAACGGCTCACCGCCTGTCTCTGCTCTCGGCACCGCTGGGTAGCACTTTAGCCCATGTACACGGGCTTTCATACTAGTTAGTAAATAATTTAATATAAGAACAAGTTTGGATATAGTGCACCATGAGACTCTCCCCTTTTTTTCTGTTTTGTTGTCAGAGGGAGATGTATTGCTGGTATTGTGAGTATGTAAGAAGTGAATTGGATCATCTCTGGGGTAGAACAGATATTGACATAGCATCTAGAATCTATTTTCTTGGGAGCATTAATAGATAATATACAGATCTCAGGGTAAGCTAATTTCAGATGTTCCAAGGTATGTTTCCTGTCTGAGCCCCTACATTACCTCCCCCACTCACTTAACCCTTTCAGTGCTAGAGGAAGTAGGAAATTCATTTCTGAATAGTGCCAGTTAATGGAGGAGGAGATGAGGTGATGTACGACCAAGACAGGAAATGCCTGCGCAGCATGCCTTCATTTGCATAATCTACAAATCTGAATAAATCTAAAACTTGTTTTCAAAATAAAAAATTGGTGATTCTGAAAGCGCTTCCAAAATCACCAAGTTGCTTTTAGGTGATAGAGTTCTAGTAACACCTTAAGGACACGTCACTCTCCAGGACCGTCATGTGTGTCCGAACATTAAGGACCGGTGATGGTCCGGGCACATCACGCAATTCCAGGGTCGGACTGATCGGGCAGTCGATAATGGGTTAAACCTTTCAGTGCCAGAGGGGTATCTGCTCACTGCATACCACTCTAGCATTCAAAGGGTTAACCATTTGAGTGCCAGAGAGGTACGGAATGCATTGCT
Organism: Rhinophrynus dorsalis; assembly: GCA_037306005.1. Taxonomy (NCBI): domain Eukaryota; kingdom Metazoa; phylum Chordata; class Amphibia; order Anura; family Rhinophrynidae; genus Rhinophrynus; species Rhinophrynus dorsalis. The sequence goes on from CM074718.1 coordinate 64,908,421, forward strand.
TTGCACTCAAAGGGTTAAAGTGGTTTGGCAATTGACAACTCTAGTGCAAATCTATAACCCCACACTCAAGAAAATGTGGAAAAAAAAATCCTTAAGTGGGTGTTACACATGAATTCCTGAATTGACTAATATTTTGTTTGAAGATTCAATAAACCTTCTTAATTGTTCACATCTCCAGTGATCATGGGAAGTTATGTAGTCTGTGACTTTGATATTTTCCTTGGCACTCAGGCAGACATTTTAATTTATCAAATTACATTTGGATTTAAGCATATCTCAACTGGGTTAAGAAATGTAATATGTACAAATATGATATTAACCCCTTCGACACTAGGGAGGCCTCCAAAGTATTGCTTCACAATGCATCGGAGAACTTTCTAGCGTCCAAAGGGTTAAATTAATTTAGAAGTATGTGGAAGTCTCTGACCTTGACGCGCTCTTGAAACGTATGACGTGTAATTGTGCTATGTGTATTAGATGAACTTCCCGAGGCATAGAGTTTTGTACAAAGAAAATATTCATAACCAATTACATAAATACATTTCTGGATTGGATGAGAGCATTGAATATAATGATTTGTTATAAGTTAGCAGTAAAACAGTCATGTAGGCGTTGTAGATAGAAGTAACAAGCATTGTATCCAAAATTACTGCAGTGTTCGTATTGAGGTCAACAGTTTCTCTGTTTTTTCATAATGATGTAATATTTTTCATGACAAGATTTAAAAACCTGATTAGTACATATGAAGGAAATTCAAGATTTTAACATTACAAGCCAATTAAATATTGCCAGTAATTTTGCAAAAGTTAAACACACACTTCTGAAGTTGTTTTTCTATGCCAAAACCCAACATACCTAACACATGAAAAATACATTGTACAACAGCAATACATTATGTAGCATATTTATATGCGAGTACTTGCACTTGTAATCTAGTATGGGATACATATGTATGTTTAAAATATGACTTTGCCGGTGCACCTCACTTTCTGCGTCTGCACTTTGGGGTATGCACTAGAGCAGTTCGCATCTCCAGTCCTCTGGACACACCAGCAGTTCAGGTTATCAAGATATCTCTACTTAAACACAGGTAGATCAATCAGAATGACAGTCACTTACTGCTCACCTCTGATCAAGCAGGGATATCATGAAACCTGACCTGCTAAGTGCATTGGGGGGCTAATGTTGAGAATCATTGCTCTACGCTTTACAAGCTCTAATGGGGGGAAAGCCCCAGAAGCTTCCCCTACAGCACGCTTTGAGAAATGGAATAAATGGCGCAATGAGGAAACGTGCGCAATCGCTATTTCCCATGTGAAAACCACTAAGGAATAGGTTTGTGCATGATTTTGTAGAATTGCGCATGAAAAAAATCAAGATTAGCAAACGGCTGCGTATATTTATTTTTTTGTGGGCGTGGCTAAGATTAACAAATCTGTTTGAGTAGAATAGCGAATGCGCCTAACGCAAGAACTTCTAGTGTGAATGAATTTATACGTCTGTGTACTGTTGTCGTATAATGGAATTTTTTGATGCGCAATTCAAGAAGTGTTCGGTATCTAGCTTCCTTGATTAGAACATGCGCAAAATCTATCTGCGCACAAAAATTCCTTTATCCAATGCGAACGTTTCTTGCATCGGGCCATTACTCCATTTTTCTCTGTGCCTGGACAGTACATACTGTAGTGTTATTGGGATCAAATGAAAAAAGTCTGTTTGCTATCTATCTATCTATCTATCTATCTATCTATCTATCTATCTACACAAATGCATGTATATATTATATCTGAATGTGTTAGCTGCTCTCCATTTCAAGTTTGTATTTATCACTTTCTCTCAGTATTTATTTATCACTTCCTCTCAGTAGTCAATACTCATTCTCTCTATGGTAGAGGTAGGCCATTGCAAAAAGCCTCACCCACATCTATAGAATCATGTAACCTTTTTCCAGATAGTAAACTGTGATTCTGTCTGACTATAGACAATTGCATACTTGCAGTTTACTAAAATATACTCTTATAAGTGACTGCAGTATGATGGTCACCTACCTTGAAATGTACTTGTGTTAAATTTAAACCACTTTTCTCCAGTGGTTGTATTTCACCTTTAAATTAAATATAATCTTTGTAGTAAGCAAGAGAAGGGATAACAGACTACATTTTAGTGACAGCACAATCCCATGTAAGTTTAGTACACATCCACTGTTCATCACAGAACTAGATATATGTTGTTTGTCATCTAACCTTGTTCTACTGTACAGTACATATGCTCTGTGGAGCCACTTGTAATTCTTTAGGATATCCAAGGTTGCACTAATTATCATTTGAGAACCACTGACCCAGACAATTAAATCTTGTATCCATTATGCCTAACAACCCTAGTTAAACCAATTCTTGTATGAGGTCTGTATTACTGTATGTTAACTGCTAATATAAGGAACTGCCCTTGACTTTACATTGCTGAAGAAACAATCTTTATATTTGTTGTTCCTAGCCAGAGATAAGCAAAGTGGCCCCCATTCAGGGATAGATTAGGTGGAACTTGGATAAATTCAGATTCTGGCCAAATCATTTCCCAATTAACTATGGGAGGAGAGGGAGGTACAAGAGGAGTGGGATTAAGGGAGAAAGCGCAAGAGAAGTGGAGAGATGGAGGAGGGAGAGAGAGAGAGAGGGAACCAAGACCTCCAGCTGACCTGCCTTGTAAGTAGAAGTAACCCACTGAAGTAGTGCTCCTAACTTGTTCAGATGAGTAATGAACTGGATAGGAAATGAGGTTATACAATCCTACTTTTTTTCACACATCAGGGTTGGATTAAGGGCCTAATGGGCCTGGAGCTGAAACTTATTATGGGCTCAAGCAGTGGACCTTAACACCATCCCTGTTTTGCACAGAATTGGCTTCATGGGACTGTGTACTGTCTAATGTGGTAAGAACACAACCAACTGAATCAAATGAGGGGTCACTTGTCTTTCTACCCCTAACCTGGTATGAATATATTTTTTACAGAATGTGGAACTACAGGAAAAAATAGACATTTTTTACATTTCCACTCCTTCAAATGTACTAAAATATTTGAAAACTATGGAATGTCTTACTGCCTTCATTAGCTACTACTCTTGTAAGAAAATGGTACCCCCATTGGTATGACTTGACATATCGCAGGCTGTACCAGAAGCAAAAAATGACATCTTCCTGTTTTCTTTTTTAAATAGGCTGCCTGCATTGAAATTGTCCTAATGATTAGAGATATGGAGGAAAGTTATGTAAGTCATTGGAAAGTAGACATTCACCTCCATCAAATGAGGGGGTTTCACCTTTCTACCCCTAGGCTAGTGTGCAAAATTATGTCCACAAGTTGGCACTATATGGAAAAAATGTTTTTACAGTTCCACCACTTCAAAGATGCTAAAATATTTTAAATCTATGGAACTTACTACTTTATACAGTACCTTCTACCAGCACAGGAAAAATGGTTCCCTGTTGGTATGGATTGTTATACTGTAGCGGGTGCCAGAAGCACAACATTACCCCTACCACTTTTCTTTTGCGAAATGACCTGCCTGCACTAAAATGGTCAGTGTCATTACAGACATGAAGAAAAGGTCAGTAAGGCATACCATTTTGGAAAGTAGACATTTGCTCACATCAAATGAGGGGCCGCTTGCCTTTTTCTTTTTACCCCAAGACTAGAGTTCACAGCTGTTTCCATAAGTGGTGCTATAGGGAAAAGCACGTTTTTACACTTCAGGCCCTTCAAAATTATTGAATGCCATAGGATTTCCTAGTGTATCCAGTACCTAGTGCCAGCCCTAGAAAAATGTCACTCCATTGGTCTGGGTTGAAGTGAGTACCAGGAGCATGACTACTGGAGGAGCAGACAGCATATGTGCAATTCTGTGGCTACCAGTGGAACAATGTTGGTGGGGTTAAACGATGTATGGAGGGGTTTGCAACTAATAGCAGGCAGTGGAACCAGACTGGGAGGAAGTCATACAGTGTATGAAGTGATCTATCACTGACGGTGGGCAATAGAACCAGGCATGGAAGTCTGACAGTGGATTTGCGGTCTACTGTGGGACCAGATGTGGGGATGGAGCAGATAATTGTGAGGGGAAAGTGGACAGTGAATCAGAGGGCTTGGGGAGGGAGGTTCCAAAAGTGTGTGTAGCATGCTAGGCAAAGCAGTGCATTGGACACTCCCCTCTGGCACATTTTTTTATATTTATTCATTTTTGTTTAATAATTCATATTTATTTATTTAATTATTTATGTATTTAATTAATATGCTTTTATACTTTTAGTGGCAGACAGGTATCCAATGCAATTCACATATCATGGGGGCATTAGGACCCCTCTTGATGTTCCCCCCAGTTATTGATCTCACTGCTGATAAACTTAAAAAATCAAGGTTGTGTCAAAGATGATAAGCTGCCCAGGGCCTAAAGCAGAAAAGCAGTCCCAAACCATCACAATCCTTCCACCAAGTTGGAATGAGGTCCTTTTTTTTAAATCAGTGTTTATTTCCTAACAAACATGTTTCAAAAAAGGCAGCACTTTCTTTTAGAGAACAGTGGTTATCTCCTAGTTATCCTTCCATGAACACCATTCTTATGCAGTCTTTTTCTGCTTGTTCAGTCATGAACACTCACAATAGCCAAGGTGAGAGAGGCCTTCATATCCTTGGATGTTACCCTGGGGTTCTTTGTGACTTCATGGATGATGTACTTGGTTGCTCTTGGAGAGATTGTGGTAGGAATACCGCTCCTGGGTAAAGTGACTGGGGTCTTGAACCTTCTCCATTTGTAGACTGTCTGTCTACCAGTGGATGAGTAGTCCTTTCTAGACTGATGATCAGCAGTAATGGCATTTCTGAGGTCATCAGATATTTCTTTTGTTTGTGGCATGACATGCTTCCACACAACTGTATAGTGAAGCCCAAGTTCACATAAATTCTGATACTTTTATAGTGTGGGGTCTCCTAAACTCACACGCACTCCTGTAGATTTACCTAATTACTTAAACACCTGTTTCTAATAATTCCTTTTAATTGTGCTACTTACAGTAGTTTGTTTTGCACATACTTTGACTATTAACTTCTTATTATTTGTCTCAGTTACACAGGATTTTGTTTCAAAAGACACCGACTAGGTTAAAAGCAACCCTTTTGGATAGTTAGACAAGTTCTGGTTTTGATTCACAAAGGCAATCATCATACAACTAAGGTATTTTTGTAATTACCATTTAGGTTCACAAACCTTTTTATCACCGCTGGGGAGCTAAAAGGCAATGTTCATAAAAAAATAAAAATAAACATTGGAATTACACATTTCCCATTCTTTGGACTAACCCTTATTTTACTCATTGTGGGAAAGCCATACAATAGGTTTTCTTCATTAAAAAAGTTTACTTGTCCTTTAAAGTGGAACTTTCAGAGCAGACTAAGTCGCCATGCATTCATTAAATGCATGGCGACTAGCTGGGAAATAAATGGTTTACCTTTAAAAAATAGCCCAGTGTAAAGTAATCCTTCCCATTTGGGGATTGACGGGCAGGTTAGTGCTGTCCGCATGCATGCGCCGTCAGTCCCTTCCAATAACCATATGGTGCACTGCAGTCTACTCAATGGAGACTGGGACTGACAGCGCAGGCATGCAAACAAGATGTCTGCTCTGTAGCCTGGGTTCCGGTCTCCAAACAGGAAGGGTTACTTTATGCTGTGCTATTTTTTAAAGCTAAGACATCTAGTTCCCAGCTAGTCGCCATGCGTTTAATGAATGCATGGAGACTTAGTATGCTCTGAAAGTTCTGCTTTGAGTTGCTAACTAGAATGTAGTACAAAGTAGTATTCCAATACATTTCACAATGATACTGTGTTAATCCTCTAGAGGATAGAGAGGTCTAAGATGCATTATGAAGCAAAGCATCAGAGACCTCTCTAGAGTCCAAGGGGTTAAAGGGTTTGGTTGTTAGGGTTCCATAGAGATTTCATGTGAAATCAAAGGGTTCCAAACTGTAAAGAGTCTAAGAACCACTGATGTAAGTTAATACCAGGTAAAAAAATAGTTACTTTATCATTAGCCTGAGATGACCTGGCAGAAAACCAGCCCTGAATGTATGAATATCATAGTTAGATACATACCTGCATGTAAAATGAGGTGATAATTTATTGGAGGTAGAGTCTGAGCAGCGTGTGTGTGAAATCCACATATACTTCTTATCGCCAGTACTTACTTGTGGTCATTTCTACATTTCCTTGCATATTTATGAATGGCTAGGTGTAAAAGAGTCTTGTGTATGGCTGCATTCAAAATATTGGTAAAAGACTCAAGTCCTTAACTTTAAAGGGAAATCTGCATATCTTTATATGAAACCAGAAAGAAGAACTCAGTCAGTTCTGGGATAAATCAGGGCCACAAGTGGAGACAAATAAAAACTCCCATTGAATTAAATAGGGTATTTAACCACTAGAATGGCATAGAGTTTTCTGATGCATTGAAAGCAATGCACTGGAGACCTCGCTTGCATTAAACCTTTAAAAACACCATTTATCCCATTCAGTGCCAGATGCTCGGGAATGTTTTTGTACACTACTGGACAGACACATTTTCATCATTTTTGCTATCCATCTGTTTAGGTATGATTCCTGTTGGTAACGGAAAACGTATATGTTTTTTCAGAACAAATTCAGCTTATTCATGGCAGTTCACAATAACTACTTTTTGTATTTTGCAACAAGCCATGGTATCATTTATACAAAATAATATGAAACATTTTCTCATTATCATAAAATATATCAAAAGCATTTATGTTGGTAGTGAACATTTCAATTATTTGTAAAAGCATTGAATGCCCTGAGTACAATAATAACAAATATGTATAATCTTACCTACATGCAAGCTTATATTTCCTGAAAGTAGATATCCCACTACATCAAATGAGGGGTAACTTGCCTTTCTATCCCTATCCTGGTGTGCACAAATATTTACAGAAGGTGGCGCTGCAGGAAACTATAGGCTTTTTATACATTTCCACCACTTCAAATGTACTGAAATCTGTGAAAACTATTTATGTTCCTACTATATTTATTAGCTACTGATCTTACAAGAAACAGGGCGCCCCATAGATATGAGCTGACATATTATAGGGGTACCAGAAACACAAAATTACACCATCTGCAAGCATTCTTTTTTCTTCAACTTTTTCAAACATCACTTGCCGGTGCTAAAATTGTTGCACCAAATACAGAATTGAAGAAAAGGTAGATAAAGCACAAGAATATAACACACTGCATCAAATGAGGGGTTACCTGCCCGTCTACCTCTAACCTGATGTGCACAAATGTTTAAAATGTGAAGCTGAAGGAAATAAATAGGCCTTTTTTTACATTTCCATCCCTTCAAATAAATTAAAAATATTGGAAAACTATGTAATGTCTTACTGTATTCATTAGTTTCTACTCCTCCAAGAAAAATGGTATCTCATGGGTATGGGTTGACATAAAAGAATCACAAAATTACACCTACCTGCTTCAGTGAAACGCTTCCTCATATAGGGCTTAAAACAGAGGGGACAGCTGGCCAAGCCAGTACTTTGTCATTTGGGGAGTTTTTTGTCCCTTATGGTGCAGTTAGTTGATTTCAAAATTGCTTTAGTTCATCTTAGCACATCAGATTCAGGGCTCGATTCTATTACCAGCGCTAAAAAAAAAAAACAGGTGCTATTTTTTTTAAGTCAGTTTTTGTTATCCTATTACCCGACTTGTGAAAACAAAATCAGTGGTAATTACACATACCGCCAGTCAAAAAAAGCCCATAGGAATCAATTAAAAACAATGTGCAAGTATTATCCCATTACCGACGTTCAGTATTAGCGCCTGTTTTGTCAATACAAGTTAAGTTGCCAAAAGCCGCCAATAAGTTCCAATCAGCTCTTGCAACAAAGTATTCTGTCAGTGTGCTCAAGAATACTTTGTTGCTAGAGTTGATTGGAACTTATTGTCAGCTTTTGGCAGCACGCCATACATACACTCTGGCTGTGAGAACTCTGAGGCTTCTGCAGCCTAGGGCTCACAAGGGACCAGCAGTGTAAGGGTGGCTCATACAGATATGGAAGTTAAAAGAGCTGATCTAATAAAATAGAGTTTTGTTGATAATGACTTGAAGTTTAAACATATCCTGTCTCAGAGGAGATATGAATTTCCTCAACATGACCAGTATCTCCAACGTGCAGATATTGATTATATATGTTATGTATATTTGCTTTATAACTATATCACTACATAACTGCTATTTAATGTTACAATAAACTTCTTACAGGACTATAAATTAAAAAAAACAATCAAGATATGGGTTTATTTAATATTGAGGAGCACTGTTTCCACTAATTCTTTTAACCCTTTGAGTGCCAGAGGGGTAGCAAACACATTGCAATATGTTGTTACCTTTCTGGTACTCATAGGGTTAATCTTGCAATACAAAATACAAAGGAGAAGAAAAACGTTGGATATAAATGGTGAAAGAAAGTCATGGGAGCACTGTAAGTCAAATTATAAAGGGGGAGGGGGGTTAAAGTGTTGAGTACAATATTTGTCGAATTAACTTGGTGAAAGAAAATCATTGTGGGGGTTAATATGTCAAAGGGGGATCTCTGTGTCGGATTTTGTTATGTGGGGAACACATCTAACACTAAACTTGATCGTACGCCTATTTCCTTGGACTTTGACATTTTGCTCATTTTTTGTAAGCGGTAGTCAAATAAAAGCAACGCCAATTTTGTTAGTTCTCTGAAATGTGCTGTCTGTGCCAGTTTTGTTTTACTGTGGTTCTGCTACAGAATACTGACGTAACACGTTTGCAAAATACGCGTTGCTTGTTTTTCTTGCGGTTTTAGTGCTGGTAAGAGAAATGAGCCCTCGGTGCATACCACTGAATAATATAGGATATTTCTAGTCATTTATTGAAAAACGTGTGAATCCCCTTTAAAAAAGATGCATATTATTGTTGTCGTCATCAATCTTTATTTATTAAAGGGGAACTACCACCCCGCAAAAACTTTCATTAATTAATTCTTCATCTGGCGACTAGCTGCTTAGTAGCGCTAGTCGCCAGAAATATTACCTGGTTTCAAAGATTTTCCAGTTTTTCGGAGGCTGACAGTAGCAGGAAGTACGGACATCTTGTCATAGTGACGTCCGTGCACCTGCGCTGTCAGTCCCTTTAGGAGCCCTTTAAAGCATCAAAATATTCCTCAGTACTGTACAACGGGCTGGGATACAGATTAGGTATGGGTTTTAACAATCACGAAAATGCACAATTAGGCAAAAGGAAATTAGGTCCCTTCTCATTTCAGCTTACTACCTAGAGGAACATTTGGCCTCTCGAGGCCCTCCAGCTGTTGTGGACTAAAACTCCTATCATCCCCAGTCTGTAATTTCCTGTAGGGTTACAGGTTGCTATCCCTGATGTAGTGGGAAAGGAGGTGATGCTAAAGGTGTATCTGTCTTGTGTTCTGGCAAGTCTAAGACCATTACTGGCCCTGGTGAGAAGTGCTGTATAGACAATCCTCCCAACAGGCATATCAGAGTGAGTGCAGTAGGTGTTTGTGAAGTGGTGGAGAAAGAGCTTGTTGTCTTTGGAGCAGGAAAGATGCTTAAGGTGGCAGAACCATAGTTCTGTTATTTGGATTGTGGGATGTGTGCTGAAGTGATTAACCCCTTAGGGTCCGACGATCCCACGGTGTCTGGTCCTTTAAGGACCAGATAGACGCGTTCGACGTGCCGTCCCACGTGACTGATCACGTGGGGCGGCACATCGAAAGGAGGACTGAAAGAGATCACTCCGGTCTCGGAGCAATCAATTTCAGTCCACGGTATTATAAAAGTACGTGACGTACCAGGACCGTCACTGGTCCTTAAGTGCCGGACTAGCGTGACGGTCCGGGTACGTCACAGGACGCGAAGGGGTTAATAAGTGTCATGAGGAAGGGATGTCCGAGTGGGAAATTAGAGTGTTTTTAAAGTGGAGCTAACACTTGGTGACGATTTTGGTTCTGTTGAGCTTACAAAATCACATAAATGTTGTTATTGTTTTTTCCAATACCTCTGTGTCACTCAAAGGGTTAAAATATCACTTATGAAACCCTTAGCTTTATTTATTTGTCTGTTTATGCAAGATAGACAGCACTGGTTCGCAAAGCCATGTGACAGATACTAACAATTTACACTGCTTTTCCTAACAACTGATACTCATTCATGCTCTGGCACTCAAAGGGTTAAAAAGAAATTAATTCATATTGGTATTTTTGGAGAGTAGAGAGGTGGCTTATGAAACCCATTTTTTGTCAGTTCCTAAGTTAAGTAGAAGGGAAGAAGAAAGAGCAGGGTCAATGTGGTATCAGTATGATATTGTCGTTGTGTTTGAATCACTCCGACAATTCGATCTGCGCACACATCGACATATTCATAAAAATTGTCAGATGGAAGGGGAGGATTGGAGAAGGTCCCTATTAGCATACGGGATTTTAGAAGTGCTGTCGGTGTGGAAGGGATCTCCTCCCCTCACACATCACCAACACTATGACAATTCTGTACAGCATTCTCTGTGCTTCCCTACCCAGCCAGTAGGGGAACACAGAGAAGGCTTTTGGCACCATGGACAGCATTGAATGCCATAGGGATGTGCATTGCTCACCCCTGTGGTATTCAAAGGGTTACAATAAACAGAAATAGTACACCAAGCACTACACAATGTCCCCCCCCTTCGACATCACCCCTCTCTAGTATGTCGACATATATTGCATATGCATAACTCCATCCGACTTTCACCTCAGAGACTGCCATTTAGTCAACACTTTTATTCAACTCCATGTTTAGTCGACTCCATTTTTTGTTGACTCCATTTTTTGTTCTACTCCATTTTTTTGTCGACTCCATTTTTTGTCGACTCCATTTTTTTGTCAACTCCATTTTTATTCTACTCCATTTTTTGACTACACTTTTGCTCGTCTTTTATTCGACACTTAACCCTTTGAGTACCAGAGAGGTAGCAAATGCAGTGTATGTAGGAGAATGTATGTTGAAGAATGCATGTGGGAGAATGCTGTACAGAATTGTCATAGCTCTACCTGCTGTTACTCCATAGGAAAGTATAGGGAGATCCCAACTACGACAGCCTGAGTTAGGTGAAGTGGAGACTGTGAACTCTGACAGCAGAGGCTGCTATCGGACTTTACTGAATGAGTCGAAGTGTCACATTAACATGTCAACACACCCCCTTGCATATGAATGTGTCTCATTATACTTAATTTCCATATGGAAATGATCAGTTGTCGATGCGAAGAGTAAAACTTCGTAAACCAATCGAAGGAATGTTGGATTGATGTCGATGTTGGAATTTTTTGTCAGAATCATGTCGATGTGAAGGCGTAGAGACTTTGGTGAATACCACAGATGTGCCTATAACCTTGCTCCGACAGTACATCGACATTCGTAGCCCTCTTCGACCTTCAGTGCATCTAGGCCCAGGAGTTGATATGGAGAACTGAAATTGTCAGATAAAGCTAAGGGCCAGATTGAAAGACAGCTGATACCAAAAAAAAAGGTTACAGCATTTTTTCAAGCACTGAAAGTGATTTAAAGATCAGTGCTGTGAAAAAATATTGGCAAAAAAAACCTCTGTCGGTCGCTAAATTAACATGCATTTTGGCCCAATGAAAATAAAAAAAATGCTACAAGTTGCAATTTAAAGGACTGTGTTAGCTGTTAAAATCCGATAAGAGACTCACTTTATCGCATAAAATTTAAGACCCAGTTTTTTTCTGACTAAAGTCCCTTATCAGATTTTTAGTCAGCTGACACAGCTTTTAAAAGTAAAAGAAAACCTAAGTCCCCAGTGGATGTATTGATATGGAGCCCTAAGTCCCACATCAATACATCCACAGTGCCTAAAAAGTGTCCAAAGTTTATAGAGTTAACCCTATGAGTGCAAAGAAGAGAAGACAAGATACAAGAAAGAGAAGAGAATACAGAATGCAGACAGAAGGAAACAGACAGTGGATAACAGGTAAGTGTAAGACATATAAGTTAACGATCGGTACTTGGCAGTATGTCAGGCACCAAGCTTTAGCTTTTTAACTGTTTAGTTCCCAATATCGCTGCTGTTTAGCAGTGTTTCGGGAACTTAAAGCACAAAATGGATGTTTGGCCACAAGACCATTTCTGTGGCCCGACGTCTGTTGTGCTTTTAGCTGGTAGGGCCTTTAATACCGCGTTAGACATTTTATTATGCCAACCTTTAAATCTGGCCCTAAATGTTTCATAAACTGTTATTTTAAAGTAATAGCAACTTAGTTAAACTTCACATATTTTGCAGTACATAGTATTGCCTATAGTTTTTTTCTCATCACCTATTTGTTTATGTTCCGGAAAAAAAAAGAACCGCACTTAAAGAGATAGTAATACTTATAATAAAGTGCAACTACCAGTCTTCTTTATTTTATTTGTAGCACATAGCGATATATTTCAATACTAACAATTTTGTAGTTCAACCTCAATTTAACCTGTGCTTTCTGGCCACCTCCCGTGCCTTCTGACCGTCTCCCCTCAGATGTGGAATACGGTCGAGGGACCAGACAGTGAGGGGCAATATTCACTCAGTAAGTATAAGGAAAACCCTGCCCCACCCCTTGATCAAGGAGAGCACGATTTTCCTTATGCTTACTGAAGACTGTACCTTGCCGTGCTCCATCCGGACCAGCATGAGAGGCAGAGTGATGTAGGGGAAAGGGGCAGGAGGTTGATCCTTTCAGATTCAATTTGTGGTTGAACTACAAAACTGTTAATATTGAAATACAGCACTACGTGCTACAAATAAAATAAAGAAAACTCAGAGCTGCACATTTTTTTTTATAAGTATTACTGTCTCTTTCATTTCTGTTTTCTAGAGAAATTTCTGGTCAGTAGACCAGTAAAGCAGGAAGTAAAATCCAGTGTTACACTCTTCAAGTATCACTGACAGCTCCGTGTGCGACCTTGTTCACATTTTATCTCTTTTTATGTTGTTTCACTAGCCCGCCTTTCAAAGTCCTTGCCTGGAGTTTCTCTCTCTGCAAAAAGAGACAGACAGCTCAATGTGCGGGACAAAAAAGTGTAAAAAAAAAAAAAATTGAAGATGGAAAAAAATGAATTTTGAAAGCTTGTTAACCCTTTGAGTGCCATAGGGGTACGGAATGCATTGCAAAGCAATGCATTCCGTACCCCTCTGGCACTCAAAGGGTTAAAATGAACCAAAGTAATTCATTCCGTACCCCTCTGGCACTCAAAGGGTTAAAATCAACCAAAGAAATTATAAGGTGCTAGCTCCACTTCAATTGTTATATTGTTATGTGGAAAATATATGGGAGGGTTTCAGCAGGAATGCTGTATAACTTATGGAATGATCAACCGCACCTCATCATACTTTTTATACACTGTTTAACCCCTTGAGGACTGGAGGGGAGTGTAATACATTGAAAAACAATGCTTTTGTATTCATCTTGTCCTCAAGATGTTAAAGGACAAGGATTTTTGTTTATTGCTTTATATTGTAAGGTAGTCCGGCTGCTGGGAAATGTATCATTGCATATTTATTACAGTTTGCATTGCTATGCATTGGATGCCACTCTGGCACTCAGAGTGTTAAACAGTAGGGTCTTTTTAGTACATTAAAGAGACAGTAATGTTTAGATATTAGGGCAAGGTCCATTCTTTTACACATTTTTATAACAAAGTGTTCCTTTCTAACTGTCCATAACATTGTAGTCTTCATTTTATTTTATATTAAAGTGTCTCCCCCTCCCGTCCCTTTCCTCAGATCTGAAATCCGGACTCTTGATAGGACAGATCACAGTGAGGGACAATCTTCAGTCTGTCAGTGTAAGAAAAACCCTGCACTCCTCGACAAAAGAGTTCAGGTTTTTCCCTTATGCTGACATTAGATTGTCCCTCGTTGCAGTCCATCTGGACTGGCTTGCTGCTCTGAGGAGAGGCAGCATTACGTATGAATAAAGGAATCAAGCACTTCAAAGCAGGGAATATGTAAAATAGAACAAAAAAAAATAATACAAGTCTATTTAAAGGGATAGTAATGGTTAATTTTAAGTTGATTTAATATTGTAGACATTTAAAAAAGATTAACATCAATGTAAGTCTTATCTCTCAAACATTTATGGTTTGAGAGATATAACTTGCTAAAGTTACCTTTTCCTGTCTGTTTTACTCAAGTCTGCCATCTAGCTGACAGCTGCAGATTCCTGTCATTTGACCAGACATAAGCTCTTCAGCAGAGCTGAAATCACGCTATTTATTGGAACGGTCTAAAAACTGTGTTTGCAAACCAGGCACACTTAGTAGACCATTCCAAATCAAGTATTTATCTTTAGATATCATTAGTTGGATGCTGCTGAAGAGCCACATCTGGTCAAGCGACCAGAATCTGCTTCTGATAGCTTTACAGCTCATCAAGCAGAAAGGGGAGGGACCGGAGAACTTTATTTTCCTAAATCTCTCAAACCATAACGGTTTGAGAGATAGGAATAAGTGCAAGTACTCTCATTTAATTGTATCTACCATATAGTTTAATACTTTTTTTCTGATATTACTATCCTTTTAAGTGTAGTATATAGTAAAAAAAATCCACTTCAGATATCATATAAATACCTCTTAGTATCTGTAGAAATTAAAAAAAGTGAAAAATAAAAAAAAGTAATAAAACGTTAATACGTAATATCGTAAAAGTTTATTGGCCTGGAAATATAAAACTAGTGTAAAAGCTCGTGTACATGGGCCAAGGTCCTGGTAATGTTAACCCTTTGAGTGCCAGAGGGTTACGCAACACATTGCTTTGCAATGTGTTGCATACCCCCTCTGGCACTGAAACGGTTAAGCAGCCGCTACCTCACTGCTCCACGCGATGCAGTCTTGTGTCACCACACTCACACGATGCAATCATGTGCAGTAGAGACTGGCCAAAAGCGTGCAGTCTCTACTGCACATGACGGCTTCTGGCAAACATTCTAGCAAATTATTATATAGGATATTACCTCGTGAGCGGATATAATAATCAAAAAATATACACTCCAAAAGTGATAAAATAACATAAAATAAATTGAAACATTGGACTATACAGTACTGCTGCAAGACTATGGGGTCTGAGTGATATGCGGGATAGCTAAATCATATGGGGGTACTAGAATCTAATTACCCTGTTTAGAGTATGAAAACACAATGTAAAAGATTTATCAAAGACTCATTGGTCATTTCATTTCATCTCATCGCTCATTTCCATTGGAATAAAGGGAAGTTGGAACAGATTTCATATGCTAACTTTTAACTATATCATTTTTTTTATCATCTACATTTCATCATCATCATATTCATTAATTTTTTCATCTCTGTTATGTTGTTTCACTAACCAAACTAATATTTAGCTTGCTTTGCAATCCAGGTGTTCCTCTA
Source organism: Rhinophrynus dorsalis (assembly GCA_037306005.1). Classification (NCBI taxonomy): domain Eukaryota; kingdom Metazoa; phylum Chordata; class Amphibia; order Anura; family Rhinophrynidae; genus Rhinophrynus; species Rhinophrynus dorsalis. The sequence continues at coordinate 64,923,914 of CM074718.1, forward strand.
ACTATAGATTTATTTGTATATTTTTGAACTGCCCATTTGTATACATATATATATTTTAACGCGTATAGACACAATTTTTACCTCATATATCCTTACTATCTGAGTTACATTTATTCCCTCATGAATACATAAACTTTAAAATATCTCATCGCTTAAGGAATACATATAAAGACCAACACACCTAGAGAGCGCTGTAATAATATTCAGTTTTTAGATTCAGCATTACGTATGGTAAAGGAGTAGGAGGGGGTTACTTAAAGGGATAGTAATGTTTCAAAATAAAAGCAGCTCCAATTAATCTTCATAGTATTTGGGCCATGGAGAGTGTTATTTCAATACTGTCAGAGTTGTAGTTCAAGAGTAACTGAATGATAAAGTATCTCCCTCCCGCCCCTTTTACTGCTCATCTCAGAACAGAAAGGTGGTGTGCAGATGGCTTGCAGAGAAGGACGATCTTCAATTAGCATAAGGGAAAAACCTGTCAAGGGGGGAAGGGTTTTCATTGTTCTCACAGTAAGAAGATTGTCCTTTGCTGTGAGCTGTCTGGTCTTAAGACCAAATTCCACATCTGAGGAGAGATGGCTTACACTAGGTAAAAGGAGAGGGAGGGGGACACTTTATCATTCAAATACTCTCGAACTACAACTCTGACAGTATTGAAATAACACTCTCCTAGGCCCAAATACTATGAAGATTAATTGGAGCTGTTATTACTATGAAACATTACTATCCCTTTAATATAAAATAAAATGAAGACTACAGCATTATGGGCTGTCACAAAGGTACACTTCATTATTAAAAAGAATGTAGAAGAGTCAACTTTGCCTTAATATGTAAACATTACTATCTCTTTAACAGTCCTCTCTGGTGTCCAGAAAGTTCCTCTACAGTGTCCAGGCAGCTATTCTATTGCATTCTATGGGAGAGGTGATTTGCTGACTGCAGTTCTCTTTACCATGTGAAAGTAACAGATTCACCACTTCCTCTCAGTTTGAACAGTTATGACTTTTGACTAAAACAACTAACAGTGGTGGGCGTACCCTTGTTTTACTCAGCAGGTAAAGTCTTAGAGCATATAGGTTTTCATATAAAAGTTTAGTGCTTCTTTATCAACTCAGGAAAGATACTTCAAACATATTAAAGGAATCGTTAACCTTTATTATGGAAATACACATATATTGTAGTGTAAAACTTGCATAATCCCACAGCTGGGGTAACAGGGACATTCTTCATCTCGAATGGCATGACTGTAAATTGGTACAGGCCGAACAGGTGACGAAGGCTGATTTGGCCATTGCCTCTGGGGCCAGGGGAATCTGCCAGTACTCTCGACTTAAATCTAGGGTGGTGACAAAGCGAGCCCTAGCAAGTCTGTCAAGGAGGTCTTCCACCCGGGGCATGGGGTAGGGTCGGTCACTGTCTTACCGTTTAGCCACCAGTAGTCCAAGCAAAAGCTGGTGGTCCCGTCTTTTTTAGGGGACTAGGACTACCGGGGAGGCCCATGGGCTGTCAGACCCCTCAATCACCCCTAACTCCTGCATCTCCCTAATTTTTCGCTGGATGTGGGACTTGACAACCAGCTTACCAGGTGCCGGAGGGGAGTTTGCTCCAGGGTCTTGACCTTATGGTTGGTTAAGGACATACGGCCAGGCAACAGGGAGAAGAGGGTTGGCTACCGGGATAGGATATCTTCGAGCTGACTCTGCTGCACTGGGGTGAGATGAGGCCCTAAGGGGACTGAGCTAGTTTGGTTGGGTGTCTGCCAGGAGGTCAGGGAGTTCCCTATCTTTGGTCTCCTGACTGGCTTGGGTACAGATAGGATGTCCTCAGGTTGCTCATCATAAGGTTTGAGGGCATTAATGTGACAGACCCTTCTATCTTTCAACTGGGGCCCCCTGGCTATCAGGTAAGTGGTCTCTCCATGGTGATCGACTACCTGGTAGGACCCTTCCCAAGATGTCTGTAGCTTATTCTGCCATACCGGGCAGAGGGCTAGTACATTTTATCCTACCATAAATTCTCTGAACCGAGCATGCCTGTCATAGTACTTCTTTTGCTTGGCCTGAGCGCTCTGGAGGTTCTGTTGGCCATGCCCATCATAGTCTCCAGGCGATCCCGCAACTCCAGTACATAGGTTATGACTGGAGTTTCTTCTGTGTCGCACTTCCCTTCCCCAAATTCCCAAAGGATGTTCAGGGGTCCCCGGACTCGTCTCCCAAACAATAGTTTGAATGAAGAAAAGCCCGTGGACTCCTGAGGTCCCTCGCGGTAGGTGAAGAGGAAATTAGGCAGATATCGCTCCCAGTCTTGGTGGGAGTTCATGAAGGCCCTGATCATTTGTTTCGAGGTCCCATTGAACCTTTCACAAAGCCCATTAGTTTTGAGATTGTAGGCTGTGGCTTGGGCAGACTTAACCCCACACAGCTTCCATACTTGCTGTAGCAATTCAGAAGTGAATTACGTTCCCTGGTCAGATAGGATCTCCTGAGGGAACCCCACTCAAGTAAAAGTCGTTATCAATGCGTCAGCCACAGACTCTGCAGTTATGTTGGACAGGGCAACTGCTTCAGGGTACAGGGTGGCAAAATCCACCACAGTAAGAATATTTTCCCTGAGTGGCTGCACCTGGCCAAGGGACCCACAATGTCCACGGCAACCCATTGAAAGGGCACCCCGTTAATGGGAAGGGGCTATAAGGGAGCTAGGGGTCTGTCCCCATGCTTGCCAACCCACTGACAGGTGTCACAGGTCCGGCGGAATGTGCGAACGTTCTTAGATATCTGGGTCCAAAAGAAGGCTATGGTGAGCCGCTGTTCTGTACGCCTGGCTCCAAGGTGACCGGCAAGCAGCACCTCTTGGGCCAGCAAGGTGGCCCTGTGACCAATAGGGACTAGCAACTGGGTCTAAGCTACTTCTGTGTGTCCCTGTCCTACTGACAGGGTCTGTCGGTACAGCAATCCATTCTCCCAGAAAACGCTAGGTCTGATTACCCCACTCTCTTCCCTTTGTCTATACCCATTTAGTGAGGGGTCTGTCTGCAGGGCAGCCCTGAATTCGGTCGGGGAGGACCATTGAAGGGGGCTGTTGTTTGGGTGAGGGGATGATGTGACAGCAGGGGGGCTTATCACTGATTGTCGGGCTTGGGTGCGGGTGACAGCCTGGCAATCCTCTTGGGGTTGGTCGGGGGCAAAATGACTCTCCAGGCACCCAAGATAATTCCCCAGCAGGACATCAGCGGTCAATCCTGGCATCACCTCTACAGTCCTGTAACCTTGACCAGAAACCCAGTCCAGGTGGACGCAGGCCATTGGAAGCTGATAAACCTTTCCTCCTGCGACCCTGACTTCCACCAATTGATTTGTGCGATGATGCCGGTGAAGGCACCAAGGCTGTACCACAGTGAGGGTGGCACTGGTGTCCTGCAATCCATCGGTGGGGTAGCCATCCAACTGGATGGTTTGGATGTGATGGCTTCTATTGTTGGGGTTGGAGCCATTGGCCAGGGCTACCTCATGGTAGTAGCCCCGAGGAGAAGCTTTGGTCGGGGCCTGCAGAATCTCCCTGGGGGAGCGCCTCATCTTCTGCTTCACTAACACAGTGAACGGGTTTGGGCGCCATGTGGGTTTGAGAGGTAGGGGGGCCCAGCATGGGGTCGGGGATTAGTCCAGTTCATTGGGCAATTGGGACGCATGTGGCCTCGCTGAAGGCACTGATAACATTCAGGGCCGGGGTTGGACTGGGCTTGATGTTAGGGGGCCCCCGCTGAGGTCCATGGGGTAAGAGCTGGGAGGCAGGGCCAACAGTCCCGGCAGAGTGAGTTCCATTTGTCCCTGGGGGCCCATGAATGCTGGCCGCCAGGGGTCCCAGCTGCCTGGATTCCTCGAACTTGTCAGTCAATTCTGCAGCAGCTGTAGCAGTGCAGGGGTCATGATCATAGACCAAGTCCCGCACTTCTGAGGTGACTTGATGAAAAAACTGTTCCAGGAGCATCTGCTGGCAACAGTCCTCCAAAGTCCTTGCTCCACATCCCTGAAGCCAATTTCGGCAAGCGTGTTCCATTTTGTATACCCACTCCATATGGGTTTCTTTGGCTTGCCAGCATCCTTTCCTGAATTGTCTCCAGTAGGTGTCCAGGGTGATGGCATATCGTTAAAGCAACCGCCGTTTTACCTCCGGGTAATCTGTAATCCAGGTGTCCAGGATGGCCCGATATGTGTCCGCGGCTCTCCTTATTAGCTTGCAGGCCAGGATGGTCACCCAATCCTGGTGATTCACTTGAACCACTTGACATTGTCATTTAAAGTCCCTCAAAAATCCATCAATGTACCCCGCCATGTCATCAAAGACTTTGAAGTTCTGATGCGGGAGCCGTCGGTTGTGCTCCATAGTGTCTGAACGGGTCTGGCTAGGGAGACTAGAGAGGTCTTGAGACAATTCCTCTAGATACTCCTTCTCGACAGCGAGGATAGTCCGGATCCTGAATTCCTGAGGGGGATTGGGTCCCGTTAAGGCCAGATGAGATGCCACTCGTTGGTTTACCACGTCCAAGTGAGACGCAGTTGACAGGTGAGCAGCCGGGGAAACAGAGGCGTTGGATCAGTTGCTGTAAGTATCCTCCGGAGGCAAATCTGTGACTCTGGCTCTTTCCATGTCCTGGAGAAGGTTCACCAACTCTGTCTTTTTTAAGCCGCGGGCATCTTGTCTGCGTTCCTCGACCATGCTCTGGAGTTCTGCAACGGATCACTGCCTGTAAACATCGGCCATCGTACTGGCCGGATCCCAGGTGGTGAAGTGAAGTGAGAGAGAAGATCCCACCGCGGATGGACCTAGACCGTCGTGCCGGGTGTCTCCCTCCTGAGGTGGGCCACAAAGGGTTAGCTGGGCCGGTGATCCTCCAGAGCTTCTTCCGGTGAATTGGGGCCAAAAGGAGACCCTTGATACCATTCACGACAAAATGACAGGACAGGTTTAAGTTCCAAAACGAACACACTTTATTTTGGCAAACTTCAGCTCTTTTATGTACAGCTAACAGTATTAGCCCACAAGGGCTAAACAAATAATACAGTTGTGGTAAACATACAGTGAAGACAGGCTACAATGGGGCAGACATAATGAAATTAACTAGGCAATGGGACAGGGTGAGGGGCTGACAATATAACAAAGGGTGAGGGGCTGGAATATACAACTTAAACAATGGCCACTGGGTTGAGGCATCTTTTCCAGAGTTTGAATATTCTGCTTCAAACCCTGGCTAATCCGGAGCAGAGAATCCTGTGGCCAATCTTGGTAGTGTGTGTCATCCTAGCTCTCAGCCTATCTGGTGCTAAGGACAGGGAAGCCGGTTGACCAATCCCTGGGCCGACCTACTTTCCCCATGTTATGTCTATGGGGGACCTTTAAAGGTGTCATCCAGGGCTTTGTCCAATCAGGAGGGTGCCTATCTGCCCAGCAACATAATGCTTGACAACTTGTCAACACTATGGCACGGTGCAGGGAGACCCCTACTGGTCGTCGGAGATATTGCTGTTCTACGACACAATTACCTATGCATACAGTCTCTTTAAACCTGTGGCCAATCAGAGAGGCTACCACCCTTTTGATCTTCTACCCTCTTCTGCCCCTTCCCCAATCTATTCCCCACTTACCCTGCAATTCATTCTGGATTTCTTTTCAGTCCATATGAATTTGTCCACAACATTAATCCCAGATTTTTGTTCCTACTCTACAGTTTAGGCCAGCTAAGACAGACAGTTTTGGTAAGTCATACTGGATGATCTCTGCCTTTCTAGTCTTAGCTCTGCACTGTATGTTGAGGATTTTTGTTTGTATGCATTTAAACTGCCCCCAATGTGTTTTATTAATCTGAGATCAGCATGCGCCATGTAAGAGCATGTTCTGTTGAATGGTTAGTTTTGACAGCCATATTGTGTTGACTGCACCTGTTCAGTGTACGAGTTAATGGAACATGTAATAGATTGAGGCTCTGGGAAGAGATTGAAGCACCACAGGTGGGAGAGTTGACTAAGATGCTATCCAGGTTTCTTAATGGATGCATGGCTTACTCAATTTATTTCACTTATTTGCAAAAACCAATAAAGTTGTTTAATAAAAGAAAAGAAAAATTTTAACTTTAATAAATAGAACCATTAAATAGTCAGTTAAATGGCATGAACATATTGAAGCAGAAGAACTTTAACAATTGTACGGTAATTTAATTGCACCATAGAGGACATATAAAAATACCTACCAATTCTATTGATTTAAAATAGTCTTTTAACCCTTTAAATACATTCAAGGGTTTAAAAGACCCTATTCAGTGGGAAATGTTATCTCCCCCCATGGCACAGCTGGATTTTTTTTAGTAAATCAGCGTTTTCCAGTTGACATAAAGGTACGTGAGAAATGGTATCCTTTGAAAATGTCGCCCTCTATTGGGTGAGCAACACAACATCGCATTACAAATGTCATTGTGTTGAAAACAGTGATATGAGAATGCTGCACACATCTTTTCAGTTCAAGGGATGCTCTTATCTCAAAATTGCCAGCGACATACACAGGGAGCAGTCTGATATTACCACCCCTTATTTCATCATATACATTTTACATATACATCAAGCATCATATACATTTAACCCTTTAAGCCTGTGCCAGAGGGGTACTCAACGCATTGCTTTGTAATGCGTTGCATACCCCTCTGGAACTCAAAGGGTTAATGTACCGGTCACATGCCATGCCTCCTTCTGCCTCCTTATACCTAAATGCCTTTAACCCTTTAAGTGCCTCCTTTTCACGGCCATACATTTAGGAATCCTACAGGATCCTAAAAGACTCATTAGCACCAAGAGACAGGTGGGTTCCACCTAAAGTACATAGCTCAAGAAGAGATTAACCCCTTAAAGACAAGAGAGGTGTGTAACACATTGGTCCTTAAAGGGTTAAAAGGAGCAGTAAACATTTTTATGAAAATATATATGTTATACACTTTCTCCTGCTGAGAAACACAAGGGTGTTTCTTAAAGGAGCAGTGAACATCTGAAATTAAATTACCCTGCTGAGTGAAACAAGGGTACTTCCACTGCTGAAAGATATTTCATTTAAAAGTTATTATAGGTGAAAAAAATATAAATCAAACAGTAAGCAACAGTGCACTCAATGGGAGGACTTGGATCATAGCCTGTAGTTCTCCATAGTAAGCAAATTGCACTTTAAAGCGGAACTATTATCAAAATTAAATTGCCCCCCAAATCCTTATTAACATAGCGATACGCATATACATACCTTTATTATGCTGAATAAGTTCAGCATTAGTGAGAAATACAACTCGTTTGGTAGGCATCAGCTACAGGGATCTTGCTCTAGGTGCTCTCTGCGCCTGTGCCGTCAGTCACTTCCGGAACCTTAAAGTAGCAGTAAACTTTTTTTTATGAAAACACATATTTTATAGATCTTTTCCTGCTGAATAAAACAAGGTAACTCCCACCGCTGTCAGATTTTTTATTCAAAAATTATAACAGCTTAAAGGGGAACTACCACCCCATAAAATCTTTATCTAAATTAAGTCTCCATCTGGCGACTAGCTGCTTAGTAACGCTAGTCGCCAGAATTATTACCTGTTTTAACTGATTTACGAGTTATTCTGTGGCGGACAGTAGCAGGAAGCACGGACATCTTGCCATAGTGACGTCCGTGCGCCTGCGCTGTCAGTCCCTTTTGGAGCCGGCCGATAGAGGGCACTCATATCACTGAAAATGGAAATATGAGAACTAAGGTTGCTTATAAAAATTGTACAAATAAATAAAAACAATATATAACTGTATTAGTATACACTACTAAACAGGGGCAGACTGAAAGCACCCTGGGCCCCTGGGAAAATGGAGGTTATGGGCCCCCTTCACCTTGCCACAGTTATGCCCCACCCACCTTTTTGCCCCAGCCTACCATCCCAGCCAATACCTTTTTTTTTAACTTTATAATTGGCATTAATGTTCTAAAGTAAGGCAAGTGATGCCACAGTGCTTCAACTGAAATTGAGCAACACTATTGATGCCATGGAGCTTACTGTTGAATAGGAGCTATAATTGTACTGTAGCTCCATATTAACTGTAGGGTATAAAAGTGGACTACCCAACACAAATGCTACTGACACTCATAGGGGTAATGCACAATAATAATGTAAATGCCAGAGAGTTGGTATCCCCTCTAGCATTCAAATACTTACTTCTCTACATAAGGAGTGCTCAACCTGTGTCTCTCTAGCAGCTTGTGATCTACTGCTCCCATAATCCTGAGGATGAAGAAAGTGTAGTCCAACAGTTGCTAAAGAGTCAAAGGTTCATCATCCATTGTGAAGCAAAGTTACTCTGAATGCCAAAAAAGGCGATCACTCTCTGGCATTAATAGTGCTAACACCTCTTTCAATTTTCATAGTCCTTCACTATATTCAGATTCAACATGTCCTCGCCGCCTAACCACTCAGTGTCCAAAAACAACAATCTCTCATACACATCCAACCTAAATGCCTTCCTTACCGCCCACCAACGTAGATGCCACCTAAACGCCATCCTTTCTGCCTACTTAATAAACTACTCAAACACCTTTGTCCGAACATAAAAAAAGAAAAGAATGTACACTTCTCAAACTCACCCACCACACAGCAATTGAATTGCATTGTCACATCCATACCTGGGAACTCTCCGGATTTGCCCCGGAGACTCCGGTTCTGACAGAGCTTTACCGGGTCTCCGGGGCAGAGGCTGATTCCTCCGGATGTGGAGAGTTTCTATTGAAACTCTGCCACATCTGCTTTTTCTCCCTTTGTGCCTCCGTCCCCAGCCTTCTGTGTGACACATTTAACCCTCTGAGTACCAGAGTGGTACGGAATGCATTGCTTTGCAATGCATTCCGTACCACTCTGTCACTCAAAGGGTTAAACCCCCCCCCCGACGCTCGAGTTAAGCCCCGCCCCTTTTTGACGCGATTAGCTTCATTTTTGTTACCCCCTGCTGAACAGAGGACTACCCTCCGGGTAGCCCTCAACTGAAAGTTCCCAGGTATGGTCACATCACATTGCACAACTATTCATCCACACAGCAGGCCTCTGTGGATTGTCTGTTGTCACATAGCACCTACGTCCGTTATGTACATAGAGGGCCTGCACCTGATGGAGCCTGTCAGACCTGGTTTTGCCCTCAACTGGGACACACGGTCCTCTGGAGCCAGTAGCCTCTCCTTTGCTGTGTCATCAGGTGTTGGGGAGCTGTGCACTGAGGTAGTGGACAGTGGCCACGAGCTGTTCACACTGAGGCCTCTCTATGCCTCACGGAGCACAGTGCAGCTGGCGCAGCTGCTTTAAATATGCGTGGGTGAGCCCCTACAGGCAAGCGAACGTGAAGTCAGACATTAACATTACAACTGGGAATTTGGAGGTGGCAGGGCCCCCCTCATTCGATGGCCCTCAGTCCGTGACCGAATGCCCAAATGGTCAGTCCGCCCCTGCTACTAAAATAAGAAACAAAAAATACTATTTCTTTAAGCCTTATTTCTTTTAGCTATTCTAACTGTCAAACTAATTGCCATTTAAAATGTCTGCTGAGTCTTGGGCGAATGACTGTCTCCCCTGCATTGTAACATTCATAGATATAAAGGTAATAGCTTTCATATCTTGAGAGAAATTAAATATATTTGACATTTCATTTGATGTTTTTCATCAGGCTGGGGGAAGCAATTTTTCTTTCTGCTACTCATTTCCTGTACAGAAGGTTAAGACATAACAGGAAGTAAGAGTGTAAAGGGAAATTGCTTCCCACAGGTTGCTCAATACAAAAGGTTCCTTAGAGCATATTATTTTGCAGGGTCGCATTGAAAGAGAACAAACCATATTTTGGAATTTGTTTTGATCCTGTTCCAACCCTCTTTGCAGAGGCACCAGGTGTTTGGCAAAGTAAACTCATCCTGTCTTTTCTATGAACTATTTTTACCATAGTGTAAACATTTTTACACATATAATTGGGATAGGCAACCTTTGACTTATCAGCTACTGGAGACTACAGATCCCTTCATCCCCCACCAGACAGCTGTAGTCTGCAACAGCTGGAGAACCAAAGGTTCCTAACCAGTGTATTGATAAACTGCTGCACAGAGAGGGAGAGGAACATACTTGCGAACTCTCTGGATCTGCCCCAGAAACTCTGGTTTTTAAAATTAATTACCAGATCTCTGGGGACAGAATTTGATACTCTAGCTTTGGGGAGATTCCAGACTAACTCCTTCCACTTCTCATTGTTCTGCCTACTTCCCACCCTGACCCGTCCACTTCTCACTCTAGAGTCAAATCCCACCCTTCCTCCTCTCAATCCCACCCAATTAAGCCCTATCCACTTTCTCATGGTTCATTTACACATTCCAGTTTCCAGCCCATGAGTCCAGGTATTGAGAGAATATAAAAGGAGGCTTCTTTGGCAAATTGCTGTGTAAAGTCTGCTTTTCAAGTAAGAAACTGGAAACTAAAAAAAAGTCTTAGTAGGGAATTGTTATTGATATAGGGGTGGGCGGAAAGTCAGAAACATTTTCTGCGTGATTTTTTTGCAAAAAAAAAAAAAAGAATTTTTTTTGCCTTTTTCACTAAAAATGTTGTCCTTTTTGCCACTATTGGTCATAGCAGTGGTCCCAAGTGAGGTAGTTGGTAGCATCCCTTCTTCACATGTATCCTTTTCATTATTATTATCTGTACTGCTGTTAATATATTTGGCCTGGCTTTCTCTGTCATGTGTGGTTTCTGCTACTGTCACATCTTGGCTCCAGCACCGCCGCTTTAGGCAAAGCTCAAAATAATGCTTCGATGTCAGCGGCCATCCATGCCACACAGATTAGTGCAGGAATATGGCAGCAGTTGAACGCATCAGAGCTAGATGCTTCATCTGCAGGCGCGAGGCTTCAGAATGAAGCAGGCCTCTGTTTTATGTGTTGCTTCCTGTCATCTCCTCCTACCTACTTCCTCCCTCTGAGCTGCTGCTCCTCCTTCCTACTTCCTGAGGAGGGGTTTAAAGGGCAGACTGAGTCCTGACTCAGTTGCCCTTGTGTTGTTGTATAATACAGTTCTGTTTTCCTTGGGCTATGTGTATGACCTGGCTTGTCTGACCATCCAATCTGGTGCTGACTTGTAGCTCTGTCTGACTATACTCCTGCCTGATCCTGTATATAGTGGACACCCAATCTGGTGCAGACCTGTGGCTCTGGCTGACAATCTGATCTGTGTATGACCCGGCTTGTCTGACTATCCTATCTGGTGCTGACCTGTGGCTTTGTCTGACTATTCTTCTGATTGTTCCTTCTACATAGTAGACACCCAATCTGGTGCAGACCTGGGGCTCTGGTAGACTTTTTTATAATGACTGCAGGCGTGAGTCAGGTATAGCTTCCTCTGACTGACTGCAGGCGTGAGTCAGGTATCCTGCTCGTGTTTCCTGATCGGAGACATTGTGTTCCTGTTCCTGCTCCTGTTCAAGCTCCTGGTTCCAGTGAAGACTGCCAGTGGCTTCGGCCTAGTCTCCAGCAGTGTGGTCAATCTTGGCAGCTTACTATTTCTGATACTAACGCATGCTTGCTTGTGACCCTCTGCTTATACTCATACTACTGTGTGTTTCCTTATTACTTTCAATAAACTATATTTTACTATACCGTACTGACTCGTGAATATCACTGGGAAACCGTGACAGCTACTTGATTCTCACATGGTATGAGATGTTGGTTCATTTTTAAGAATGTTAGTCTCCCTACATTGCTGCTTGACAGCCTAGAGTATAGCTTTCCTGCAAGTATGCAGAAACCATCTCACATGCAGTGGGACCACTCCTAGGTGCTACACTGCGTTCCTGTGTGTCAGTTAGCCACTAGTGCCACCACCACCATCAATGTTGGATTTTTGCCACCCCTGCTGAGACCCACGAATTGCTCTCTGTTCTGTATGGGATGTTCTGGTGGATGATGTTGGTTCTCCTGCTGCTAGTTGAAATGCTTTGCTGCCTTCTTTTTCGCTATACTGTCTAGACTTTTTTCGTGTCCTAACTTTCTCCCTCTCACTTTCCACAATGCAACCATCCACTTGATCAAAAAGCATATCTCTATATTCCTTGACATAATCCGATTTTCAGAGAGTTGCTTCTGATTGTAATTATGGTAAGATTCATCAGCGATGCTGCTAATCTTTTTCTGCAATAAAAATATCAGTGGTAGAATTTCACTAATTCCTTCCCTATATGACTCACCAGCATGGTTGCCTCCTCAAAGAGTTTCAGCTGCTCACATACATTGCATTGCCATTGGCCAGGTGACAACGAGGCTCCCTCCAAAGCCTTCCAGTTTTGCATGGTGTACTTGTTAATGGCCTTGTTCTGCTCTAGCATGTACCAGGTGGAATTCCACCTGGTAGGGACTACCATTTTCAGCTGGTGATGGGGCAGGTTGGTACTCTCCTGTATGGAATATATAGCTTTGTGTGCACTGTAGGAGTGACTAAAATGAGCATAGATATTGCGGGCAATAGTAAGAGTCTCTCTGAGGGTTTAGGATTCTGCCATGAATCTGGTCACATGGGCAAACCATGGGACAAGCACCATATCACATATTCTCAAGGCAATGATTATGTTATCAGCAGACACAGAACTAGTTTTTAAGGAGCGGGGTACAAGACATTAGTTTATCACCTACTCTAGCTTAATTAAAACATCTACAGATTTGTGGGACTGTCTCTCAAAACTCTGCATGCACAAGGTGGCATGCCAATGGTATGGGTTATCCTGCTGCTGCCCTTTAATCACTGCCAGAACCAGAGACACAATTACTGGCTGTCACCTGATGCTGTAAGCTAGTGTTGCCCACTAGGGTGGTGGGAGGGAAACCCTGTAGTCTGTGCTCTGCCCACTTGTCCTCATATCTGAAGTCAGGTGGATTTTCTTGCTGTACTCACTTTTCAGCCCTTTCCCTACCACATTAACCAACAGCTTGTACAATTCAGGCACAGCCATCCTGGAAAAATAATTGTGGCTTGGGATATGCCAGCTTGGAGCTACACATGACATCAGTTCTCTGAAACCTCGATTTTCTACGAAAGAATATGGCAGCATGTCCACTGCCAAGATCTTGTCAACCTTGCCATTCCACAGGCATACTTTGGGATTGTTTTTTTGAAGTTTTTGACACCTTCCCAGGAACTCAGTCAGTGTGGGTTGGCAGGACATGGCAGAAGAACCCTGGAGATTTATTGCTTTAACAACATGACTATAGGAGGTGGTGGAGGTAGAGACAGCATGTGTGGGCAGCCTATGACACTTGACATCTCCTTCAGCAAACCAGAGTCATCATACTCCTCTGCAGCAGGAGCCATAGGTATTATTTGGAATGAACTAACTGTTGGCAGTGGCATAGTCTCTGACACATAAATAGCATCACTACTTCTATTATCTGCCCTAGAGCCCTGGGGACATTTTGGAGTGCTTCTGCTGTTAGTTGTGGCACCTATGACCTGCTGATACTGTGTCTCCTAGTAAGACCTGAGATTGTACTTCTTGTGGGATCTCATAGAAGAGGTGCCTATGTGTGAGCCTACTTTGCCACTGCTCATGTACTTATTTGCACAGAGAATAGACAGCAACATGCTTAGCTTTTGGATCCTCCATACTGTGAACTTCATGGATTAAGGGGTTCCTGAGGGGCTGCTACTACTACTGGGGCTAGATGTTGACACTGATACTACTCCTAGGTGTCAAAGGTGCAGCACTTGCAGCAGCAGCAGATGAACTCATCATAGCTAAGGTTGTGGATGTTAAAGGGATAGTAATACCTGAAAATAAGTTTATTTTATATTGTAGCCCTTAAAAAAACATGAAAAATGATATAAGTCTTATATCCCAAACCTTTATGGTTTGGGAGATATTCAGAAGTAAAGTTTCCCCTGGAGTGATGTCATTGCTCCACCCTTCAGATTTGGAATCTGGTGACCCGACCAGCAGTGCCTCTCCAGAAGTGCTGAGATCATGATCTTTAAAAAGAATTTCTTAATTGGAATGGTCTACAAAGTGTGATTTCAAGCCAGGCACACTTTGTACACAGTTCCAATTAAGTAGTTCTTTTCAAAGATCCTGATCTCGGCACTGCTAAAAGAGCTGCCTGTTGCTCTGTGGACCGAATTCCAAATCTGTCCACTAGATGGCAGACTTGGCTGAAACAGCAAGGAAAAGTGATCTATACTATATTTTACATATGAATATCTCACAAACCATAGAGGTTTGGGAGATAAGACTTATATCATCTTTCATGGTTTTTTAAGGGCTACAATATAAAATACACTTATTTTCAGGTATTACTATCCCTTTAATAACGTGTGTTGCTGTTGTTGCTGCTGATGGTTACTCAACACAAGAGTGTGTGGCTGAGTGGGACTTGGAAACAGTGATGATGCTGATGATGATTTACAGGATGATTCTGTCATGTTGCTCCGGGTTTTGCTTGCTTCTCTTGCCAGGTATTCTGGTTTTCCCTTGTTCTTGTTTCCCTGCCTAGTAGTGATGCTCTTTATTTGAGCCTTTATCATGCACTAGCACTTTGGTATGAAGTTTCTTGAGTTCCTGTTTTTTCCAGTGATTACAATGTTTGACCCAGCTTCCCTCAACTTCGTCTTTGTTTCCTGATTCTGCTTAGATTTTCTGGGTTGGTTCTGACCTTGCCCTGTGTATTCGACTTCTCTTCTGCCTGCTGATTGTGTACTGTTTTGCTCGACTGGTTTTGACCCTGGCTTGCTCAACTATTCTTCTGTCTCATCCCTGGTACCGTCTCTGCCCACCTGTTACCGATTTGGCTCATCAACTACTCTACCTTCAACTCTGAGGGATCTCCTGTGCCCAGTGTGTGTCGTGTTCAGCGCTGTCAATGACCCATTCGAGTTTGATGCTGTTGACCGCCTAGTCGAGTTCAACTTTTTCATTTTGACCCACCATAGAAGTGGTAACCATGAGACCCCACTTAGAAGACTGCTGTTCCTACCTTACGACAGAGACAACTATACTTCTGGTAGGTTTATCTAATCTAATTCCTGAGGAGTAGTTGTCTGTGTCCTAGGTTGGCATCCTGTCATTTGGCTTCACGGCCACCAACTTTAATATCGCCTAGGCCGCAACAAGACTTCCTTGGAGCAGCCCCCACTTGCTAGCAATGCTCCCCAGCCTGTGAACTCTTGCCCCTGGCTCACTGAGGCCTACTGAGTGAGTATTTATGTTTTGTTTTCTGTAATTTACATAATAAATAGCTTTGCGTGGATTCCTCTCTGCAAGGTACATCTCAGGCAGCTTACATTGGGCCATCCTGTTCAGATCATCACATACTGGCACAGTGCTCCTTTTCAGTGGTGGAAGACTGAGCCTTTGCATTTCTGCGAACTTTCTGGCCATGTCATTATCTCTCTCACTCTCAACTTCATCTGTATCTGAACAAGAGGAGAATACTGGAGGGATATATTTTAGATTTTAGGGCCATATTCATTAAGCTAAAAGAGTTGCAATTTCTGGAGCAAACCAATTTCACTATAGGGTACTTTTTAGTACCCATTTGATTTAAATTGTGTTTTCAACAACTTGAATACTAGAGAGATGCACTGGAGACATCTCTAGCATTCAATGAGTTAAAAGCCGATTTTAATCAATGGGAATTTTCATTTCTGCCCTTTATTGCAGTTGATTTGTTCCAAAGTTGCAGCTCTTTAGCTTGAGGAATAAGTCCCCAAATGTCTTGAAAACATTGCATATATACAAAAAATACGAGACAGCTGATAAATATATTATAGTTTGTCATCAAGTCCACATGATCCATGTCTCTAGTGCAGTGATTCTTAATCTTTTTTGGCCAAGGTAAAAATAACATGCAGTTTGGAATATTCAGGTCACACCTATCATTATATGGCATCTGTCAAGCACATAATGAAGGGTACACATGCATAAATATATTATGGGTCTTATCAACAGAATGACATAAAGCAAACGCATTGTGTATAAAAATTTCCATAAACATAATGTTTGAAATTCAACATTCACATTTTTGTCAAAGTTTTAATAAAAAAATAAAGCCCACCCTAGGTGGTTGTTCATGATGCATAAATGTGTCATGGCACTTTAGGTGAGAACCACTGCTTCAGTGTATATGGTACAGTTAAACATGGTTAACCCTTTTATCTAAAATGTGAAATGAAATGAAAATTGCACACTTTAACTAGTTTTTCTATAAAATACCTATCGCAAAGCAGTTAATTCATACCAAGATGTGAGAGGCTCAATGTCTTGTTCTATGACTAGTCACTGCTCACGAGCATCATGTTTTAGCTCTGGAGTGCCATTACAGAGGACACATTTCCAAAAGGCCAGTCAGTTCCAAAATGACTGGTAAGACCCATCTGCACTGGATCACCAGCTAACCCCCAGACACATGTTTATCCTTCTTGGGTCTCATGAGTGAGGTGCAGCTGGTTTCTCTAGGAACTGAGAACAAGGGCTCTGCAACTGGATTACTCTTCAAAGCAGTTAAAGCAATGGATCCCAGAGAAAATCTAGCAGAGAAATCCCGAAGTCCTGGCCTTTTAGTGGGTCCTGAGGACAGGAGTTGAGAACCACTGTCCTAAAGGCATGGCCTGATAGGCACTCCTGAAAAGAGGGCAGGGAACCATTGAGTTAAAATGTAAAAAAAAAAAACTAGACAATGTACACATTTTACTTATTTCTTGTAGAATAGCTAGGTATTCTATAACTGAAGCTGGTTATTTAACAGTTAAATGTTAAAGCAGACCTTTCACTCTCTATAAAGTCACCCTCCAGTAATGAGGCATATGGCGACTAGCTTCATAATAGTGCTATTATCTCTCATAAGTACCCGCTTCTGAAGTAATCCTTATTCTTCGGAGACCAGAAGCCAGACTTGCACACAGACATCTTGGTCTCCTCTAGGAGGCATTGCATGGTACCTTAAGGTACAAGAAGGGACTGACGGCGCAGGTGTGCAGATTAGTGATGAGCGAGCACCCCAATGCTCGGGTGTTCGGGTGCTCTAACCGAGCACCCCCTGAGGCTCGAGTGCTCGGCCGAGCACCCGAGCCCCATTGAAGTCAATGGGAGGACTCGAGCATTACACCAGGCACCCCCTGCTCTGATGAGGGGAGGGTGCCTGGTCCATAGGAAAAGGGCAGAAAAAGATGGAAACACTACAGAAATGGTTCAGGGACAGCATAGGGAGGATGTCTGGATGCATCTTGGACTCCAACATCGCTGCTGGGAACGATCTTTCGCCCGTAGTACGCCATTTTTACAGACTGACCTTAAAACACACAAAAAGGAAAATAAAAACGACTTTAGGCGAAAAATTGTTACCAAACAATATTTGCTGTATATTTACTTGTATATCATCTGCAAATTATCCCAAAAATTTCCTCGATTTTTCTGAACTGAGGCCATGATTAAGAGGGAAACGTGCACAGAGGCAAATTCTCCCAAAAATTTCCTTGATTTTCAGAACTGAGGCCATGATTAAGAGGGAAACGTGCGCAGAGGCAAATTCTCCCAAAAATTTCCTTGATTTTCAGAATTGAGGCCATGATTAAGAGGGAAACGTGCGCAGAGGCAAATTCTCCCAAAAATTTCCTTGATTTTCAGAACTGAGGCCATGATTAAGAGGGATACGTGCGCAGAGGCAAATTCTCCCAAAAATTTCCTTGATTTTCAGAACTGAGGCCATGATTAAGAGGGAAACGTGCACAGAGGCAAATTCTCCCAAAAATTTCCTTGATTTTCAGAACTGAGGCCATGATTAAGAGGGAAACGTGCACAGAGGCAAATTCTCCCAAAAATTTCCTTGATTTTATTGAACTGAGGCCATGATTAAGAGGGAAACGTGCGCTGAGCTGACCATCTAAAACATTATGGGTGAGGGTCTGCTGCAGAGCTGACCATCCTAAACATTATATGCGAAGGCCCGCTAGTGAGCTGACGCTATAAAACATTATATGAGAGGGCCCGCTAGAGAGCTGACCCAATAAAACATTATATGAGAAGGCCCGCTGGTGAGCTGACCTATATAAAAATTGGCAAACAGGGCCCGCTGGTGAGCTGACCCTATATAAAAATTATATCACAGGGCCCGCTGGTGAGCTGGCCCTATATAAAAATTATATCACAGGGCCCGCTGGTGAGCTGGCCCTATATAAAAATTATAGCACAGGGCATATGGAAGAGGAGGAGGAGGATGAGAAGATTAAGAGTCAACCATATACCCGTTTTTTGGGTGGAAGGGGTGAATGGGAATACAGAGTATTCCCATCATTGTAAATAACATATATAAAGTGAGTTTATGTTCCCCCGGGGCTTTCCTCCAGTGGAGTGGAGAAGTCAGGGGAAATCCAGGCCTTGTTCATTTTTATAAGTGTCAACCTATCAGCATTGTCGGTGGAAAGGCGGATACGCTTATCTGTTATGATGCCACCAGCAGCACTAAATACCCGCTCAGACAGAACGCTGGCGGCAGGGCAGGCCAGCACCTCCAAGGCGTAGAGTGCCAGTTCATACCACGTGTCCAGCTTGGACACCCAGTAGTTGTAAGGCACAGAGGGATCATTGAGGACGCTGACACGGTCTGCTACGTACTCCTTCACCATCTTCCAAAACTTTTCCCTCCTTGTGACACTAGGCTGCGCATCAGGGTGAGGGTGCTGGCGGGGTGTCATGAAGGTGTCCCACGCCTTGGAGAGTGTTGCCCTGCCTTTCTCGGAACTGCTGTGTGCTCCCCTTTTCTCCCCTTCTCGGTTGGCCAAGGTAGCACGTACTCTGCCGCCAGCGTTGTCAGATGGAAAATTTTGGAGCAATTTTTCGACAAGAACCTTCTGGTATTGCACCATTTTGCTTGTCCTCTCCACCGGAGGAATGAGAGATGAGAAATTCTCTTTGTAGCGGGGGTCCAGAAGGGTGAACACCCAGTAATCCGTGTTGTTTAAAATGCGTATAACGCGTGGGTCACGGGAAAGGCAGCCTAACATAAAGTCAGCCATGTGTGCCAGAGTACCAACAGTCAAGATTTCGCTGTCCTCACCAGGAGGATGACTCTCAATATCCTCATCCTCTTCCTCCTCTTCTGCCCACCCACGCTGAAGAGATGGAACTAAAGTTCCATGGCTACCCTCTGTAGCGGAGGCAACCGTGTCTTCCTCCTCCTCCTCCTCCTCCTCCTCCTCCTCCGCCTCCTCCAATTGTCGCTGAGAAGACGAAGTGAGGGTGCTCTGGCTATCACCTTGTGTAAGCTCTTCCTCCCCCATTTCCACCTCTTCCACATGCAAAGCGTCGGTTTTAATTGTGAGCAGCGAGCGTTTCAGTAGACACAGAAGTGGGATGGTTACACTGATAATAGCGTTATCGCCGCTCACCATCTGTGTCGATTCCTCAAAATTGCGTAAAACCTCGCAGAGGTCTGACATCCATTCCCACTCCTCACTTCTGATTACAGGAAGTTGAACGGAGAGGCGACGACCGTGTAACAGCTGGTACTCCACTACTGCCCTCTGCTGCTCACAAAGCCGGGCCAACATGTGGAAGGTGGAGTTCCAGCGCGTGCTCACGTCACACAGCAGCCGGTGAGCTGGCAATTGTAAGCGCTGCTGCAGCTTCAACAGGCCGGCTGAAGCTGTTGATGACTTACGGAAATGTGCACACACGCGGCGCACCTTGGTCAAGAGATCATGCACATTGGGGTAGGTTTTTAGAAATCGCTGCACCACTAAATTAAATACATGCGCTAGGCATGGTACGTGTGTGAGCTTGCCGAGCTCCAAAGCCGCCACCAAGTTACGCCCATTATCACACACAACCATGCCTGGTTGCAGGTTGAGTGGCGAGAGCCACTGCTCGGTCTGGTGACTAATCCCCTGCAACAGCTCTGAGGCCGTGTGCTGTTTGTCCCCAAGGCAGATCAGCTTCAGCACGGCCTGTTGACGCTTCCCCACTGCAGTGCTACACTGCTTCCAGCTACTGGCTGATGGGGGAGTGGCGGTGTGTGTAGAGAATTCGGAGGTGGAAACGGAGGAGGAGGAGCCAATAACGTAGGTGCTGGTGGAAACCCTGATGGAGGTAGGGCCCGCAATCCTCGGCGTGGGTAGCACCCGTGCCATCCCATGGTCCGAGTCGCTCCCAGCCTCCACGACATTCACCCAGTGTGCCGTCAGGGAAATGTAGCGTGCCTGGCCACAAGCACTTGTCCATGTGTCAGTCGTTAAGTGGACCTTCCCAGTAACTGCGTTGGTCAGGGCACGGGTGATGTTACGGGACACATGGTGGTGTAATGCGGGGATGGCACACCGGGAAAAGTAGTGGCGGCTGGGGACCGCGTACCGAGGGACAGCTGCTGCCATCAGGCTGCGGAAGGACTCAGTGTCCACAAGCCTAAATGGCAGCATTTCGATGGCCAGTAATTTTGAAAGGTGTGAGGTTAGTGCTATGGCCTGTGGGTGGGTGGCTGGGTACTTTCTCTTGCGCTCAAATGCCTGGGGTAACGACATTTGGACGCTGTGCTGGGACAGGGAAGTGGATGTGGTCGCTGATGGTGCTTCAGATGGTACAGGTGCAGGGCGGGAGGTATGCGGGCCTGCGCCTTCGACAGGCGATTGGCCGGCACCGAAAACAGGGGAAGAGGAGGCAGTGGTGTGGCCTGCAGACACAGATGGGCGATCCAGGTGTTCCTCCCACTTACTACGGTGCTTGGATGCCATGTGTCGGATCATGCTGGTGGTGGTGAGGTTTCTAGTGTTCATGCCTCGGCTCATTCTGGTGTGGCACAGGTTGCAAACTACAATTCTTTTGTCGTCCGCACTTTCCTTAAAAAAACGCCATACCGCGGAACACCTACCCCTTGGCAAGGTAGATTTACGCAAGGGGGTGCTCCGTGGAACATTTGCGGGCCGGTTTGGTGCGGTCCGCCTTCTTTCTGTAGCCACACCACTGCCTCTTCCAGCCTGTTGCGGTGCTGCAGATGGCTCACCCTCAGGACTGCTGACATCGCTCGGCTCTACACCTTCCCAGGTGGGGTCAGTCACCTCATCGTCCACCAAGTCCTCCTCCACTTCCTCACTCTGATCATCCTCCTCAAGTCTTGATCCCACCACATACTCAGTCATTGACAACTGTATAACATTCTCCTCAACAAGGTCTTGAGACGGAAATAGTGGTTGATTTAATGGCAACTGTGTCTCATCATCATCATCATCATCCACTACTTCCTTTGACCTTAAATGCCGTTCACATCTGTCATCTTCTTGTGATTGGGTAGCCTCTAGAGGTTGTGAATCAGGGCACAAGATGTCATGTTCCTCTGCAAGCGTGCTTGGAGAGAGGGTCAAATGAAGGATTGGTGATGAGACGAGCTCCTCACTATATCCCAGTGTGGGATCACTTCTTTGACCAGACCGTGTATGGTGGGAGGAAGGATGATCAGAGTGAGGATTATTTTGACCAGACTCTTGGCTACTGAGAGTGGACTTGGTGGAAGACAGGGTGGTGCTTAACCGACTGGAAGCAGTATCAGCTGTCATCCAACCGACCACCTGTTCGCAGTGGTCGGACCTCGAGAGTGATGTCCTGCGACGCCCTGTAAAATTACACATGAAGCTAGGTATGGTGGATGTCTTTCTTTCTTGTGCTCTGGCACCAGGCACAGTTTCTCCGCGTCCTGACCCGCGCCCTGAACTTTCAGGATCACGTCCACTTCCCCGTCCCTTTTTACCCGCCTTCTTCATCTTACACAGAATATGTGACTTTAATATTTGAGTTTGAAAACTTAACAGTATTTCTTACTATTCTGCAACTCTGCAGAGTACACAGAATAGGCTGCTAAACGGCGGTGAAACACACTGAATGGAATATGTGACTTTAATATTTGAGTTTGAAAACTTAACAGTATTTCTTACTATTCTGCAACTCTGCAGAGTACACAGAATAGGCTGCTAAACGGCGGTGAAACACACTGAATGGAATATGTGACTTTAATATTTGAGTTTGAAAACTTAACAGTATTTCTTACTATTCTGCAACTCTGCAGAGTACACAGAATAGGCTGCTAAACGGCGGTGAAACACACTGAATGGAATATGTGACTTTAATATTTGAGTTTGAAAACTTAACAGTATTTCTTACTATTCTGCAACTGTGCAGAGTACACAGAATAGGCTGCTAAACGGCGGTGAAACACACTGAATGGAATATGTGACTTTAATATTTGAGTTTGAAAACTTAACAGTATTTCTTACTATTCTGCAACTGTTCAGAGTACACAGAATAGGCTGCTAAACGGCGGTGATACACACTGAATGGAATATGTGACTTTGATATTTGAGTTTGAAAACTTAACAGTATTTCTTACTATTCTGCAACTCTGCAGAGTACACAGAATAGGCTGCTAAACGGCGGTGATACACACTGAATGGAATATGTGACTTTAATATTTGAGTTTGAAAACTTAACAGTATTTCTTATTATTCTGCAACTGTACAGAGTACACAGAATAGGCTGCTAAACGGCGGTGAAACACACTGAATGGAATATGTGACTTTAATATTTGAGTTTGAAAACTTAACAGTATTTCTTACTATTCTGCAACTGTGCAGAGTACACAGAATAGGCTGCTAAACGGCGGTGAAACACACTGAATGGAATATGTGACTTTAATATTTGAGTTTGAAAACTTAACAGTATTTCTTACTATTCTGCAACTGTTCAGAGTACACAGAATAGGCTGCTAAACGGCGGTGATACACACTGAATGGAATATGTGACTTTGATATTTGAGTTTGAAAACTTAACAGTATTTCTTACTATTCTGCAACTGTGCAGAGTACACAGAATAGGCTGCTAAACGGCGGTGAAACACACTGAATGGAATATGTGACTTTAATATTTGAGTTTGAAAACTTAACAGTATTTCTTACTATTCTGCAACTGTGCAGAGTACACAGAATAGGCTGCTAAACGGCGGTGAAACACACTGAATGGAATATGTGACTTTAATATTTGAGTTTGAAAACTTAACAGTATTTCTTACTATTCTGCAACTGTTCAGAGTACACAGAATAGGCTGCTAAACGGCGGTGATACACACTGAATGGAATATGTGACTTTGATATTTGAGTTTGAAAACTTAACAGTATTTCTTACTATTCTGCAACTGTGCAGAGTACACAGAATAGGCTGCTAAACGGCGGTGATACACACTGAATGGAATATGTGACTTTGATATTTGAGTTTGAAAACTTAACACTATTTCTTACTATTCTGCAACTCTGCAGAGTACACAGAATGTGCTGCTAAACTGCGGCGAAGCACACTGAATGGAATATGTGACTTTAATATTTGAGTTTGAAAACTTAACAGTATTTCTTCCTATTCTGCAACTCTGCACAGTACACAGAATGTGCTGCTAAACTGCGGCGACGCACACTGAATGGAATATGTGACTTTGATATTTTAGTTTGAAGACTTAACAGAATGTGCTCTAATCTGCAACTTTGCACACTAAACAGAATGTGCTCTAATCTGCAACTTTGCACACTAAACAGAATGTGCTCTAATCTGCAACTTTGCACACTAAACAGAATGTGCTCTAATCTGCAACTGTGCACACTAAACAGAATGTGCTCTAATCTGCAACTTTTCACACTAAACAGAATATTTTTTTTTTTTTTTTTTTTTCCCCCACACAAAATAACCTGCTGCCCCCACACACAGTAGTCCTAAAAAGGACTTTTGGTTCTTTTTTTCACAATTTTTTTTTTTCCTCCCTACACTGCCTTTCCCTTCCTATCCTCAGCTCTCCCTGGCTCAGACTGAGCCGAACTCGATGGTCAGGTGCTATACAGCACCCGACCACGGGTTCTGGCCAGCCAATCAGTGTAATGCCAGCAGCCAACATGGCTGCTGGCATTACACCGATGTCAGAGCCTCCCTGCACGTTTATTGGCTGCGCAGCAGCCGCAAAACGTGCGGGGAGGAGACCCGAACATGGCGGGCGAGCACATGCGGTACTCGTACGAGTACCGCCATGTGCCGAGCAGAGCGATGCTCGAGCCGATCCGAGCATCGGCCGAGCATGCTCGCTCAACACTAGTGCAGATGGCTCTACAGTAAGAAGCCTGGCCGTCAGTCTCCGAAGAATAAGGATTACTTCAGAAGCGGGTACTTATGAGAGATAATAGCACTATTATAAAGCTAGTCGCCATATGCCTCATTATTGGAGGATGACTTTATAGAGGGTGAAAGTTCCGCTTTAAAAGTAATAAATTAAAAGATATACAGCAAAAAAAACATCCTGTTGTATTGTAGGTTTCCATTTGTTAAGGATCAGTACAAGCTGAGAAAAACAAGAGAGAGTTGTTCTATTAAAACAAAATATAACTTGCTACTCAGATTCTAGTGACTTATGGCGCGATGCAAGAAACGTTCACATTGGATAAAGGCATTTTTGTGCGCAGATAGATTTTGCGCATGTTCTAATCCAGGAAGTTAAATACCGAACGCTTGTTGAATTGCACATTAAAAATTCCATTTTACGACAACAGTACACAGACGTATAAATTCATTCGCAATAGTAGTTTTTGTGTTAGGTGCATTCGCTATTCCACTCACACAGATTTGTTAATCTTAGCCACGCCCACAAAAAATAAATATACGCAGCCGTTCGCTAATCTTGAATTTTCATGCGCAATTCAACAAAATCATGCGCAAACCTATATCCTAGTGGTTTTCACACGGGAAATAGCAATTGCGCATGTATCCTGCATCGTACCATTAATACTTATTATCACATTGTTCATCAGGTGTTACTAGTTACTACCAGTCATAAACAATGGGTATGTAGTTTATGGTACCGCACCATAAATCCATTTTGGTAAACTTGACACTCTGTATAATTCATTATGCCGCTTTATAATCCAGTGTTATTAAAGGAATAGTAATACTTAATATGTAAAAAAAATGTATATTGTAGTGTTCTTCCCCCGAGTAAAAAAAGATACTTTCACTGCTGAAAGGTGTTTTATTCAAAGTTGTATTTTTTGGTGCAATATCACAGTGGCCTGAAATTGTACAGTTGCGCTGTTGTTACACCATGCTATGGATAACTCTGGTCAACCTGCCATCTCCTTCAGAGCTCTGAAAGCCTGGAATAAAATCCCTAAATGACTGCTTCTTTTAATTATATACACACACACAAACATACGTTTTTCAAACCTATGTTTGTGTGTGTGTGTATATATATAATGTTTCTCTATTTGTGTAAATATGTTACTCTTTGCTGTAAAAGCTCTCCAGAACTTACTTGAAAATGAGAGAAATCCCAATGTATTCTTCCTGGTAAAACATTTTCTAAACAAAATAAATAAATGTTGGAGCACTAGTCAGTGACTCACCTCTCCCATAGAGGTGATATATATAATTACGTTTTTTCCACTTGGCGTATACTTGTTTTACTCTGCCAGGAAAGTCCTATACCTATAGTCTGTTTTTCATGATTCGGATCACTTAGTTATAAAATAACTAGTTAAAGGGTGCCCCATTCTAGTCACTTACTAATTCTATGAAATAACTAGCTGAAGTGTCTGATTAACTGTTATTCTACACTTAACTTCTGATTTCATTTATTTCATGAAATAACTGAATCCACATTTTAAAGTAGGGTTGCCACCTTTTCTTCAAAAAAATACCGGCCAAGGCATTCCCTCCATAGACTTAACATTGGAAAGAAGCCAATTTTTTACCGGCCTGCTGGTAAAATACCGGCTGGGTGGCAACCCTATTTTAAAGGAGAAGTAAACTTTTTTATGAAAAAATATATATTGTAAGGTATTTCCAGTTGAGTAAAATAAGGGCACTCCCACTGATGAGAGATGAATATTTAGTTATTATAGCTTAAAAAAGTGTTTTTTTACATTAGCAGTGTCCTCTAGTGGTCAGATTCTATTTAATTATTCTGTTACATTGTAATGGAGAGGAAAGTCGGCGACACCTATTTCTTCATAGAATATGATAGACACTGCCAAGTCACTTCCTGTCAGTTAGAACTTCCAGGAGGTAAATGCACAGTAAATTCACTTCCTGATTATTTGAACTATTATAACATTTGAATAAAGCAACTGACAGCAGTAGGAGAGATTGTTTTACTCAGCAGGAAAAGCTCTATAACATACAGGTTTTCATTAAAAAAAAGTTTACTGCTCGCTTAACTATAACATACACAGTCCAAGTAGATAGTTACTGTGTGTCTCATTCAAAATAGAAATGAGGGGCAGTTCTGGAGCAAACCAACTGTGTCAAAGGTCATAAATAAAATGTGTCAAAATGTCAGTTTATTAAATGGACTGTTTATCCACTTGAATGCTACAAAGGTATCCTCATTTAAAGGGATAGTAATGTCAGAAAAAAAGTATTAACTATATGGTAGATACAATTTAAAGCGGGTACTTGCACTTATTCGAATCTCTCAGACAATTATGGTTTGAGAGATATAGGAAAATAAAGTTCTCTGGTCCCTCCCCTTTCTGCTTGACGAGCTGTAAAGCTGTCAGAAGCAGATTCTGGTCACTTGACGAGATGTGGCTCTTCAGCAGTGCCGATATAACGATATCTAAAGATATCTACAAAGTGTGCCTGGCTTGCAAGCACACTTTGTAGACCGTAGACGAGATGTGGCTCTTCAGCAGTGCCGATATAACGATATCTAAAGATATCTACAAAGTGTGCCTGGCTTGCAAGCACACTTTGTAGACCGTTCCAATGAAGTATTTATTTCTAAATAGTGTGATTTCAGCTCTGCTGAAGAGCCTCTGTCTGGTCAAATGACTGGAATCTGCAGCTGTCAGCTAGATGGCAGATTTGAGTAAAACAGCCAGGAAAAGGTAACTTTAGCAAGTTATATCTCTCAAACCATAAAGGTTTAAGAGATAAGACTTACATAGATGTTAACCGTTTTTTAATGTCTACAATATTATATCAACTTAAAATTAACCATTACTATCCCTTTAAAGGGATAGTAATATTTCACAAAAAATCAGCTCCAATTAATAATCGTAGTATTTGGGCCATGGAGAGTGTTATTTCAGTACTGTGAGAGTTGTAGTCCAAGAGTAATTGAATGATAAAGTATCCCCCTCCCACTCCTTTTACTGATGTAATACTGCTCACCTCAGTGCAGCAAGACTATCTGGATGGATCGCAATGAGGGACAATCTTCAGTGAGCATAAGGGAATAAACTGTCAAGGGGGGCAGGGTGTTCCTTATGCTCACAGTAAGATGATTGTCCCTTATTGTGAGCTGTCCGGTCAAGAGACCAGATTCTACATCTGAGGTGAGCAGTGTTACACTAGGTAAAAGGGGCAGGAGGGGGATACTTTATCATTCCAATACTCTTGAACTACAACTCTGACAGTACTGAAATAACACTCTTCATGGCCCAATTACTATGAAGATTAATTGGAGCTGCTTTTTTTGTGAAGCATTACTATCACTTGTTCCCATAGTTGCATTTGGGTTGCTTCAGAATTGTTTTTCTTTTCTTTTTTTGCATAAGGTCAACTACTAGAAAATACCACTAAGTCACCACTATACAGGGCTATTTCTATAGATTTTTGATTAAGAATATAGGTTCTTTGAATATGGCAGTAATAAATATCTATATAACTATACATCATTTTTATGTCTTTCTTTTGTGTCTGTTATTATTTTAAACTGGATCTTCTCACATGTTTAGGTCAGCTTGTGTCATTTGTATGTTTATTACCAGATGGTGGATAACAGTGTATGAACCTATCACATGATGGAAGGAAAAGACTTGATAGGAGTATTGGAAGGAAAGCACTTCCAATTCAACTGATCTTTGCCCCAGAAGAGCACTGGTGGGAATGAACAAATATTTATTTCATTATTACCCACTGTTACAGTCCCTAGATTATCATTAATGGAGGTGTTATTTTCCACTTCAGAATACCTTTATCTGTTTTTTTTCCTGCTTTCATATGTTTCTCATCTGTTCACTTTTTTAATATTATATAGTGCATTTATGATCCAAGTGGGCTCAAATATCAACATAAACAGAATTTTAGTTTTTATGATTGCTTAATATTTTAATGATAATTATGTAATATCATTAACTAGATAAGGTTTGGCTACTAAGGATTAGCAAACTAACAACAATTGTTTAATAACTTGTTTTTGTAAACATTTCAGCAACATATTTAGTAAAGAAAATCAAAAGAAATTTGAAACAATCAAAAATGTGTGAATGTTATAACCTTCGTGAGCGACTGTTCACTGACAGCACCAATAAATGAAGGAAGTGCTGGGGAAAATTTGAGCTGTAGTCCACTAAAAAAAGCAATAATGATACATGTAAATATTATTATAACTAATGAATTATTAATTTATAAGATTCTAATTCTTTGCTCAGTATTGCATTATATTGCCCAAGTTACTTGTATATGTTGTTAATACTGATTTTTTTTTTACTGTTTGACTTATTTATGAAACAACGTACCCCTAGAGCAGGTTATAGCATAGCCGTCCCTCTAAGGAACAATATTTATCATGTATTTGTCATTTCTTAGTGGTACTGTCTGAACTCCCACGGGTATTGGGAGATTCCATGGGTTGGCATAGGGATAGGTGTGGCTTAAAGCAGGGGTATATAGATGATTGCCCTGTTGTGTTCTGGATTCCTTGGGGTGAAAACGCATGTTTTCCAGAAGAGACAGCTGATGCGTGAGCAATTCCGGGTCCCCTACGGTGTGGATGAACCATGTGTCTGGGCCTACATCAAGAGAAAGGAAAATTACTTGGGTACACACTAGGGGTCTAGGTGGATTGCCTAAGCAGAGCAGCAGCAGAAGCCCTGATGGGAATGGTAGAGATATAATACTTCCACAGGCAGGAGATTTAGGATCAAAAGCAAAACCTGTGGTAGGAGACAGACCTTCCATACGTTTACAGGGTATGTGTGCAGAATAATTATATGTTCTGATTTTATCAATAAACTTCAAGTGTTATTTGAAAACCCCTGGAGCCCAATTTCTGATTTCAGTGCAGTCTGCACACACCTGTCCTGTGGAACCCAAGCTCTGGATTGAAAAAAGTCTGCTCAAATGGGGTAAAAATAATTTGGAAATGGAGAGGTTTCATGACCATCTTATTGGAAAGGGTTTGATGTTTGTACCTTGCTGTGTGCAAACAAAGGAGTGCTCATCTTGGCCAGCCACTTTGTTTTGGGGGTTTCTGAGTTTGTGCTCTCAAGTGCACCATAGCAGTGGCCATGATTTGATGCTGAAAGAGAACACTGCTGGACAGGTTCTGAAAGAGCAGGTAGAGTCATTAGTTTCCTGCCAAGATTAAGTCAATGCCTTAAAGGTTGCACCTGGCGATGAAGCAGAAAAGCCTTTAAGCCACTACCACCCACCTACTCAGGAACAAAGGAGGAAAAGGTGGCGAATTCTGGAGCTGACTGATGGTCTGCCCTCTGGTACAGTGCGGAGCAAGAGAGCTTGTGGCCTGTCTTCTTCCTCTAGGATGGTCTGTAACAAAGGGGCCCACTGTGCCTACTGCTGGACCCTACTGGCGTGGAGAGTAAAGTCTTTGACCCAAAGCCAGCAGATGAATATCAGGTAGAGGACTACCACCCTATAATCAACACTGATTATGCAGCTCTCATCAGGCCCAGAATTTCAGTTTTGGAGAAGGGGATAGAAGTTTTGACGTTCTACCACCTCAATATTTCTCTGAGGGAAAAGGAACTGTCCAATATTGTGTCTGTTTCTAGTTCTGTAAAAAAGCTACTTTGGTTACACACCTCCAACAGAAGACAGGGTTAGAGAGATGCAGATTCTTTCTAGCATGGGGAATCAACAGAGCCTTCTGTAACAACTTCACCTGACTAGAATTGCTCCAGAAAAGAACAGTGATGGTTCTTTTAAAGAAATTCTTGCAAATGGGGATCCAGATAGTTGGATAGATTCTGGAGCTCAATGACAAACCTTTACCAAATGGGCACACCGCAAAAGGATTGTAAATTAGATGTTTGTTTGATCTCAAGGGTCTTTAATTCCTTATATGAGTATGTAGATAATGGACCAAGTTGCTGATTTTTTTTTAAAACCTTTATGGAAGATAAGTCATAGATACATATCATCGGAACATGTCTACATATCAATACAGTAAGATATGCCTGTATATAATATGTAGCAACCATAGGTACAGATGTTAATGTATATAGGAAACTGGTAGAAACAAATGTAAACACATTATCCAAAAAGTATCCTAAAGCAAAATGTTCACCATATCCTAGATATATTCAACAAGTACAAAAATTAATAGTACTAACAACAGGAGCAATAAGAATCTAAGGAGAATTCTTTCTCAGGGAGATATGTAATAAAAAAAGGAGAGGTCGTGCTGAAGGATTGTGAATGTAGATATGTATCTAATATTATATGCATTAATGGGCTTAGAAGTTTCGGTATTAATTGGAGGGTTGAGAGACAGGGAAGTAGGGTTCGGGAAGAGAAAGAGAGGGAAGGGAGTGAGAAGGGCAGATCTTGGACTTCAAACTCCCTGGAGGTTTCTAAACAAATTTTTTAAAGGGGTTTGGAGCTGATGGGGAAATGTGGAGATAAGGGCAATGTGAGAGCAATATGGAACTGATGGGATGCAAGTTGGAGCTGATGGGGGGGCAATATAGAGCTGATGGGGGGCAATGTGAGGACAATATGGAGCTGATGGGGGCAAGTTGTAACTGATGGGGGCAATATGGAGCTGATGGGGCAATGTGAAGATGATGGGGCAATGAGAGGGCAATATGGACATGATGGGGGCAGTGTGGAGATTAGGAGCATTGTGGAGGTATCCAGTGGAGATGGCCAAGGGTGGGGGGTCGGGGCACCTCAGATTTCTGTGCCTACAGGCTCCTGAGATGTAAATCTGGCCCTGGGTTTTGATTTCCAAAGTTCATAAAGTTGCTGATTTTTATTACAATATTTCTAAATCTTTTTTTGTTCTTTTTTTTTTTTTTTGCTCAAGGCACCCCTAACATCCTAACATACAATGTGGAATTTCAGGGCACCCCCTAGTATTTTATAGATAATTTCTCAATGACTAAATTAATAGTTATTCTCACATCCCACAGTCAGAATAACAACAAGGAGCATATTGTGAATAGTAATGTCCATAGCTACACATTAGAAACTCAACTGAAACATGTTTTGTCAATTTCTTCTTTGAGTAAATGGACACCCGAAGCTGGTGTCCATGGTGCACCAAAGTAGCACGACACACTGGCAGAAAACCACTGTCTTCTTAATTTAGTAAGTATTTCACAAATATTTTTAAACTTCTACTGAGAAAAACTGCTATTTTGGTACCATTTTCTTTGAGAAATGCACAAGTCACAAACCTACATAAAAAAGTATTAGTAACTTGTTACTGATTTGCATGTTAATAATAAATGTGGCCAACAACCTATATGATTAGTGATAATATTATAATAAGATGCACATGCACAGAATAACAGTCTCACTGTCACAGATCTACCAGTCTATCTCCAATGTCCAGCTGTCATCCTTTGGTTATAACTCTGCAGTTTAGTAAATGGGATAGCTAAGTGATTTATTATAGACTAGTATAAAAGCGGGCTAAAGTGCCACCCAGCTGTTGCCCTGGACCCAGGAGCAGAGACAGTCGGTGAGCCGTTCAGAGAGCCCTGCTCCAGATCAGCGCATTCGGCTAGTCTCTACTGCGCATGACTGCATCGTTCCGGCAGCCTCTACTGTGCATGTGCTGTTACGCACACAGAGAGCATCTCAGCCTAGCAATTTATATTATACAGAATGTTCCAGTTTATATAATCATAATTGCAATGTAGTGACCAAAATCTAGGTTTTTCAAGCAGGGGCTTTTCATGTAGAAAGAACTTGCTCTCATTCCCCACAACTTTGTAGGAAGAAAGGTACAGCAAAAGAAACTGATTAAACCTTTGAGTGCCAGAGGGGTACGCAACACACAACAAGGTTAACAGATTCTGAGTTTGAAACTGTTGCTTAAAATTGCTGCAGAATTTAAAAAATGAACGGAAAAAATGTGAATCTAAAAATGCATGTTTTAATTATTCCTGCTGTCCCGGCACTTCACTCAGCATTTTATTCCCTGATAAAAAAATCACTCACCTATTTTGAATATACGAAAAAAAAGTATGAGATTTAAGACATTTAGTTTAGTGTGATTAGATTTATATTTTCTCTGTATACGAAACACAGTGATTGAAGACTGCTAGCAAGTACATTTGATACATCACTATTTTGTTTAAAAAGCTAGTATTGTTTCTTAGTGAGTTTGCTTATTAATTATTAACCTAAATGAAGACCCTTGCAAGGAATCCAATATATCTCTACCCCTCAAAGATTTTGCAAAAGCAATCTCCCAGCCTACACCTGACATATTAAAGTCTCCCGTATCTATTAATTTATTCATCCATGTCATTTTAAATATGTCTTACATTCTTATTTTGCCCTGGAAGTCTATAGATAAATAAAATGCAAACAGCTCTTTCTCCAGTTTCAATTGATAAACAAATGTTCTAGAACTTTTCCTGTCTAGTTTGTGTATTGCTCTTCAAATAAATAGTATTTCGTTCTTTAAATAAAGAGCAACTCCTCCTTCTTTCGCATTCTGTCTAATTCAGAGATACTGTATCCTGGTATGGCTATGTCCCAGAGAGTAAATTATTTTTATTGTGATGGTTTGATGTATTTGCCCCAGGAAACAGGGTTGGAAACTTTTTTCACTGTTGTTATTATTGGGATTTGAAATACAACAGCTGAATGGCAAAAGTTGGCAAACCCCTACAATAAAATCTTGCTTCAGATTTTAAGTCCTAGATTTATGAAGTAATAGCGGCATAATAATCTCTTATTTAGTGAAATGTGAATACAAATTTCTATGAGTGGCTGGTGTGTAGAAAAATTAATGGGGTTTATATAAAGGTGTTATGTATAGCAGATGGCTTTCCTGCAAAATTCACCTTCATGGAAGGTTAGCAGGAGGTTTGCTTCCACTGACTGACATTTTCAAGTGACACAAGGGTAGTAAATACTGCAAAAGAACAGCAAGAAATTAAGCAAGAAGTTTGGTTGTTGAGAAAGAGATGGATTATACTAATATAATGAGAGGGGAATATGTTTTTTATAGCTCCCTTACTCAGTTCCTCCCCTGGTCTCTAACTTTGTTATTCTTCTTTTCTTCTTCAAAATTTATATTTTCTTCACAAAATTCAATGATTTGGAAAAAAAATGTCATTAAAGATGAAAAGGTGCAGTACTATATTGTAATTAAGAAAACATTTTAAAGTCATTTCTCTAGTGAGAAATGCTTTCATTTATGCTTTTGGCTTTGTATCTATTAACTGTCACTCATTATTCCACTATTTAAGATGTTTGGCTCTAGCTAACTCACATTTCCTATTTTGTATGGAATCTTTCCAAGAGACTTGTTGCATTGTGGTCTTTCTCAGAAGGAGCAATTTAAGGCTGCCTATGTGTTTCTAAGGTTTGAACTTGAAACCAATTGAATCTAACCACTACTCATGTCAGTCAGCTCTATAATGTTTTCTTTTCCCTTTTCTGTTGTTTTTTCAATAACAGACTCACTATGTTATAATTAGTTTTTTATTTTTCAAAACATGAAGTAAAAACATAATGAAACTTCAGAAACAGGTGTAATTCTTGCAAGAGGAACTTCTCTCTCAGACTTACTGATTCTCAAATTGCTCATGTTTTATCGATGTGTACTCATCAAAGTTCTCAGCACTCGGTCTATGAAACCACAGACAAAAGGATTTGTTAAACACCATGGTGGATTATTTTTAAACATGGTCTATAGTTGCTAAGGTCTATTTTGTCAATCCAAATGATGTTAAGCTTGTGTAATGTAATTTTACTTTAAGTTAAATAATTCAAGATTACATAAACATAAATACACTTAAAGGGTTAGTAATGCCCAATGTTAAGTTTATTTTTTGTTGTAGATTTTTAAAAAAGAAATGTGGAGCAAATCTTATCTCTCAAACCTTTACAGTTTGAGGGATATTCGCTGCTAAAGTTCTCTCTCTCTCCTGATGTCAGTTGTAAAGCTGACAGCAGGAGATTTGAGTCGGCCAACTTGAGGCGGCTCTTCAGCAGAGACAAAATAGCAATCTTTAAAAAGAACTACTTCATTGGAACAGTCTGCAAAGTGTGCTTACAAACCGGGCACACTCTGTAGACCGTTCCAATGAAGTAATTCAATAAAGATTGCTATATCGGCTCTGCTGAAGAGCCGCCGGCTGGTCCCAGGACCGGTATCTCCTGCTGTCAGTAAAGAGCTGACATCAGGAGAAGGGGAGGGAGGGGGGAACTTTAGAGGTGAATATCTCTCCAACCTACATAATTTATTTTTTTAAAATCTACAACACAAAATAAAGTTATCATTGGGTATTACTAACCCTTTAAAGCAAGACAGATATACTTCATAGGGTAAGTGTAGCTTTTAACTTAACAGTAATATTATGTTATATTTTTATTAACTGTGTCCACCTGCCTATAACCCAACTCAGGTCCACCTCCATTGGTGATAATTGGAGTTGGAAGAGTTTTCAGGGTTGCAGACAGCAGGGAGAATTTTAGACTGGGAATCATGAAGACCTGGAGGGTGGGACCTCCTTTTCTCATTTATGTTGAGTTTACATTACTTAGGTGACTAATAAACGGCCCATCATAAGATGAGAAAAAAAGCATACATATTGCTGACACATAAAGCTTTGCATGTAACTACTCACCACACAGTAACAACCCATATTCAGACACACATATTTACTATCAAACACATATACAGTTTAACAATGTAGCAGTAGGCATCTCCAAAGGGCCCAAAGGTTGAAGTGCCCCCACACAGTTGAGGTGAAACTCTTTTAGGTCCCTCTGGATACCCTTTTCCTGATGATCTGGGGCCGACAATACAGTCTGCTGAGATTGTGAAGCCATGCATGTAAACTCCTCATTGTGTGAAGATTTGAGGAAAAACTCAATATTGTGTCAAGCTACTGTAGTTGTAGGAGCATAGCATCGTGCAAATCTAGTGTGGATAAGAGCATTCTGTGAAGTTAATTTAATGTAAGTTCAACATTTTGTCTAAGGTATTTATGTATTTATTATTTAACCCCTTGGATGTTAGTGAAAGTCTTCAATGCATTGTTATCACGGTGCCTGTGATTCTTGTGCGACATTCTGAATTCGGGTTTTGTGCCTTGCTGTCTTTTATTGGTGCTTGCTAACTAGCCCATCCCAGGGCTAGCCTTTATATACGCCCTCCTGTCACCAAGCGGGTGCCCTTTCGTGGTGTTTCTGATATTCGTGATTCAGTGCTCCTGTTCCGTGTTGATCCGGTTTCTGGCTGACTACCACTCCTGTGTACAGATCCAGGCTTGGCTGACTACCGCTCTCTGTGTACCGACCCAGGCTGTGGCTGACTACCGCTCTCTGTGTACTGACCCTGGCTGTGGCTGACTACCGCTCTCTGTGTACCGACCCAGGCTTTGGCTGGCTACCGCTCTCTGTATACCGACCCAGGCTTTGACTGACTTCCACTCTCCGTGTATTGATCTAGGCATGACTGACTACGCTATCCTGTTGCCCTCGCTATTGCAGTCAGTGCTATCCGGTCACTAGCGGTTACTATTGCCTTCCGATTCCGCTTAGCCTGGTACTATCTGTTGCCTCCGTTTAGCACTTCCAGTCAGTGCTATCCAGTCACTAAGCGGTTACGGTTGCCTTCCTATATCGCTCAGCCTGTAACTAGCGATTGCCTCCGTTAAGCACTTCCAGTCAGTGCTATCCGGTCACTAGTGGTTACTGTTGCCTTCCTATATCACTCAGCCTGTAACTAGCAGTTGCCTCCGTTAGCACTTCCAGTCAGTGCTATCCGGTCACTACGCGGTTACTGTTGCCTCCCTATATCGCTCAGCCTGTGTCTACCTGTGGTCTCCGTTTAGCTATTCCAGTTAGTGCTATCTGGTCTCTAGCAGTTCCTTGTGGCACCAGATATTAGGCTTCCTTACCCGGTATTCTGTAAGGCCGGTAGAGCCTCCTCAGTTCCTTGTGGCACCAGATATTAGGCTGCCTTACCCGGTATTCGATAAGGCCAGTAGAGCCTCCTCAGTTCCTTGTTGCACCAGATATTAGGCTGCCTTACCCGGTATTCGGTAAGGCCGGTAGAGCCTCCTCAGTTCCTTGTTGCACCAGATATCAGGCTGCCTTACCCGGTATTCTGTAAGGCCGGTAGAGCCTCCTCAGTTCCTTGTTGCACCAGATATTAGGCTGCCTTACCCGGTATTCTGTAAGGCCGGTAGAGCCTCCTCAGTTCCTTGTGGCACCAGATATTAGGCTGCCCTACCCGGTATTTGATAAGGCCAGTAGAGCCTCCTCAGTTCCTTGTTGCACCAGATATTAGGCTGCCTTACCCAGTATTCGGTAAGGCAGGTAGAGCCTCCTCAGTTCCTTGTTGCACCAGATATCAGGCTGCCTTACCCGGTATTCGGTAAGGCCGGTAGAGCCTCCTCAGTTCCTTGTTGCACCAGATATTAGGCTGCCTTACCCGGTATTCGGTAAGGCCGGTAGAGCCTCCTCAGTTCCTTGTTGCACCAGATATTAGGCTGCCTTACCCGATATTTGGTAAGGTCAGTAAAGCCTCCTCAGTTCATTGTTGCAGATATTAGGCTGCCTTACCCGGTATTCGGTAAGGCCAGTAGAGCCTCACTATTGCATGTTATCTTGTATGCCCTGTCCTGTGTCAAACTTTATTACTTCTGCTTTGTAGAGTTTGGACCCGTGAGGGGCCTTGTGCACTTTATTCTGTCTAATAAAGCTTTCCTATTTTATCCTACCCAATTGTCTGAGTGTTCATTAAAACCGTGACAATTGTGAAGTAATGCAGTGGCAACCTTTATCACATCCAAGGGACTAAGAGGACCCTCTACTTAATACTTTGTTCATGGGGCAGAAGGCTTATAGTGGAACTTTCATGCTCTGACATCCCTTGGCCCATTCCTTTTATTACCTGAATTATTTAATAATGCACCGTTATAATGAAAACATACCTAGTTGCTGTCCATTGTGGAGAGGGAGAGTGGTGCCATCTTAATGATGTTTCCACTGATGGGCAGAGCTCTCTCTTTGAGGAGCTGCCAATCATGCTGCCAAAGCCTTCCCCTTTACTTGGCAGCAGGCTCTCCTTTGCACTCCAAGCACACATCCTGCTTCACTGGCTTCTATTTTTAGAAGGGGAAGGAGGCTGGCAATATATATATATATATATATATATATATATATATATATATATATATATATACTGAGGCAGAGCCCTCACTATGATCAATATACAGTTAGGTATGGAAATATTTGGACACTGACACAAGTTTTGTTATTTCGGCTGTTTACCAAAATAAACTCAAGTTACAGTTACATAATGAATATGGGCTTAAAGGGATAGTAATACTTTGTTTTATCATTTTATTTTGTCGGCATTAAAAAAACATGAAGAACAATATAAGTCTTATCTCTCAAACTTTTATGGTTTGAGAGATATTCAGAAGCAAAGTTTCCCCTCCCGCCCCTTTTACTTAGTGTAAGCCATCTCTTCTCAGATGTGGAATGCAGTCCATAGACCAGACAGACAACAGCAGGGGGCAATCTTCTTCCTATGAGAACAATGAAAGCCCTGCCTCCCTTGACAAGTTTTTCCGGTTTTTCCCTTATCTTAATTGAAGATTGTCCCTCTCTGCAGTCTACCTGGGTACCTCCAATCTGCTCTGGCTGAGCAGTGTTACATCAGTAAAAGGGGTGGGAGGGGGATACTTTGTCATTGAATTACTCTTGAACTATAACTCTGACATAATTGAAATAACACTCTCCAAAGTCCAAATACTATGATGATTAATTAGAGCTTCTTTTATTATGAAACATTACTATCCCGTTAAAGTGCAGTCTCTCAGCTTTAATTTGAGGGTATTCACAACCCAACTGGATGAAGGATTTAGGAATTACAGCTCTTCAATATTTAGCCCCCTCTTTTTCAAAGGACCAAAAGTAATTGGACAATTGACTCAAAAGCTGTTTGATGGACAGGTGTGGGCTATTTCTTCATTATTTCTTCATCAATTAAGCGGGTAAAAGGTCTGGAGTTGATTCCAGGTGTGGCATTCGCAGTTGGAAACTGTTGCTGTTAACCCACAACATGCGGTCAAAGGAGTTCTCAATGCAAGTGAAACAGGCCATCCTTAGACTACAAAGAAAAAAAAATCCATCAGTTTGGTACACTCTGAGAAAAAAAGAACGCACTGGTGAGCTCTGCAACACAAAAAGGCCTAGGTGTCCATGGAAGACAACAGTAGTGGATGATCAGAGGATCCTTTCCATGGTAAAGAAAAACCCCTTCACAACATCCAGCCAAGTGAAGAACACTCTCCAGGAGTTAGTCATATCATTATCCAAGTCTACCATAAAGAGAAGACTTCACAAGAGCAAATACAGAGGGTTCACCACAAGGTGCAAACCATTCATAAGCCTTAAGAATAAAAAGGCCAGATTAGACTTTGCTAAAAAACATCTAAAAAATCCAGCCCAGTTCTGGAATAGCATTCTTTGGACAGAGGAAACTAAGATCAATCTGTACCAGAATGATGGGAAGAAAAAAGTATGGAGAATGCTTGGAACGGCTCATGATCCGAAGCATACCACATCATCTGTAAAACACAGTGGAGGCAGTGTGATGGCATGGGCATGCATGGCTTCCAGTGGCACTGGGTCACTAGTGTTTATTGATAATGAGACAGAAGCAGGCAGATGAATTCTGAAGTGTATAGGGATATATTGTCTGCTCAGATTCAGCCAAATTCAGCGAAGTTGATTGGACGGCGCTTCACTTTACAGATGGACAATGTCCCAAAACATACTGAGAAAGCAACCCAGGAGTTTTTTAAGGCAAAGAAGTGGAATATTCTGCAATGGCCGAGTCAATCACCTGATTTCAAATCAATCAAGCATGCATTTCACTTGCTGAAGACAAAACATAAGGCAGAAAGAACCACGAACAAACAACAACTGAAGACAGCTGCAGTAAAGGCCTGGCAAAGCATCACAAAGGAGGAAACACAGTGTTTGGTGATGTCCACACGTTCCAAACTTCAAGCAGTCATTGCCTGCAAAGGATTCTTGACAAAGTATTAAAAATTAACATTTTATTTATGATTGTGTTTATTTGTCCAATTACATTTGAGCCCCTGAAATAAGGGGACTGTGTATGAAAATGGTTGCAATTCATAAACGTTTCATGCAATATTTTTGTTCAACCCCTTGAATTAAAGCTGAAAGTCTGCACTTCAATTACATCTGAGTTGTTTCATTTCAAATCTATTGTGGTGGTGTACAGAACCAAAATTATGAAAATTGTGTCAGTGTCCAAATATTTAAAGGACCTACCTGTATTTAAGGAAGACTGAGGAGCGCGGACATAAAGGAGAGAGCACGAGCATGTGGGATATCTGGGAAGGGTGGTGAATGGAGAAATGTGAATACAGATGCCGTTCCATAAGGAGAGGTGAGGCACAGCCTGTGCTTCACTGAGCCTACAGACTACATCACCAGGTACATTTCCAAAATGTTTTTCTATTAAATTAGTGACTATTTAAGAAAAATTATTACACAACTTATAAGCAGTTTTATTAGATGCAGCTATTAAAGGGATAGTAATACTTAAAATGTAAAAAAAAATATGTTGTAGAGTTTATCCCCCTGAGTAAAACAAGAGTACTCCCACTGCTGAGAGGTCTTTCATTATTAATTTTCAAAGTTGAATTTTTTAGGTGCAATATCACAGTGGCCTGAAATTGTACAGTGGCGCTGTTGCTACACCATCCTATGGATATTTATGGTCAACTGACCAGAGTTGTCCATAGGATCGTGTAGCAACAGCGCCACTGTACAATTTCAGGCCACTGTGATATTGCACCTAAAAAATTCAACTTTGAAAATTAATAACTTTTTAATAAAACACCTCTCAGCAGTGGGAGTACTCTTGTTTTACTCAGGGGGATAAACCCTACAACATATTTTTTTTTTACATTTTAAGTATTACTATCCCTTTAAGAGGAAGTTTATTGGGGTGAAAGTTCTATTTAAAACAATGTTGCACACATACACGGAAGCACATACACACAAATGCACACACATGATACTACAGCTAATCTGTCTCTTTGAGTTACCCCTCACCCTCGCTGCACCATGGGCATCTATAGAGGAATGAGGCTTTCCAGCTTTTGCTGGATAAAAACTTGCATTATCCATTAATATAAAGAGAATTTAGTCCAGCAAAAGCTAAAGGGATACAGTTGTTTATTCTTGCAGCAGATGATTACTCTGGCCTACATTCACATTTGTTGCGAGTAATAGTCCTCATCATGAATGCACTGAAATATTCTTTACAGCATGTTCACATGATTTTTATTATGTATGGTTATTGTGTATGATCACATAACTGCATTTACAGGGGTCTGCAATAGGGGTGAGCGAAAGGGCTAGTCGTGTTTCTGTGAAAAAATCCACAAAATCCACATCGTTCAATGGCTAGAAAGTTTTCACCCCTTTTTTAAAGTGTTTTTTTTGCCTTTTTGCTATAAAAATGCCATTTTCCAGAAAGTTAAACACAATAGAAGCAACTACCGAGCGAGAGAGAGGTGCTGTGCTGTTCTGCTGTAATATTCTTAGCAAAACTGAGGCAGGAGAGGCTCATAGTGACTTATCACTATGAGCAGGTTTACTAATAATAAAAGGAGGAACTAGAAGGACCCTTATGTGTCCAGTAAGTCTGAGGAGGAAGTGACCACTACAGAACTAAGAACTAATGTCCTTGTATTCAGCAAACTGTTTGCGGGCTTTCTTGTGCATCATCTTTAGAAGAGGCTTCCTTCTGGGACGACAGCCATGCAGACCAATTTGATGCAGTGTGCGGCGTATGGTCTGAGCACTGGCAGGCTGATCCCCCACCTCTTCAACCTCTGCAGCAATGCTGGCAGCACTCATACATCTATTCCCCAAAGACAACCTCTGCATATGACGCTGAGCACATGCACTCAACCTCTTTGGTCGACCATGGCGAGGCATGTTCTGAGTGGAACCTGTCCTGTGAAACCGCTGTATGGTCTTGCCCACCGTGCTGCAGCTCAGATTCAGGGTCTTGGCAATCTTCATATAGCCTAGGCCATCATTATGTAGAGCAACAATTCTTTTTTTCAGATCCTCATAGAGTTCTTTGCCATGAGGTGCCATGTTGAACTTCCACTGACCAGTATGAGAGAGTGTGAGAGCGATAACACCAAATTTAACACACCTGCTCCCCATTCACCCCTGAGACCTTGTAACACTAACGAGTCACATAACACCAGGGAGGGAAAATGGCTAACTGGGCCCAATTTGGACATTTCCACTTAGGGGTGTACTCACTTTTGTTGCCAAGGTTTAGACAATAATGGCTTTGTGTTGAGTTATTTTGAGGGGGACAGCAAATTTACACCGTTATACAGGCTGTACACTCACTACTTTACATTGTAGCAGAGTGTCATTTCTTTAGTGTTGTCACATGAAAGATAAAATAACAATATTTACAAAAATGTGAGGGGTGTACTCACTTATGTGAGATACTGTATGTTTACCTCAAAGAGAAAATGTCAATAGATGGAAATACCATGATAGATATTGAGCAACAAATAAAAATGGAATGGCAAGCATTTCGAAAACTTAGTAGTACTGTCTTTAAGGCAAATTTACCACTATGCCTCACAAGGTTTTTGACCAGTGTATCCTCCTAGTCCTTATGTATGGCTGTGAAACATGAACACCGAATGCCAAACCTATACAAAAACGTAAAGTTACACAGAGAAGCATGGAACGGCCAAATGCTAAACATAACAAAAAGAAACCGAAAATGTGTGCGTGGATTCGTAAGCAAGCAAAGATCTATGATGTAATTGAAAGAGTAAATAGCCTGAAATGGGCAAACCACATAGCAGGAAGATCTGGTGGTAGATGGACAAAATTAATTTTGTAATGGATTCCACTTGATACTAAAAGCGCAAGAAGAAGACCAAAGACAAGGTGGGTAGATAAAATTACCAAATTTGTTGGTAGTCGGTGGCAAGAAATGTCACATGACCAAAGTTTTTGGAGGCTTGCTAAGGAGGCCTTCATTTTTCAGTGGATTGACAATGGCTGAATATATATATATATATATATATATATATATATATATATATATATGTATACAGTTGTGTTCAAAAGTTTGCATACTCTGGCAGAAATTGTGAAATTTTGGCACTGATTTTGAAAATATGACTGATCATGCAAAAAACTGTGTTTTATAGTGATCATATGGAGCCATTTATTATCACATAGTTGTTTGGATCCTTTTTCAGTCACAATGATAACAAAAATCACCCAAATAGCCCTGATCAAAAGTTTACATACCCTTAAACATTTGGCCTTGTTACAGACACACAAGGTGACACACACAGGTTAAAATGGCAATTAAAGCAGAACTACCACCCTTGAATAAATTTGTCCCAAATAAATACCCATCTGGTGACTAGCTGTTTGAGAATTGTACTCTGTTCACGGACTGACAGGCAGGAAACAGCGCAGACATCCTTCCATAGTGACATCTGTGTGCCTGCACTGTCAGTCCCTTGTGGAGCCGAACGGCTCCTAGCAACATCTCCTAGAGCAGGCTGGGACTGACGGCGCAGGAGTCACTATGGAAAATCTGTGTTGTTTCCTGCCTGTCAGTCCGGGAGCTGTGTATAATTCTCATTAACGTGGTAATAATTCTGGCGACTAGTGCTACTGAGCAGCTAGTCGCCAGATGGGTAATTATTTGGGTCCATGTTTGTAAGGGGTGGTAGTTCTGCTTTAAATCCTGACCTGTTGTTACCTTTGCGAATTGAACTTGGATAACCCTGGCAAACACTCACTCCATTTCCTCTACACTTTGTTTAATACATGGCCCAAATGAAGGGACAGAGAAAACGAATACCCCAAAATGTCCACAGACTGTCTCATCAAGGCTGGATTTCGCAATAAGCAGAGTAGGCAACTTCTTGGAGCTCCACATTATGAGGGGTACCTCAGCTGTGCTGACCACTCCCACATCCTGAGCTGTGGGTGTGGCCAGAACACTTTCAAGTGTCTCCACACCAATTTTATACCCCTGTACAGGCTATTACTTCATCCCTTGGATGCCAGAGATACCACCAATGCATGACTGAGCAATGTTTTGGAGATCTCTCAACCAACCAAGAAGTTGAAGCTTTTTCATTCTTGATTGCTACAGACTAATGGATACAGTAGTTGAGACCGGGGTGGGCTCAATTTTATTCTGTTCCTGGACTGACAGACAGGAAACCGTGCAGACATCTTTCCATAGTGATGTCTGCGCACCTGTGCTGTCAGTCCCTTTTGGAGACAAAGTCTCCTAGCAACGCCTCCTAGAGCAGGCTGGGACTGACAGCGCAGGCACGCAGATGTCACTATGGAAAGATGTCTGCACTGTTTCCTGCCTGTCAGTCTGGGAACAGAGTACAATTCTCAAACACCAGGTAATATTTCTGGCGACTAGTGCTATTGAGCAGCTAGTCACCATATGGGTATTTATTTGGGATAAATTTATTCAAGGGTGGTAGTTCCACTTTAAAGGTTAATTTCCCACACCTGTGGCTTTTTAAATTGCAATTCGTGTCTGTGTATAAATAGTCAATGAGTTTGTTAGCTCTCACGTGGATTCACTGAGCAGGCTAGATACCGAGCCATGGGGAGCAGAAAAGAACTGTCAAAAGACCTGCTTAACAAGGTAATGGAGCTTTATAAAGATGTAAAAGGATATAAAAAAGATATCCAAAGTGGAAAATTTGGGTATCTCTTGATACCAAGCCAAGGTCAGGTAGACCAAGAAAGATTTCAGCCACAACTGCTGGAAGAATTGCTCGGAATACAAAGAAAAACCCACAGGTAACCTCCAGAGAAATACAGGCTGCTCTGGAAAAAGACGTGGTTGTTTGAAGGAGCACAATACAACGAAACTTGAACAAAAATGAGCTGCATGGTCGAGTTGTCAGAAAGAAGCCTTTACTGCATCAATGCCACAAAAAAGCCCGGTTACAATATACCCGACAACACCTTGGAGAGATGAGACCAAAATAGAGCTTTACGGTCACAACCAAGGCCTATAGCGAAGAGAATACCATCCCCACTGTGAAGCATGGTGGTGGCTCACTGATGTTTTTGGGGTGTGTGAGCTCTAAAGGCACGGGGAATCTTGTGAA
The DNA here is from genome assembly GCA_037306005.1 of Rhinophrynus dorsalis. Lineage (NCBI taxonomy): Eukaryota > Metazoa > Chordata > Amphibia > Anura > Rhinophrynidae > Rhinophrynus > Rhinophrynus dorsalis. The sequence goes on from CM074718.1 coordinate 64,968,405, forward strand.
AATTGATGGTAATATGAATGCAGCATGTTATCAGAAAATACTGGCAGACAATTTGCATTCTTCTGCATGAAAGCTGCGCATGGGACACTCTTGGACTTTCCAGCATGACAATGACCCTAAGCACAAGGCCAAGTTGACCCTCCAGTGGTCACATCAGAAAAAGGTGAATGTTCTGGAGTGGCTATCACAGTCTCCTGACCTTAATATCATCGAGCCACTCTGGGGAGATCTCAAATGTACAGTTCATGCAAGATGACCAAAGACTTTGGATGACCTGGAAGCATTTTGCAAAGACGAATGGGCAGCTATACCACCTGCAAGAATTCTGGGCCTCATAGACAACTATTACAAAAGACTGCACACTGACATTGATGTTAAAGGGGGCAATACACAGTATTAAGAACTAAGGGTATGCAGACTTTTGAACAGGAGTAATTTCATTTTATATATGTTGCCATGTTTTGTTTTATGATTGTGCCATTATCTTATAACCTACAGTTGAATATGAATCTCATATGAAATAAAATAAATGTGTTTTGCCTGCTCACTCATGTTTTCTTTAAAAATGGTACATTTATTACCAATTTTCCAAGGATATGCAAACTTTAGAACTGTTGACATTTTGGCCCACTCAGCGGACCTTCCTCAAGACAACATGAACAGAGAAAATGGTGACCTTTAATACACTCTCACAAGAAAAGGATGCCAATTGCACAAGGAAGCAAGCCTTTGAAGTCATCAGCTGACTGACATCAGTGGAAACTCATGAATATTGAACTGGAGTGAATCCAAAACTCGCTAATCAGAGAAAAATATAGGTAAAAGAGAAAATCTATGTATGGTCCTAAAACTTGAGGGTATTCATAAGACCAAAAAGATGTTAATCATAATCCATATGTATTAACTCTCCGTTCCCCTGGTACTCCCGCAACCTACTCTAGTATGGTGCATCCCAGATGCTCCAGACCTACAAATAGTCAATCCCAGTGCCACGTATCCCCCGCAGGGCAGACAACCTGAAGAACTAAGACAGATGTTACATTCATCAGTGCCCCCTTTTTTTAATTGTGATGTTGCAACATTGTGTCTTGGTTACTTATGTTATTTGCTTTCCCTATATGGATAGGAGGGATTCTCTTGGCCTGTCTGTGTACCTGGTGGAGAATCGGTGCATCATTGCTATGGTGTGTGGAATGCCCATGGGTCGCACAGGGGGTTAGGGTAGTCTCCGGTGGGGGTGCGGGGGCACTGATAACCATAGCATATGTCCCAGTTCTTCAGGTTATCTGCCCTTTGGGGGATATGTAGCACCAGGATTGACCCTTTGTGCGCCGGAGGAGTCTGGGATAGTAAATACAGTGAGGCTGATTTGCTAAGAAGACCTGGCACAATACTAGGGCAAACCAACTGTACTATAGGGGACATATAAACCTTCCTATTGATTTAGATGGGGCTTTTAACCCCTTCAGTATAAAAACATTATCTAAAGCATTGCAAAGCAAGGCCTTAAAGTTTTTGCTTGCATTCAAGGGTTACAAATTCCATTTAATCAATGACATTTTGGGAACTTTTACTTACCCCATAAGGTGAATTTTGTTTGCTCCATAATAGCTTTAGAGGAGGGGGTGGTAGAGTGAGATGTACTAATTTGTTATACTGTTATACTATAGATTCTATGGACTAAGAGATCTCCCATTTAAAAAATTAGGCTCCATAAATTAACACAGAAATTGGGGTTTCTCTCACTAGAGAATTTATCTCATTATTATCTCACCTTATAAATAGAACATAACCCTATCGCCTCAGATTGTTACTTGTCTCTTTGGAATTCAAAGAGTTAAACAGTTTCATACTAGGTTTTTAAAAACATCAACATATTTTTGGATTGGTTGAATAAATTCTATAATGTTGACTCCTTTTCCAAGCATTGTGTTGTAAGTTTAGAACTCTTCCAGTACAAATACTAAAGTCTTCTTCAGTCACTCAGTAATGGAATACAGTGTTCTGCTCCGTACGGCAAGACACAAAGCCAGGACTAACGTGTCATGCACAAAGTTCCAGTTCCAGCTGCAATATTATTTTATAAAGTAGCATTAATGTAATAACCAGCACAGTGTGATTTTAAATCATGTGCTTCAGGGATTCGATCCAGAAATTCTTTGATAGCATCTTATGAAGAAGGAAAAAAAGGATACTCTGTGACAGGGCTGGACAATGTAAGCTCTTCCAGCTGTTGCCAGACTACAAGTCCCATCATTCCCTGGCAGCAGTGAGGCCTCCAGCTGTTTCAGGACTAGTTTGGCAAGAGTTGGAGGGCCTCATGTTGTCTACCCCTGCTCTTTTGTATTAGAAGCTACATGTAACTAGGTGAAAGGTTCATGGATTGGGCTATATTGTCATGCAAAATGGGCAAAGGAGGGGTGCTAAGGCGAGATAAACTCTCCTGTGAGAAAAAATCACCAATAACGATGTTATTCTATGGAACCTATCCACTAAGAGCTGCCAAGTTAGAGAGAACTTAGAGCATAGACTTCATAGAATAATTTAAGATCTGGAGAGTTTTTCACACAGGAGAGTTTATCTCACCTTTATCCCATTTTAGAGCGTAACCCCTCCAGCTTTAGGGGAAATTCAGAGAAGGAAAATTATGGTTCCAACAAAATGTGATATAAATCCCTGTTGTAGAAGGTGACCCGATATATCACATGGGTGTTGTTCTGATGTGATGACATCTCAGTGTAGAAAAACGAAATACTATACTAACCCCTGGGAAATCCGTGGTACACAGCATATTATTTGACATTTTGTGGTTATATCTTGTTGTATGAGTTATATGAGTTTTATGTGAAACAAATAAAATGCATATTTTAACTTATGGGTAACCAAGACCTTTAGGGGTCATCTGTTAGTTATATTTGTCTTTCTGGAGGTCCATTGAAGAATCTATATTGATAGAAAATGCTGTGCTATCACAAGATATTTGGGTTATCTTTGGACCAGTGGGACATAAGAGACTAAGGGCTGTAAGCAGAAAAAAAATATAAATTTACACGTGTGCGACCTCCAATATTAAAGTATGCTGCTATCAGAAAATATCCTCACTACAGAATATGTTCCAAATACATAACACAAACAAAAAAATCTGAAGTGCCATACTTTTCACTAGTCAGTATCCACTGGATATATCAGTAGTAGAAATGTAAAAAACATTTATTTAAAATCTTCTATTTAAACTCCAAAACAACTCTGCGTATCTTTACATGTGGTGTTCCTTATGAACATTACCTTTTAATTTACGGTATTCATTAGTGCCCCAACTCATAAGGTGCCAAACTTCGAGACACTAACGGACATCACACCCGGGATACGAAGGGCACAAATATGCTAAAAAAAAAAGTAATATAGTGTGCACTCATTTAGATCAAAAATAGTGACTGTGTGAGTCCAGTGAAAACATATATCTATTTCACAAAAAATATGAATGTAATATCTCAAAAAAAATGAAAAAATAAGAAGTGAAAATGTATGTGTAAAATATATGAAAGATTCTTGAAAAATCTTAGGATTCAATTCAAATGTTTGTGTCCTCCAATCCTATTTATTGCCACACATCTTTACAATTCTCTGCAACAATATTTCTTAGTGTAATGCTCAGTCAGGTATCTCCTTTTTCACAAGTGTATCCTCTTAACTCTTCCACCGATATAGAAAATATCACGGTGCCCGTGATCCCTCTTCTGTCTGTTTCTCCTATGTTGCTATCCTATTGGCTGAGGAGGTTTGGCCCGCCCCCGGTGACCTTTTTATACCAGCCAGTGACACTTGTCACTTGCCCTTTCGTGGTGTTCCTGAGTCTGTGTTGCTGTTCTCTTTGGATCCTGATTCCCGTGTACCGACTTGGCCTGTCCTGACTACGCTCCTGTGTTCCTGTTTGGTGTACCGATCCGGCCCGGCTGACGTTCCTGCTTGTGATTGACCCGGCTTTTCTGCGAATCTCCTCCGTGTACCGACCCGGCCTGGCTGACGTTCCTGCTTGTGGTTGACTCGGCTTGTCTGCGAATCTCCTCCGTGTACCGATCCGGCCTGGCTGATGTTCCTGCTTGTGATTTACCCGGCTAGTCTGCAGAACCACCTCCGTGCACCGATCCGGTCCGGTTGTACCGGCTTGTTCCTGAATCCTGTGTATGCTGCTTCCTGCACTACTGTCGCCGTGGCGACATTCTGACTTCTGCTGAGGCTGTTTACCGGACTGTGCACTGCGCTACTGTTCTCCTCCTGTGTATCATCCCGTGCTGAGTCTCCGTTACCGACTGCTGAACTGTGCCTTCGCTTTGTGTTACTTGATACTTGCAGAGCATTACTCATTCCGATCTATACAGGATTTAAATGAGCTGCTTAACCCGATCAGTGCTGGCATACTTCTTGTGAACCATTCCACTTCATACTGAGCCTACTCCTGGTTACCACTACAGAACACCGGTTCTGAAAAAGGATATACTAGAACTAGAGAGGGTACAGCGGAGAGCAACAAAATTAATTAAGGGGATGGAGGACTTGACATATGAGGAACGACTAAACAAACTTGGTTTATTTACTCTAGAGAAAAGACGACTAAGAGGAGACCTTATCACATTGTACAAGTATATGAGAGGTCAATACAAGGATCTCTGCGGTGAGCTATTTATTCCAAGGCCTGATCAGGTGACCAGGGGACACCCCTTGAGATTAGAGGAAAGGAGGTTTAAACTTCAGCAGAGGAAGGGTTTTTTTACGGTAAGGTCTGTCAAATTGTGGAATTCATTGCCCAGGGAGGTAGTTATGGCAGATACAATGGATACATTTAAGAGAAGATTAGATACATTTCTTTCAAAAGGGAACATACAGAGTTATACTGTTTATCAGTAGGCTGATCAGGAAGGTCTGATAAAGACTAATTTAATTGGTAGCAGGAAAGCTATAAAATTCTCAGTTACTGAGGTATGAGGCAAAGGTTGAACTTGATGGACTTGTGTCTTTTTTCAACCTAATTTACTATGTTACTATGTTACTGTCGAGCTGGCCGCTTGTTCTCCTATATAGTCGGCAGCTATTCCTTTATCTAGCAGAGTAGTCGGTATTGGTTGTTGCGTCCGGTGAGGCGCTATAGGCTTCAGAGTTGTCTCCGGTTTACGCCCGTGGGGCTACTGGTTCACTTCCTGTGCAGCACCGAGTGGCCTCCGGTAAACGCCCGTGGGGGCTATTGGCCATCTCCAACTATACAGCAGTCTCGATATTATGCCCGTGGGGGCTTTTGGCTTAAGCTCTGTCAGGTTCCTCCGGTATACGCCCGTGGGGGCTATTGGCCAGTTCTCGCATCCTCGCAGTCACCATTTGGGACAGCCGTGGGGGCTACCGACTCTAGCACTAACTCCTATTGAGGCCTGTAGCGCTACGCCCGTGGGAGCTATGCACCAATATCATCTAAAGCAGTATTGATTGTGCAGTCATCAGCCTCCTGAGCTTTACCATCTGCAGATATATCACCACCTTGGGCGTGCCAAACTCCTCAAGTGAGACGGACTGTGTAGTATTTACCCTTGAGTAGCCTGTCTACTACTATTTTCTATCAGCAAAGTTCTGTTCTTGTCTGTTCTCATATTTACTGTTTTTACCATTGCTCGCTATTCCTGTTAACGCCTGTAGAGTGCGTTCTTTGTCATTCCTTTTATTTAATAAAACTGTGTTTTATTTTACCGGCTGGTCTGAGTGTCTTGAAAACGTTACACAAAATAATGCTTTGATCTTAACTCAAGTTACTAAGTCAGGGATTTACTTGACTCTGTCCACTGCTCTAGTTACAGGGAATGGAGACTCATTTTTACTAGGCACTACTATAGCCTTATCTTCACTCCACTACTACCCAATATTCAAACAGGGTGTGGAGACTCCTTCTTTATATATTATATCTATATATATAAAAGAAGACTTTGTGTCTGGCAAAACACACCGAGGGGTGGCAGTAAAAAGGATTACTGCTCCCATTGGGTGATTCAATGGGGGTGTGATTTTTGGCCCGCCCCCACTCTGCAGCCCGCCCACCACTATCTAAGGCTGAAAAAAAAATGGCTGCCACTCACTCCTACACCACAGACACACACACATGCCTCCCCCCACTGGCAGACACATACACACATGTATACACTCTCATACAGAGTCTCACACACACACACACACACACACACACACACACACACACACACACACACACACACGCACGCTGAGCAGCTAAGGATGATGGGAACTATGTTCAAGCTTCAGCTGGAAGGCCTTGGTCCAATCTGTATTATGCAGCTTCTTCATTCCCTGTCTATGAGCCTGCACACAGCCCTGCCAATTACTACAAGTGAGCTGATTTCTAAACAATCAGCAGGCAGGATGCTGGCTTGCTGGGAAAGTGAAACAACGGCAGAGAGGTGATCAGGCAGTGCAGAGCAGGGTTTCAGCTGTGCTGGTAAGTGGCAGAGACATGGTTGTGACAGTATTTATATATTGCACAAAGAGAGAGAAAGAGAGCAGATTGTTTGTCAGTCTGTCTGTAAGTAGAGGTGCCAGTTCCTGCAATCATCTCCTTGCTGTGCATAGCTCACTGTATAGCATGTATGACAAACTATTTATATATGGTCTGGCATTGTATAGTATACAGTCTGTGTATAAGGACTGGCATTATACAGTATAGGAGGGACAGTCCCTGTTTGAGACCCAAATCCCTCTGCTCCTCTGTTTAGGAGATCACACTGTGTGGTGTATATACAATAGACTGACCAGACCTCACCTTTAACTGGGGACACATAGGAAACAGGCATATTTCAGCAGTGCACCAAAATCAAAGCAGCCGTGCAGTATGCATTTTTCATATGCTTCCCCGGTTAAAGGTGAGGTCTGGTCACCCTAATATACAAGTGTATCAGATTGCTCCACGTCAGTAAAACCCACATTAATGTGGGTATAAACTTCTGTATATATCTGTTAAATTAGTCTGTGTAAAAAATGCTTTCATCATCTTCTAAATCATTCACTTACAGAAAGAGTAACTTAACCATTTCAATGCCAGAGGGGATGCAATGCATTGCTTACCCCCTGGCACTCAATGAGTTAAAAATTCTCTACAATGGTCTGGCACTGTATAACAGTCGTTCTCAATCTGTGCTCTCAGTGGCTATTAACAGGCCAGGATTTTGGAATTTCCTTTTAAGAGCACAGGTGAGTTAATCAATATGACTGAGCCTCTGATCAACACACTTGTGTTCTAGCAGGGAAATTCCTAAGTCCTGGCCTGTTAGTGGCCACTGAGGGCATGGGCTGAGAACCTCTGCTGTATAATATACAGTCTGCATGTGTCTGTGTATAAGGACTGGCACTATACCGTATAGGAGGGACAGTCCTTGTTTGACACCCAAATCCCTCTGCTCCTCTATTTAGGAGATCACACTGCGTGGTGTATATACAAGTGTATCAGATTGCTCTACATCAATAAAACTCACAGTAATGTGGGTATAATCTTCTGTATATATCTATGTAAAAATACTTTCATCTTCTTCTAAATCATTCAATTACAGAAAGAGTAACTTAACCATTTCAGTGTCAGAGAGGTAGGCAATGCATTGCTTACCCCCTGGCACTCAAAGGGTTAAAAATTCTCTAAAATACACTATCAGCCACGCCCCCAGTAAAACTACCTAAAACAGAAGTGTCCCTCTTTGGCCATGTATGTATGTTCTGATTTGCATCTGTGTGTCACTGTTTGTGTATGTCAGTGCATGTATGTGTGTGTATGTATGTGTGTTGCCTGCTTTTCTATCACTGTGTGTCCCCCTGTATGTGGCTGTGTTTGCACGTGTCTGTGTATCACTATGTGTAGCTTTCTGACACGTACACCCTACGCTATATTTCACTATCATAAAATTTTAAAAAAACTAACAAAAAAAAACATTCCCTGGGGCAACACCGTCCCAAATTGCTAGTATATATATATATACTGTATAAAATAATTCGAACAGTCTTACCCCCTCTTGATCTTCACTCCAACACCTCCCTGTCTCTTTATCTGCCGTTTTCTCCAAAATTCTACCGGCTTTGTTCATCATGGCGTTCTATATCCACATGGAGTGTAGAGGTGCAGGGTGGCAATACACAATCCTGGAGACTAAGTGGCGTAACAGATTGTGTATTGCCACTCTGCATCTCTGCACTCCATGTGGATATAGAACGCCATGGTGAACAAAGGTGGGGCCTTTGTTACGCCTAAGGCGTAACAGATTTACTCAGGACAGTCCCGATTTTGGGGCCCAGTCCCGCTAAGCAGAGTCCATGTCCCACTTCCCAGGCTTCTGCCCTGTTTGTGTACTCCCTGCCTCGATCAGCATGGTGATCCCAATCACATTCCCATAGAGCAATGTTAGTTAAGCAAGCCCCATGGGCCGCCCCCAATTTGAGAGCTGAATGCACGGCATTGATCACAGGCTGGCAGATCCTTATTGTAAGTGCTGTGATTATGTGACACTGAATGGGATTAATGCCCTCTGAGCTCCTATTATCTGGCTTTAAATAGGTAATAACTTCCATGTCCTCATTATATGCCATTGAGCAGTATTACAACCCTCAGATTGCGTGGCAGCACCTTTCTAGTTTCTCCTGCCTCCATATCCCTGGGTTAGCTGTGTTTGTCCCGCAGCTGTCACACTGTGCAGAGGCCAACTGATCAGCGATCTGTGCACACAGACATTGTGCCCTCTTACAGCCATGAACAGCAGGGTGCTCATCTGGGAGCTGGGATGGGAGCCTGTCTGCTCATCTCCTGAGACAGAGACTGGCCAGCAAACTGCAGAAGTTAGTGGTGTGGGATAAATCCAGAGGTGCAAGAAAATACATACACGTTTATGACTACCACCTCTAGATAGTAATGTATATGTAACTGCATGCTGCAGACCTACATGGCTACCACTGCAGCCCTGTAGGCGTTGGAGTCCCACAACTGCAGGAGAACCACATGTTCTACATCCTTGAAGAAGCATCTTAAGAACCACAGGCTTGGGAACCCTTGTAGCCTAGTAGTAAGCAATGTAGCACTGTACTTTACATTTTTCATAAATGTTCAGTTTAATACCTTAAAACTGAATAATTTAAAATATAATGCATTTCCAGCTAGCATCCATAAAATTATTTATATTATATCCCTATAATGTCATATCTTCCAAGTGTCCCTCTGTACCTCCATGGTGTTCCTGTGTTTAGGAGATCAGACTGTGTGGTGTGTATATAAGTGTATCACCCTGGTGTCTCTGTGTTTAGGAGATCAGACTGTGTGGTGTGTATAGAAGTGTATCACCCTGGTGTCTCTGTGTTTAGGAGATCAGACTGTGTGGTGTGTATATAAGTGTATCACCCTGGTGTCTCTGTGTTTAGGAGATCAGACTGTGTGGTGTGTATATAAGTGTATCACCCTGGTGTCTCTGTGTTTAGGAGATCAGACTGTGTGGTGTGTATATAAGTGTATCACCCTGGTGTCTCTGTGTTTAGGAGATCAGACTGTGTTGTGTGTATAGAAGTGTATCACTCTGGTGTCCTTGTGTTTAGGAGATTAGACTGTGTGGTGTGTATATAAGTGTATCACCCTGGTGTCCCTGTGTTTAGGAGATCAAACTGCATGGTGTGTTTATAAGTGTGTCACCCTAGTGTCCCTGTGTTTAGGAGATCAGACTGTGTGGTGTGTATATAAGTGTATCACCCTGGTGTCCCTGTGTTTAGGAGATCAGATTGTGTGGTGTGTATATAAGTGTATCACCCTGGTGTCCCTGTGTTTAGGAGATCAAACTGTATGGTGTGTTTATAAGTGTGTCACCCTGGTGTCCCTGTGTTTAGGAGATCAGATTGTGTGGTGTGTATATAAGTGTATCACCCTGGTGTCCCTGTGTTTAGGAGATCAAACTGTATGGTGTGTATATAAGTGTATCACCCTGGTGTCCCTGTGTTTAGGAGATCAGACTGTGTGGTGTATATAGAAGTGTATCACCCTGGTGTCCCTGTGTTTAGGAGATCATACTGTGTGGTGTATATAAGTGTATCACCCTGGTATCCCTGTGTTTAGGAGATCAGACTGTGTGGTGTGTATAGAACTGTATCACCCTGATGTCCCTATGTTTAGGAGATCAGACTGTGTGGTGTGTATAGAAGTGTATCACCCTGGTATCCCTGTGTTTAGGAGATCAGACTGTGTGGTGTGTATATAAGTGTATCACATTGCTCCACGGCAATACTCACATTAATGTTTGTTTAACTTTAGTATATATGTTTATAAATGAGTCTGTAAATAAGACACTTTGGTCTTGTTCTAAATCATTTATTCAATTACACAAAAAGGTGTCAGTAGGTCATGAAATAACCTAAACATTCTAGCTAATGCCCCACCCACCAGCCACACCCCCAGCAACACCACCTAAAACTAGTGTCCCTCTTTGGCCATTTGAAATGTTGGGAGGTATGTGTATGCCTCTTTAGCAATGTTTGTAGAGTGTAATCTGAATTAAATAATGCAAAATGAAACTATTAGTTATAGGAACTAAAGATCTCACCCCTCTAGCCTATTCTAGCCTGCATGTGAGGCAGCGATCACTCCCCAAAGTGGGTGCAGCAGGGAAGACTGGGTCCTCTGATGAGTATCTGTTCTGCCCCAAAGATGACTTAGCTGGCTAACTCATCCTTGGGGGTGGAACAGATTCCATCAGAGGACACAATCTTTCCTGCTGCACCAAGTGATCTTTGCCTCATATTCATAACAAAGCAGGCTGGAGAGGTGAGATCATCTGATCACCTCACCAGCCCAGGACTGGGCAGCCCACCAGGGGATGCCTAATGCCCCAATAGGACAATCCACCCCTGGCTGTTACTAGCGGTGGACAGTGGATCAGAGGGCTGGTGGGGGTGTATGTGTGAGTTCCAAAGGGGTATTGAATACATTGCATATCAATTTGTTGGTCATCCCTCTGGTATACTTTTTTATTTTAATTTACATTTTTTAAATGTTTTAAATATTTTTACATTTATTTTTAACCCTTTGAGTGCATTAGATATCTCTCTGGTACTCAAGTGGTTAAATTCAGATCTTGTGGTGTCCCCCCAGTTATTGATCTCCCATCCGATTCATTAAGACTGAATGTCCTTGTAGAAGCAACAAGCGAAACGTCTTTAGCATTTTATGTGACTTCTCTTGCCCTCTGAGATGTTTCTACATATGCTGCCATTGATAGATTGGAGTGGTGCTTTGATTCAGTTTATCATACTTGACTTGACCGTGATACTGAGCCTGAAGAGCTGGCTAGGTGGCCAAATCTACCTGCAGTAATTAGAGCAATGGAGAATACACTGCCCCTTCTGATAGATTCCGGTGGGGCATTGTTGCTATCTGCTCTGTACTGAGCTCTGACTATGCTCAATAAGCTCTAGTTGTAGGCTAACCTGTTTGATACCACTAAACTCAATGCTAGCTACACAATATATACATAGTGCATCAAATATATTGCTTTTATTAGATTGACACAATTTATAGTGCCTTGATCAAGAGAAGGGAGGCATTCTGATTTTTTCAGCATCCATCTCATATTATTGGTGGCACCACAGATTGAGGCTTCTAGTTATGAATAATTATGAGACACAAAGAGGTTGGTTTCTACCCCACTTGCACCAGACGTGCAGTAGGTAGCACTAATAACTTGGATCCACATTTATTTTTTACATTTTGTGGCAAGCAGGATATACCCCAGCCTAGTTTCAGATATTATCATCATATGATGTTGTCCCCACTTTTAATATTGTATAATATGTAATGAAGTTGTATTTTAACTACCTACCATTACACTATTGGATTTCTCTACCTGTGTGGCAAGCTGGATATACCCTGGCATTATCCTCACCATACAATATATTTCTGGCATCTGTCCATATATTTCCAGGTCTGTCTATTAAATGATTGTATCCCATTGATATTACCACTCTGGATTGCTTATTTAGAGAAATCTAAATCAAATTAATACATGGTGTGACATATTTGTATACAGCATTTTTTCACACCTCCAAGGACTTTTGCACAGTACTGTATATATAAACTGACTACCATGAATCACTAGTTTCTGTATTGTTTATGGAGATTAGGATTGTCCATGCTCTGTGTGGGCACCTGAAGCAGCTGTCTACACTGTCCAATGGGTAGAGTAGGCAACTGTTACTAACCACTCCTACTTTCCGAGTTCGGGGTTTACTGAAAGGAATCTCAGTGACCATGTTCTACAAAACCATTCCTGGTTTATGATGTCCAGATAGTATACCCTTTTTCTGGCCATTACTTAACCCATTAGTTGTTAGAGATGTCACTAAGTGGGTTAGAGACATTTTTTAAATTTGCAAATTATAAGAAAATATTATTTTCTGTGCCAACTCAGAGAGGATGAGCTTGTGTGTAGAGTCACATAAAGTGTAGGTGTGGAGACATGGGCAGTTTTAAGGCCACTTATGGTGCCCTGGCTTAAGGTCACCTGAAATGTAAATCTGATCCTTCCTCGTTGGAAAGCTGGTCTTGTATTCAAGTCATTCACTTTGGATTGTATTGCACAGGGCACCTATGAAGGGTTGAACAAGTGTAATGTCTGTCACGTGAGATCACATCTCCCTTGTTGTCATGCTCATTCTTCCAACATGAATGTACATATCAAGGACCTTGTGCAGAAAGTAATAAATTAGCAATTTTGGATCACACCAATTGCACTGTAGGAGATAAACATTCTGGATATTCCCAGTTAATTAAATTAGATTTTTAAGCCTTTGAATGTACTAGCATTCATGGGGTTAAAAGCCTTATTTAAATCAATAAGATTTTCTTATTCCCACACTATGGTGCAGATGGTTTGCTCCAGAAATACTCATCTTTTGCTTTCTGTCCTTGTAATGCTATGTTGGAAATCAGCGGAGTGCACCCATATTCTTTATACCCAATTTGACCATGAACAGCAGCCAATTCTAACAGGTTGTTATTCTTAGTTTTAAAGCATACTCATCTAGAGGAGACAAATTTAAGCCTTGTTTTATAATTAGTGCCCACTGATTTTTATTTTTTACCTTGGCCCGTAAAATAGTTTTTCATTAGAGGAAATGTATTACAACACATCAGGAATAGCTACCGTGCTATTATAAACAACATCCGTGAAGATAATCATGCCCGGTTAAATAGTCCACTAAATCTCTATCAGACACAAAAGTTCACGACCCTATCACTTTCTACAAATCAAACAAAAATGAATCTTAGTAAAAATAAACTTCCAACTGAATTTCAAATTAAACAAGTTCACCAAGAAACTGGAAACAATCCAAACTAGGATCAACCGCCTACTCCCTACTGCCGCTAGAATGCTGTTTGGCCTCAGTTTTCAGAATCTTGGCTTGAAGGGAGAGCAGGTCTTCCAACATAATAAAATCCTATCTGTGACTCATTATTACTAACTCAAACATGTATCCTATGACAACACAGCAAATGAAATCCATGGCTGAGTGTGAAATGAACACAGCAATCAGAAACCCATAAAGCATTGTAAATGGTGTAACATAAAAGAATAAGCAGAATGGGGCATTTTAGATAAGTATCTTATATAGAATATGTATTCCTATTTTATTAGTGAAAGCATCAAAGCTCTGTCCTAGGGAACAGAGCATTATACAATCGGCCGGATTTACATTCCAGGCTCCCCTAGGCAAGGCACTCTGGGCACCCTTAGCTCCGCCCATGGCCACACCCCACTCCTCACATGACCACGCCACCAGTCTCATCCACTGTTTACTGGCACAGAATATACGTTTGGCCTACCACAAGTAAGGACATAAAAGCTTTAACCCCTTGGTTGCTAGAGAGATCTCCAATGCATTGCTCTGCATCCAAGGGGTTAAATAATAGCCTGTAAAGGGGTGTATAAGCTACTGCATGGATACAGATATTGCTCTTGCCCCACTCACAATTCAGAATGTGGGTGTGGCCAGCACAACTGAGGCGCCCCTCAAAATTTGGAGCTCTAGGCAGATGCCTAGTCTGCCTATTGGGAAATCTGGCCCTGTATGCAATGTATATGAACACAGAGGAAATATATGCTCAATCTGAAATCTAAAAACACAGAAATTCAGTAAAACAGAAGGTCCTAATACAGAAAGCTAAAGATGTGCTATGCTGAAACAAACCTACTGTACAAAAGGAGACAAAAAATTCCCATTGATTTCAAAGTGGCTTTTAACTCCTTGAATGCTATTTAGGCCTCCAAAGCATTGCTTTGCAGTGTATTGAATACTTCTCTAGCATTCAAGGGTTAAACATTCCTTTCAAGTCAATGGGCATTATTCCTCTTCCTAAACACAGCAATATATATATATATATATATATATATATATATATATATATACATTTTTTTTTAATTAATTTATTTATAATCATTTATCAGAATGACTGTGTGTGTATAGTCACGGAAGATATACAGAGGTAGCCCGAATTTCTCATTTGTTTGATGTCCATGTTACTCAGTATTAGATGAAAAAGCAAAATATGTAATTTACATTATGCTGTCCTTACAACAGGGGACGGGTGCCCACAGACATCCAGTTATTGATGGAATAAAAGAGTGGCCATTGGCTGGTTCAGGATAATGGTACTTTAGTCCAACAACAGTGGGTGAGTTGCAGGCTACTCATCCTGGTTTAGAGAGGGTGTTGACTCTGAATGGGTAAAACATTTGGGAGGTCATTGGCCCAGATGTCCCACCACTTTCTAAATCTTATGGCGATAGCAATAGGATGGACAGTATATATTTTATTTTAAAGATGGCAACCCTATGCAGGGGAAAAAGGGAAGAGAGTGAGATGAGAGGTCAGAAAAAGGTACTGCTACCAATTCTTCTGTTCAGACTTTCCCTACTGATGATACACTTTCCATTCTCCAGCTTTGTCTATTGATGGTGCACGTTTTATTCTCCAGCTTTTGCCCTGCTGCTGGTGCACTTTTCTTTCTCAAACCTTTCTTTACTGCTGTTGCACTTTTCATTCTCCAGCATTGCCTTACTGCTGTTGCACTTTTCATTCTCCATTGCCTTACTGCTGGTGCACTTTTCATTCTCCAGCATTGCCTTACTTCTGGTGCACTTTTCTTTCTCAAGCCTTTCCTTACTGCTGTTGCACTTTTCATTATCCAGCCTTGATTTACTTCTGGTGCACTTTTCATTCTCCAGCTGTGCCTTACTGCTGGTGCACTTTTCATTCTCCAGCTTTGCCTTACTGCTGGTGCATTTTTCATTCTCCAGCATTGCCTTACTTCTGGTGCACTTTTTTTTCTCAAGCCTTTCCTTACTGCTGTTGCACTTTTCATTCTCCAGCTT
The DNA here is from genome assembly GCA_037306005.1 of Rhinophrynus dorsalis. Taxonomy (NCBI): domain Eukaryota; kingdom Metazoa; phylum Chordata; class Amphibia; order Anura; family Rhinophrynidae; genus Rhinophrynus; species Rhinophrynus dorsalis. The sequence goes on from CM074718.1 coordinate 64,983,839, forward strand.
TGCCTTACTGCTGGTGCACTTTTCATTATCCAGCTTTGCCTTACTGCTGGTGCACTTTTCATTCTCCAGCCTTTATTTACTTCTGGTGCACTTTTCATTCTCCAGCTTTGCCTTACTGCTGGTTCATTTTTTATTATCCAGCCTTGCTTTACTTCTGATTCCCTTTTCATTCTCCAGCTTTGCCTTACTACTGGTGCACTTTTCATTCTCCAGCTTTGCTTTACTGCTGGTGCATTTTTAATTCTCCAGCCTTGCTTTACTTCTGGTGCACTTTTCATTCTCCAGCTTTGCCTTACTGCTGGTGCACTCTTCATTCTCCAGCCTTACCTTACTGCTGGTGTACTTTTCATTATCCAGCTTTGCCTTACTGTTGGTGCACTTTTAATTATCCAGCTTTGCCTTATTTCTGGTGCACTTTTCATTCTCCAGCTCTGCCTTACTGCTGGTGCACTTTTCATTCTCCAGCTTTGCATTACCGCTGGTACACTACTCTTTCTCCAGCTTTGCCTTACCGCTGGTACACTACTCTTTCTCCTGCTTTGCCTTACCGCTGGTGCACATTTCTTTCTCCTGCTTGCTATTACACAGCCAAACTGCCTTTGTCTACTTTGAAAACTCTGTCACTCTGCTCTTTCTTGGCTAGGAATGTCTGTCCTCATTAGGCTTTCAATTAGTCTTTTTGCAAACAAGGTGAAGGACAGAAGTGTGTGCACAATTGGAGATATCTTTCAATCTTTTTCTTATATAGCACTGCCAATCTGTACATAGATCTGTACAAAGTTGGGTATATGTAGACATGCCCCAGTATAACAACATGGCATTAACCTCTAATGCCAGCAGCTCCACTTAAGGGCACGCACTACAGTTTATAATAAGTGTAGTGCATATCAGCGGACACGCACCTCCAGCAAAGCCCTATATACCTGTGCCATAGCATGCACAGGAAAATGGACAATGGAGATGACAAAGTTGTCTACCCAATGTTAATACATGACTAGATCTTAGCACTGACTAAAGGAATGCCAACAGACTGCCTCATTAGCTCAATAAATTGGCATTAGGAAGGTGTAGGGAATTGCTGCATACATTTGCCTCAGTTAGTCCTTACGCCACAGAATTTGTGGTCTGAGTTTTAAGTGCTAGAGGCACAGAGAAAAGGTTGATGTGTCTAAGGTCAAAAGACGCTGACACTGGGAACTGAACCAGGTTTGCACATACATGTTGCCAGTCTATGTTTGAAATGACAAAATAACCCTTTCTCTACATGACTCTTACAGGTACACAACTAACTCAAACCCTTCACCCACCAGTGGACATGATACAGCTCTTTGCACTCATCAAAGGGTAAATAACAGAGGCTGCATTAATAAGAAGGACTGGAGCAAGTCTGGAGCAAACCAATTACACAGTAGGGAACAATGAAGAATTCCTATTGATTTCAGTGGGGCTTCAAACCCCGGGAGGGCTCTTCAACACATTGCTTGACAATGCATTCAAGGTGTTAAAAGTCCCTCATGTGGCAGTCAGTTTGCTCCAGATCTTATTAAATCAGTCTCATAGGGGGAGATTCACTAAGCTGTGATAAAGTGGAGATGACTTCTCCAGTGACATCACTTCTCCAATTCCATTGTTATTCTATGGAGCCAATTCACTAAGATATGCAAAACAGGTGTTGTCTCAGTCACACCGGATGCACCTAATCAAGGGCTTCATTAGTTGCACCAGGTGTGCTTGAGCTGGAAAACATGAAATACTTGAAATAGCTAGTGTTTTGTTGAGTGTCATGTTTGACTGCATGTTAGAAATATGGCTAAGTCAAAGAATATGTCCAAAAAGTTAAGGGAAGAGATCATCATCCTACACAAACAAGGAACAGGATACAAAAAGATAGCGAAGGCACGGAATGTTCCCAGAGACACCTCTGGAAGCATAGTTCGCAAGTTCAAAGTTAAAGGAACTGTGGTTAAACTACTATCACAGTGCCCGTGATCTGGTCTGCTAGTGGCGTACCTGTCTGGTTTCCACAGGTGGACTAGCAGCTGCATTGCTGGTCGCTGTTGCCCTGACTGCTGGCCTCTCTGCTGCGAGTGCTTCTCACTGTTTTGTACCTTCAGCACTGATTGGCCGATTGAAGTCCTGCCTTCTCAGTTTGCCTTATATGCAGCCAGTAGACTGAGCTTCAGTGCCCTTTTGTAGTGTACCCGTGCGTTAGCCTACTGTATTCTGTGCTCCATTGTGACCCTTGCCTGGCTGTTGACTCCGCTCAGTGTATGAACCTTGGCTTGCCTGACTACCTGCTCCGTGTATGAACCTTAGCCTTGCCTGACTACCCGCTCCGTGTATGAACCTTAGCCTTGCCTGACTACCCGCTCCGTGTATGAACCTTAGCTTGCCTCACTACCTGATCTGTGTATTACCCTTGGCGTTGTCTGACTACCTGCTCCTTGCTAGTCCTGGGCCTTGTCTGTATATCCACTCTATTGTATCCCAGCCTTGTCTGATTACCTTTCCATGTGGTTTTGGGTTAGTCTGTTGCCTCCTAGGTGTTGCCATCGTTCTGGGTATTCCGTGGGCATTGGTCTTGGACTCTAGCATTCTAGGGTATCACTTTCCTGCCTTGGACCCTAGCATTCTAGGGATCCGTGTAAGCCACCTATCAGCCTCCCTCGCTCCATTTCGGGTTGGCTGCGTTCACTCTCCTGTAGAAAACTGTAGACTAGATTCTCTTCCATCTGCTTACCTTTCCTAAAAGTGTACGCTAGGTTGGGGAAGGGTAGGGTTGGGGAAGTGCTTAATTTGTATTTTGCCTTAATAAAGTGGTGTTGATCTTACTGTACCTGTCTTGTGTTATTATTTACCTGAGCCACCATGAAAACTACCTGGATGGGGCAGAAAAAGGAAGCTATCCATGGCTAAAACCAGATTTCTGAGCTGGCAGTTTGAGAAAAACCTTCGAGTGACTGCAAAAGATCTGCTGCAAGACTTGGTGGCAACAGACACTGAGGTTTCAGTGAGCACAGTAGGTCACGTACTAAACACCACTACTGACCCATAAACACAAGAATAGTCGGCTCCAATATGCTCAGAATCATATAAATAAGCCACAGACGTTTTGTACTGTTGAGGGATGAAATAAAATTAGAACTTTTTGGCCCGATGGATCAGTGGTATGTCTGGAGGAAGAAGAATGAAGCATACGCTGAAAGAAACACTCTGCCTACAGTTAAGCATGGTTGTGGCTCGGTGATGCTCTGGGGCTGCTTTGCATCCTCTTGCACTGGAAGCCTGCAGCATGTGGAAGGCAAGATGGATACATTGAAGTATCAGGAAATCCTAGGAGAATATGTCATGCCATCTCTGAGTAAGCTGACGCTTGGGTGTCATTGGACCTTCCAGCCGGACAATGATCCCAAGCATACCTCAAATTCCACCAAGGCTTGGTTGCAGAAGAAGTCCTGGAAGATTCTTCAATGGCCATAACAGTCATTTGACTATAACCCCAAAGAAAATCTCTTGTGGGATTTGAAGAAGGCGGGTGCAGCAAGCTAAAGGCTGCTCTACTTAGTACTAAAGATGCTTGCCATGAAGGGGTTGAATAATTTTCAGACTGGAGAAGTCATTATAACTTGCATTTTCAGTTGAATTTGGGGAAACCACTTGAAGCATTTGTTCTGTTGAGCTATTTCAATTGCTTTTGTTTGATTTGTTCATTGTAAACAGCTGAAAGTCTGTACATTTTGACAATAAACCTGATTTGCAATGGGGGTTGAATAATTTTGAATACAACTATATATATATTGAAAATAAAGAGGGCAGCACCCATGGGACTTTAAGTAGGACCTTTCCTCCCTGTGAGGACTGAAACGTTGACCTAATGACGTAAGATAATAAATTATCTTTGATTTGCCTTCTTAAAGGGTTAGTTATACTTCAGCATTACAAATCCCTATATTAAAGCCCTAGCAAAAAAAACGTATTGCCCCCAGTGTCATCTCTCAAACCTTTATGGTTTGAGAGATGAATGCTTCTAAAGTTGCCCTCTCCCTCCCCCTTCCCCGTAGTCAGCATTTTAGCTGACTGCAGGGAACAGAGTTGTACGACTTTCAGGTGGCTCTCCAGCAAAGCCTGATCACGTTAACTAAAAGAAAAACTTTCACTGAAATGGTCTTCTACGTGTGCTTGGCTTGCAAGCACACGTAGAAACCGTTTTAGTGAAAGTTTTTCTTTTAGTTAATGCGATCGCGGCTCTGCTGCAGAGCCGCCTGATGATCTATGACCAGATTTCCCTGACTCAGCTAGAATGCTGACTATGGGGAAGGGGGAGGGAGAGGGCAACTTTAGAAGCGTTCATCTCTCAAACCATAAAGGTTTGACAGATGACACTGGGGGCAATAATTTTTTTTTTTTTTACTAGGGCTTTAATATAGGTATTTGTAATACTGAAGTATTACTATCCCTTTAAAGTCCCACAGATTCTGCCCTCTTTATTTCCATTTTGCCATCCAAATTTGGATTGTGCATCTGGGCATTCACCTACCACTGCTATATATATATACAGCAATTAAATGTCTCTACATAATAATAAAATGAACACTGGAAAATATAGTCAAGAGATCGATACCCAAAAGTAATACAAAATATTTGTTAAAAAACATAACCAAGTGTGCAGCTGCAAATCTAAAATATAGCAATGAGTACAAATATAAAAAAATGAAGATCTGTCTGTTAAATATATATATATTGGAAATAAAGAGGGCAGCACCCACGGGACTTTAAGATAATTTATTAGGTCATCCCGTCAATGTTTCGGTCCTTACAGGGACCTTTCCTGCTTGTGAGGACCAAAATGTTGACCTAATAACCTAATAAATTCTCTTTGATTTACCTTCCTAAAGTCCCACAGATGCTGCCCTCTTTATTTCCATTTTGCTATCCAAATTTGGGATTGAGCACCTGGGCGTTTAACATCTGTTAGAGAAAGTTCTTTCACCTACCACTGCTATATATATATATATATATATATATATATATATATATATATATATATATATAGCAATTAAATGTCTCTACACTGGAACACTGGAAAGTACTCTATAGTCAAGAGATCGATACCCAAAAGTAATACAAAATATTTGTTAAAAAACATAACCAAGTGTGCAGCTGCAAACCTAAAATATAGCAATGAATACAAATATAAAAAAACAAAGATCTGTCTGTAAAAACAAATAACACAAACCATATCGATCTTGTAATATGAGAGCTCAATAGCACTGTGCATTAAAAAAATGAACAGTGTTATTACTGTAAATAGCTTTAAATTCAATGACCTTATAAATGAATCAGTAAACAGGCCATTCAGTTCCAACAAGGGTGCTATAGCCAAGGATGAATATGTCTCATCTGTGTTTGTTATATATTTTGATACATTAATACAATTGTGTTTCTATAAGTATTTGGATCAGAGTGCCTCATTAATAGGACTTCTTTGACTTGGGATTAGCCTTTCTCAAGTTTCTCCCCTATTACTTTAAGTAGTTATGTTTTGGTCCACAGTGCACCCCATTATTTTAGTGGCTAGATTATGATTCTGCTATTGCAATTCATGAGAGAGAGACTTCAATTCAAGAATGTGAAGTCTCGTAGCTCAGTCTCATTGGGCTGTGAGCACAGACTACATAGTCCCTAGTGAAATGCTACCAAGCATGATAGTCAATGGAGGCTGCACATGAGTCCAGTTAAAATTGTGGCTGCGAGTCAAGGAAGTTAGTTTCTTGACTGCCCAAATTGCTATCAGAAGCAATTTTATTGGTCATAGTGAAGCCCCAGGCATTTTACTATGTCTGCTACCCATAACCACATGATCATTTTGGTTATTAAAATAACTGGTACAGAAAATATCCAGTTTGTTAGTTAGTGATTTATTTTTACATTTAAAACTTTTAAACCCAATACATTAAACAAAAAATGGAAGAGAAAGAGATAAGAGTAACTAATGAGAGAGAAAAATGGAAGGAAGGGCACTTGACCCATCATGGAATAATGGGCACAATACTGTTTTCTAATTAGTATTGTATATAAGTACATCAAATTATGTTCCCAATAAAATATGTTAAAATATAATATTTCTAATGTACCAGTACAGCTACTAAAACTTTGATGAGTGTTATGTTTTCATAGCACTGTTTTTGGAAGAAACCATCCAAAAAATTTGAGAATGCGGTGTAATTAATACTTGGGTGTTGCATTAAATATAGCACCATGTCATGTGTCATTTGGAACATTCTTAGTCCTTGCAAAAAGTTTGGAAAAAGGTTTGATTTCTATAGCAACTATATCCCTTGGATTAGTAAGCTATTAAAGTTATACAAATATGTCTAGCATTTTCTTTACATATATGATGGTGCTGGTAAGGCTTCAAAAGATTCATGTACATAATCAGTGGGATTGATGTCCACATTGAAAAACAAAATTCCCCATATCAATAACAAGTTAGAACCAAAATACAGTCAACTGGTCATTGACATGGGGCAAATTTTTTTTTTTTTTTTAGTAAAAAAAAAAAACTTTACAGTTTATTAGCTTTTACTGTGCCATGAAACAAAGAAACAAACATTTATTATAGGTGCTGGGTAAAAGTATAGATTAACCATTTAAGGACCAGAGCTGAGAATTATTTACGCAAAGAGCTGAACTAAGAACCAGAGGTCAATCATTAAGACTAGAGGAAAGGAGCTTTCCACTAAACAAAGACAGGGATTGTTCACAGAACGGGCAGTAAAGCTATCGAATTCTTTGCCTTGGGATGGTACTTGCATATACTGTAAATGCTTTTTTTAAAAAAAGCAATGGATGCTTATCTAGCACAGAACAATATTCAGAATTATGACAGATAGCTTCAATGCAGATAGGTTGTTGATCCAGGGAGCTATATGACTGCCATTTGGAGTCAGGAAGGATTTTTTTACCCAATAGGGTCTAAACTGGAAATGGCTTCAGAGTTTTTTTGTTTTGCCTTCCTCTGGGTGTTTTTGGCATGGGCTGGACTTGATGGACGCATGTCTGTTTTCAGATTCGTGAACTATGTTACTATGTTACAGAGGTTTAAGCAATGTTTAGCCAAGCAATAACACACACCCCTCTGGACCTTAAATGGATAGTAATGTTTCATAATAAAAGCAGCTCTAATTTATCATCATAGTATATGGGCCTTGGAGAGTGTTATTTCAATACTGTCAGAGCTGTAGTTCAAGAGTAATTGAATGATAAAGTATCCCCCTTCCGACCCTTTTACTGATATAACACTGTTCACCTCAGAGCAGCAGGAAATGTCCAGGTAGATTGCAGAGAGGGATAATCTTCAATTAAGATAAGGGAAAAAGCTGAAAAACCTTTCAAGGGGGGCAAGGTTTTCATTGTTCTCACAGCAGAATATTAACCCTTGATGTGAGCTGTCTGGTCTATGGACTGGATTCCACATCTGAGGAGTTGGGACTTACACTAGGTAAAAGGGGCGGGAGGGTGAAACTTTATCCTTCAATTACTCTTGAACTATAACTCTCACAGTATTGAAATAACACTCTCTATGGCTCAATTTCTATGAAGATTAATTGGAGCTGCTATTTTTGTGAAACATTACTATCACTTTAAATGGTTAATATTTATTTAGAACCAAGAGGCCCAAGGGCATACGTATAAAGCTAAACATGTGGCAATTATGAAATGAAATATCAGTACAATAATATAGTTTTGCAATCTGATCAGGGACCATTTTTACTCATAATTCAGACCACTAACAGAGGGTAAATCAAATTGCATTGAATACAGTCAAGTCATTAGGTCCTTTTAAATCAATAACTAAAATGACTGTAAACAGAAGTGGGCAGGATACCTTATCTAAATTCCTAATTTCATTATTGCAACTAAGAGAAATTTAAAAAGTCTTCCATATGCAGTGTTCCCTTTATGGTAAGCTCAGGTGAGTGACTCAGCACTGAAAGAGTAAAAGAGGACTGTTTATGCAGGGCTGCACTGGAATAATAGATGCACCATGCTGCTCTGCCCAGTTTTCATTACTTATTTTTACCTCTTTCAGTCTTTTGCTCACCATAGACGAAAGGTGTTAAAATTAATAAGTGCAGTTGCATTTTAAAGGGATAGTAATGCTTCAAAATAAAAGCAGCTCCAATTAATCTTCATAGTATCTGAGCCATGGAGAGTGTTATTTCAATACTGTCAGAGTTGTAGTTCAAGAGTAATTGAATGATAATGTATCCCCCTCCTGCTCCTTTTACCTAGTGTAACCCACCTCACCTCAGATGTGGAATCTGGTCTTAAGACCAGACAGCTCACAGCAAAGGACAATCTTCTTACCGTGAGAATAATGAAAACCCTGCCCCCCTTGACAGTTTATTCAGGGTTTTCCCTTATGTTAATTGAAGCTTGTCCTTCCCTGCAATCCACTTGGACACCACCTTTCTGTTCTGAGGAGAACAGTGTTACATCAGTAAAAGCGGAAGAAGGGGGATACAGTACTTTATCATTCAATTACTCTTGAACTACAACTCTGACAGTATTGAAATAACACTCTCCAAGGCCCAAATACTATGAAGATTAATTGGAGCTACTTTTATTTTGAAACATTTCTATCCATTTAAGGGAAGAAAATAAAATACATTTGTATTTTTTTTATTTGTCTTGAAGTCCCGTACTCACATGAAAAGATCCATAAACCACTTACAGAGCTTACCCAGTTGCTATTGCAAAGAGGAGAGTCCTTTTTCTCAATCCCTTCCACTCAGCGCTCTACTACATCAAAATACCTTCAGTGGACGTCACTTTGATCATCGGTAGAGAAGGGTGAACATTTTCACCACAAAAGCAAAACATGCAAAAACAGCATTTCTTACCTTGCATGGGATTTCAGAAGAAAAGTGCAGTTTTCCAACTTTTTCATCTTTTTTTGTTGCAGTGAAGTCAATGATAATTGAATTCCCCCAAAGTGAAGCGTTTTCTCCAATATTCCTACAGTGGTAACTCGCCAGCACGAAAAAGGGTGTCATTTTACAGCACTCTGTCTGTCTGTGTTAGTGAGCTAAATAAAGCTTTTGAAATTTTAACTCCAGCTATTATAGGCAGACAGGCAAAGAGAGGGAGCTGGAGTTAATTGACTTAAAGGGAGTGCAATGTTTCACAAAAACAGCAGTTCCAAGTAATCTTCATAGTATTTGAGCCATAGAGAGTGTTATTTCAATACTGTCAGAATTGTAGTTCAAGAGTAATTGAAATATAAAGTATCCCCCTCCCGTCCCTTTTATCTAGTATAACACTGCTCACCTCAGATGTGGAATATGGTTGCTTGACCAGACAGATAACAGCAAGGGACAATCTTCTTACTGTGAGAACAATGAAAAACCTGCCCCCCCTTGACAGGTTTTTCAGGTTTTTCCCTTATCTTAATTGAAGATTATCCCTCTCTGCAGTCTACCTGGGCACCTCCCTGCTGCTCTGAGCTGAGCAGTGTTACATCAGTAAAAGGGGCGGGAGGTGGATACTTTATCATTCAATTACTCTTGAACTACAGCTCTGACAAAATTGAAATAACACTCTCCAAAGTCCAAATACTATGAAGATTAATAAGAGCTGCTTTTATTTTGAAACATTGCTATACCTTTAAGGAGTATTATTGGTAACCATTATTTCTCTGGACAGGTGGGATATGGCAGTATGGGAGTGAAGGAGGGTTAAAAAAATAAAAAAGCTTTTGACTGATAGGTGACAGACTAGTCAGCCCTTGTGTGCAGGTACGAATTACAATCTCACACTCCCCTAGGCAAGACATTCGGGGCCATGGCTACACCCCCACTCCTCCCGTGACCACACCCCCAGCTACATCCACAGTTTCCTAGCACAGAAAATACCATTAACCTATAAAATGCAAGAATGAAAAAAGCTTCAACCTCTTGGTTGCTATGGAGATCTCCAAAGCATTGCTCTGCAATGTACTGGAGTTCTCTCTAGCACCGAGGGGATAAATAATGGCCTGTAAAGGGGAGTCCCACTGGGAGAAAGGCTCTATATAAATGCTAGTTATTATTATTATTACTCATCAGAATTAACACAAACACACACACACACACACACTTACAATCTTCAACAATATATCATGCTTGGAGGAAGGGTTTGGAGATCCTTTCATTTCATCTTTATTATTTGATTTCATCATATGAATTTGTCTTGTTTATTTCCATTTTAAAATTACACTATCAAGAGTAATAGAGTTATTTATTTTAATTCAGACAGCAATGCAGACTAGTTACACTCATGAGACATACACAGCAGGTATGCAGTGATTAATAGACTTACATCTGCATGGTGGAGGGAGGTGAGGTGTATAGTAGATGTACTGGTAGAGGAGCAGGAACTTAAAGCGGAACTACCACCCAACACAATCTTTAGCTTAACTAAGTCCCCATCTGGCTACTAGCTGCTTAGTAGCGCTAGTCGCCAGAATAATTACTTTATGTAATAGATTTCCACTCTCTTCCATGGGTGACAGGCAGGACGGAGTGCGGACATCTTGCCATTGTGACATCCGTGCAACTGCACTGTCAGTCCCAACCGGAGGCAAATGGCTCCTAGCAACTCCTCCTAGACCCGGCTGGGACTGACAGAGCAGGCGCACGGACGTCACAGTGGCAAGATGTCCGCACTCCGTCCTGCCTGTTGCCCAGGGAAGAGAGCAGAAATCTATTACATAAGGTAATTATTCTGGCGACCAGCGCTACTAAGCAGTTAGTCGCCAGATGGGGACTTAGTGAAGATAAAAACTGTGTCGGGTGGTAGTTCCACTTTAATTAGGAAAGCCTTTATGACAATGTTTGTTTTTGAACTAATTGGTATACCCCATATGACGGTCTCTCTCCCAATCTTAGTTTGAGCTAAGAAAGTTTGAATTTCAGTTTCATCTCCGAGAGTGTTTTTCATCTCTTGGTGGTGACATAGGTGGTGCGTCTGGCATCATGCACACAGATACAGGAGGTTCAGGCAGCTGTGCCTCCTTTCTGCTACTGCAAACGGACACATGGGGAAAATCAAAAGTTCCCCTTTTTTAGAAAACATACCCCAGGTTTCTGAGGTAGAGTTGCCAGATTATCCCTTTAAAACTGGACACATGGGATGAGCAAAACGTTTGCCTCATATCTTAAACATGGAAAAAATGTCACTTTCCACTCCCACTGGAATCCCCACACTAAGAATTTTCTCCATTTCTGTCATGCTAAAGTACAAAAAAGGCGTGTCAATTTACTGCATGCTGTCAGACTGTACTTTTTGTGCTAGGTAGTACAGACAGACAGGCAAAGATAGTACGATGGAAGTGATTGATAGGAATATAGGTGTAGACACTATCAGGTTTTCTCTGGGGGTGGGCGTAAAGAGGGCTTGGATTCTTACATTAATAGAAATCATAGGTGGCAAATGTTAAAGTTCTCACAATAAATTCATTGTTGGAGGTAAAAAAGGTGGACATTTTGTATATTTGCTATGCGCAAGATTTTCTGCAGAAAAAGCAGTAAATTGTGTATTTTCAGAGAAAATTTCAGTGGCGAAAAAAAAAAGAGACTTCTCGCCCTTCCCTACTGGGCAAAAATGAAGAGTGCCTGCTACATTGATACCTTGGAACTAAAATCCCTGTAGAAGGACACAATGCATAGGCCTAAATTTTCAAGTTCTCTCTGGAATTTCATTGGCGGTAAGAAAAAGATTAAAATTTTAATGGATTTTGTATATGTGGGAATTTCCATTAAAAATGTTCATGGAAATTCTTATGAAAAGAAAATGGGACTTTTCGAACATCTCTAATCATCAGTGGGAGATTTAGACAAAGAAAGAGGCAGTCGGAATCTTACAGACCTGGAGAAATTCAGAGTAGGGTGAAAATATCATAGACTAATTGTATTTTTAAGTTAACAGGGATAAGGTCACCAATGCTGCAATTAGTAAGAAAAGTGAACACTGTAAGCACTGTCCCACTTAAAAGACATATGAGTCTGGGCTAATCATTTTATTTCTGTTTTCATTGCATCAGTAAGATTACCTTAGTAGATTTAAGATACCCCTCTTTTACTCACAGGGTTAAAGGGCAAGTAACAATACCCCCCCCCGACATACCTTACTAGGACCAGAATATTCTAATGACCCATATGAATTTCAACCTTGCGTTCTGATTAAAGGGATAACAGGGGAGATGCACTAAGATAAAGAGGTGATAAAGTGGACATGACTTCTCCAGTGATATCACTTCTCCAATTCCTATGTTATTCTATGTGAGCAATGCAGGTCTCCAACTCCAGAGATCTTAATGCATAGGCTCAATAGAATAACATAGGAACTAAAGAAGTGATATCACTGGAGAAGTCATCTCCACTTTATCACCTCTTTATCACACCTTAGTGCATAACCCCAACATCTTCAGTGAGCTCGAGATGTCAGGCAGACATGGCTGTCACTGGCAGTTTTTTTCAGACTGGGCCTAATTTACCCGTCATTGACTGGAGTTGCACACATTCTAGTACTTAAAGGGTTATGGTTACCGTGAACAGTGAACTGAGTTTGTGTCCTGTGGTTCTGTTAGCAACTGTCATGTCAGCCTCCATAGACATGACATCCAGAATGGAGTGAATATGTCATCTCTTGAATCAAGGAGCAAAGGAAAAAATCAGAGGGTCCACTAGGATTTTCTGACCTTAAGTGGGGGCTCGTATTAGATGGTGTTACTTCCCCTTTAATATTTGCAAAGCTGCCTATAAACATATGATGGTTACATTACAGTCTCATATGTCAACTACGACTCTTTAAAAAGGACCACACCTCTATCGCACCTGTTTGTAAAGGACTATCCGAGAGATCACTTTACTATTTTGATCTCTTTCTGTCATTTTGCAAAGAAGACGTGTCAGATTCACAACAGAGCAAGTCTGCAAGATGATTAATTGCTTTCTTTTGTCTTCTAGAGCATTATAAATTTATCAGTACATTTTACTGTAAAATTAGTGTACCGTAACATTATTGTGAGGGCAACTGCGCGTTTAGATTCTTACATTACCTGAAGTCAGATTATAAGGGGTACATTCTTTGTTTCAAACTTTACAGTGAATAGATTGATATATAATTAAATTGCATAGCAAAACATTAATGCTTATATTGAAGAGTTTGTACAAGGTGGGTACACAAAACACAAAAAAGGGCCTTTTTCACAAAAGCAATGAGGATTAAACCAGCTGCACCATAGGGGAGAAATAAATATTCCCCCAATTCCCAATTGATTTAATTAGGGATTTTAACCCCTTAAATGCTTAGAGGTCGGCAACATATTGCCTTCATAATGCATTTGCGACCCCTCTTGCTTCCAAGTGGTTGAAAGCCTGTTTTAGATCAAATGTAAGTTTTATTTGTCCCTATGGTGAAATTGGATTGCTCCAGAATTCATCATCATTTCTGTTGTGAATAATGCCCTTTGTGTATACTGAATTGGTCTAAACTGGTGTAACTATGGGGTTAAGAGTATTTTCAGGTTCAGTTCTGGGAACTGTATTTTTTATGGTTTAGCCCAGTGGTGTCCAACCAGAGGCCCTCCTCCTGTTCAGGATTACAATTACCATCATCTCCAGCCAGATGATGATAAGGATTTGTAGTTCTGAACAGCTGGGGGGCATCAGATTGCCTAGCACTGAGTTAACTCATTCAGCCTATTGAAACATATTGTTTTGAGGAATATAATGATACAGGCAACTGCAGATAATAAGGGGAAAAAACATATACTTTCAGAAGTCTGAGAGCTCGCTAGCAATCAAGGGCTAGAAAGCTCCATTTAAATTAATGGAGGGCCGCTTCTATTCTCTCTTTACACAATAACACTTAGTGATCTTATTAAATCATTCGGACTCAAATTTATCTGCACCTCAACTGACTTCTGATATTCAATCTAAGGTCACAGATTGCCTCTCAGCTATCTCAGACTCGATGGCTCATAGACACCTCAAGATCAATATGTCTAAAACTGAGATAATGTTTATCCCACCTAGGTCTGGCCTAGTAGTGCCCTTCCAGGTGACTGTGAATGACAATACCATAAATCCAGTACTAGAAGCTCGGTGCCTAGGGGTGATAATTGACCTCTCTCATTCTCTCCACATATTAACGCCATCGCTAAATCCTGCCGTTTTCTCTTGAGTAACATAACTAAAATCCATCCCTTCCTTTGTTCCTCCACAGCTAAAATTCTTACACAAGCACCCATCCTTTCCCAAATGGACTACTGTAACCTTCTTCTCTCTGGCCTTCCTGCCTCCTAACTCCATTCTCTTCAATCCAAATAGAATGCTGCTGCACGAATTACCCTATTGTCACCTAGGTTTGTCCCTGCCCCCCCTCCTCTTCAAATCTCTCCAATGGCTGCCTATCAAACTCCAGATCTCTTACAAAATTCTGCTCCTCTCATTCAAAACTCTTCTCCTCTCTACCCTTTCCTATATTTCCACTTTGATCTCCCTCTATATCATATCCCTCCACTTACAATTAGCCAATAACAATCTTCTCTCAGATTCTTTTGTGTTTTCAGCCCTCTCATGTGTCAAACTTTTTTTCTCATTGCTCCTTATCTATGGAATGCTCTACCTCCCACCCTGAGCCACTTCACCTCTCTTATGGTTTTCAAGTCACGACTGAAACTACACTTCTTTAACATACTAGAAGGCACTGACTTTGTACAACGTAGTCTCTTTATAAATGATTTACTTTATTTATGTCCACTATCCTGACCAGAACTCTAGCACTGTATTCAGCTCTTGACTGAATATATACTATGTATTTCTCCCATTATCAGTTTAGATTGCAAGATTTTGGGCAGGGACCTCACTTCCAGTGTTTCACTATGCAAAGCACTAGTCACCCTGTTTTCCCTAAACCCTTAAATTGTAAAGATCTGCGTACACTTGTGGCGCTATATAAATAAACATATTCATTAATTCAATGGGCAAACAAACTGAGCAATATCATGGCATAATGAGTCATCTGAAGACCCCAATGTAAACATTTTCTTGGGCCCCCTAACAAAACAGTTCTCCCAGGGGCATAACTAAAACCTATTGGACCATTAGAGGCCAGACCTCATCTCATCTGAATCCTTTGAACCCCTTGTCATTAAGTCCCTGGAACCATAAGGAACAAAAACAATCTCCATTAATTTAAATGGAGCTTCTTAACACCTCGATTGCACCCCTCCCCCCTGTAGTTATGTCCCTGGTGCTAATATTCCAGGACATGTCCTCTTTTTGGGGGGGGCTTGTTGTAAATGTCCTACGGTTCCTAGTAGGTTCCTAGTAGGAGACAGCAGATGAACTTTCTCCTCTATTACATGCTATGTGGTGAACAGAAAAAAAGATCTTGTTTGAGGGCAAATACAGGCCCAGATTTGTAACATGAATTTGATTTGGCCTTTATTATAAGATAATTTTGCACATAAAGATACTGAAGAGGTTTTTAGAAGGTTTTAGAATATATTTCTAACTGATCCCCTACTAAAAGGAAATCTCTGCCCACCTGAAATCTGTGTTTAAAAGAGAACATACCTTAAAGGGATAGTAATACTTCAATTTATCTTTATTTAATTGTGTAGGCATTAAAAAAAACATGAAGAATGATATAAGTCTTATTTCTCAAACCTTTATGGTTTGAGAAATATTCACAAGCAAAGTTTCCCCTCCTGTCCCTTTTACCAAGTGTAAGCCATCTCTTCTCGGATGTGGAATCCAGTCCATAGACCAGACAGATAACAGCAAGGGACATTCTTCTTCCTATGAGAACAATGAAGGCCCTGCCCCCCTTGACAAGTTTTTCAGGTTTTTCCCTTATCTTGAAGATTGTCCCTCTGTGCAATCTACCTCGGCACCTCCTTTCTGCTCTGGCTGAGCATTGTCACATCAGTTAAAGGGGTGGGAGGGGGATACTTTGTCATTGAATTACTCTTGTACTACAACTCTGACAGAATTGAAATAACACTCTCCAAAGTCCAAATACTATGATGATTAATTAGAGCTGCTTTTATTATAATACATTACTATCCCTTTAAAAAGCTGTCCAGTAAATTCAGTCGAGTTTTGGTAAATCAAATGGGCCCATTTCTTGATTCTCATTTTTACGTGGTAGAGGAAGCTGGAGGTGCGGAATAAAAAAAAAATTACCTGCTAATTAATTTACCACAATATAAAGTCATATAGCTCTTTTGTCACAGGGGTTGATATTTAACATATAGTTAGAGCTTTGGGTGTACTTGATTGAAGGCACTGCATTCAATATGTGGATGGGACCAAACATAACTTTAGGATACAGTCTGCTTCAGCTAACTGAAATGTACATAGTGCATTGGTACACTGTACCTGCAGTCATAACAACAACCCCAGAATCTCACTATCACACCCATACAATCGATTTGTCATTCAGCCTATCAGGATAAGCAATGAAAACTAACAAAATACAAGTATATTGGATTTTTAGGTTATGTATCACTCCTAATGGACTGAATGGAATCATTGAAATGAATCATATTTAGTTGTAGATTAGTTTATTTCGTTTTAATAAATATCAATGTATAACCCGCTATGCATTATAGAGTACTATTTTTTACAGGACATGATGTATGAATAAGAATTGTATTAAAATGCTTCTGTTTATTACTCACACATTCACTTTGTCACTTCAGTCTTTTTTAATAGAGTTTTCTTCTGGCATCACATACTGCTCCACTAGAAATACGTATTTCCCTTTTTACATGTGAAAATCTCACTTTGCACAACAGCCAATTCACATAAAGTAATTCCCATGCATTATCTCTTAATTACAGTGTAGCTGAGATGCAGCTGTAAACTCTCAAATGAAGCACAAACACACACACACACAAAATCACTAAATGCCACAAATGGGTAAATGTAGAAAAAAATGTATCCCCCACCAAAAATCACAGAAACAATGACACTTTATCCTTTAGTAAATATTGCTTATGGTGTATGTTACTCTGATCCAATAATGCTCTCAGTTAGCCATGATACATATACCTCTTTATATATTATACTAGTGCAAAAGCCCGTGTACACGGGCTAAGGTCCGGGTAATGTTAAACCTCTGCAATGCGTTGCATACCCCTCTGGCCATTACCTCACTGCTCTATGAGATGCAGTCTTGTGTTGTTTCACTCACACGATGCAATCATGCGCAGAAGAGACTGCCCGAATGCGGGCAGTGTCTACTGAGCATGACTGCATCGTGACAAACATCCTAGCGAACTACTATATAAGATGGTGACATGACCCCAGAACTATGTGGAATCCAGCGGGTGCCAGCAACCAAGCCCCCCCAGTCTTGCCTCGGAGCAGCTGGTCTCCCACTTCAGGGGCCTCTGAATTTGGTTCTGTGGTCTATTCTGGGTCAAGGCAACCAGAGAAAACAGGATAGGCCCAGTTGACACTTTCACCTTCCCTTTTGCCCATGGTTAAATATATTGTGTATCCCAGTCACCCACCTGCAACTCCATTGTGGTATTGCTATATAAGTCGTGTATATTGTGTTTGCAGCAGGGAACTAGAGTGGCTGTTAAATAAAGGCTAAACCCAGTACTTTCCCTGCTACACTGCTACCATGTCCCTCCAGGTATGTCCTTCCTGTTATATACCCTGTAATATGTGCCCCATGCATTACACTGTAGTATTACACTGTTCTATATTTGCTTTGCTCTCCTTTGTACAGAGTATTCTGATGCTCAGTTATTAGTTACAGTTAGGGGTTTGAGCAGGAAGCCCCCTGTGGTGTGAAAATAAAGCACTAGCTGTAATACTGATTGGCTCCTGTTGTGAGAACAGTTCTCTTTCAAAGACTTTTACCTTGCTTAAAAAGGGGAATCTGATTGTAGACTCAAATTGTGCCATTGATTTGATCCATGCAGCTCTCCCTGACTGGACAATGGTGTCAACAAAGTCCCAATCCTTAATTTGTCTATGTACACACAGATGCCAGCTGGAAGCATATAAAATGTCCTGTTCCCTGCTAATAACATGAGTTCTGTTCTACCCTAACCCTATCTAAATCACTTGCCTCTCTAGTCTACTGGCAAGTAGTTCTATGGATCTCACTCTGGGTTATACACATACCTGGGAACTTGACAGGCAAGGCTACCTGGAGGGTAGTCCTGCCAGCACCGGTAGTCCTGACAGCGGCGGTAGTCCTGCCAGGGGGCGGGGAGTGGAAGGAACCGGGGCGAGATGGAGAACAAGTGGGCAGAGTTTCTACTGAAACTCTGCCCACCCGGAGATTGAGAGACTGCCCCTGAGACCTGGTAATTCACTGTGAAATCTGTATTCTCCGGGGCAAAACCGAAGAGTTCCCAGATATGGTTATACAGCTGAACTACTTGTTCTGCCCATCTACTGGTGAGCAACAGCCATTTATTCCTGACTTCAGCTTGATCAGTAGTATGTTTGGGGAGCAAGTCAAGAACCCACAGGGTAGTCCTATTCTGGTAAGGGACTTTTCTCTCCCTTGTATTCATGTTTAGGAATAATCTTTTTGCACTGATCTTTGTGAGTGGCCGAAGTTCTTAATGGAACTATTATAACAAATTGGTTTTGTAATAGGTTTTGTAATAATTTTAGCATCCAAGGCGATACAATGCATTATCAGAGCAGATCAGTATCCTGCAGATGTCTCTAGCATCCAAGAGGTTAATAATGAAAGTGTTAATCGTTTGAGTGCCACTGTGACATCACATATATTTTTCAACCTATAGCAAGAAGCATGTGATCTAATCATGACCACCAATAGAATGAGTTCAAGTAAAAGTCAAGGACTGACAATGAAAGATGTCAGAGGGACAGGAATTAAAAACTGGAATTCTCTCTCTGGTGTATATATTCTCTACAATAGCCTCAACATTGCAAAGCAGGGAAATCAATACATAGCAGGGATGATAAAGTTACCAGATCTCTATTTTCATGTTTGGAAATTATGACAAATCCATAATTTAGGGCTGCACCGAAAAAATCCAAAAATGATTCATAAATGAGAAAGAAAAAAAATGTCAGTTTAATCACATTAGCGAATTATCCCTTTGAGTGCCAGAGGGGTACGCAACACATTGCTTTGCAATGTGTTGCGTACCCCTCTGGCACTCAAAGGGTTAAGCAAATGAATGATAACGTACAAACTCTGTTCTTAGAGGTTAAGGTGTGAGTGCTATAAAAATAAAAACTCAGTAAGAGTATTGTAGACTCTCACAAATGGAACACTCACTATCATTTGTTTGATCTGTTCTGTGTGCCATTGTACAATCTTTTCTCCACAATTATGTACAGTACGGCAGAATGTTATCGCTTAATAAACAGAGTATAATAATTAATTTTTGTGTGCAGCTGTGACTATATAAATGCAATTGTGCTGGTTAGCAGCTTTTTCTCACTATAAGACTGTAGCATCACCTGCTGGCCATATTAAATATTACATAACTTTCCAAATAACATTCTATATAATAAAATGCTAGGATGTTTGTCTGATGCAGTCAAGCGCAGCAGAAACTGCCGGAACGCACAGAATGCTGGGAGTTCTGTGCTGGGAGCATTCTGAGCGTTTGGGCAGTCGCTATAGCGTATGATTCTATCGCGGGCACTGCCAGTGAGGCGGCGGCAGTATGCAGAGCAGGACCAGCCTCTTAACCCTTTGAATGCCAGAGGGATACGCAGCGCATTGCAAAGCAATGCATTGCGTACCCCTCTGGCACTCAAAGGGTTAACATCACCCAGACTTTGGCCCGTGTAGACGGCCTTTTACACTAGTACATGATAAAATGCGTAATATTATTATAATTGTTATTAATGCCTTGGATGTTAGTATGTCAGTTATGCACTGAGATATCGCTAGCATCCTATGGGTCATTAAATGTTTTAACCCCATGAGGACCAGAGAGGTGAGCAACACATTGCTCACCCCTTATGCACATAAGACAAGAGGAGCAATTCTGGAACAAACCCTTTTCTAACAAAGGGGACAACTAAAACTCCCCTTTACTGTAAATGTAGCGTTTACACCCTTGAATGCTAGCAAAGAAATGCAGTAAATACCTCTCTAGCATGCAAGGGGTTAAAAGACCCAAACCAAATGAGAGTTTTCGTTGCCTCCTGCGTTGCATTGGTTTGCTCCAAAGTTTTTCCTTTTTAGTGTATAAGGGCCAATGTATACTGGCTAAATGGGTATAAGATAGAACACCTTAATCAGGGAGGCAAATACAATTAAGAGGCCCCTTTCTACTATGGTTCAAGCCCACTGTCCCTGCCCAGCCCCTTTTGTATATTTAAAAATGTATATCAATGTTGTGAAGTAAAGCACATGCCACGTAGTATACAGTTGAAATGATGCTACACTACTGATACTACAGAGCTTACTATTTAAAGGGATAGTAATGTTTCAAATTAAAGCAGCTCCAATTAATCCTCATAGTGTTTGGCCCATGGAGAGTGTTATTTCAATACTGTCAGAGTTGTAGTTCAAGAGTAATTGAATGATAAAGTATCCCCCTCTCGCCCCTTTTACCTAGTGTAACACTGCTCACCTCAGATGTGGAATCGTATCCACAGACCAGACAGCTCACAGCAAGAGTCAATCTTCTTACTGTGAGAACAATGAAAACCCTGCCCCCCTTGACAGGTTTTTCAGGTTTTTTCCTTATGCTAATTGAAGTTTGTCCCTCTCTGTAAGCCATCTTGATATCAACTTTCTGCTCTGAGGTGAGCAGTGTTATATCAGTAAAAGGGGGCGGGATAGGGATACTTTAACATTCAATTACTCTTGAACTATAACTACAACAGTACTGAAATAACACTCTCCATGGCCCAAATACTATGAATAATAATTGGAAATGCTTTTCTTTTGAAACATTACTATCCCTTTAGCAAATGTACACCAGTGATACTATTAAGCATATAAGAGAAATGGGTTATGTAACTAGTGTAGTTCCATTTGGATTGTAGCTCTGTGGTATCATTTGTGTTTTTCCATTTCACTTGTAAGCTCTGTGATATTACTAGTGTAGCTCCATTTACAGCAGCAAGTGGGAGATTGAGTGACGTAGTGGCCCACCGGCCCAGATATATGAATGGCCCAGGGGTCTACTGCCAACCCTGCCACCCAGGACAGCCCTCCCCTGACCTTAAAGGGACACTAATGTCCCATAAAAAAATGATTCTTGTTTTATAGAGGTTAAAAAAATAATGTTGCACAAATCCTATCTGTCAAACCTTTACGGTCTGAGAGATAAGACTTATATCGTTCTTCATAAAATAAAGATAAAACAAAGTATTACTATCTATTTAAGGACCAGGGACCTTTTTTAATGTGATCCAGTTCAGGGCTCCCCAAACGGCATACAGCCACTCGGGGAGCTCTGAAATCCATGACGTCCTGGCACATCATGGGTCCTTATAGCATGTTGGACCCATGACGTGCCAGGGCTGTCATGGGTCCTTAAGGGGTTAAACAAATCACCACATAGAACTGATGGTATCCCAGAAACCCAAAACCTGGCTAAAGTCATCAACCCATATGCTCTGCACTTGTTGTCGCCTCTTGGGCGACAATCTCTTTGTTTTGCTGACTTCCACCATAATAAATTCATCCTATCTTTTTTTAACATGGCTCTAAACCAGGTTAAACAACACTACTTTTCTAACCTAATCATCACTGACAAATCTAACCCGCGTTGCCTCTTTAAAATCTTCGAGTTTCTCTTTAAGGCCCCAACTGTAAACCTTTCCTCTTTCTACAATGCACCTCAGGACTTTTTAAATAATTATATACAGTAAATTCATCATACTATAGCTTTCATATCCTCTCCTACACTCCAGACTCCTAGCTCACACTGAGCCACCCTCTGCTCTTTCACCCCTGTTATTTGCCCTCCCACCTCATCAAGTCTCTTGCAGCTACTCTTGTTCCCAGCCTTATTAATATTTTTAATCTGTCACTTTCTACTGGAACCTTATCTTCCTCATTCAAACAAGCAATAATCACACCCATACTCAAAAACCTCCCACTACCCCACCTAACTACATTTTCTCTATTTCCCTTTGCTTCTGTATCCTGGAACACCTTTTTATTTTCTTGCTTAATCTCCTTCCTCAATTCCAACTCTCTTCTTGACCCGTTACATTCAGGCTTCCACTCCAACTACAGAAACAGCCCTGATGAAAATTACTAGAGACCTACACACAGTACAGGACAAAGGACACTGCAGTATACAAATCCTACCAGAACTCTCCTTGGTGTTAAGCTCAATTCTACCATGACATTCTCCCTCCATATCCAAGCTGTCACCAGAACCTGCCACTTTTTCCTTAAAAAAATGACAAAATAAGGCCCTCTCTTTGTATGTCAACAGCCAAAACTCATTCAGGTCCTCATTCTCTCTACATAAGATTATTGCAATATTCCACTGTATGGTCTTCCTGTCTCTCGTCTTTTGCCACCTCAGTCTATTCTTAGTAAAGCTGCAAGAATAACTACCCTTGCTCCCAGATTCCTTCCCTTTCATCTGCTCCTGAAATCCCTCTCTTGGCTACCCATTAGGTCCTGTATTTCTTATAAAATTATTCTCCTCCTCTCCTTTAAGTTTCTTTCATCTCAGGTACAATCTCATATTTCTGCTCTTATCTCCCACTACATTCCTTCCCGTCACCTGTGTTCTTCTCCAGGGTTGTTTCTGTCCTCTCCTTAAACTTGAGCCACGTCTCAGCTGCAATCATACACACTGGCTGCCCCTTGAATTTGGAATGCTCTCCTTATTACTATTCACCATCCATCCACACACATCACTTTCAAGCATCTCCTAAAAACCCACTGACCCAAGGAGACATCTCAGACACAATATTCTCCTTGTGTACACTGACTGACATTAACATCAAAATCAGTCTCTGTGTTTTGTCATGTTTATGAATTACATTGTAAGCTGTCTGGGACAGGGTCTTCTTCCCAATGTATGATTCACTTGGTAGCACTTATTCTCAGATAATAATTAAATGGTCAAACTTTAGCCTGATACTCTTATCCCTGTCTTTTTTTGTATTGTAGTATTATTATTTATGCTCTGCTGTTTACATGTATGGTGCTATATAAATAGAGATGCATACATACATGCATACGTACATACATACATACTTATATAGATCAGCGCAGCATACAAATGTTTAGAGACACTGTGCAGCAGGGTTGGGCAACCCACAGGCCACCAGATGCTTTGGGACTGCAACTGTCATCATCTGTAGAAGGTCATTGGCTGGTCAAAAGGATGTTGGCAATTGAAGTACCACAACATCGGGAGGGCTGCAGGTTGGTCACCTCTGTTGTGTACCTTGCATTGTTTATATATAATATGACTGCAGAAAAACAGAAACTAGTGGTTCCAATCCTTTTTTGGAAGTGACATTCTTTATTAAAGGCACCCTATCACGAGAAACAAGTATGGTGATTTTGAAAGAGCTTTCAAAATCACCTATATGTTTTACTAGACAATTTTTTTTTGAGTTAGTCAGATTTATAGAATATGCTTCTTAAGGCATGTGATGCAGTCATTTCTTGTTTTAGCCCCATACACTGACTGACAACACTCAGTAATGCATTACCCTTACCCACTTTCATTAGCAATGTCAGTGAATGGGGAGATAATGTAGGGCTAAGACTAGGCTATGTGCCTGGCATGCCTTAATTTGTATAATCTGTACTTAAATAACTAAACAACTAGTTTAAAAAAAAAAAAAAAAAAATAGAAATAGCTAGTATAACATATAGGTGATTTTTGAAAGTCCTTTCTAAATGTTCAAAGTAGTTGTGCTTTGTCAGATGTGTACAGGAATAACAATAGAGTTTGAATATATTTAGAGATGGGTGGAGCAACGCAGATGTATAGTACAAAGGGCACTCTAGCTTTATTAAAGATGTTAAACTTATACAACATTTTTGGGACTAAAACACCATCTTTCGTGAATTGGGGAGGTGTGAAAGAATAAGTTAGATGCCAGAACACACCCATTGAAATTAATAACATATAAGGGGTTTGGAACATTATGGATTATGATGTGGGTTATTTGTCACCAGAAGCTCCTGGGCCACTTTTCCATAAAGGAACCACATTTCAATTTCAACACTTTCTGCTTATGGAGTTCAGCGTCCCTCATGGTCACAGCAATGCTACAGTGCAAAGGTTCTCAAATATTCTGTTGTGCTGGAGCCCTTTAGTTTGATTTGAAATCATTGTGGAACCCTGAAAAATCAAATCATGTAACCTCTTCAAAATGTGGTAGGGACCCAAGAGTATAACAAAATATTGATATTTATTGTATTTGAGTACAAGTTAGTACCAACCGTTTGCCATTCCAGCCTTGTTCCTTTAGTCACATTTGTTGTGTGGAACCCTTAGTACAGTTAGGGACAAAATTATTTGATCCCCTGCTGATTTTGTATGTTTGCCCATTGACAAGGCAATGATCAGTCTATAATTTTAATGGTAGGTTTATTTCAACAGTGAGAGACAGAATAACAACAAAAAAATCCAGAAAAACACATTTAAAAAAAGTTATAAATTGATTTGCATTTTACTGAGTGAAATAAGTATTTGTCCCCTTTGCAAAACATGATTAAGTACTTGGTGGCAAAACCTTTGTATCACAGTCTACCTTGGAGGCCTAGTTAGCCTGTGCTTCCTTCCTCTGTGGTGTGTTGGCCGGCATAGTTGCGGCCACCTCTGCATTGCTTCATGATTAAACAGGCACTGGTTAGGATGCCTGTTTATGGACCTATTCTGTGTGGCCTAATTGGGTCCCTCCTTCTCCTGCTCCTTTATAAACCTCCCTAGGCCTGGGAGTCATTGCACTTACGTGGTGTTCCTGATAGCTTCTGCTTTGCTCGTTCTGATCCCTGCTTGCCTGAGTATTTGCTCTGTGTATGACTCCGGCTTGTCTGACTACCCACATCGGTTCTGACCTGTTGTACTGGCTGACTACTCGCTCTTTGTATGACCCCGGCTTGTCTGACTACCCACAGAGGTTCTGACCTGTGGCTCTGTCTCACTACTAGCTCTGTGTATGACCCCGGCTAGTCTGACTACCCACATTGGTTCTGACCTGTGGCTCTGGCTACTACCCGCTCAGTGTATCCTCTGGTTACCTTTCCTAAGGCCCTGGTTACTATAGCTCCTGGTAGTCCTCGGCTTGCCTGACCAATGGTCCTGGTTACTAACCGCTAAGTGTAGCCTCCTGTTGCCTTCCCTGTGGACCTGGTTACTTTCGCTTCTTGTAGTCCTTGGCTTTCCTGACCAGTGGCCCTAGCTACTACCCGCTCAGTGTAGCCTCCAGTTGCCTTCCCTTTGGGCCTGGTTACTTTCACTCCTTACAGTCCTCGGCTTGCCTGACCAGTGGCCCTGGCTCCTACTCAATCAGCATAGTCTCCGGTTGCCTGACCAGTGGCCTGGTTATTCTCGCTCTTTGTAGTCCCTGGCTTGTCTGACCTGTGACTCTGGCTGCCTACTCGCTTCTTACAATACCTGCTTGCCTGACCTGTAGTCTTGAGACCTGGAGTAGTGCAATGCTCAGTACAGTGTGCAGCTCCGGAGGGACCTTGGGTCCTGTTTGTATATGTCTGGGGTTCTCGGGGGGCTCTACCATTATTGCTGTACATTATAAATAAAGTTGGTTATATTTTATCTTTGTGTCTGTCCTTCTTTTGCCTCCATACCATGACACCTTGTTGGAAATCACAGAGGTCAGACATTTCTCGTAGTTGGCTACCGGGTTTGCACACATCTCAGGAGGGATTTTGTCCCACTCCTCTTTGCAGATCCTCGCTAAGTCATTAAGGTTTCGAGGCTGACGTTTGACAACTCGAACCTTCAGCTCCCTCCACAGATTTTCTATGGGATTAAGGTCTGGACATTGGCTAGGACACTCCAGGACCTTAATGTGCTTCTTCTTGAGGCACTCCTTTTATCACGGTCCCCGTGATTTTCTGTCAATCTGGTCTGATTTGCCCGTGCATTGGAGGAGACTGATTGGCCCGCCCAGGATGTGCCTTTATATGCTGGAGTTTGGGCACTTGTCAGTTGCCCTTTCGTGGTGTTCCTGTTGCTGCGCCTTGTTGCTGTATTCCAGTGTCTCCTGTGTACCGACCCGGCTTGTCTGACTCTTCTCCTGTTCCTGCTCCGTGATTGACCCGGTTCTGGCTGACGACCCTGCTCCGTGATTTGACCCGGTTCTGGCTGACGACCCTGCTCCGTGATTTGACCTGGTTCTGGCTGATGACCGTGCTCCGTGATTCGACCCGGTTCTGGCTGATGACCCTGCTCCGTGATTCGACCCGGTTCTGGCTGACGACCCTGCTCCGTGATTGACCCGGTTCTGGCTGGTGATCCTGCTCCGTGATTAATCTGTTCCTCGGCTGTGGTGTCTGCTGCAGTGCTGATCCTGTTCCGGTTGCCATTCCGGTCCTGCCTGCTGTTCCAGTGTTCCTGTACCATTCCGGTCGCTCTGGCGACATTCTGAACTGTTTAAGCGACTCACTGTTACTCTCATTATCAGCTAGCTGTAGCCTGAGGTTGCTTTGCCTTCTGCTGGTTGCCAAGGTGCTCGCTCCAGTACAGAACCACTTAACCCTTGCAGTGCCTGTAGTCTCTGGTCTCGTGCCTCCTATATCACTTGTCAAGTGTACGGTTACTGATTTGAGCCTCTACTCTGAGTACCTCTATTGCTGCCTAGCATCCTCCCTCAGAGCCCTGTCAGCTCGGTGTTCGAAGTCTGGTAGTCTGTTCGCTCCTACTGTGAACATTAAGAACGGCACCAGAGGAGTGTTCTGACTCCGGCCTACATACGCTAGAAGGTACATTATCCACTGCACTTCCCAGTGCGCCGGCTCTATTACAGCTTGTGCAGTAACCGTCAGTATAAGCACCCAAGGGGTGTCAGGGCACAATCCAATTGGCACACGCAGGGTTACTACTATTTCCAGTTAAGGGCGATTCTGGTTCTGATTACTTCAGCGTTGGCAATAGCATTCCTCTGAAGCCCACGGTGGTGGTATCGGCTCAGCTCTGGGCATTGGGGCGCATTCCTATACCAACTTGAGAGTGAATTCAGTGCAGACACTTTACTCCTATCCAGTTACAGAGAGACTGTGTTCCAGAGACTGCTATTTATCCCGGGCGTTGGCCAATCTTGATTATATCTCTCGTATTGCACCTGTTAACCCCTTGGGGGTTACTCCCCATCTATACATAGCACCTTTACTACCATTGTGTGCATTCACTTTGTCAGTATTGCCATTACTGCTATTCCTGTGCTGGCCCTTAGGGACATTGTTTTACTTTCTGTTTCAATAAAACTGTGTTTTTACTTCATACCCTGGTCTGAGTGTCAGAAAACCGTTACAGTACGAAAGGGCCATGACCTCAGACGGGAAAAGTGACAGTAATACACAGAACCTCCACTGGAGGATGGATGTTCACGAGCAACGCCTAGACCAATTGGCACTGGCCATGCAAACCTTGCTTGAACGTACGGTACACCTCGATAAACCGAATCAAAATCCGGTGGTCCCCCCAGTTACGACACTGGACAATACTACTGGGCAATTATTGGCACCCTCTAGAAGTTTTACGGCGGTGGCGCCGTTACCGTTAAGATATGATGGCGAACCCACACTGTGCAGAGGTTTCCTTAATCAACTAGAGATATTCCTTGAACTCACACCCCATGCTTTTACGAATGACCGTAGCAAGGTGGGGTTCATGATATCTCTATTAACTGGCAAAGCCCTGGCATGGGCTAATCCTTTATGGGAGCAGGCTAAACCCTGTCCTCTGAGCTTTAACGAATTTGTCAGACAGTTTCGCAGAGTATTTGAATTACCTGGGCGAGCTATCTCTGCGGCAAAAAAATTGATAGTAATACAGATGGGCGATCGCACTGTGGCGGTGTATGCTATAGAATTTCGGATTCTAGCGGCAGAAGTAGCCTGGAATGAATGAGGCACTCCTGGCAGCCTTTGCACAGGGCCTATCCGACTCCATTAAGGATGAGATTGCTGCCAGGGAGGTACCTACTGATTTAGATGAGTATATAGATTATGTGATACTCATTGACACCCGCATGCGTGAGAGGCGCTTGACTAAAAGGGCTAGTTCCAAGACCCATGGGCACGAGAGGTCTTTTAACCCACCCTCTCCTCCCATTCCTCCTGACCGGGTACCTGAAACAGGGGAGCCTGTGCAGATTGGCTTCACTAGGCTGTCTAAGGAGGAGAGGGCCTACCGTAAAAGACAAGGGTTATGCCTATATTGTGGTAAAAAGGGGCATTTACTAAGTACATGCCCGGTACTTCCGGAAAAAACGCACGCACCTAGGGTACCTTGGGGGACAGGCCTAGGTGGTGTACAATCGTCCCCAGATCCTGGTTCCAAGAAACCCACCATACCGGTGAGTTTTCTCCTAGGCGACCAAGCTGTGGAGGTACTAGCCCTGGTAGATTCTGGCGCAGCAGGCTATTTCATGGACCGGGCATTTGCTGAAAGACACAATATTCCTCTGTCTAAAAGAGATACTCCGCTAGCCATTGAGGCTATTGATGGCAGACCTCTAGAACCAGCTCTTATCACCATGGAGACTACTCTCCTCACTATGTCTGTTGGGGTCCTCCACAAGGAGGAGGTTTGTTTTCAGATTATTCATTCACCCCATCATGCGGTCATTCTGGGGTTCCCTTGGTTAATGCTGCATAATCCCCAGTTTGACTGGCAAACGTGTGAGATTAAGTCATGGTCCAACCACTGCTCTGGTCACTGTCTATCTCGTCCTGTCAAGATTATGTGTACCTCTCCTTCTGTGCCAGCAGAATACAGCAAATTCAGTGACGTATTCAGTAAGGGTGAGGCCAGCGCATTGCCGCAGCATCGGGCATATGATTGTGCTATTGATCTGCCCCCGGGAGTGGTGCCACCGAGGGGTAGGACATACCCATTGTCCTGTGAGGAGACTAGGGCCATGGAGGAGTACATTGAGGATGCCATCAGACGAGGGATTATTCGTAAATCATCCTTGCCGCAGGTGCAGGGTTCTTTTTCGTGAAAAAGAAGAGTGGCGAGTTACGACCGTGTATTGACTACTGTGGACTCAATAAGTTAATGTCCAAAAATGCTTATCCCATTCTGCTCATCACAGAGTTATTTGACAGGTTGAAAAGCTCCTCTATCTTTACGAAACTCGATCTACGTGCCGCCTACAACCTAATAAGGATAAGGGCCGGTGATGAGTGGAAGACGGCATTCAATACTAGGTCAGGCCACTACGAATATCTAGTTATGCCATTTGGGTTATGTAATGCACCTGCCGTATTTCAGGAGTTCATTAACGATATCCTACGCGACATGTTACAGTCTTGTGTGGTTGTGTACCTGGACGATATATTGATCCATTCTGCTAGTTTAACCCAGCACATCCAGGATGTCTCGGAGGTATTACTCAGATTATGCAAGAACAAATTGTTCTGAAAACTAGAAAAATGTGAATTTCACTGTTCCCAAGTACCCTTCTTGGGTTTTGTCATATCTAAGGATGGCATAGCCATGGACCAAGAGAAGTTGGCTGCAGTCCTACAATGGCCATGACCCAAGGGGTTAAAAGCTATCCAAAGGTTTCTGGGCTTTGCCAACTATTACAGAAAATTTATTCAGAACTTTTCCACCATTACTAAACCTCTTTCTGACCTGACGCATAAGGGTGTGAATCCCTCTCAATGGTCTGAGGCAGCTGAGATGGCCTTTGAAACCCTCAAAAAGGCGTTTGCATCTGCCCCTATACTATCCCACCCTAACCCCACCCTGCCGTTCACACTAAAGGTCGATGCCTCCGAGTTTGGGGTAGGGGCAGTTCTCTCCCAACGCCCTAAGGAGAGGGGTAACCTGAGGCCGTGTGGATTCTTTTCCAAGAAACTGTCTAGTTCCCAGAGCCATTACGAAATTGGTGATAGGGAATTGTTGGCTATCATCTTGGCATTAAAAGAATGGCGACACCTTCTGGAAGGCACAAGGACCCCAGTGTTAATCCTCACGGACCATAAGAACTTGATTTACCTATCCGAGGCCAAAAGGCTGTCATCTCGCCAGGCTCGATGGGCCCTATTTCTGTCCAGATTTAATTTCATAGTGTCGTACCTGCCAGGGTCCAAGAATATTAAGGCAGATGCTCTGTCTAGACAATTCTGCACAGACATTGAGAGGGATGAGGCCCCGGTCCCCATAATTCAGCCAGATAGGATCCTGGCTACTATTCGTACCAGCATCACTTCGCCACTGGGAGAGCAAATCTTGGCATCACAAGGGCGGGCACCTCCTGAAACCCCAGTTGGCAAGTGTTTTGTGGACGAGCCTTTCCGTACCAGATTACTTGAGACCTATCACTCATCTAAGGCAGCTGGGCACATTGGCAGAGATCAGTTGGCATGGTCATTATCACGAACATTCTGGTGGCCTTCACTGAAGGCTGACTGCTCTGCATTTATTGTTGCTTGCGCCACCTGTCCCCGTGCCAAAACTCCCAGACATCTCCCGGTGGGACTGCTCCAACCAGTGCCTAATGGTGATCGTCCTTGGTCCCACATTTCTATAGATTTCTTGGGAGAGCTGCCTAGTTCCAAGGGCTATACATTTATCCTGATGGTGGTGGATAGGTTCTCTAAAATGGCTCATTTCGTGCCCCTCTCTGGCCTTTCTTCAGCCCAGGAATTGGCATTAATTTTTGCCAGAGAAGTATTCCGCTTGCACGGGGTTCCCAGAGTGATAGTGTCCGACCTGGGGAGTCAATTCGTGTCGAGATTCTGGAGGGCATTCTGTGGCCAGATGGGTATTCAATTGTCCTTTTCCTCCGCCTACCATCCCCAGACCAACGGAACCGCCGAGCGTGCCAATCAGGGACTGGAGCAGTTCTTACGCTGCTTTGTGACTGATCATCATGATAACTGGGCCGACCTGTTGCCGTGGGCAGAGTTCGCCTGGAACTGTGCGGTTAATTCATCGTCTGGGAGCACTCCGTTTCTTGTTAATTATGGGTTCCAACCCTGTCTACTCCCAGACTCATTTCAGTCCCAACAGATTTCGGCTCTGGATGAGCACATGGAGCAGCACCGCTCCACTTGGGCACAGCTACAAAGGTCCCTCAGTCAGTCCTTCCACAGACATCAGCGGCATGCCAATCGCAGACGGCTGCCAGCGGTTTCCTTCCAGGTTGGGGACAGGGTATGGCTTTCCTCCAGGAATCTCAACCTGCAAGTGCCCTCGAACAAACTGGCCCCCCGGTTCATTGGGCCATTTAAGATTATTCGCAAGGTCAATCCTGTGCCATACGCATTGGAACTTCCTAATACTATGCGTATTCACAATGTGTTCCATGTGTCATTATTAAAGCCCTTGGTTTGCAACCGCTATACTACCACTCCGGTGGTTCCTGGGCCGGTGGATGTGCAGGGCCAAGAGGAATATGAAGTTCAGAGCATCACTGACTCCAGGAGATTTAGAGGCAAGTTGCAATATTTGGTCCACTGGAAAGGGTATGGACCTGAGGAGCGCTCTTGGGTTGACCACAAGGACCTCCATGCTCCACGATTGTTGCGCAACTTTCACTCTAAATATCCTCAGAAACCAAGACCCCCCAGCAGGGGAGGGGGTCTTTGAGAGGGGGGTACTATCACGGTCCCCGTGATTTTCTGTCAATCTGGTCTGATTTGCCCGTGCATTGGAGGAGACTGATTGGCCCGCCCAGGATGTGCCTTTATATGCTGGAGTTTGGGCACTTGTCAGTTGCCCTTTCGTGGTGTTCCTGTTGCTGCGCCTTGTTGCTGTATTCCAGTGTCTCCTGTGTACCGACCCGGCTTGTCTGACTCTTCTCCTGTTCCTGCTCCATGATTGACCCGGTTCTGGCTGACGACCCTGCTCCGTGATTTGACCCGGTTCTGGCTGACGACCCTGCTCCGTGATTTGACCTGGTTCTGGCTGACGACCCTGCTCCGTGATTCGACCTGGTTCTGGCTGACGACCCTGCTCCGTGATTCGACCTGGTTCTGGCTGACGACCCTGCTCCGTGATTTGACCTGGTTCTGTCTGACGACCCTGCTCCGTGATTTGACCTGGTTCTGGCTGACGACCCTGCTCCGTGATTCGACCTGGTTCTGGCTGACGACCCTGCTCCGTGATTCGACCTGGTTCTGGCTGACGACCCTGCTCCGTGATTTGACCTGGTTCTGGCTGACGACCCTGCTCCGTGATTCGACCTGGTTCTGGCTGACGACCCTGCTCCGTGATTGACCCGGTTCTGGCTGGTGATCCTGCTCCGTGATTAATCTGTTCCTCGGCTGTGGTGTCTGCTGCAGTGCTGATCTTGTTCCGGTTGCCGTTCCGGTCCTGCCTGCTGTTCCAGTGTTCCTGTACCATTCCGGTCGCTCTGGCGACATTCTGAACTGTTTAAGAGATTCACTGTTCCTCTCATTTTCAGCTAGCTGTAGCCTGAGGTTGCTTTGCCTTCTGCTAGTTGCCAAGGTGCTCGCTCCAGTACAGAACCACTTAACCCTTGCAGTGCCTGTAGTCTCCGGTCTCGTGCCTCCTATATCACTTGCCAAGCGTACGGTTACTGATTTGAGCCTCTACTCTGAGTACCTCTATTGCTGCCTAGCATCCTCCCTCAGAGCCCTGTCAGCTCGGTGTTCGAAGTCTGGTAGTCTGTTCGCTCCTACTGTGAACATTAAGAACGGCACCAGAGGGGTGTTCTGGCTCCGGCCTACATACGCTAGAAGGTACATTATCCACTGCACTTCCCAGTGCGCCGGCTCTATTACAACTTGTGCAGTAACCGTCAGTATAAGCACCCAAGGGGTGTCAGGGCACAATCCAATTGGCACACGCAGGGTTACTACTATTTCCAGTTAAGGGCGATTCTGGTTCTGATTACTTCAGCGTTGGCAATAGCATTCCTCTGAAGCCCACGGTGGTGGTATCGGCTCAGCTCTGGGCATTGGGGCGCATTCCTATACCAACTTGAGAGTGAATTCAGTGTAGACACTTTACTCCTATCCAGTTACAGAGAGATTGTGTTCCAGAGACTGCTATTTATCCCGGGCGTTGGCCAATCTTGATTATATCTCTCGTATTGCACCTGTTAAGCCCTTGGGGGTTACTCCCCATCTATACATAGCACCTTTACTACCACTGTGTGCATTCACTTTGTCAGTATTGCCATTACTGCTATTCCTGTGCTGGCCCTTAGGGGCATTGTTTTACTTTCTGTTTCAATAAAACTGTGTTTTTACTTCATACCCTTGTCTGAGTGTCAGAAAACCGTTACACCTTTGTTGCCTTGGCCTTGTGTTTTGTGTCATTGTCATGCTGGAATACCCATCCACGACCCATTTTCAATGCCCTGACTGAGGGAAGGAGGTTCTCACCCAAGATTTGACGGTACTTGGCTCCGTCCTTCGTCCCTTTGATGCAGTGAAGTTGTCTTGTCCCCTTAGCAGAAAAACACCCCCAAAGCATAATGTTTCCACTTCCATGTTTGACGGTAGGGATGGTGTTCTTGGGGTCATAGGCAGCATTCCTCCTCCTCCAAACACCGCGAGTTGAGTTGATGCCAAAGAGCTTGATTTTGGTCTTATCTGACCGCAACACTTTCACCCACTGAATCTGAATCATTCAGATGTTCACTGGCAAACTTCAGACAGGCCTGTACATGTGCTTTCTTGAGCAGGGGGACCTTGAAGGTGCTGCAGGATTTCAGTTCTTCATGAAATAGTGTGTTACAAACTGTTTTCTTGAGACTATGGTCCCAGCTGCCTTGAGACCATTGACAAGATCCTCCCATGTAGTTCTGGGCTGATTCCTCACCGTTCTCATGATAATTGAAACTCCACGAGGTGAGATCTTGCATGGAGCCCGAGACCGAGGGAGATTGACAGTTATTTTGTGTTTCTTCCATTTGAGAATAATCGCACCAACTGTTGTCACCTTCTCATCAAGCTGCTTGGCAATGGTCTTGTAGCCCATTCCAGCCTTGTGTAGGTATACAATCTTGTCCTTGACATCCTTGGACAGCTCTTTGGTCTTGGCCATGGTGGAGAGTTTGGAATCTGTTTGATTGCTTATTGTCAGTCTCTGAGTAGGATCAAGCAAGGTAAAGGACTCAGGTTAACCAGTTCACTGCTCCTCAGAGTTCGAGACTGGATCAACTGGAACTAGGAGTCTCGTGAAGGTTCAAAACCGTAGTCAGACTGCAGGACAGAGTTCTCTTTAATCGAAGACCTTGAGGTCAAGAGAAGGTTCGAGGCAGGTTCGAGGTCTTGGGGTATCGATAGGTTCGAGACAGGCTCGAGGTCTTGGGGTATCGATAAGGTTCGAGACAGGTTCGAGGTCTTGGGGTATCGATAAGGTTCGAGACAGGTTCGAGGTCTTGGGGTATCGACAAGGTTCGAGACAGGTTCGAGGTTTATGGACTACGAATCCTCTATTCTCTGCTAGAATCGGGTTTGGACTCGCGGCCCAGGAAACTGGAAGCAGGTAAGGGGAATACGAGTTCCTACACCCTCGACTGGCCGGGGCAGTCACCGGAGCGGCCGGTGATGGCAACCCAAACCAGTCGGAGCCCTAGAGGTGAAGGAACGGAAGACTGGAACCAACCTTGAGAGCAGCTGGAGGGACTCTCGTTGCGAGGCAGAAAGTTCCGAAAGGAAAGCGTGGTCCGGGAATACTGGGTCAGGCCGGAATCGAATCAGTAACCAAAGGAGCAGACAGAGACGTAGTCAGGCAAAGCTGGGGTCAAGATCCACGGGCAGAAGACAAGACTTGGTCGGTAATCAGGCAGGGTTCAGTACACGGAATCAGCAAACACAGGAACTCACGACAAAGGTTTCTCTCAGACTTTTGGTGCTAAAATCGAGCAAGGGTTGATGGAAGATCCAGGTACATAAAGCCTACAGCCGCCAATAGGATTAAAGGTAGGAGGAGCAGTCAGGAGCAGTATGACAGTGCCCCCCCTTCAACGGCCGACCTCCGGACGGCCTGGAGCATCAGGATGCAGGCGATGAAAGGTCCGCACAAGGACCGGAGCATGGACCTCAGTAGCTGGCACCCAGGAACGATCGGCAGGACCATAGCCCTTCCAGTCGACCAAATAGTGTAATCGGCCCCGAGATAGCCGAGAATCCAGAATCTTGCTGACCTCATATTCTGGATGACCGTCCACCAGAACAGGAGCAGGAGGAGTGGCTGGTTGGTAGAAACGGTTCTTAACCAAGGGACGTAGAAGGGAGACATGAAAGGAATTGGCCACCTTCATGGTTGATGGTAAATCAAGAGAGTAGGTGACAGGAGTGAGCTGAGTCTTGATAGGAAAAGGTCCAATGAACCTGGGACCCAATTTACCAGAGGGCTGCTTCAAGCGAAGGTGTTGGGTGGAGAGCCAGACCTGGTCACCAGTCTGGTATGAAGGAGCAGGTTGCCTTTTCTTATCCGCCGAGGACTTATAACTGGAGGAAGCGGCTGTCAAAGAGCGATGAACAGAAGCCCACTGAAGACGGAGATTCCGTACTCTATTATCAGCTTCAGGAACATCGGATACCGGGAGGTTGGGCAATGTCTGAGGGTGATAGCCTAGAGCGGCATAGAAAGGAGAACACTTTAAAGCAGAATGGTAACGGTTATTGAAGGCGAATTCGGCCAGAGGAAGCAATGATGCCCAGTTATCATGATGTGAGTTGACATAATGGCGGAGGTAGATTTCTAGGGTCTGATTGGTTCTTTCAGTCTGGCCATTGGACTGAGGATGGTATGAAGAAGAAAAGTTTAATTGAATCCCTAGGCGAGAGCAAAAGGCTTTCCAGAATTTGGAGGTAAATTGAGTACCTCTATCGGAGACAATCTGAGCAGGGACTCCATGAATACGGAAAACTTCTTTGATGAAGACATCTGCCAGAGTTTGAGAATTAGGCAATCCCCGGAGGGGAACGAAATGGGCTCGTTTCGAGAAGCGGTCAACTACCACCCAAATCACAGTACAATGGTCTGAAGGTGGCAAGTCTGTGATAAAATCCATAGCCAGATGAGTCCATGGAGACTGAGGAACTGGCAAAGGTTGAAGAAGCCCAACAGGTCTCTGATTGGATGGTTTGTTTTGTGTGCAAAGTGTGCAAGCTTTGACGTAGGCTTCCACATCTTGTTTCAAGGAAGGCCACCAGAAGCGTCTAAGAAGAAATTCAATATTTTTAGTAATGCCTGGGTGACCGGCCATAGTAGAATGGTGTGACCATTTTAGGAGAGAGGAACGAAACCGCTTGGGGACAAATAGCAGATGAGCGGGTTTTCCTTGAACACGTCCACTAAAATGATGTTGGAGGGACTTGATCCTTTGTACTATAGACAATGATAGAGAGGCCACAATATGATTAGAAGGAATTATGGGTTCAGGAGGAGGGTCTGGCTCTGTAGTGAAGAGTCGGGACAGGGCATCCGCCTTCCGATTCTTAGAACCTGGAATGTATGTAATAATGAAATTAAAACGGGTAAAGAAAAGGGCCCATCGGGCCTGCCTTGGATTCAGGCGTTGAGCTTGTTCCAGGAATTGAAGATTCTTGTGGTCAGTCTGGATTATGACTGGAACTTGGGAACCCTCCAAGAGATGTCGCCACTCTTCTAGTGCCATTTTAATGGCCAATAGTTCTCGATTTCCGGTATCATAGTTCTTTTCTGCAGAACTGAATTGTTTGGAAAAGTAAGAACAAAGATGAAGGCGGTTAGTGACCTCGTCCCTCTGAGACAGGACAGCTCCAGCTCCTAATTCAGAGGCGTCGACCTCAATGAGGAAGGGTTGTGTAGGATCAGGGTAGCGTAGCAATGGTGCGGACACAAATAGTCTTTTTAAACGTTCAAAGGCCTCTACTGCCTCAGTGGACCAGACCTTGGGATTTGCGTTTTTCTTGGTGAAGGCTACCAGAGGAGCAACTATAGCAGAGAAATTTTTAATGAATCTTCTATAGTAATTTGCAAATCCTAAGAAACGTTGTACCGCTCTCAGAGTGATTGGTCGTGGCCATTGGGAAACGGACTCTACTTTAGAAGGGTCCATCCGTAGTCCTGAGTCAGAAACTATATATCCCAAGAAAGGGAGCTGGGAGGTCTCAAAGATGCATTTTTCCAATTTAGCGTAAAGATGATTTTTTCTCAGGCGATGTAACACGGTACGGACGTGTTCTCTGTGTTCGTGGAGCGAGGATGAAAAAATCAGTATATCATCAAGATACACTACCACATAGGAGAGCAAAACATCCTTGAAGATCTCGTTGACAAAGTGTTGGAATGTGGCGGGGGCGTTGCAGAGCCCAAAGGGCATGACGAGGTACTCATAGTGGCCGTACCTGGTGTTGAAGGCCGTCTTCCACTCGTCGCCGTCTTTGATGCGAATCAAGTTGTATGCCCCACGTAAATCCAACTCAGTGAAGATCTTGGCGTCCTTCAGAGCATCGAAGAGTTCCGGAATCAGGGGTAGAGGGTATCTATTTTTAATAGTCATCTTGTTTAGACCCCTATAATCTATACAGGGTCTCAAGGTTCCATCTTTTTTTGAGACAAAAAAGAAGCCGGCACCTGCTGGCGAGGATGAATGTCTAATGAAACCCCTGGCCAGGTTTTCTAGTATATATTCCAACAGGGCCTTATTCTCTGGTTCTGATAGGAGAAAAGTTCTTCCTCTAGGAGACATGGTTCCGGGCAATAAATCAATTGAACAGTCAAATGATCTGTGTGGAGGTAGCTCTGCTGCCTTTTGTTTAGAGAATACATCGGAAAAGTCTCTGTAGGATTTAGGAATAGAATTCTCAGGGGTTCCTATGCCACCCACAAGGCCAGGTACAGGTATCTCAGAAAGGCAGTTCGAAAAACAGGAAGAACACCAGTTCGTTATCTGATCAGAACTCCAGTCAATTACTGGGTTGTGGAGTCGAAGCCAAGGAAGTCCCAAAATCACTGGAGAGGAAGGGCACTGTATGACATCAAGGTGAATAGTCTCGGAATGAAGAATGCTGGTCTGAAGAAGTAGAAGCTGAGTCTCATGGGTAACGAAGCCCTTTCCCAAAGGAGCCCCATCCACAGTAGAGACTCGCGAGGGTTTGGCTTTCTGGACTAGTGGAATCGAGTGCTTGGAAGCAAACCCAGCATCAAGGAAAACTCCAGCCGCACCGGAGTCCACGAAGGCTTTGGTGGAGACTGAGCCTCCTGCCCAACTCAACCGAACTGGAACCATCATACCGTTTAGGTTAGACAAGGAGGTTACATTTCTTATGCTTAGGGAGTCGTCTCCATGGTTCCCTAAGCTTAGAAGTTTCCCGGACGGGTCGGACACTGGCGTAGGAGGTGGCCCTTGAGTCCACAATAAAGACAAAGTCCCTGACTTCTTCGTCAACGTTTCTCCTCCTCGGGGAGTTTCGTCACAGACCCAACATCCATGGGTTCAACAGAAGGCTGCGATTAGTGTTGAGCGAGCACCCCGATGCTCGGGTGCTCTGACCGAGCACCCCCTGAGGCTCGAGTGCTCGGCCGAGCACCCGAGCCCCATTGAATTGAATGGGGCGACACGAGCATTACACCAGGCACCCCCTGCTCTGATGAGGGGAGGGTGCCTGGTCAATGCCCCCCTTCATCTCCGCAATGTCCCCCTTCATCTCCGCAATGTCCCCCTTCATCTCCTCTATGCCCCTCTTCCACAATGTCCCCCTTCATCTCCGCTATGCCCCTCTTCCACATTGTCCCCCTTCATCTCCTCTATGGCATAGAGGAGATGAAGGGGGACATTGTGGAAGAGGGGCATAGCGGAGATGAAGGGGGACATTGTGGAAGAGGGGCATAGAGGAGATGAAGGGGGACATTGTGGAAGAGGGGCATAGCGGAGATGAAGGGGGACATTGTGGAAGAGGGGCATAGACTCTATGCCCCTCTTCCACAATGTCCCCCTTCATCTCCTCTATGCCCCTCTTCCACAATGTCCCCCTTCATCTCCACACTGTCCCCCTTCATCTCCGCAATGCCCCCTTCATCTCCGCAATGCCCCCGTACCTCCAGTCCCTGGTGGTCCAGCGGAGCGTCTTCAGATCTGTGCCTCCTCCGGCACAGATCCCCGCCACCCGAACATGGCGGGCGAGCACATGGCGGTACTCGACGAGTACCGCCATGTGCCGAGCAGAGCGATGCTCGAGCCGATCCGAGCATCGGCCGAGCATGCTCGCTCAACACTAGCTGCGATGTCTCGGTGGGAGGAGATGAGCGTGGAACAAACTCAGATTTATGACGGCGAAAGCGATCTTTCTCAAGCTGTCGCTCTATTTGCCGTCGATCCAATTCTAAGCAGCTGGAAATCAGGCCTTCCAGATCATCAGGTATCTCTTGATTAACTAGGGCGTCTTTGATGCGCTCACTCAGACCCCTACGAAAGGCAGCTCGCAAAGCTCCATTGTTCCAGTCGGTTTCGTAGGAAAGGGTTCTGAACTCTACTGCATATTCAGCCACCGTGCGAGTGCCCTGTCTTAGGCCCAGTATACTGGTTTCAGCAGATGCCTGTCTTCCAGGTAGATCAAATACGGTTTTAAAGGCAGCGATAAATGCATTGGAGTCATCAAGAAGAGAAGATCTGTTCTCCACCAGAGGGGAAGCCCAAGCTAGGGCTTTGTCAGTCAATTGAGAGATTATGAATGCCACCCTAGTAGAATGAGAGTTGAACGAATGAGGCAAGGTCTGAAAATGTAACTGGCACTGGTTCAAGAATCCACGACAATGTTCAGGCCGGCCAGAGTATCTCTCTGGTAAGGGTATCTTGGGTGGCTTGTACCCTGAGGTGGCTCCTGTAGACCCTGTGGCCCCAGTAGGCTGTGGTGGAACTGGGGCAGGGGTAGATGGAGAAAATGTTCGCAACATTTCCATCATAGCATCCAGCTTATGATTGAGGGTTTGTAGTTGTGCTGCATGGGTAGACAGAACTTGCTCCTGTTGTTCCTGTCTGGAGGCTATGAGGGAAGCCTCAGCAGCATCCATTTTACTGGCTCGATTTTACTGTCAGTCTCTGAGTAGGATCAAGCAAGGTAAAGGACTCAGGTTAACCAGTTCACTGCTCCTCAGAGTTCGAGACTGGATCAACTGGAACTAGGAGGCTCGTGAAGGTTCAAAACCGTAGTCAGACTGCAGGACAGAGTTCTCTTTAATCGAAGACCTCGAGGTCAAGAGAAGGTTCGAGGCAGGTTCGAGGTCTTGGGGTATCGATAAGGTTCGAGACAGGTTCGAGGTCTTGGGGTATCGA
This sequence comes from Rhinophrynus dorsalis, assembly GCA_037306005.1. Taxonomy (NCBI): domain Eukaryota; kingdom Metazoa; phylum Chordata; class Amphibia; order Anura; family Rhinophrynidae; genus Rhinophrynus; species Rhinophrynus dorsalis. Next base: position 65,024,287 of record CM074718.1, read on the forward strand.
CAAGGTTCGAGGTTTATGGACTACGAATCCTCTATTCTCTGCTAGAATCGGGTTTGGACTCGCGGCCCAGGAAACTGTAAGCAGGTAAGGGGAATACGAGTTCCTACACCCTCGACTGGCCGGGGCGGTCACCGGAGCGGCCGGTGATGGCAACCCAAACCAGTCGGAGCCCCAGAGGTGAAGGAACGGAAGACTGGAACCAACCTTGAGAGCAGCTGGAGGGACTCTCGTTGCGAGGCAGAAAGTTCCGAAAGGAAAGCGTGGTCCGGGAATACTGGGTCAGGCCGGAATCGAATCAGTAACCAAAGGAGCAGACAGAGACGTAGTCAGGCAAAGCTGGGGTCAAGATCCACGGGCAGAAGACAAGACTTGGTCGGTAATCAGGCAGGGTTCAGTACACGGAATCAGCAAACACAGGAACTCACGACAAAGGTTTCTCTCAGACTTTTGGCGCTAAAATCGAGCAAGGGTTGATGGAAGATCCAGGTACATAAAGCCTACAGCCGCCAATAGGATTATAGGTAGGAGGAGCAGTCAGGAGCAGTATGACACTTATGTGGACAGGTGTCTTTTATACAGGTAACAAGCTGAGATTAGAAGCACTCCTTTTAAGAGAGTGATCCTAATCTCAGCTTTTTACGTGTATAAAAGACACCTGAGAGCCAGAAATATTGCTGATTGATAGGGGGTCAAATACTTATTTCACTCAGTAAAATGCAAATCAATTTATAACTGTTTTGAAATGCATTTTCTTGATTTTTTTATTGTTATTCTGTCTCTCACTGTTCAAATAAACCTACCATTAAAATTATAGACTGATCATTTCTTTGTCAGTGGGCAAATGTACAAAATCAGCAGGGGATCAAATAATTTTTTTCCTAACTGTACTTCTCCATGGATCCCTGGGCTTCCACATAACATAGTTTGAGTACTACTGCTTGTCATGGCTGACGGCTGTTATCTCTCCTGGACTTAGTAGTACCTGGAAAGTCCTGATGCTATGAGGTTGGAAAGGAAAGCTGGGGACAGTAAAATAATTGAATAGATACAAGTACCCCTCTGGGAATGAGGGACTGTTTCTATTACCTTGTTTGTTAGTAGTTCCTTGATCAAGTATAGGATTAGGAGTAATTTTGCCTTCAGAGGATTTGATGGAATTATGGATTTCTTATAATGCTAGTTTGGGGCATTTAGAAATTCTAGCGGATACTCTTGTTCTAAGATGTTCTGAACCCATTTGTCTGACTTTGTCAAATTCTTTCATTTCTGAAGAAAAAACCCCAGTCTGCCCCCAACTGGGTACTGAACTAGGGTCCGCTGTTCACTGAAATTCTGTCTTTGTCTGGGGCTTACAGGAATACTGCTTCCTGTAGCCCCATCTTGAGGACTGGGAGAAACCTTGTTTTCTTTGGTAGAAATATGTAACCTGGAATCTGGACTATTGTCAAAGAAAAAAGTTTTAGATATGGATCCTGACTGTCTAGGGGAAGATGTCCTTGGTCTCCTGTGTTGCAGTAAAAATTTACCTCCAGATGCTTTTCAGATTATTTCTTCCAAATGCTCTCCAAATAATGAGGTTCCAGAAAAGGGGAGAGAGACTAATTTACTCTTTGTAGATGTGTCCGTTTTCCATGGTTTTATCCATAGGGATCTTCTGGCTGCAACAGACAATGCTGAGGATCTAGCTAAAAGACGCATGACATCTAAGGAGGTGTCACAGTTAAACTTGGTGGCTTCTTTCATGAGTGCATGAGGACACTGATGCCGAGGCAGACTCCATGATTGGGCATCAGGCCAACTCCACTCCAGACTTCCAATCTATCAACCCAATCTGCCACATGTCGAACTGAGCACCGGGGAGACAGCAAACTGTTCTACTGTAGTGATCCTGGTGACAGATTACCCTGTCTGTCTTCCTAATAGAATCCCCTACTGCCACCATGTGTCTAATTTTGCTTGAGTCCTGGATTCCATTAGTGTTAGAGGGGCTGCTTTACTGACTGTTAGAGAGAACAGTCCTCTCCAGCAAATATATTCCTGTGAAAACATCCCCAACATCATCACACAATATAGTACATTTGTTAGGGTTAGAAAATACAGGAGTGTCATCCCTAAAGCAGCAAAAAAAAACCAGCATGCAGCCACCAGATTTCAACCCTACATGGTCATGCCCCTTTTATTGCAAAACATGGTCTCTTTTGGGTAGAAATGTAACCAATCCTTTAATGTGATGTATATACCTTTGGAAGTCCTACAGTAAAAGATGAAATGGAATATTGCTCATGTGTTTAAAGTGACTCACACTTGTAAATAAATAATCAAAACTCAAATAAAAAAAGATATGAGTATCTGAATAGTTAAGTCCTGTCTTCTTATCCAAAATACAAATTATATCCATAAACTGAACATTTGTTTTACCGTCTCTGAGATGGTGATACCATTGGACCTGAATGTTTAATCATCTAGATACTTAGAAGGGTCTGGCTTATTAAAGTAAATATCAGTGACATCTGAGCAAGAGTCAATCCATTTTTCATCCTCTCATGTTCATATTTACCTTTTGCATCACATAGGCAGTTAGACCATCAGTCCTGCTCCCATGATACTGTGCAACAGAACTGTTTTCTTTTTTTTCCAATTTTTTTTTTATGTAAAGAAATTCTGTAGGCCAGCTTTCTTTTAGTTTTAGCCATTTATATTAAAGGGAAAGAGCACCTTGAAACATCATAATAGAGAAAATGTTCACACGCACACTTAAAGGGATAGTAATACTTCATTTTATCTTTATTTTATTTTGTAGGCATTAAAAAAACATGAACGATATAAGCCTTATCTCTCAAACCTTTATGGTTTGAGAGATATTCACAAGCAAAGTTTCCCCTCCCACCCCTTTTACCTAGTGTAAGTCATCTCTTCTCAGATGTGAATCTGGTTGTAAGACCAGACAGATAACAGCAGGGGACAATCTTCTTCCTATGAGAACAATGAAATCCCTGTCCCCCTTGACAAGTTTTTCAGGTTTTTCCCTTATCTTAATTGAAGATTGTCCCTCTCTGCAATCTACCTGGGTACCTCCCTTCTGCTCTGGCTGAGCAGTGTTACATCAGTAAAAGGGGCAGGAGGGGGATACTTTGTCATTGAATTACTCTTGTACTACAACTCTGACAGAATTGAAATAACACTCTCCAAAGTCCAATTACTATGATGATTAATTAGAGCTGCTTTTATTATGAAACATTACTATCCCTTTAACACATCTTTTCCCATATCTCCCAAGTGTCCCTCTTTAGGAGGGACAGTCCCTCATTTAGACCCAAATCCCTTTGTCCCTCTTTCCTACCCTGATGTCCCTCTTTTTAGGAGATCAGATTGTGTGGTGTGTATATAAGTGTGTCATATTGGTCTACAGCAATAAAACTCACATTATTATTTGTTTAAACATCAGTATATGTGTTTATAAATTAGTCTGTGTAAATAAAACACTTTGGTCTTGTTATTTATCATTTATTAGGTTACACAAAGAGATGTCAAAAGGTCATGAACTAACCTAAAATTTCTCATTAATGCCCCACCCACCAGCCACGCCCCCAGCAATACCTCCTAAAACACAAGTGTCCCTCTTTGGCAATCTGAAATGTTGGGAGGTATGCTTTCCCCACATCTGCTTACGGTTAATAACAGAGCAAAGATGAATGCCACAGAGGAAAGACCAAAAGTGGTAATGTAAAGAGAATAAGAGATCCTTGAATAAGCGAGCACTCCGCATGCTATTATAGTCAGAGATAATCATATGGACAGGATCCATGCTCTTAGGTGAATTATAGAGAGGACAAACATAACAGTAGAAGGCCAAAAGCATATTAAATACCAGATTGTGTCTGGTTTACCATTAAGACAGGGAAGTCAAATATATTAAAAACAAAATAAAATATCACTTTTATTAGAGCAGTGTTAAAAATGGAGAAATAAACATGTATATGAATATGTGATGCTGGGGCATGTCTAGCTTGCCCCAAACAAGAAGGAAAAGTATATGTATGTATTCAAAGTTATGACAACTGCCTACTGCATATCAAATGCCAGAAGTAGTAGGAATAACCAAGCAACATCTCAGGACTTATTCACAACCACAAGCCTCAAACTGTGATGTTATGTAGAACATAGTACTAAGGAAATCAAAGTGCCTCCTCATTATATACATAGTGAACTAATATGCTCCTAAATTGTAGTCAAGACACAAAATGTGTAAATGAACTAAGAGAGATAGGTGTAATCAGCTAATGTATCAGCTACTTTATCAAGAGTAGTGAAGTGGAGCAGCTGAATCAACAGCTGAAGCTCGTAGCAGGAAGTTAAAGGGATAGTATTACTTCAAAATTACTACCCCTCATATTGTAGCCCTTAATAAACTGAGTTAAATGACACCAGCGGCATCTCTCAGACCTTTATGGTTTAAGAGATAGCCGCTTTCAAAGTTTCCTCTCCCCTGCTGTCAGAGTTCTGCTGCCAGCAGGGAAATCTGGTCCCGGGACAGGCGGAGGCTCTTAAACAGAGCCGATATCCTGTTATGGAAGGAAAAATGATTAATTGAAACAGTGTTTTACGTGTGCTTAGTTACCAAGCACACGTAGAAAACTGTTTCAATTAACCATTTTTCCTTCCATAACAAGATAGCGGCTCTGCTGAAGAGCCTCCGCTTGATTCAGAGACCGGATTCTCCTGCTGGCAGCAGAACGCTGACAGCAAGAGAGGAAACTTTGAAAGCGGCTATCTCTTAAACCATAAAGGTCTGAGAGATGCTGCTGGTGTCATTTAATTAAGGGCTACAATATGAGGGATAGTAATTTTGAAGTAATACTATCCCTTTAAGATTAGAGTGGCTGGTGACTTAAAATAAGACAAGCAAAGTCAATGACCAACTGGAATCTATCAGTAAGGGAAAAGTATTCCCAATAATACAAGTCAATGCCACTAAGATCAACTAACTAGCCAAATTCATCAGCTCTTGAAAATCGTTGTCACTATACACTAAAGCAAAGATCCTAGAACATGAACGCTACATGAAATGAATAAGCGGCTACATGTCCAATCAATCACCTAAATCGCTCAATGGTTCAAATAATTACACATAGTGAATCCATCACAGAGAGCAACATGAAAAGATGGTCATAAAGAACAGGCTTATGCACGTTTCACTAAAGAGCTTCTACACAGGCATTCAGTGACATATGCAGTAGGCAGTTCTCATAGCTTAGAATATGATATAATAGCTGAGTGTGAAGTGTTAGTTTATGCCGGGTTTTCTTTTAATCTTTATATTATCACCTTGAAATATGACCCTCATGTGTTTATAGGTATCATAAAAAGAAATGCATATTACAGCTTCCACGTGGGAAGAAACCAATAAGTCTGTTATTTTTGCCCCGCCGCATTTCATTTTACGTTTGCAAAACACTGGGTAGAACATTCTCTTTAATGATCCATGCTCTCCTTGCTGTTATACTCTGTGAATAACCCACTAGTTCATTGATAAAGCCAAATTGTTTCAGAATCTTCCCCTCTGAAATTTCACAAATCTTTTACCATTGACTAGTAAAATCATAAATAAACATGATCATCATCTTATTCTCATCCTGTTCTCTATTGCACAACATGTGCTTAGCTTGATCCTAGCCATGTTTGATCTATACATAAACAAAGATACCATGCATGTCAGTGGATTCTGATTATCAGACAAGGATGGCTTAACTCAGAAAATGTGAAGTTAAGGATGGCCGCATCTGTAGAATGTTTAAATGTGAAATTGTGTATAGTGTATAATTAGCTTACTGAATGTGGCATTAAAAGGAAAGTAAAAGCTAATTATGAAACTCTCTATGTGTAGGATTTGTCTTATTGAGTAAAACAGCATACTTCCATTGCTGGCAGATGCTTCTTTCAAATTATATTACAGATTCAACTTGGTGGTTTTCTAAAAGCTTGAGTTTAAGATGTTTTGCTACCAGGTGGAGCTGTTGTTACATCCATCTATGGCATCTATGGAAAGCTTGTGTCTGTACCACATAGCTTATCACAAGCAAAAATAGCAATAGCGCCTCCTGCTGCAAAAATTCTAGAACACAAATTCTCACATAAATTCAAGTTTGCTTTGTAATAAATTTTGGCAGAAACATCTCCGAAAGGAAGAACTACCCTTTTGTTGCTCAGCAGAAAAAGCCTTACAATGTAAATATTGTCATATTGAAGGTTTGTTGCCCTTTATATTTACAGTCTGAGCCACAAAACTGTATGTGCGTACATTTTATAATAACACAAATAAGAGAAGATATGCATGAGGTGATATGGGATAATGTTTATTCACATAAACCCTAGACACGTAATAATTGGGGAAGCGATAAAATATTATTTGCAGTGGGCACATCAAGATAAAAAAAACTTACTAGATAAGCTTTGTATATAAACATGGTAATCTGAGATGTCTTTATTTGTAAGAAGAATCCCTTCTAACACAAGACTTCTTTCTCATGGAACACTTTACATAGGGATTCAATATGAACAGGAAGTAATCCGTTTATTTACCTTGTAATATAAGAAGTTTTGTCTACTGGATTCCACAGCAAAAATCTTTAGGTTTACGGTAATATAAAATGCTAAGAATGCAAATCTGGAGCAAAACAATGGCAGTGTTGGGGAAAATGCTTGCTTCAAAATGCTTTGGAGACCTCTCTAGTATTTATGGGATTAAAAGTCTAATTTAAAGGAAAGCTTTTACCTCTAAAGACTTTTTCTTTTTTGATTATGGTATTAAAATGGTATTGGGATTGCCTTGTGTTTTTTTTTTCCTACTTAATACTTTATTAGATATTGGATCTTAAATGTAGACTTGATGCTGGGCACGTCCACATTCTGGGGCACATTGTAACGTCGCACAGCGTGGTAGGACTTCCCAGTTCTGTAATTCTCCTCCCACCTCCCGCCCAGTCCCAGGGAGCATGTTCACACTTCCCTTCATATTGATGTGCATCACGTCTATTGTAAAAGCAAGCTCCGTTTATCATTATACTGAGCTTGCAAGCTACATTTAAGATCCAATAGATAATAAAGTGTGTAAGTAGAAAAAATACACAAGGCAATCACAATACAATTTTAATAGCTTAATCAAACGAGAAAAAGTGTTTTAGAGGTTTTAGATTAATCCCTTGGATACTAGAGACCTCCAAAACATTGATTTTTATTGCTTTAGGGACCTCTACAGAACCAAAGGAGTAAACAGTGAATGGTTAGTTTAACCATTTGAGTGCCAAAGGGGTACACAATGCATAGTACCTTTTCTATTCCCCTGTATTTGTCTAACTTGACATATTTCTTTTATTCAACTAATAAACTTTGCAAGCCATCCTTCTTACAGTTAGTGTGGGATGTTTATTTGTTTTATGGATGCATCCAGTTAGTTATCCTTTTAAAATGTCACACTGAAAAGTGTGTGATACGAAACGGCGCATTCACCAGGTCACATTGATGAAAAGGTAACATGAGAATCTCGCCCTGCATGAAAAGCACAAGATTCTCATGTCATGCGGCTTAAAACTCTGTTCAACCCGCCATGTGAAATAGTAGTGGCCGCAACTTTTTTATCCTCCTCCTCTCAGCAGCAGTGATTTCTGGAGTTTCACTCTCTGTGTAATTTTCTTCAACCCTTTCAGCGCCAGAGACGTAGTGCTTTGAAATCTGACAAATCTAGTAACGGTGGCAGCTGCCATGAGCATGAGGGGCCTGTTACAATTCTGTTTACAGTTCCAAATACACAGAGATTGAAGCTCCAGAAATCACTGCTGCTGAGAGGAGGAGGAGGATAAAAAAAAGTTGCGGTCACTACTATTTCACATGGCAGGTTGAAGCGGCAACATGAGAATCTTGCTCTTTTCATACAGGGTGAGATTCTCATGTTATGAGGAGTAGCCAAATTTCTGCATTGTGGATGTAGCATCACTATATAACCATACCTGGGAACTCTCCGGATTTGCCCCGGAGACTCCGGTTTTGACACTGCTTTACCGGGTCTCCGGGGCAGAGGCTGAGTCCTCCGGATGTGGGGAGTTTCTATTGAAACTCTATCCACTTCCATTCTATCTCCCCGTGTTGCTCCTTCCCCCAGCCTTCTTTTAAGCCCTCCACCCGGCACTCACGTTAAGCCCCGCCAGTTTTTGACGCAATACGCGTCAATCTTCACACCACCCATGGCAGCAGAGGACTCCCCTCCGGGGAGACAACAATAAAAAGTTCCCAGGTATGCATATAACGTGCTTCGATGATTCTCTGTGTCCCACCAATCTGATAACCAGTCAATGTCAGATGTGATTGTTCTCCTCAGCGGAGTCTTTAACCTCTCAGTGCTTTGCTTGTTTTAACAGCTTAACTCTTTGTTGGACCAACAAGTGGCAAACTGGTTCAGATTCATGTTCAGATTAAAAAGCAGAGTACAGAGTGTATGCAAAGTGAAATAAGACGAGGTACAAAAACTAGTGAATATGTGCTTTAGGGGTGAAATACAGTGTATGCATTTTGTGTTAGAGCAACAAGCTCTCTTCAACTGAAGACATGATAGGAACCACGGTTAACCCTATGAGTGCCAGAAGGGTATGCAATGCATACCCTTCTAGTACTCGAAGGGTTAATGTCTCTGAGGAATACACAAGGCCCGCAGGCCACCTGTTGCACACTAGCGATCTATGCTGTTGGGGACGCAATGTAATGAGGCAAACCGCTGCATGACATAACTGTTATGGTTGATCAGCTGTAAATCTGTAGGTAAATGAGCCTCTATTACACATTTATTGTTGTTTTTTTCTATTGATAGAAGTGTTCTTTTGGTTTTTTTTGTCTTGTTTTGTATTTTGCTGGTGTTATGCTGAACAGAAGAGAGATAAACTGCTGGATATTCTGGTTTACCAGGAAGAACAACAATAAGTAATTTCTAGACTAGATTGTTTATCATTATGATAATGTCTAAAGTGGTGTTGTACAGTCCTTTTCCACTCAAGGCACTTCCCAGAACTCAGTCTGGTATTTTCAGAGCACCCCTAAAATCTTATGGGTCATGGACACAATAAAGGCTACAAATAAACAAATACAGAGTTATTCTTTGGTCTCACAATCTAAATGACAAAACATGTATAAATATATACACTTGAAACTCAACATTAACATTTTTGTCAAAGCCTACATAGAAAAAGTGGCACCTAAGCTTGTGCCCACAGCACACCCAAGTGCCAAGGCACCATGATTGAGATCTACTGGTTTAAAGAAACAAGACGATACTTTACTATTTAATTGGCTAGCATTTCACATATTTATCAGTGGGGTAGCGCTCACTAATTCATCAACACAAGGAAATGCCATGAAAATGTGGTTTCCATAAGCCAAGTTATGACTGGCATATTCTGTGTTAGTAATCTGCACATGAATATACAGGGCAAACCAAAAGGGGGTTTCTAGATGCCCAGAAACCCCCATTATATTTTTGTCCCTATCACAGAGAAAGGCAAAGCCTTACCAGAACTATAATTAGTAATGAAAACAAATCCACATTACTTCTTATAGATTGCTGAAATGTGAACTTCTGTATGTATGTATGTATATTTTTATTTATATAGCACTTTCTAGTTTCTATTTAGTATAGAGGGGACACAATAAGTGCAGTAGTTATATACAGTGAGGAAAAAAATTATTTGATCACCTCCTGATTTTGTACGTTTGCCCACTGACAAAGAAATGATCAGTCTATAATTTTAATGGTAGGTTTATCTGAACAGTGAGAGACAGAATAACAACAAAAAAATCCAGAAAAACGCATTTCAAAAAAGTTATAAATTGATTTGCATTTTACTGAGTGAAATAAGTATTTGACCCCTTATCAATCAGCAAGATTTCTGGCTCCCAGGTGTCTTTTATACAGGTAACAAGCTGAGAGTGCTTCTAATCTCAGCTTGTTACCTGTATATAAAAGACACCTGTCCACAGAAGCAATCAATCAAAATCAAAACCCGTCCCTTTTACCTAGTGTAAGCCATCTCTTCTCAGATGTGGAATCTGGTTGTAAGACCAGACAGATAACAGAAGAGGACAATCTTCTTCCTATGAGAACAATGAAGGCCCTGCCCCCCTTGACACGTTTTTCCAGTTTTTCCCTTATCTTAATTGAAGATTGTCCCTCTCTGCAGTCTAACTGGGCACCTCCCTTCTGATCTGGCTGAACAGTGTTACATCAGTAAAAGGGACGGGAGGGGGATACTTTGTCATTGAATTACTCTTGAACTACAACTCTGACAGTATTGAAATAACAATCTCCAAAGTCCAAATACTATGATGATTAATTAGATCTGCTTTTATTATGAAACATTACTATCTCTTTAAATGTAAACTTGTGTATAGCACGTGAGCTAATTATTTCAAGCTGAGGTTTTGATTGCATAGTTTGGCTAAAATAAGTCAAAGCTTTTCTTCTTCACCAAGGCATCCCAGTTTTGGCAAGTCATAACTACTACATTTTACCATAGCTTACAAACTGCTCTTTATTACCCTTTGAGAGCTAGAGGGGGATCCAATGCTTTACAAATAAATGCACTGGACACCCGTCTTGCACTCAAAGGGTTAAATGCTCCAGCTATACCTTTACAGGTTTATAATGATCTTCCACTAGGGGAACACCAGTAATGAGTGGGAGAGGAGCCTCAAATCTTTGATGTGTCCACCCTAATGGAACACAATCTGATCCACCCACTCCTATTAACTGCATAAAGACTGGAAAACAGAGGACACAACAATCATCTACCAACCAATTAAGGCTTGGCATTGCACTAAGAAAAAACACTTACTCCTAGAAAGTGATCTCTAGAAGAGGGGATCCTTTTCTAGTCATAAAAAGAGTTTACACCACCTTTTACTGCTCTGTAGATACACGGTATAGCTATTAGCCTAGCTGCGCCGTATAAAAGACTGATCAGAATATGGCATCATTCGTGAACAGAAGGAGAAACTATGATCAGAGAGCATCACATTATTCCAGTGAAGATTGTATTCCTCTAGATAGCAATTTTAGTCAGTCTAAGAATGTTTCGCTCAACTGCTGACCTAATCTGGAGATTGGAAAGTCTTCATATTTCTGGAGGACTGAAGTTCTGGAAGACATTAGGCAGAGAATCCAAATAAGGGAGAAACATCTTTTGGCTTGACTCTAGAATGTGGGCTTCTCTATTTTGAGACTCATCCGAGAAGCATGGGTACTGACCACTGTCATCTTCTGTACCCCGTCACTCTTGTAAAACAAAAATCAGCTTACCTGGAAGCTTACCTACTGCTATGTGTTAGGCTCTTTTCTTTGGAGAAGAGGGGGAAGACTCCATACTAAAAACCTGGCTAGCTGGAAGCAGACACCAAAAAACTAAGCCTAGAAGGGTTGCCAAAGGAACATCTCCTACCAGGTAGCATAAACCCAAAAACTGGGTAAAAAGGAAACATCACTTCCAACAGAAATCATAACCTGTAAAACAGGCTAAATGCATGACAAAGGTGCCCGCATGACTACCACCGCTCCCCATGAGAATAGAATCAACAGCACACCACAGAGCATAAACAATGCTTAGACAAGAGCACTTATCATGCAGCACTAGCATGGAGATACCAGATTGCACCACACTAGACAAAAAGCATCTAGGTGCCTATTAAAGGGATAGTAATGTTTCAAAACAAAAGCAGCTGCAAATAATCTTTGTAGTATTTGGGCCATGGAGAGTGTTATTTTAATACTGTCAGAGTTGTAGTTCAAAAGTAATTGAATGATAAAGTATCCCACTCCCTCCCCTTTTACCTAGTGTAAGCCACCTCCTCTCAGATGGGGAATCTGGTCCCTTGACCAGACAAATCGCAGCAAGGGACAATATTCTTACTGTGAGCATAAGAAAAACCTTGCCCCACTTTGACAGGTTTTTCAGGTTTTTCCTTATGCTCACTGATTGTCCCTCTCTGCAGTCCATCCATACAGTCTTACTGCTCTGGGGTGAGCAGTATTACATCAGCAAAAGGGGCGGAAGTGGGATACTCTATCATTCAATTACTCTTGAACTACAACTCTGACAGCATTGAAATAACACTCTCAATGGCCCAAGAACTATGAAGATTAATTGGAGCTGCTTTTATTTTGAAACATTACTAGCCCTTTAAAGCACAATGTGTATATATACCCACAAGCAAATCATAAATGTGCAGAGGCAAACCTCATAGCATTGGGAGTGTACACCAAAATAAGTGCATACAGCATATCAAACAGACCACAGGAGATGCAGCAAGTGGCATAAGCATACAATTCAGACCATATACACATGGACATACCACAATGCATCCAAAGTATACATGTGGGAACTGCAGATAGCCACAGTACAGATGAAGTGTGCACCAGCACAAGAGCATTACAGTGCTCCCAAAGTGCATGTACACAGGTGCATTGTAGCCCCTACCATGGCACAGCATATTGTGTGCAAGTTCTCCCTTCATGCAGCAAGTAGCAAGTATATGCTCATCAGTAACGTGTTAGAGTGAATACTCTTACCTAGAGGCCAACAGAGTACACACTCATGTCCTTCTACCCAGAGCATGATCACGCAAAATACTACGTAGATAGACTGAATATAAGTATCATAGTGTAGGATGGGACTCACATTTGCACCTCACAGCAGCATGAGTCTACACATGCATACCAAGACTGCAAGTGAGCACACCAGCAAGCATAGACCATAGAGTGGATCCATATGCACCACACAGCAGCCAAAGCACACATACCATAAAGCCAAATGGCCAGAATGCTAAAAGAACACTGTCCAAAGTTAGCCATAATGGGTATCCTATTGAAATGTCGCCTTTTATTTGGCGACCAAGAAAACAGTGCATTCATAATGTTGCAAGGTTCAAAAGAGCGGCATCAGAATCTCGCTCACATGAAAACGGTGAGATTCTGATATCACAGGCTTAAGTGGTTGCAATGTATAGTTAAAAAGCTCTGTGTATTTCCTTTTCATTCCTTTGCTGACTTGTTTTAGACTATATGGTGCTACGAGTGTGATCATTAGTTCCCTTACACTTCGTACATGCAGTCTCCCCATGCTTATGTAAGTGTAAGGGAACTAATGACCACACTTTTAGCACCACATAGTTTAAAACAAGTCTACAACTCCCATAATTCACAAACGCTCTTGGTCACTTACTGGTATTTTAAATTACGCTGATTTAGGGAATACTTTACAACCCTTCACATTGTGTCCTGCTCAGTATGGGGAGACCGCAGCAACAGGGACAGATGGGAAGTCAGCAAAGGAATGAAAAGGACAGACACAGGGCTTTGAACTATACATCGTGGCCACTTAAGCCTGCGATATCAGAATCTCGTCGTTTTCATGCTGGCGAGATTCTAATGTCACTCTTTTGAACCATACAACATTTTGAATGCGCTGTTTTCTTGGTCGCCAAATAAAGGCAACGTTTCCATAGTGAACCCCACAGCTGAGCATGATTAAACAATTAAAACACCTGGGACTACACCCAGTATCAATGACTTTCAATAGATTACAGCGAGGTAGCTGATCTGCTACGCACGAAACCCAGACCCACAATTAGGTTGTCTACAAATGATTTAGCACCGGCTTCCCCACGAATGTGCGGTGCACTATGGGAGAGAGGTAGCCCACTTTTGTCCGTGTTCCAGTCCCAAGGTGAGTGGCTCCACCCACTGTCCCCGACCCGAGGAGGAAGCCCCTGTGCCGCAGTATCATCACATTTTTTGGGGATTCTGACTTAGAGGCATTCAGTCATAATCTCACAGTTGGTAGCTTCACCACATTGGCTCCTCAGCCAAGCACATACACCAAATGTCTGAACCTGCAGTTCCTCTTGTACTGAGCAGGATTACTATTGTGACAACACATCATCAGTATAGTAAAACTAACCCATCGCATGATGGTCTAATCCCAGCTCATTTTCCCTGTTAGTGGGTGAACAATCCAATGCTTGGTGAATTCTGCTTCACAATGATAGTAAGAGCCGACATTGAAGGATCAAAAAGCGATGTCGCTATGAATGCTTGGTTGCCACAAGTCCCTGTGGTAACTTTTCTGATGCCTCCTGCTTAAAACCCCAAAAAGTCAGAAGGATCATGAGGCCCCGCTTTCACTGTCTATATTCATACTGAAAATCAAGATCAAGCAAGCCTTTGCGAGCTTTTGCCCTTCTGCTCCACGGGAGTTTTCTGTCCTCCCTGAGCTCACCTTAGGACACCTGCATTATGATCTGACAAGTGTACTGCCCCAGTCAAACTCCCTACCTGCTACTGTCCCCGGAGAGCGTCACGGCCAGGATGCGCTGGACGCTTGGAACCAGAAGCAAGAGCCCCTCGGGGCTCACCCCCCTCCTCATCGGGTAAGTGAAAAAAGATAAGCACCAGTATTCAGAAACTCAGAGAGGAAACAAGCTATAGCATGGCACAAAGCTAGTGGAAAAAGGCCTAGAACAGAGGAATGCAAACACATACCTGAGGGCAGTAAAAAGCAAGAATTCCAGTTGTCCTGAGTGCTGGTAGTTTATGGCAACCCTTGAGCAGGTGGCATAGACAACCCACACCTGCATATAATTTCAGGAACTACAAATCAGCAAAGGGCAGAATATTCATAAGATAGGCCCACATCTGCATGTGCTCACTGCCAGAATCTGCAGTAAGTTACTGGAAGAAACAGCATTCCCAGCATTCCCTCTTTTATATCTGCTACTTTAAGGATTTATGCAGGGAAATCCTTGCCACTACAGGGTCTACAACCCACAGACCTGGGAAAGGAGGGGTAAAGTTGGAGCTTCAGAAGGAGAGAGGAGGGAAAACTCCAACTGAAAAGGGACAGAGGACACTGCCCGGTAAGCCTGAAAAGAAAAAGACAGCTCTCAAAAAGACAGCCAGCAACTCAAATCCTACCAGCTTCAGAGGACAGAGAAAAAAAGACAACTGGTGAAGGGATAATGGGTCTCTTACACTGTTTGAATTTGTATGACTTTTGATCTGTCCTATCACATGAAAGGGGATGAGCTAACCCATCTAGTGAATGCTGCTATGGATGTCCAGGAAAACACATAGTTTCAATATGTATTGACTTTTAGTTTTATTTACTCAAATGTCTTGGAGTGATTACAGGCTAATATGGTTAGGTAAAAAGTTCATTAGATTAATACTATGTTACGTCCTTTAAAAAACTCCTCTGCAGTGACCAGGTAATACAACAACAGCTTGATAGACACTTTTTGGAGCCTATGAAACACTAGATCCATGCTTTTCCTCACTCATACATGGGGCTGTGGGTATGTGTGTGTGTGTGTGTGTGTGTGTGTGTGTGTTGCTTGGAGAGATCTTTGTCTAAATCCCAAGCAATTTCTTTCAACTAGAGTCCATAGCCACCCCTCTGTTGCTATGGTAGTTTAAGGTATTGGAGTGTGTTTTATAAAATCCCATGATCTTGGTATCCAGTGACTGCTTAACACCTCCAATGTGTTGAAAACCTTGCTGGCATCGAAGGGGTTAATATTCATATAACTACCGTAAAATCTCACTTATAATATGCACCTGTGTATAATATGCAGGTGCAAATTATACCCAAGATTTTAGGGGAAAACAATATTGCCTGTGTATAATACACACCCTTGTTTTCTCCCACTGCTCAGAAAAATCAATTCATTTCTGGTGCTTTGATTACCTACCTCCACCCACCGCAACCCGCGCCCACCTTTCCCTCCTTCTCTTCAACCCCTCTCGAATCCTCTGTGACAGCTTCACAGTGGGTGGCATGCTTGCATTTGCTGCCCGCTTACAGCAGTGTCCTGTGAGGACCTTTTCATTTAAGCCAATGGTAATGCCCTTTGAGGATCTCAGGGTCCTCACAGGGCAATAACCTAGCTCCAGTGCATAGTTCTCAGTGCATTGGATCTACAGAATTGCCCTGTGAGGACCTTGAGGTCCTCAAAAGGCATTACCATGAAAAGGTCCTCACAGGGTATTTCTGGAAACGGGTATTAAATGCCAACATGCTGCCCGCTGTGAAGCTGTCACAGAGTATTCCAGAGGGGGGTGAGGAGCAGGTGTTTAAGCTGGGAGCAAGTTGTGGTGGGTGCAGAAATATTTTTTTGTTGTTCTTGTGTATAATATGCACCCCCCACTTTACATAAGTTGAAGAAGGGTAAAATTGTGCATATTATACACAAGAGAAGAGCCACAGTAGCCACCAGGCAACCTAGACTACTGGCTAGGGCCTGTAGCAATGTAAGGAACTTGATCTTACAGGCTCCAAGTGGTGAGGCTATGGCAAAAAGATGTCTGTCTCTTGTCATTATGACAGGAACAGAGCAAAAGGCCAGTGTAAGGGAGAGAATATAAGTGTTATATTGAATCTGGTGTAAGTGTACACTACATTCACTCATATTAGATACATATTTGATTCTGACTCAGTTTAACACCCCACTAGATTCATGATAATACCCCATTATGCATTTCATTCTCACTCTGACACTGACCCTCTCTCTGCTCCTGTCATAGAGGCAGTAGGGCATTCCAATTTTTTCTCAGGGCTTGTGCCTATAGAGTCTAAGTTCTACAAATCAATTTTTCTTCAGGGCCTGTACATATCAAGTCTAAGTCCAACAAATCAATTTTTCCTCAGGGCTTGTGCCTATAACAAGTCTATGTCCTAAACGCAATTTGTCTTCAGGGCTTGTGCCTTACCAGTCTAAGTCCTACAAATGACTTCTTCCTCAGGGCTTGTGCTATAACAATTAACAATTCTAAGACCTACAAATCAAGTTTTCCTCAGTGCTTGTGCCTATTACAAGTCTAAGTCCTACAAATCCATTTTTCTCTAGGGCTTGTAGCTAACAATGGTTATGGGCTACTGAGAAAATTCTTGCAAAAAGTTCAGTTTTCCCACTTTTTTTCCTAGCTCATTGCATTGAAATCAGTGGGAAGACTGCATTTCTCCCCACCACATGTCAGTTTTCTTTTCTTTTCCTGCAGGCATATAAAAGGGTGTCAGACTCTCACAGCATGCCATTCTGTGTTTGTGAGAGGAAGAGAGAACAGCTAATTTCTGAGGTAGAGGAGATAGGAAAATAAAGTGGAGTTGAAGCATAGTTTAGGGAGCCTTTAAAGGGTTAATAATGTCTTATATTAATAAACAGTAATATCTTAGGAATTTAAAAAATAAATCGAAAGATGCCATTCTGATCTCTCAAACCTTTATGGTTTAACAGATATAACATTTTAAAGTTCCCCCTCCCTCCCCTTGCACTGATGTCAGCTGTATAGCTGACAGAAGGAGATTTGAGTCAGCCAACTCGAGTCGGCTCTTCAGCAGAGCCGAGATACGGCAGTCTAAAAAGAAATACTTCATTGGGACAGGCTAACTAAATGTGCCTGGTTTGCAAGCACACTTTGTAGACTGTTCCAATTAAGTATTCCATTTTAGATTGCGGTATTTTGGCTCTGCTGACCAGGACCAGGATCTTCTTCTGTCAGCTAGAGGCTGCCGTCAGTGCAGGGGACAGGGGGCTTTAAAATGTTATATCTCTCAAACCATAAAGATTTGAGAGATTGGAATGGCATCTATAGTTTTATTTTTTGAATATCTACGATATTACTGTTTATTAATATAAGGCATTACTAACTTTTTAAGCAGGACATTTGTTCTTTGTATTAGGGAAGTCTTGGGGCACTCTTGAGGAGATGAAGGGAGAAAGGAGGTTGATCCCTAATATCCCAAAATTCAGTGTAACTGACTTGCAAGACACAAGGACCAGTGATCCAAACTCCTTCCTGATCTGGCTGTTATCATCTCTGTGCTGGAGTAGTCTGGGTGTGTGAGAAGAGAGCAAAGAAGGTTGACTCCAAATACCCCAACAGTCTGTCTGACTGATTTGATTTGAAAGGCACAGGCAGCTACAGTCCAAGTAATTTCCTTGATGATCTTGCTGTTATTATCTATGTGCTGTGGAAGTCTGGGGAGAGAAGTTGTTGATTTTGTTCCTTAGTTATAATTTCTTTTTCGGGCAGTTATAAGACAGGGTGGACAAAAAACAAAAAAAAAATAAACAAAATAAACAAAAAACAAAAAAAAAATAAAATATTAGGTGACAGACAGCTGACTGGGACCCTGACGTGAGTTGTGCGACTGAGGCAGACTTGATAGATAGCAGATGAGACTGAGAATTTTGTTGAGGGCCAAGGCAAGGCATCACACACCATCATTTATGGTTTGTATTTTAGAGTAAAAACACACACAGTAGTTGAGTAATAGCCAGAAAATGCACAAGGGGAAGGGGGAGAGGGAAATGAGGAGCAGCGCAGGGATGTAGGAGTGAAGTACTAGTTCAAAAAGCTGACTGCAGCCATGGTTGATGCAGCATGTGCAATAAATGATTATCATCCATGTCCTCTTAGGGAGGATACAGTTTGTCAAGGTCCCACCACCAGAGACAGTACTATAAAAAAAAAAACATATAAAAAGAACAATGAAGATGATGAGTGCAATCTAGTTTTGATGATGGCATAATGGAGGAAGATGTAGCAACTCAGCCAACTGCTGCATCTGACAATGAGACAAACAAGCACCAAGACAGCTGTACTCAAAGTAGTAGTGAACTTTGTGAAAGTAAAAGTAAAAAGAAATTGTTTCACACGTCTAATAACTTAGAGGAAAATAAGGGTAATGGGCAAAAAGTGTTGGGCGGTACTGTGGATGACCTAATGATGACTGACGACGATGAGATCTAGACTATCTCCCTCCAGCATCCTCCTCTTGTTCAGATACAGAGGAAGTTGGGAGTGCGAGAGATTATGATATGGGCAGAAAGTTAGCTGAAAGGCAAATGCTCAATCTTCCACCACTGAAAAGGAGCACTGTGCCTGTCTATAAACTGTAAGAAAACAACTGGAAGATCTGATATTGTGCAAGCAAATATGCCTAAAAATACAGTTATCCTGTCGGTCACCATCAGCATCCTCCTCAGTCCAACCCTGACTCAGCCACACCCACTTGTGCTGATTAACCTGCGGCAACAATAACAACACAGGTTATTAACATCAACAACCTAAGCTAAGATGAGTGCCTCTGCTGCTGCTGGAAGTGCTGCACCTTTGACACCTAGTAGTAGTAGTAGGAGAATTGTATTAACATCTAGCCCCAGTAGTAGTAGCAGCCCCTCAGGAACCCCTCAGTTCATGAAGTCCACAGTATGGAGGTACTTCACTTGGGATTCCAAAGCTAAGCATGCTGCTAAACCTGCTATCTGTTATCTGTGAAAAAAGCACACAAGAAGGGGGAAAGCAACTAGGCACCTCCTCAATGAGATCCCACATGAAGCACAACCACAGGTCTGATTGGGAAATACACCATGAACAGGTCAATGGTGCCACAACTAGCAGCAGCAGAAGCACTCCAAAAAGTTCCCTTCCCAGGGCTCTGGGGCAGATAAGAGAAGTAGTGATGTTACTGATGTGTCAGAGAATGTGCCACTGCCAACAGTTAGCTCATTCCAAATAACACCTATGGATCCTGTTGCAGAGGAGTATGTCATAGACTGCCCACACATGCTGCCTCTACCTCCATCACCTCTTCTAGTCATGTTGTTAAAGCAATAAAGCTACAGGGTTTTTCTACCCACACTGACTCTGTTCCTGAGGAGGAATCAAAAACTGCACAAAAACAACCCCAAAAGTACACCTGTGAAATGGCGAGGTTGCCAGGATGTTGGCAGTGGACATGCTTCCATATTCTATTGTAGAAAACCGAAGTTTCAGAGAATTGTGGTCATGTGTAGCTTCATGCTGGCATATCCCAAGACGCAGTTATTTTTCCAGGATGGTTGTGCAAGCAGGAGGTTAGTATGGTGGGCAAAGGGCTGGAAAGTGCTTACGGCAAGAAAATCCATTTGACCACAGATATGTGGAGAAGTGGCAGAACACAGACTATTTGACTGTCACTGTGTTTCCCTCCTGCCACCACCAGTGGGCAACACTAGCTTACAGCATCAGATGACAGCTAGTAATCATGGCTCGGGTTCTGGTAGTGTGATTAAAAGGCAGAAGCAGGATAGCCCATACCATAGGCACACTACATTGCATATGCAGAGTTTTGAGAGACAGTCCCACAAACCTGTAGATGTGTTAAGTAAACTAAAGCTGGTGACAGAGGAATGGCTTGTACCTCTCTCTTGAAATGCTGGTTTTGTGTCTCCAACATAATCTCTGCCTTGAGAATAGGTGATTATGGTGCATGTGCCCTGCTTTACCCATGTGTTAGTTTTGACCAGATTACTGGCAGAATCTAAAACCCTCAGAGAGATGTATAATATCGCCCACAAAATCCATACCCATTTTAGCCACTCATACAGTGCACGCAACTCTCTATATTTCATACAAGAACGTAATGACCTGCCGCATAACCGGCTGAAAATTAAGGTCTCTACCACGTGGAATTCCACACTGTACATGCTAGAGCATTTGTACAAGCAGAATAAGTCCATTGTAGCGAGTACAACATACAAAACTGTATAGGGGCAGGAATTAGTGAAATTCTACCACTGATATATTTATTGCAGAAAAAAATGAGGAGCATGGCTGAGGAATCTTACCAGAATGACATGACGATCAGCAGCATCTCTCTGAGTAATCGTATTCTGTCAAGGAATATAGACATGTTCATGCAATGGCTTCTCTTGACCTTGGATGCATATGTACATGCTATGTTTGCAGTTCATGCTATGGCTGCATTTGGGTGCAAGTGTACATGCAATGACTGAATTTGGACTTGGGTGCATGCAAACATGTGTATAAGCTATATCTGCACTTCATGCTATGGCTGCATGTGTACATTCTATGGCCTTGTGTATTTGCATGCCAGCTATGGCTGTGCATGAGCAGGCCTGCAATGGCTGTGTGTGTGTTTGTGCCAGCTATGGCCGCACCTGTATTCACACTTTGGCCACATTTGCTTGTGTCTGTTCCTGCTATGAGAAGCAATCAGAAGGCTGTATTTGGTTGCATGTGTATTTTACAATGATATGTGTTATGGTGCTTGTGCTATGGCGGCACCATGCTGCTGGTGCTCTCTTGTGTTTTTAGGCTCTGCTGTGGTGTGTGTTTTTTTATGTCATTGCTTGGCGGTGTTCGTGTACATATGTTGTTGCCATGCTGTGGTGTACAAGTACTATTGCAGAGCTGTGGTGAATGGGCATATGGTTGCCGTGCATTGACGCACCGATGCGCTGTTGCACTAGTGTGTAGGTGCACTGTGGCTGCGCTAGTATAGCATTGTTGATGAGCACTGTTGCCACACTGGTGTATGTATGTAGAGTAAGCGTTGTGGCCACACGGTGGTTTCTAATGTATACATAACTTTGGTTGCTCCACTGCAGGGCATGTGTAAATGAAAGCTCTGTTGCCCACTTTCGTGCTTGCCTGTTTGGGCAGTGTTGCCTCCTCTAGCTGCCATGGTGCATGAGTAGTTTTGCATTTTCGAACGCTGTTCCCACTCTGTAGGGTTCTCGTGCGTAGATGCTGTTTCAGCTCTGTGGGTTTGCATGTTCAAATGCAGTTGCTGTCCTATGGACATTCTCACACTAGGGTGACACCCCGCTTGGACTTCTGTGATTGGGGCACCTTTGACATGCATTTGGTCTCATTTAGAGGTTATGATTTCTGTTGGAAATGACAGGTTTCCTTTTTACCCAGTTTTTTTTTAATGCGTAGTAGGAGATGTTCCTTTGGCAACCCTTCTACGCTTTGTGTTTTTAGTGTTTGTTTCCCTTTAAGCGAGCCAGGATTTTTAGTATGGAGTCTTCTCCAAGCAAAAGAGCCTAACAGATAGCAGTAGGTAAGCCTCCAAGTAAGTTGATTTTTATTTTATTTGACGGGGTACAGAAGATGACAGTGGTCAATACCTGTGCTTCTTGGATGAGTCTCAAAATAGAGAAACCCTACAAAGTATGGCCACATCCTTGAGCCAAGCCAAAAGATGTTTCTCCATTATTGGGATTCTCTGCTTAATGTCTTTCAGAACTTTAGTCCTTCAGCTATATGAAGACTTTCCAACCTCCAGATTTGGTCACCAGTTTAGAGAAACACTCATAGACTGACTAACATTGCCATCCAGATGAATACAATCTTCATTGGAATAATATGATGCTATCTGATCTGTTTGCGACTTATGCCATATTCTAATCAGTTTTTTATGTGGAGCAGTCAGGCTAATAGCCATGCTATGCATCTACAGAGGAGTAAAGGTGGTGGAAGCTCTTCTTATTACTAGAGATGGATCCCCTCTTCTAGAGATCACTTTCCAGGAATAACTGTTTTTTCTCAGTGCTATGCCAAGCCTTTAATTGATTAAAAGATGATTGTTGTGTCCTCTGTTTGCTGTCCTTTGAGGAGTAATTTCTTTACACATGTTTTGGACCCTCCCTTTCTCACTGATTGGGTACTCACCCATCTAGTGTATGCTGCAATGGATGTCCAAGAAAATGGAGAATTATATCATACTAACCGAAATTATTTTGTCCTGGACATAACTTTCGCAGCATTCACTAATTTTCCATCCCTTGTTTAGCTTAAAACTTTGAGACTAAGACAACTGGTGAAGGGGGGAGAGGTCTCTTATACTGTTTGAATTTGTTTGACTTTTTCCTCTGTCCTAACAGCTGAAAGGGAAGGAGCTAACCCGTCTAGTGAATGCTGCCATGGTTGTGTCCAGGAAAAGATAATTTCAGTAAGTTTGATATATACACTATCTCACATAAGTGAGTACACCCCTCACACTTTTGTAAATATTTTTATTTTATCTTTCATGTGACAACACTGATGAAATGATACTCTGCTACAATGTAAAGTAGTGAGTGTACAGCCTGTATTTTGCTGTCCCCCTCAAAATAACACACAGCCATTAATGTCTAAACCTTGGCAACAAAAGTGAGTACACCCCTAAGTGGAAATGTCCAAATTGGGCCCAATTAGCCATTTTCCCTCCCCGGTGTCATGTGACTCGTTAATGTTACAAGGTCTCAGGTGTGAATGGGGAGCAGGTGTGTTAAATTTGGTGTTATCGTTCTCACACTCTCTCATACTGGTCACTGGAAGTTCAACATTGCACCTCATGGCAAAGAACTCTCTGAGGATCTGAAAAAAAGAATTGTTGCTCTAAATAAAGATGGCCTAGGCTATAAGAAGACTGCCAAGACCCTGAAACTGAGCTGCAGCACGTTGGGCAAGACCATACAGCGGTTTCACAGGACAGGTTCCACTCAGAACGGGCCTCGCCATGGTCGACCAAAGAAACTGAGTGCACGTGCTCAGCGTCATATCCAGAGGTTGTCTTTGGGAAACAGACGTATGAGTGCTGCCAGCATTGCTGCAGGTGTTGAAGGGGTGGGGGGTCAGCCTGTCAGTGCTCAGACCATACGCCGCACACTGCATCAAATTGGTCTGCATGGCTGTCGTCCCAGAAGGAAGCCTTTTCTAAAGATGATGCACAAGAAAGGCCGCAAACAGTTTGCTGAAGACAAGCAGACTAAGGACTGGACTGGATTACTGGAACCATGTCCTGTGTCTTTCCTACAGTCAAACATGGTGGTGGGAGTGTCATGGTCTGGGCCTGCATGAGTGCTGCTGGCACTGGGGAGCTACAGCGCATTGAGGGAACCACAAATGCCAACATGTGCTGTGACATACTGAAGCAGAGCAGGATCCCCTCCCTTCAGAGGAATATTCCAACATGATAACGACCCCAAACACACCTCCAAGATGACCACTGCTTTGCTAAAGAAGCTGAGGGTAAAGGTGATGAACTGGCCAAGTATGTCTCCAGACCTAAACCCTATTGAGCATCTGTGGGGCATCCTCAAACGGAAGGTGGGGGAGTGCAAGGTCTCTAACATCCCCCAGCTCCGTGATGTCATCATGGAGGAGTGGAAGAGGACCTGTGAAGCTCTGGTGAACTCTAGTGATGAGCGAGCATGCTCGGCCGAAGCTCGGTTCGGCTCGAGCATCGCTCTGCTCGGCACATGGCGGTACTCGTACGAGTACCGCATGTGCTCGCCCGCCATGTTTGGGTCTCCTCCCCGCACGTTTCGCGGATGCTGCGCAGCCAATAAACGTGCGGGGAAGCTCTGACATCAGTGTAATGCCAGCAGCCATGTTGGCTGCTGGCATTACACTGATTGGCTGGCCAGAACCCGTGATCGGGTGCTGTATAGCACCTGACCAGCGAGTTCGGCTCAGTCTTAGCCAGGGAGAGATGAGGATAGGAAGGGAAAGTCAGTGTAGGGAGAAGAAAAGTGTTGGAACAACATATAAAGACCCAAAAGTCCTTTTTAGGACTGTTGTGTGTGGGGGTAGCAGTTAAAATTTGTTTGGGGGGGCACAAATTTAAAAAAAAAACGTCACATATTCGGTTCACTGTGCCTAGCCGCATATTAGCAGCACATTCTGTTTAGTGTGCAAAGTTGCAGATTAGCAGCACATTCTGTTTAGTGTGCAAAGTTGCAGATTAGCAGCACGTTCTGTTTAGTGTGCAAAGTTGCAGATTAGCAGCACATTCTGTTTAGTGTGGAAAGTGTAAAAAATAAACGTCACATATTCCGTTCACTGTGCCTAGCCGCAGATTAGCAGCACATTCTGTTTAGTGTGCAAAGTTGCAGATTAGCAGCACATTCTGTTTAGTGTGCAAAGTGTAAAAAATAAACGTCACATATTCCGTTCACTGTGCCTAGCCGCAGATTAGCAGCACATTCTGTTTAGTGTGCAAAGTTGCAGATTAGCAGCACGTTCTGTTTAGTGTGCAAAGTTTAAAAAATAAACGTCACATATTCCGTTCACTGTGCCTAGCCGCAGATTAGCAGCACATTCCGATTAGTGTGCAAAGTGTAAAAAATAAACATCACATATTCCGTTCACTGTGCCTAGCCGCAGATTAGCAGCACATTCTGTTTAGTGTGCAAAGTTGCAGATTAGCAGCACATTCTGTTTAGTGTGCAAAGTTGCAGATTAGCAGCACATTCTGTTTAGTGTGCAAAGTGTAAAAAATAAACGTCACATATTCCGTTCACTGTGCCTAGCCGCAGATTAGCAGCACATTCTGTTTAGTGTGCAAAGTTGCAGATTAGCAGCACATTCTGTTTAGTGTGCAAAGTGTAAAAAATAAACGTCACATATTCCGTTCACTGTGCCTAGCCGCAGATTAGCAGCACATTCTGTTTAGTGTGCAAAGTTGCAGATTAGCAGCACATTCTGTTTAGTGTGCAAAGTGTAAAAAATAAACGTCACATATTCCGTTCACTGTGCCTAGCCGCAGATTAGCAGCACATTCTGTTTAGTGTGCAAAGTTGCAGATTAGCAGCACATTCTGTTTAGTGTGCAAAGTGTAAAAAATAAACGTCACATATTCCGTTCACTGTGCCTAGCCGCAGATTAGCAGCACATTCTGTTTAGTGTGCAAAGTTGCAGATTAGCAGCACATTCTGTTTAATGTGCAAAGTTGCAGATTAGCAGCTTATTCTGTTTAGTGTGCAAAGTTTAAAAAATAAACGTCACATATTCCGTTCACTGTGCCTAGCCGCAGATTAGCAGCACATTCTGTTTAGTGTGCAAAGTTGCAGATTAGCAGCACATTCTGTTTAGTGTGCAAAGTGTAAAAAATAAACGTCACATATTCCGTTCACTGTGCCTAGCCGCAGATTAGCAGCACATTCTGTTTAGTGTGCAAAGTTGCAGATTAGCAGCACATTCTGTTTAGTGTGCAAAGTGTAAAAAATAAACGTCACATATTCCGTTCACTGTGCCTAGCCGCAGATTAGCAGCACATTCTGTTTAGTGTGCAAAGTTGCAGATTAGCAGCACATTCTGTTTAGTGTGCAAAGTTGCAGATTAGCAGCACATTCTGTTTAGTGTGCAAAGTGTAAAAAATAAACGTCACATATTCCGTTCACTGTGCCTAGCCGCAGATTAGCAGCACATTCTGTTTAGTGTGCAAAGTTGCAGATTAGCAGCACATTCTGTTTAGTGTGCAAAGTGTAAAAAATAAACGTCACATATTCCATTCACTGTGCCTAGCCGCAGATTAGCAGCACATTCTGTTTAGTGTGCAAAGTTGCAGATTAGCAGCACATTCTGTTTAGTGTGCAAAGTTGCAGATTAGCAGCACATTCTGTTTAGTGTGGAAAGTGTAAAAAATAAACGTCACATATTCCGTTCACTGTGCCTAGCCGCAGATTAGCAGCACATTCTGTTTAGTGTGCAAAGTTGCAGATTAGCAGCACATTCTGTTTAGTGTGCAAAGTGTAAAAAATAAACGTCACATATTCCGTTCACTGTGCCTAGCCGCAGTTTAGCAGCACATTCTGTTTAGTGTGCAAAGTTGCAGATTAGCAGCACATTCTGTTTAGTGTGGAAAGTGTAAAAAATAAACGTCACATATTCCTTTCAATGTGCCTAGCCGCAGATTAGCAGCACATTCTGTTTAGTGTGCAAAGTTGCAGATTAGCAGCACATTCTGTTTAGTGTGCAAAGTGTAAAAAGTAAACGTCACATATTCTGTTCACTGTGCCTAGCCGCAGATTAGCAGCACATTCTGTTTAGTGTGCAAAGTTGCAGATTAGCAGCACATTCTGTTTAGTGTGCAAAGTGTAAAAAATAAACGTCACATATTCCGTTCACTGTGCCTAGCCGCAGATTAGCAGCACATTCTGTTTAGTGTGCAAAGTTGCAGATTAGCAGCACATTCTGTTTAGTGTGCAAAGTTTAAAAAATAAACGTCACATATTCCGTTCACTGTGCCTAGCCGCAGATTAGCAGCACATTCTGTTTAGTGTGCAAAGTGTAAAAAATAAACGTCACATATTCCGTTCACTGTGCCTAGCCGCAGATTAGCAGCACATTCTGTTTAGTGTGCAAAGTTGCAGATTAGCAGCACATTCTGTTTAGTGTGCAAAGTTGCAGATTAGCAGCACATTCTGTTTAGTGTGCAAAGTTGCAGATTAGCAGCACATATTCCGTGTAATATGAAGAAGGCGGGTAAAAAGGGACGGGGAAGTGGACGTGATCCTGATAGTTCAGGGCGCGGGTCAGGACGCGTAGAAACTGTGCCTGGTGCCAGAGCACAAGAAAGAAAGACATCCACCATACCTAGCTTCATGTCTCAGTTTACAGGGCGTTGCAGGACATCACTCTCGAGGTCAGACCACTGCGAACAGGTGGTCGGTTGGATTTTAGCTGATACTGCTTCCAGTCGGTTAAGCACCACCCTGTCTTCCACCAAGTCCACTCTCAGTAGCCAAGAGTCTGGTCAACATAATCCTCACCCTGATCATCCTTCCTCCCACCATAGAGGGTCTGGCCAAAGAAGTGATCCCACACTGGGATATAGTGAGGAGCTCGTCTCATCACCAATCCTTCATTTGAACCTCTCTCCAAGCACGCTTGCAGAGGAACATGAGATCTTGTGCCCTGATTCACAACCTCTAGAGGGTACCCAATCACAAGAAGATGACAGAGGGGAACGGCATTTAAGGTCAAAGGAAGTGGATGATGATGATGATGAGACACAGTTGCCATCAAATCAACCACTATTACTGTCTCAAGACCTTGATGAGGAGGATGATACACAGTTGTCAATGACTGAGTATGTGGTGGGATCAAGAAATGAGGAGGATGATCAGAGTGAGGAAGTGGAGGAGGACTTGGTGGACGATGAGGTCACTGACCCTACCTGGGAAGGTGGAGAGCCGAGCGATGACAGCAGTCCTGAGGGTGAGCCATCTGCAGCACCGCAACAGGCTGGAAGAGGCAGTGGTGTGGCTAAAGAAAGAAGGCGGACCGCACCAAACCGGCCCGCAAATGTTCCACGGAGCACCCCCTTGCGTAAATCTCCCTTGCCAAGGGCTAGGTGTTCTGCGGTATGGAGTTTTTTTAAGGAAAGTGCGGACGACAAAAGAATTGTAGTTTGCAACCTGTGCCACACCAGAATGAGCCGAGGCTTGAACACTAGCAACCTCACCACCACCAGCATGATCCGACACATGGCATCCAAGTACCGTAATAAGTGGGAGGAACGCCCGGATCGCCAATCTGTGTCTGCAGGCCACACCACTGCCTCCTCTTCCCCTGTTTTCGGTGCCGGCCAATCGCCTGTCGAAGGCGCAGGCCCACATACCTCCCGCCCTGCACCTGTACCATCTGAAGCACCATCAGCGACCACATCCACTTCCCTGTCCCAGCACAGCGTCCAAATGTCGTTACCCCAGGCATTTGAGCGCAAGCGAAAATACCCAGCCACCCACCGACAGGCCATAGCACTAACCTCACACCTTTCCAAATTACTGGCCATCGAAATGCTGCCATATAGGCTTGTGGAGACTGAGTCCTTCCGCAGCCTGATGGCAGCAGCTGTCCCTCGGTACGCAGTCCCCAGCCGCCACTACTTTTCCCGGTGTGCCGCCCCCGCATTACACCACCATGTGTCCCGTAACATCACCCGTGCCCTGACCAACGCAGTTACTGGGAAGGTCCACTTAACGACTGACACATGGACAAGTGCTTGTGGCCAGGGACGCTACATTTCCCTGACGGCACACTGGGTGAATGTCGTGGAGGCTGGGAGCGACTCGGACCCTGGGATGGCACAGGTGCTACCCACGCCGAGGATTGCGGGCCCTACCTCCATCAGGGTTTCCGCCAGCACCTACGTTATTGGCTCCTCCTCCTCCGTTTCCACCTCCGAATTCTCTGCGCGCAGCGCCACTCACCCATCAGCCGGTAGCTGGAAGCAGTGTAGCACTGCAGTGGGGAAGCGTCAACAGGCCGTGCTGAAGCTGATCTGCCTTGGGGACAAACAGCACACGGCCTCAGAGCTGTTGCAGGGGATTAGTCACCAGACCGAGCAGTGGCTCTCGCCACTCAACCTGCAACCAGGCATGGTTGTGTGTGATAATGGGCGTAACTTGGTGGCGGCTTTGGAGCTCGGCAAGCTCACACACGTACCATGCCTAGCGCATGTATTTAATTTAGTGGTTCAGCGATTTCTAAAAACCTACCCCAATTTGCATGATCTCTTGACCAAGGTGCGCCGCGTGTGTGCACATTTCCGTAAGTCATCTACAGCTTCAGCCGGCCTGTTGAAGCTGCAGCAGCGCTTACAATTGCCAGCTCACCGGCTGCTGTGTGACGTGAGCACGCGCTGGAACTCCACCTTCCACATGTTGGCCCGGCTTTGTGAGCAGCAGAGGGCAGTAGTGGAGTACCAGCTGTTACACGGTCGTCGCCTCTCCGTTCAACTTCCTCTAATCAGAAGTGAGGAGTGGGAATGGATGTCAGACCTCTGTGAG
Organism: Rhinophrynus dorsalis; assembly: GCA_037306005.1. Lineage (NCBI taxonomy): Eukaryota > Metazoa > Chordata > Amphibia > Anura > Rhinophrynidae > Rhinophrynus > Rhinophrynus dorsalis. Next base: position 65,053,729 of record CM074718.1, read on the forward strand.
GTTTTACGCAATTTTGAGGAATCGACACAGATGGTGAGCGGCGATAACGCTATTATCAGTGTAACCATCCCACTTCTGTGTCTACTGAAACGCTCGCTGCTCACAATTAAAACCGACGCTTTGCATGTGGAAGAGGTGGAAATGCGGGAGGAAGAGCTTACACAAGGTGATAGCCAGAGCACCCTCACTTCGTCTTCTCAGCGACAATTGGAGGAGGAGGAGGAGGAGGAGGAGGAAGACACGGTTGCCTCCGCTACAGAGGGTAGCCATGGAACTTTAGTTCCATCTCTTCAGCGTGGGTGGGCAGAAGAGGAGGAAGAGGATGAGGAGATTGAGAGTCATCCTCCTGGTGAGGACAGCGAAATCTTGCCTGTTGGTACTCTGGCACACATGGCTGACTTTATGTTAGGCTGCCTTTCCCGTGACCCACGCGTTATACGCATTTTAGACAACACGGATTACTGGGTGTTCACCCTTCTGGACCCCCGCTACAAAGAGAATTTCTCATCTCTCATTCCTCCGGTGGAGAGGACAAGCAAAATGGTGCAATACCAGAAGGTTCTTGTCGAAAAATTGCTCCAAAATTTTCCATCTGACAACGCTGGCGGCAGAGTACGTGCTACCTTGGCCAACCGAGAAGGGGAGAAAAGGGGAGCACACAGCAGTTCCGACAAAGGCAGGGCAACACTCTCCAAGGCGTGGGACACCTTCATGACACCCCGCCAGCACCCTCACCCTGATGCGCAGCCTAGTGTCACAAGGAGGGAAAAGTTTTGGAAGATGGTGAAGGAGTACGTAGCAGACCGTGTCAGCGTCCTCAATGATCCCTCTGTGCCTTACAACTACTGGGTGTCCAAGCTGGACACGTGGTATGAACTGCCACTCTACGCCTTGGAGGTGCTGGCCTGCCCTGCCGCCAGCGTTCTGTCTGAGCGGGTATTTAGTGCTGCTGGTGGCATCATAACAGATAAGCGTATCCGCCTTTCCACCGACAATGCTGATAGGTTGACACTTATAAAAATGAACAAGGCCTGGATTTCCCCTGACTTCTCCACTCCACTGGAGGAAAGCCCCGGGTGAACATAAAGTCACTTTAGATATGTTATTTACAATGATGGAAATACTCTGTATTCCCATTCACCCCTTCCACCCAAAAAACGGGTATATGGTTGACTCTTAATCTTCTCATCCTCCTCCTCCTCTTCCATATGCCCTGTGATATAATTTTTATATAGGGCCAGCTCACCAGCGGGCCCTGTTTGACAATTTTTGTATAGGTCAGCTCACCAGCGGGCCTTCTCATATAATGTTTTATTGGGTCAGCTCTCTAGCGGGCCCTCTCATATAATGTTTTATAGCGTCAGCTCACTAGCGGGCCTTCGCATATAATGTTTAGTATGGTCAGCTCTGCAGCAGACCCTCACCCATAATGTTTTAGATGGTCGGCTCAGCTGCAGACCCTCATTCCTAATGTTTTAGATGGTCAGCTTAGCGGCATGCCCTCGACCCTAATGTTTTAGAGGGTCACCAGCAGGCTATTAATCCTAATTTTTCAAGGGTGTGTATGATGCCCTCCTTTATGTGTAATAAAGGGTGTATTGGAGTGACATTTCAGTCTAATTTTTGGCAGCCCTTTCACTTAGTGCATCGGCTTTATGAGTGTTGGACCACTACCTGAACTATTGTACCACAATGTGAATGAGGCCCTCCATTTTGTGATATACAGGTTGTATCGGAGTGCCTCAGGTCCTCCCATTGAATTAAATAGGGCTGGGGTGTTCGACAGAGCAGAAGGTAGTTCTTGGCTTCATCCACTAAGTCACTTCGTCACTTTTACTCAATGGATCAGACCCCACTGTTCCGACTATAAATTTTGGACTTAACAAGGGCAAACGGACATGTTGTAAAACCTGTGGTAGCTGCGGCCTCGGTTCCTGAATGCTGTACCTTACCCGGGCCATAACCACGTTGAACACCTGCTTTACGCTGTGCACGTTTCCCTCTTAATCATGGCCCCAGTTCAGAAAAATCGATGAAATTTTTTGCAGAATTTGCAGATGATATACAAGTAAATATACAGCAAATACTGTTTGGTAACAATTTTTCGCCTAAAATCGTTTTTATCTTCCTTTTTGTGTGTTTTACGGTCAGTCTGTAAAAATGGCGTACTACGGGCGAAACATCGTTCCCAGCAGCGACGTTGGAGTCCAAGATGCATCCAGACATCCTCCCTATGCTGTCCCTGAACCATTTCTGTGGTGTTTCCATCATTTTCTGCCCTTTTCCTATGGACCAGGCACCCTCCCCTCATCAGAGCAGGGGGTGCCTGGTGAAATGCTCGAGTCCTCCCATTGACTTCAATGGGGCTCGGGTGCTCGGCCGAGCACTCGAGCCTCCGGGGGCGCTCGGCCAGAGCACCCGAACACCCGAGCATTGGGGTGCTCGATCATCACTAGTGAACTCCATGCCCAAAAGGGTTAAGGCAGTGCTGGAAAATAATGGTGGCCACACAAAATATTGACACTTTGGGCCCAATGTGGACATTTCCACTTAGGGGTGTACTCACTTATTTTTGCCAAGGTTTAGACATTAATGGCTGTGTGTTGAGTTATTTTGAGGGGGACAGCAAATTTACACTGTTATACAGGCTGTACACTCACAACTTTACATTTTAGCAGAGTGTCATTTCTTCAGTGTTGTCACATGAAAGGTAAAATAAATATATTTACAAAAATGTGAGGGGTGTACTCACTTATGTGTGATACTGTAGGTCTGGGACGAAAGGGTTTCAAGAGCAAAGCAAGGAATTTCCCCAGTTTTTCCCATGCATACAGAAAAAAAAACTGAGAAATGCCTAAACCTGTTCAGCTACTTCAAGTTCAAACCCAGTTACTGTTAGTAAGTGACAATGAGAGTGTTCAAGGAAGATGTATTGTATTTTTGTACCATTTACATGACAAAGTAACTCTTTTAGCTAACAATTTATTTCTGAAACTCCCTTAGTATACGTAACACAGACCTTGTTCTTGAATATATTCTACTACGGTATTTCCAGTCCAAAAACAGCTGAAAGACAGACATAGCTTGTTCTCTTTTGATCTGTGCTCAGATAGCTGTAAATGCCTTTTGTATGCAAACTCACATACAAATTAAAGTAGGCCTGTATAGTTCACTAAACTTTCTATATTTTCCAATTGCTAGGTGTTTCTAGCATATATAGTTTTCATAAATTATTTCTGGGCAAATATTACTACACACTGTGCTATGAATTAAATTAGACAGACCTAAACGTGGGTCATTCCTAATAGGACAGAAAGTGATAAGTTTGACCTTGAACACATCTAAGAATGCCATGCAGTGAATTAGCAAAAAAGGTTCTCACCGTGCCATCTAAATAAAGTTAACTTATTAAAAGCGGTTTTGCAGACAAAATGGTTAGTATAACATGTAGTCAGATCGTTCTCTGTAAAGTGTATGTGGGTGATAAGCCAACTTTTTGCTTAGGTATTGTTATTGCAAATATGTTTAATGGTTTGGAAACCCCTCTCCTTGAATTGCCCCATATGTGTTAAAAGATGGACACCCTCCCTTACTAAACAATACGGCATCAAAACAAGGTAGCATTCAAGAAAAGAGTGTTGTAACATATGAACAAGTCAAAAGCAGAGGAATAGTACTTTTATCATGATATCTCCCTGCATGACAACATTTTATGGGGAAGATGCACGGAACTTCATTAAGGTTATCCCAAGTTTGTAAGGTAACAATCACATTTCCTTTAAAGTGACTATCACTGCAAAACACCTTTAGGGAGTTTTAGATAGTTTTAAGAATCACCTGTATGTTGTATTAGACATTTTTGTTTAGAAAACAACTTATTTATATGTATATATTATGACATCAATGAATTAATTGAAAGAGTAAACCACCTAAAATGGAAATGGACAGGCCACATAGCAAGAAGACTTTGACAGTAGATGGACCAAATGAATTTTGGAAGGGATTCTACTCTATACTAAATGCCCAAGAAGAAGACCAAAGACAAGATGGGTAGAAGAAATTATTGGTACACAGTGGCAACAAAAAGCACAGGAACAAATTTGTTGGAGATTTGCTGAAGAGGCCTTCATGCTGCAGGGAATCAACAATGGCTGCTGTTGATGATTATGCTAATTAAGGCATGACATGCAGGCACTTCCTGTCGTAGCCCTACATTACAGTCCCCACTCCCTGACACTGGTCAGCAATGCATTAGCTACCTCACCTAGCACTGCAAGATTTAAGCAAGGAATGTCACTGTACTGTATGTTAACTTTTTTGTCAGTGTAGCAAGAAGACTTTGTAATGTAGCATGGAACAATAGCATGTTCTGTATTCAGAATAGCACTGATGTTAATATGATTAATGTGCAAGCTTAGATGGATGAAGGCAGATGGAGTGAAGACAGGTAAACTGATGAACAACAGTTTGTATGGTGTGGGGTAGAAAACAAGAAAAATACTGCATTGTCAGTTGTGACAAGGCAATGAATCCAAAGTAGGATTTCACACAAACGTGTAATCCCATCTCTGCAACGTGTCTGTGAATCACATCAATAAGTCAACATCTATGGCAGCGATCTGTGATGCATTATTCTTTATGATGCTACTGGAGAGATGTCAGTATGCTGGATATCTCACAGTAGCAGAAGCAGGTCCTGTGTGTTATTGCCCCAAAACAATTTCACTTGGGATGTGCTTGATTATTTGGAGTTATAGTGTACTCTGGGCCCTTGCTCTATGTTCTTCTAAACTTGTCTGATCCTTGTTTCTGTTCTTTGTGCTATGTTCATGAGACTAGTTCTGTGTACGCTAATCTTCTACTGGTTATCATGTCTGACTTTCTTAATGCTCGTGTTTTAAAGTCCTTGTTTCCTAGTTCATTTTTCTGTAACCCTGTATATCAGGTTCCCTGCCTTGCCTGTTCTTGACTTTATCGCTACTTGCCTGTGTTTGTCTTTATATCTACTTGCCTGTGGTTGTCTTTATCCGTACTTATTTTATGGTATATGGCCACTGGGCTACATGGCTGTGTTCTTTCATATCTACTGTGATCTTGTCTAGATTTGTGACCTTGCATGTCTTAACTCCGCCACCTTATTTTGACAGTCCTGACTCTCCAATAAAGGATGTGGTACCTTATAATTTTGTTATTTATTCTCACTTACCTTGTTCCAAGCCTGTCAGCATTTCTTTGTGCTCCCTCTGGACTTGTCTAACAGATGGACAGCTGCAACGCCCTTCTTGCTTCTAGAAACTGGTTAATTGACAATAAACTGCTATAAATTTACCTGCAGAACCCATATAACTGAACATTCAAGGAACCCATGTGATTCAATGAGGCAGTTTGCCTGCCAAAGATTCGATCATTTTGGATCAGGAATCAGATTAGACCCAGAGGAAACGCGTAGGAGAGATTTCTTGGTGAAAAATAGATAGCTAAATATGTTAACTGACAAATATCCATACTCCCCTCAGTGGATGTTCACGATTTATTTCCATATCAGTAAAAGGAACCTATATGGAGACTTTTTATTTGTTAGTGATGGAAGGATATACACAAAAACTAAGGATGTATGTATCAAAATGCATAATTTGAATCCACTGGAATGGAAAGACTTGTTAAATTTATGTAAGGATAATTTTATAATGATTTGTGCAGCAGACAGCAGGGGTACAGCTAGCAACATCCAAGATACAACTATTATATTGCAGAAGCCTGAACACTCTTGGATGATGATGCATCTTACAAAAGGCATATACGTCAGGAAGTATCTATAATGACCTCAATGAAGCACTGGAAGAATATTTAGAATTAGAAATTCAAATACATCTGTGCTCTTCATCCAGAAACAGCCTTTATATCATGCTCTAAATACCTCTAAGGACAGCAAAAACCCTCCTAGGAGGCCAGTAATAGTGTGAGTTAGGTATTTTACCAACAACTCAGCATTTGTTGATTTTTTTTCCTACAACAGTATGTGTCTTTCAAAGTTTGGCTGAGCTGCTCTACTCTGCTTCTTGATTCTACTGTCTGAGCTTATCCAGTGCTCTGCTATCCATTACTGCTGCCTTCCCTTTGCTGAATCAGCTGACCTCTCTGCTCACCTGACTGCTATCAGCCAGCCCTGCCAGAGTATTTAAAGCAACTTGGCTCACTACCTGATTGCTCTTGTGTTTGCTTCTGGCTGCAAGAGTGTTTTACTGCATTCCTGTTTCCCTGTGCATGACCTGGTTTCCTCTGACAACCCTTCTGGTTCCTGACTCCTGGCTTTTTCCTGACATCGCTGATCTCCATATTCCTGACCCCGGCTTGGCTGAGTACCTGTCTTGGCTCTTGACCCCAGCTTGTCATTTGGTTTGTGCTTCTGGATCACGATTTTGCTTTGTTTGCTTTTGTTATTTTAATAAAGGTGTTTTGCACTTTTGTGTCTGTCTGGTTCCTGCTCCCTAACAGTGTCAAATTTACATATATATATATTTGAAACACATATTGGGGAAGATTTGGGATTTGGAATAAGAAGAACATTATCTGTGGGTTACCCTGGATGTTATATCCCTATATACGTGTATAGATCATCATCATCATCTGATCAAACTACAGGCAGTTATATACTTGTGGATGCTGAAGAAGGAATGCAGAGGCAGTGAGATACTGTGTGGATGCTGATAAAGTATATACCACAGTGCCACTGCTCCCTGGTTTAGAACCACTGGCCCACACCCACATTATGCCAACTGTGATTACATGAAAAATTTACCCCTCACTTTTGTAAGCCATGTTAACAAGAAATGTTTTCCAGATAAACACCTCAGTACATGTGAGCCCTTGTACATGGTATACTTGATCTATTGTGGTTGTGGTATACAATATGTAGGCTGTACAGTAGATGTTTATGGGAGAGAGCTAGGGAATACAGACATTGAACTGGGTATAAATCCAAGGAGAATGATGTCCCTAAACATTTTCATGGTAGTGTTTAAAAGGCTTTAGCATTACGCTTCATCGGACTATACAAGAGGGAATCCTTTTGGGTTTACATATTGAATACTTTGTCCCCAAATGGCTCATTGAGGTGCTGGAGGTGAGCAATATCTTTAGAGGTTAGGGTACAGGGTATACATATTTTTGAGTTAGGGCCTAGTGTTTTGTTTAGGTAAAGTTTTACCTCTAGAAACAACACTGAAAAAAAAGAAAAACGTTCATATTGTAGTGTTTATAGGAAAACAACAATTCTGCTCTATTACAGGTTGCACTCACAGAATGCCAGAAAACTGTCACTCCTCTCTAGTGATAGAGGTCGAGTAGCATGGAATTGAATGGCTCTAATGTTTTTCTGGACTCCATTGGTCCTTTTCTCAAACTGAACACTCTCTAGTGGCCTATTATAAACACAAACACACACAAAAGCTGGTGGGTGGTATCCTATAGATATAGGTACCCCCCTCACCACACCAAGAGCGCTATACAAAAATGTTCAAAGTCACCAATCCTTCAAAAGCGCATCTAAGAGCAATCCCCTTTGAACAGAAGAGTAGTTCCTTGTATAAATGAATTGAAGAACCCCTCAGGGTGGGTACTCACTAGAAGCAGAGGCTACTCCAGTCTCTGGGTGTATTGGCACAGTATTAACTATAAAAGAAACATTGTAAAGTTTGTTGATTATCACCTCTGACGAAGTTACATAGTAACGAAATGCATAAGGTGTTTTTTATATATAGATTTTAGTACACTAACTGTGCAGATAATTTTAAATAAATATCCAGTTTATATACAAGGATCATCTGTCTGATTAGTACTGGGACCCGGTGCCGAGAGTTGGAAGCCTGGGGACCGAGAAAGCTGTGTCTTATTGTGCCAATATACCCGGAGACTGGAGTACCCACCCTGAGGGGTTCTTCAATTCATTTATACAAGGAACTGCTCTTCTGTTCAAAAGAGATTGCTCTTAGATACACTTTTCCTCTGGTTCTTTTTTTCTTTCTATTATAAACACAAGCCTGAAATAAAAATAACCAGTCCTGATCTGCATTGATACTAATATATAGTAACATACTGAAAATATAATAAAAACATATCTGGTATGTGAGGTGGAAAAAAAAGAAAAAGTAGGGGAAAAAAAGAGAAGAAGAGAGAGGTTACTACATAAACAAACATTTGATGAATTCCTATTAATTCTCATACTCCAAAAGACCAGGTGCAGTTAACCCAGGACCACTGCATGATCCACATCAGTGTTGAGACCACTTGATTTCACAGTAGCCACACTATCTATTCAAAAGGTATCTAATTGCTTTAACCTAAATAATCTGTATTCCTGCCTTTTATTGTCTCAAATCTGGTCAATATCCTCAATACTGGTACTCTATATATTACTATCATAGACATTCTGATAGCATCTGGGACACTGTGATCCTTGTCCCCATTTTTAATTATTCTTTTGTGCTCCTTGAATCTGGCCCTCAATGTTTTTGTGTGTGTCCTGTTTACTGGAGTACACAGGGATACACCAATCGATATACTACAATTGTGGATTCACAATCACAATTCTAAATTTGCTTAACGTCTAATCTCTTCTTGTTACTATTGAAAAAACTGGTGGGGTTCCTTGTGTCCAAAAAAAAACAGCCGTCATTTTTTCTTACCACAACCTAAACACCATTTCATGAACATAAAATTACTCTCTACATAAGGATAGTATTTATTGTTCCTAAAACTTAGATTTTTTTTTCAGTTTGTGTGGGAAGGGGGGGTAAACTCCATGTTAATATTAGGTCATCCCTCAAAATCTGCCAATGTTTATTAATTGATTGTTAAATATAGGAATGCTTTTCACTGTATATAATAATAAATCTAACATCTTCTGTTTTACATATTTCACAACAAACCCCTCTTTCCTCCTCTTATATATAGAAACATAGAATCTGATGGCAGATAAGAGCCATTCGACCCCAAGTATGACCCCAAGACCACGCTGTCTTGGGGTCATACTTGATTCTAAATTAACCTTCTCCCCCCATATCCAAGCTGTCACTAGAACTTGTCACTTCTTCCTAAAAAATATTGCAAAAATACGTCCGTTCCTCTGCCTATCAACAGCTAAAACACTAACTCAGGCACTTGTTCTCTCTAGACTTGACTACTGCAACATTCTACTCTCTGGTCTTCCTGCTTCTCATCTCTCTCCCCTTCAATCTGTTATCAATTCAGCCGCAAGAATCACCACATTTGCTCCCAGATACCTTCCATCTCATCTCCTCCTGAAATCCCTCAATTGGCTACCTATAAAGTATCGTATTTCTTACAAGATTCTCCTCCTCTCCTGTAAGTCACTCTGTTCTTCAGCACCCTCTTACATTTCTGCCCTTATCTCCCGCTACACCTCTTCCCGTCCCCTACGGTCTTCTCAAGGGTTCTTCCTGTCCTCTCCCTACACAATTCGAGCCATCTCTCGACTAAAATCTTTCTCACTGGCTGCTCCTCGACTCTGGAATGCCCTCCCCATCACCGTTCGCCAATCATCAACAATCATCACTTTCAAGCAACTCCTCAAAACCCACCTGCTCAGGGAGGCATCTCAATAGCAATGTCCTCCTTCTGCACACTGACAGTCACATCAGAATCCTTCTGCACTTCTTTCAACACACCTTGTACCTGCACTTATAATACTCCTCCTAGTGTCTCTGTTTGTCAATATGAATTCAGCCTAGATTGTAAGCTCCTTGGGGCAGGGTCCCATTCCTAGTGTATGATTCCCTTGCTGCACTTTCCCTCACAAATAATGTAATGATTGTACTTAACCTTAATGCTCTTAACCCCAGTTCTGTCGTTTTTGTATTGTATTATTTCAACTTCTGTTAAGCGCTGTGTACATGTATGGCGCTATATAAATAAAGATACATACATACATACATCTAGTCTGCCCATTTTCCTACTGTAAAAACATCAAACCATTTTTGGTCCTTGCCCTTTTCTTATGTTAAGGACAGCCTTATGTCTGTCCCATGCATGCTTAAATTCTGTCACTGTATTAACTTCTACCACTTATGCTGGTAGGCTATTCCACTTATCTACTACTCTCTCAGTGAAGTAAAAATTCTTACGTTACATTTAAACCTGTGTGCCTCTAGTTTTAGACTATGGCCTCTTGTCCTAACATTTTTACTCCTTTGAAATGTACTTCCGTCCTTCATGTATTTGAATGTTTCTATCATATCCCCTCTCTCTCTTCTCTCCTCCAAGCTATACATGTTCAGATCCTTTAGTCTATCCTGATATTAATTTTCCTGTAAACCAGTCACCATTTTAGTAGCCCTTCTCTGAATTTTCTCTAGCGGATCTATATCCTTCTTTAGATGGGGTCTCCAGTACTGTACACAATACTCTAGGAGATAGTTTCTATTGTAGGTGTTAAATGTTAACACCCGTTTTATCAAACATTTTCCTATTGAAGTCTAGGGAGAAAACTGGAGAAAAAAGCACCTGCAATAGAATTTAGCCCTAGGTGAGTTCTACCTAGTGATCTGTAGAGTGACACGACCACTTCCCTTTTTCAGCTGCTAATGCCCCTAGCTATACAACCCAGCACCCTGCTTGCATTCCCCACTGCTTTATTACATTGCCTGCCTACCTTTAAGTCATTAGAAATAATAACTCCCAAATCCCTTTCCTCTGTCGTTTGTGACAGCACAGTACCCATAATAGTATATTTTTCCTTTGGATTTTTTTGTCCCACGTGCATTATTTTACATTTATCAACATTATACTGCAGCTGCCACACTCTTGTTCATTCTTCTAATTTACCTAAATCATTTGTCATTTGGCTTATTCCCCCTGGAATGTTTATTGGAGATCTTTGTATCATCTGCAAAAATGCATACCTTACCTTGAAGACCTTTTGCAATATCACTAATAAAAATATTAAAAAGAATGGGCCCCAGTACAGATCCCTGAGGTACCCCACTAGTAACACTCCTTCCATCCGAATATTCTCCATTGACTACCACCCTCTGTCTCCTGTCACTCAGCCATTGCCTTATCCATTTAACTATTTTTGCATCCAGACCCAAACACTGCAATTCATTAATGAGTCTTCTATGAGAGACAGTGTCAAATGCTTTACTGAACTCTAGATGAGTTATATCTACTGCTCCCCCTTGGTCTATTATTTTAGTTACCCAGTCAAAAAATCTATGAGATTAGTTTGACAAGATCTCCCTGCTGTAAACCCATGCTGTTTGGTATCTTGCAAGCCATTCAAATTCAGATATTCAACAATTCTTTCCTTTAGCATAGTCTCCATTGATTTTCCCACTACTGATGTAAGACTTACTGGTCTGTAGTTATCAGAATCTTTACTACTACCTTGTTTGTGAAGCAGTACTACATTTGCTACATTCCAATCTTCTGGAACTACTCCTGTCGATAGCGACTGATTTAATAATTTTATTCAAGGTTTTACCAGAACACACTTAAGTTATTTTAATAACTTTGGGTGTATCTAGTCCCATTGATTTATCTGTTTTTACCTTAGAAAGTTGAAGTAGAACTACTTCTTCTCTAAACATGCATGTTTCCCATGTCTTGCCATTTCTTTTTTCTAACAGAGGTCCCTTCCCTTCATCTTCCTCTGTAAAAACTGCACAAAAATATTAATTGAGACAGTCAGCTAGCCCTTTATTCTCATTAACATAGTTTCCATTTTTTGTTTTCAGTAAGTGGGAGGATAAACAGGCAAAAGGGATAAAGAGAAAGGAAAGGAGAGAGAAAGAGGCAAAAGGGGGATAAAGAGGGGCAAGCGGGAGAAAGGCAAGAATTAACTAAAGAGAAGGAGGGGAAAAAGAAAAGTGGGAGAGAAAGATAAAGGTGCAAGATGGCGAAATAGTTAAGAATGGAATAAAGAGAAAAAAGCAAGGGGGAGAAAGTTTTTCTCGTGATCCTTGCTCTTGCCTCTTTCTCCTACTATTGCTTCCTTGCTTATTGATCCACCTTTTCCATCCCCTTTAACACTTTCTTCCCCTCTTGATTCTCGACTCTCGCACTTTTGCCTCTTTCTCCTCCTCTTCACTCATGATACCCCCTTTCTCCCCTTCTTTACTCTTGATCCCCCTTTTGCCTCTTGATTCTTCCCCTCTTGATCCCGCCTTTTGCCTCTTTCCCTCTCTCTTGACTTTCTCCCCCTCTTGATCCCACCTTTTGTCTCTTTTCACCTTGAATCTTGATCCCCCCCTTTTGCCTCTTTCATCCTCAATCATCCTTTTGCCTCTTCACTCTGCACCTCTTGATCCCCCCCTTTTATCTCTTTCTCACCCACTTGCCTCTTGATTCCCCCCTTTTACCTTTTTCTCCCCTCTTGATCACCCATTTGCCTCTTGACTCTCCACCACTTGTCCCCTTTGCCTCTCCCTATCCCATTCTCTACCCCTTTTTTGCCTCCTCTATAAGCACTTGATTCACCCCCTTTTGCCTCTTTCATATCTCTGTTGCCTCAAGTCTCCCCCTCTTGAGTCTTAATCACCCCTTTTGTCTCTCTCTCTCCTTTTGATTACCCCTTTTGCCTCTTGATCCCCCCTGTTTGCCTCTTTCAGTTCCTGTTGATCCCCCTCTTTATTCTTTCTCCCCATCTTGACCCCCACCCCCTTTTGCTTCCATTTCCCCTCTTGCCTCTTTCTGCAAGGAGGGAGGGTGCTGGCGAAGTTCTGTCCATTTCTCAGCACGGCCGTCTCTCTTGATGACAGCCAGCCGGGACCATTTGACATGCGGCGACACAGAAGAGGTGTATGCTGGAGGTTTTTTCATCTTTCTGGGTGCCACTTTCAAACTTGTTTTGTTCAGTACAAGTTTAAAAGTGGCGCCCAGTCAAATGAAGAAACCCCCCAGCATGCGTCTGCGTCGCTGCGTGTCACATTGTCCTGGATGCGTTGCTGCGTATCACATGGTCCCGGCTACTGACTTCGAAGGCCAATATTTTCTATGCTCCCTGCTACTGACTTCAACAGCAAGTGGCGGGGGGGGGGTCAGGCACTTTGGCGGGGGTGTACCTGTAATGTATTAGTCTTTCAGTAGTGTAACACTTATGGATACTTTTGAATCTTCAACCCTCTAACTTTTGGTCATGCCTTCTTGGTATTTTGCTCCGTGAAAATGCTTCCTTTCAAAATCAGAATGATTTAACTTTATCAAATTATTTGATTTATTTAAAAGCTTCTGTCATAGTCTTTCTTTCCCTCATCTCTTCCTAGCTAAATATATCAAGACCTTTGAGTCTATACTTGTAAGTTTTAACATATTTGACTTTAACCATTTTTGTGGCTCTTTTTTGAACTGCTTCCAACATATTAGTGTCCTTCTGGAGGTGTGATCTACAGAACTGGCCCTATCAGTGATATGTAAAGTAGCATTAATACCTCTCTATTAAAAATAGAAACTATGACCCTGTCTGATCACATCCCTGTCTGGATGCATCTAACCATCCCTTCATTTAATAGAGGCAGACCCTCCTGGAAACTAAAGGATCCACTGTTAAATGACAAAGTTTTTGTCACATATCTCACCACCTGTATAGATGAATTCTTCAGTCTTAATAGCTTCCTAGAAATATCTGCATCTGCCATGTGGGAGGTACACCAGTGCTTTATCAGAGGAGAACTAATTAAATATGGCTCAACTAAGAAACAAAAAATCAATAAGGAGATACAGGATCTACTTCAAGCAGTGCATGACTGAGAACCGCTACATAAACAGAGAACTAGTCTGCCCTCACCTTAGTCCTTAGTAACTTCTCTTGTCTCTACTGTAACACAGTAGACAACTCAAACCCTTTTACTGATTCAAGTACACCATATCTTCAAAGCGACATTTGCGGCAAAACACTAACTAGACTTGTTAAATTAAATACTCCAACCAGTTTACAGATAAAATAAAAGATCAAGGATTTAAAGTACAGAAATCCTTTTCTGATATGGTGGCTGCTTTTCACGATCTCTATCAAATCCATCTAATTAGTGTCAGGTTATGGACAACTTCCTACTACAATCTAATTCCCCTAAGATATCTGATCAGGACAAACATGACATACAGCTTCCCTGCACAGATCACAAAATAATGCTAGCTATCAATTCTACTCAAATGGGGAAAAGCACTAGCCCTAATGGCTTACCATCTCCTACTACAACACAAATTTAGAAACCCCCCTGCTCTCCCACCTTACCAACACTTTCAATCAAATTGCATCTGGGGTTCCCTGAAGGCCACATAATGATAATCACTAAACCTGGCAAAGATCCCTTTGTTTTCTGGATTCTGACATTAATCTCCTAAGGTTATTGCTTGTAGAATGAAACATTTTCTACTTTAAAGGGATAGTAATGTTTCATAATAAAAGCAGCTCTAATTAATCATCATAGTATTTGGACTTTGGAGAGTGTTATTTCAATTCTGAGTTGTAGTTCAAGAGTAATTCAGTGACAAAGTATCCCCCTCCCACCCCTTTTACTGATGTAACACTGCTCAGCCAGATCAGAAGGGAGGTGCCCAGGTAGATTGCAGAGAGGGACAATCTTCAATAAAGATAAGGGAAAAACCTGAAAAACTTGTCAAGGGGGCCAGGGCTTTCATTGTTTTCACTATAAGAAGATTGTCCCCTGCTGTTATCTGTCTGGTCTTACAACTAGATTCCACATCTGAGAAGAGATGGATTACACTAGGTAAAAGGGGTGGGAGAAGAAACTTTGCTTGTGAATATCTCTTAAACCATAAAGGTTTGAGAGATAAGACTTATATCATTCTACAAAATAAAATAAAGTTAAAACAAAGTATTACTATCCCTTTAATATATACAAACCAATCTGGTTTTGTTGCCAGGACAGAAACCAGGGACAACATCTCCAAAGTAGTTGATCTGATAAATACAGCCCTTATGAGTAAAATTCTATACCTTTAGTTTACCATTGACACCGAGAAGGCCCTTGACCACATTAGCTGGCCTTATATCTCCTCGGTTTTATCCTACCTAGGACAAAGCCCAATTGTTTCACTACTGTAATGAACCTGTACTCTTCCCCTTCTGCTAGGGTAAAGGTTAAAGGCTTTTTTATCTAACAATATTTGAGGAGGCTGAAAAAGTGTCCATTAAGTCCAGCGAATTCAAAATCACCCCTGTTGATCCAGAGAAAGGCACAAAAAAAAAACATTGAAGACATTTACAATTAAACCCAAAGTGAGTAAAAAAATTCCTTTCTGACTCCAAATGTCAGTCAGATAGTTCCCTGGAACTACAACCTATCTACATTGAAGCCATCTGTTTAGTCTTTCATCTAGTCTTAATGGATGACCTCTTTTTCATAGCTCAGCTCTTTGCATAAATAATTCATTGGATAGTTCTTTGTATTGACCTTGAATATATTTGTAAATGGTAATCATATCACCTCTTAGACATCTCTTCTCTAATATAAACAAACCCAGTTTGGCTTGTCTCTCTTTATAACTTAGATCTTCCAGTCCATTAGATCTTCCAGTCCCTTCCATGTCTCTGCACTTTTTCCAGTTCAACAATGTCTTTTTTTAAGAACAAGTGCCCCAAACTGTACTCCATATTCTAGATAAGGCCTTACCAATGATTTATATAGAGGTAGAATTATATTAGCATCCCTTGCATCTATGCCTCTTTTGTGCAGGATAGTACCCTATTTGCTCGTGCAACAGATGAGTGACTCTGTGCACTGCTGTGAAGTCTATCATCTGTCAGTACTCCTGTATATGTAGCGTTTGTTTCTACAGCCCAAATACATAACCTTATATTTATCTACATTATATGTAATCTCCCACTTTTCTGCCCATTCACTCAGTTTATCTAAATCCTTCTGCAGAAAAAAAACATCCAGCCCTGTATGTGTTTCCTTACTCAGCTTAGTCAGCAAAGATTGAGACACTACTTTCAATTCTCAGTTCTAGATCATTAATAAACAAGTTATCCATTAAACAGACATAACCCTTACAGCTATCCTTAAAGAACTGGCTTGAGATAATTTCACACCACTGCTCTCCAGCATCAGAACAGAAATTGAAAGATGATTATTTTACGGAAGATACTATATCTCTTTAATACAAATTCCTATCTATGCTAAATTCATATATTTGGAAATTAAAAGAAACAAATTCAGAGATGATCAATTCAACAAATGTCCTTTCCAAGAAATGGGTCACTTTTCTAAATCCGGCTAGTACAACCAATGCTGCACGTTCTTCAAGAGCTGGATTTCCACTCCAGATACAGAACATAGGAAGACAGGAAAAAAGAAACGGCGCAAAAATGTCCTCTAAGCATAGTATTTGAGAGCTAGGACAATTCTTCACCAATCACCCATAAAATATTACAATTTCAAGAGGCCATTACTTGCCTTTCAGTGTGACAGCATATACTGGTTCCAACTCCGGTTGAGTATACTTCTTCTGGATTAAATCTTCAATTCACCTGCCATCCACCATTCCGTTTATTCACCACTCTCATGGGATTAAAGACAATTTTTGTGGTAACAGCCACTCTAGCAATAGGGAACCATATACCCAATGCAATCTTGACTGTACCTTTTTTTTATTTTTTATTATCACAAATCTCTTAAAACAGAGTGTATCTGGAATCTACAAAGGCCAGTACTCTCCAATTTGGAAAACCAGTATCAAGATAACACTGATAATTTAAAATAAACAATATGTAATGAAAAACAAATATATATGTCTTATAATTTAAAAGAAATTGCCTAACGCGTTTCGTACCACAATTGCCACTTCTTCAGAGGCTTGTTTTCCTGTTTTCCAATTAATCTTCAAAGTATTTGGGCCATGGAGAGTGTTATTTCAATACTGTCAGCATTGTAGCTCAAGAGTAATTGAATTATACATTTTCCCCCTCCTGCCCCTTTTATCTAGTGTAAGCCCACTCTCCTCAGATGTGGAATCTGGCCCACAGACTAGACAGTTCACAGAAAGGGACAATCTTCTTACTGTGAGAACAACAGTATTGACAGTACTGAGATAACACTCTCCATGGCCCAAATATTACAAAATTAATTGGAGCTGCTTTTATTATGAAACATTACTATCCCTTTAAGGAAATCTTGGCACACTTTCAGAAACATCAACAGCTCTACTGTTATGTGCCCCATAGCCATGGAAGCTTTTAGGAGTGCTTCTGCTGCTTCTAGATATGCTACACCTTCCTTTGTTATGACATCAACACTAGAATGTGTTCATCATTTTCGTTGTTCTATGATGGTTTTAATATTACAAGTTGTGATGGAAATTTGTATGTGGTTTTTTACAAACAGCCTCCTCAGGAAGAGAAGGATCATCATCATTAATTGTGCACTCTTCAGTAACCATGTCTGTCCCTATCAGCATCCAAAGAAGAGAAAAAAAAACCTCACTCTTACTCCCAGTGCAACTGCGTCTTCCCCCACACTCCTATAACACAGAGAACAGCCAGCAGAAAGGAACTTGGATCACAGCTACCTGTGTCTTCTGGGCCACACTGTGTTATTTACATCTGTACTGTATTTCACTGTCCATTCTGTGTACACAGATGTGGAGTGATTTTGGGCACATGGGGGGGTTAGCACAGGGCAGTGTGGTGACGTTCACCTCAAGGATTATAACATTTTAAATATTGTTCATTGTGTAGTATATTGTAATAGTGTGTGTATGTGTGGTATTATTATGTAAGTCATGTAAAGGGATTTGGCAGTGGGGATTCAGAGTGCAGAGAAAATAAAGATTAAGTCCAGCATCCTATGGCTTGCTGCCATGTTCTCCTAACAGTATACTCCATGTATGTGTAACGTGTTAAAGCATGGTGTATTTTCTGTGTTTCTCTTTATGTTCAGCTAATCGCTTTGCTGAAACAACAAAGGAATGGTTGGAATGTTTATTGATTCCTGCTGTGCTTCTTTCATCAGTATGGCTTGAAAAGAGGCATTCTAAGTGGACAATAAATAAGCTCCCCTGACTGATCAACTGAGACAACACTGTTCACATCCTGATTTGGATTCTTATCTTGATAAGAGTGTCTGG
This sequence comes from Rhinophrynus dorsalis, assembly GCA_037306005.1. NCBI lineage: Eukaryota > Metazoa > Chordata > Amphibia > Anura > Rhinophrynidae > Rhinophrynus > Rhinophrynus dorsalis. Next base: position 65,071,834 of record CM074718.1, read on the forward strand.
AAATGTAGGCCATTCCATGACTGGTCAAGTGTACCGACACTGTTCCACTGGAAATGTATATAAGCAGTATGTTTCATCAATAAAGACAGTTCTGTTTTACCCTCCACTATACAAGTTTCAGCTGTATTTCTGTAGGAGATTCCTGGAGGGGAGTTGGCTGGTAATCCTCACCACAGCTTCTTCAAGAGCCAAATACACATGCCTCACTGGTGTACTGGCGAGTGGTGGCCACCTGTTCCTGCCTCCTGTCTGATCCAGAGTATCACAGACAAGAACCCAAGGAGGGGCTCCGCTGACTGGGTGAGCTTGTTTGTACTATGACTTCTAGAGGGGTAAATCTCCTTTTGTTTCCTTGACATCTCACCCCCAGACACCCCTAACACAGAGGTAACAACCAGATCAGGAAGGAAGGTGGATCTCAGCTGCCTGTGTCAGTCAGTCAAGATTATGGAGTATTTTGGGTAAGTCTACTTTCTTCATTTATACTCTCCCAAAATGCCCCCAGAATTCCCACACACTGAGAACAAATTTCCTGCCTACAAGACTCCCTAAAAAACATTCGAGTTTTGCTTTATTTGCCAACCTTAAGTAGCTGAAAAATTGTGCTGCTCTCTAGGGCCTCGATTAAATCCCCCCCCGAGGCAAAAAAAACGCCAAAAACCCCTTTGACATTTCATCATGCACAGTAAGCAATTCAATTATATGTGCTATGAAGAAATACCGGCTAAAACCCCCCACCTCAGGCGATAATGTTGCAGGAGTTTGCGCCCATTGACACACAACAAAACGCTGAAATTTACCATTCAATTCCATGCGTTGGCACTAAGATACGTTAAGGAATCCACTTTAACGTGTGAAAATCTAAACCCAGTTTTTTTAGGTGCAAAGTCCCTTAATGCATCTCAAAATTGCTGATGCAGGAAACAAAGCATACAAAAAACCTTAGTGACCAGTGAATGTATCGATATGGGCCCTAAGCCCCATATCCAAAGCAATCCCAAAATGTGTGAAATGTTAGTAGAATTAATCCTATTAGTTGCCAGTGGGGTATGCTTACCCCACTGGCACTCACAGGGTTAATGTAAGTTAAAAAAAAAAAAACAGCCCCTGACAAGAAATACAATTCAATCTTGTATTTTTCTGTAATCATCCATCTTCTTATCTCCTTTCATACCTGTCATCCTATATTATAATTCGCTAAGGATGTTTGTCAGAAGCCTTCATGAGTAGGACAGTACAATACAGTACAGCTGTGCACGCTGCAGTCATGCGCTGTACAGACTGCCTGCGCCGCGGCTGATACGGAGCTGGGTGCTCTGAATTCAGACCGGAGTCCTCTCTGCTCACCTTCCTGGGACCTCATGACTGCAGCGCCACCAGTGTTGGCCAGTGTACAATTAAAGTTTAAAAATAAATAAATAAAAAAGCCCCACAGATATGTCTGAGGTACCCCTCCGGCACTTTAAGGATTAAATGCAGTCTGGCATATCTGTTAAAAGGAATATGCAGCTATTCTGGTTTAAAAAAATAGTCAGTCTCTCCTTTATTTAAAATATAAAAGTCCTTCCAAGGGTTAAAAATGTCTCAGCTGGCGGTGACAGGAATGCATAGCGCAACAGACCCCCCCTCCAAACCTTTCGGGCCATTGCTGAGTCCGAATGAGGTAATTTTGAACAGAGACTGGCTTTTTATATAGCAGGTGTCTGGCTGGGATGTGTGCTTACCAACCTCCCAGCCAATCAGTTTCTAGTGGGTTTCATCATCCATCCCCCAGAAGCTGATTGGCTGCGAGGTGCATAAGCATACATCCCAACCAATTGTAGGCTGGAAGCCATTTTGAACATAGACTGGCCATATAAAAAAACAGTATCTGTTCAAAATTCTCTCATTTGGACTCAGGCAAGGACCTGAAAGGTATGGAGGGGGGGTCTGTTGCACTATGCTTTCCTGCTGCCACCAGCAGAGGTGTTTTATTATTCAGATATGCCAAACTGCATTTAACCATTAGAGTGCCAGAGGGTTACCCTTCCGGCACTCAAAGGATTAACTCAGGCATATCTTGGGGGCTTTTTTTAATAAAACTTTCATTGTTGTTTATTTTTATTTTAAATGACAGATTTGAAAGAAAATAAGAAGGAAGATTGCAGAAAAATGAAGATTGAAGAAGAAGACAGACAGTGGATGACAGGTAAGTGTTATTCAGATCTGGATTTTAGGCTAGTGTTAGGGGTATTGTAGGGTTAGTGTTTGGGAGGGTGACAGTGCGTTTGAGCTCACGCTAGGTGCTTGACAGTGTGTCAGGTACTGATTGTTAGCTCTTTTCCTTTGATGTTCCCATTATTCAAGCCATTTAGCGCACATTTTGGGAACTTAGCACACAACGGATGTTTGGCCACAAGTCCATTGTGGTTTCAGTTGGTAGGAAAATTGAATACTGACATTTTGTTTTGCCCTACCGCAAGTTTTACCTTCCTCAACTGAATCGAGGCCTAGGTCTCACAAACATAGAATGACATGCAGCGGGAACCTGACACCCATTTATACTATCCATGTGAGAAAAGAAGGGACACTGCAATGGGGAGGGGGATTCAGTCTTACCATTGATTTCAGACAATGAGTTAGGTGGGTAAAAGCTGAAAATCTGCACTTTTTGCAAAAAATTTCCGACCAGTGGGCAGTGCCATTTTTCACCTTTTCAGTTTCAGATGAAAAAATTCCCCTATCCCTACCTAACACACATTGTTTAGATTCCTGTATTTACAGGAAATAAATAAAGGTAACTTCCTTGTTTCAATCTTTAAGAGCTCGTGACATTTCTTACTGAGATTCAGTTTCAGATGATCCTGTGTCTCTCAAGGTATGTACTGCTTAACGATTGCTTTGCTAAAAAATAAAGGAGTCAAATATTTGTATTAATTTCAAGAGCAAGATAATAATACTATAAAAGTATTCGCCTATGTTTGTTTGTATTATATACATGCCTTTTCTCAGGGGATTAATGTGTTTTAGAGAAGACATTGTTTTTATCATTGGGGAAAAGTATAACAGTAGGAATTGCAAGAGGAGCAGGATGGGTAGTATAGATATATAAACAATAAATGTTTGCTGTGGAGGAACACAGGTTTATATTTGCATGGACATTGAATTAAAAAATTAAAAAACATTATACTTGTGAGCATAACTATGTCTAGACAGAAAGAGTTATGTTATTACCAGGGTGTAAAATGTGAAGTCCTTTGCTACTAGCCAGACCTGAAAAGTTACTCGCCACTGCAAGCCAAAGCATACCCACCAGGGCTGAATTTCTACTCGCCAGGGCTGAATTTTCACTCCCCATTGGCTAGTGGCGAGTGGAAATTTTGAGCCCTGTTATTACATATTTAACCCCACAAATGCTACAAAAGGTCTCAGTTCTTGTGTTTGTCAAATGTTTTGTCCCATTGAGTACTCTTTTCATGGATTCATATTTTTCTAACATTTTGTATAACCCTTTGAGTGGCAGAGGAGTATGCAGTGCATTTGGACACATAATAAGGGTCCTTTCAGTTCCTCTTTTTGCTGCTCATAGTGATAGGAGTCACTATGAGCCTCTCCTGCCTCAATTGTTGCTAAATATCACAAGAGAACAACACAGCACGTCTGTCTCGCTCTGTAGCTGCTTCTATTGTGTCTGCCTTCAGCGAAAACATCACGTTTTTATAGCAGAAGTGCGAAAACAATGTAAATCAATGGGCGAAAACTTTTTAGCCATTGAAAAAAAGGTGAAAGATTTTGGCCAATGGGCGAAAGATGCGAAAATTGTAACCGCTAGTTTTAAAGTGGATTTTCCTGTGAAAAAGTGGATAACAACGTGGTTTTCGCAAAATTTCCTACAGGAACACAGCGACAACTTTCACCCATCCCTATTCCTGATCACACATTAGAATAAATGGTTCCCTTTCATCAGTTTCAAATGACCACCAGGCTTCACTCCTATTAACCCTTAGCAACAGAGAGGTATCCAAGGCATTGCAATGCATTGGATACCTCAGATACCCCTTTGGCACTCAATGGTTTAAATGAAAACTGACGCCTTCTTAAACTTACCTTACTTTCACCAGAAAAACCCGATGGCTTCTACCAACTTTGCCATTTTGCCTTTGTTAAAGAGATAAGAACTTCAATCAGACCTGGAATCTATGTTCGTAGAGGCAGGTTTTTTTTACAAATGGAAGCAGGCAGAGTGCACAAGCCTACTTAACCTTTTAAGGACCAGAGTGGTGAGCAATGAGATGGACACTCCTGTGGCCCTAAAGGGTTAAGATAAACATATGAAATGAGAAGAGTTGGAGATCCTGTGGTATGTCCGTCTCGGTGGACTTGACATCTGAGAAATATTGCAGATATTGGGTTTGTTTCTATTACTGTGCTAAAACCGGCGTTACAAGAAAAACAAGCAATGTGTATTTTGCAAATGTGTTACGCCAGGACCACAGTAAAACAAAAGTGGTGTAGACAGCACATTTCAGAGTACTAACAAAATTGGCGCTGTCTGCTTCTATTCAGCAACTGTCTAAAAAAATGCGCAAAATTTCAAAGTCCAAGGAAATAGGAGGACGTTTGAAGACAGAAAGATGATGTATACTGTATTCTGCACTGCTTATGTTCCAACAACAATGGTTTTGAAACCAACTGGAGAGACACCACTAGGGAAGAGTGTGAGGAGGAAGCGTGAGGGGAATAGACAGCAAGAAGTGCAAAAAGACTGGTATGGGGATAGTGTGAGAGACAGCTGGAGAGACAACACTAGGGAAGAGTGTGAGGAGGAAGTGTGAGGGGAAAAGACAGCAAGAAGTGCAGAAAGACTGGTATGGGGATAGTGTGAGAGACAGCTGGAGAGGCATCACCACGGGGACAGTGTGAGAGACAACTGGAGACAAACCACCACGGGGAGAGTGTAAGAGACAACTAGAGAGAGGAGAGACACCAGAAAAGGGAGAGAGAACTGGAGAGACATCAGCAAGGGCAGAGTGTGAGAGGGAACTGGAGAGAGAATAGACACCAGCAAGGGGAGAGTGTAAGAGAGAAGAGAAATACCAGCAAGGGGAGAGTGTGAGCGAGAGGAGAAACACCAGCAAAGGAAGAGTGTAAGAGAGAGTGTAAGAGAGAGATGGAGAGAAAGACACCAGTAAAGGGAGAGTGTGAGAGACAGCAGAAGAAAGGAGAGACACCAGTAAAGGCAGACTGCAGTATCTACTGTTCATGACTGCTTTTGTGCATTTGGGCACTCTCTACTGTGCATGACTGCATCGAACAAACGTACATCTGGCCTTTTATCACGCATTTTGGCCAGTGTACATCGGATTTTACACTAGTCTTCTATATAAAGCCGCTAAACTGGTATTACATGAATGGGGCCCAGACTCACACAGTTCAAAATTACATTTGAGAAGAGGACTCTAAAATTTCCACTAAACTAAGAAACTACTTGCATTTATGCAGTTATTTTATTCACACTTTGGAACTACAAACCCTTATAAAAACTCTGCCTAGAGAAAAGGCAGTTTGACTTTACATAGCATGAACTTTTATAACATGTAAAGACAAAATAAAGAGCAACATTAAGAGTTTTAGCTGCTTACATTTTATATGTAATAATTGCAGCAGCCACTGAGAAGAGCTGTCTAATGGGTGATATGATTACCATTTACAAATATATTCAAGGTCAGTACAAAGAACTAGCCAATGAATTATTTACTCAAGGAGCTGAGCTAGAAATGAGAGGTAGTCCATTAAGATTACAGGAAAGGTGCTTTCGACTAAAAGGGATTTTTTGCAGTAAGGGCGGTAAAGCTATGAAATTCTTTGTCTTGGGATGTCGTGCTTGCAGATACTGTAACTGGATACCTATCCAGCACAAAACAATATTTATGATTATGACAGATGGCTTCAATGCAGATCTAGGGGAACTATTTGACTGCTATTTGGAGTCAGGAAATAATTTTTTTTTCATCCCACTTGAGGTTTTATTGGAAATGGCTTCAGTGAGGTTTTGGGGGTTTTTTTTTGCCTTCCTCTGGATCAACAGGGTTGATATGACATGGACTGGACTTGATGGATCCATGTCTTTTATCAGCCTCATCAACTATGTTACTATGATGGGAGATGTAGCAGGCTGCAGATTGCCTAACCCTAATGTATCCATGCACAGCTGTAGTATGCATTTTTAGGCTGCAATACTAGGAAAAAGTGGTGCGATTCTGTGTTTAACCAACTGCACCATAAGGGAAACATAAAAAATTCCTCAAATTCCCATTTGACCCCTTGAATGCTTGAGTAGTTATGTGATAAAGAGGTGATAAAGTGGAGATGACTTCTCCAGTGATACTGCTTCTACAGTTCCTATGTTATTCTATGGAGTCTATGCACTAAGTGATATTGCTGAGGACGTAATCTCCACTTTATCACCTTTTTATCACACCTTAGTACATCTCCCCCACTGTGTTTGAGGCCTCCCTTGTTTAAGGGGATAAAAGCTGCATTTAACTCTTTGAATGCCAGAGAGGCATCCAACACACTGCTTTGCAATGCTTTGGGTACCTCTCTGGCACTCAAAGGGTTTTAAATCAGTGGTCATTTTTTTATTAATTTATTAATTTGCTTTGCATCATAATTGCACCATTTTAGTTTAGTTCATTAGCCCCAATGTCCACACTTTAATGTATTTTTGCATTCATATTTACCATCAGTACTATAACACCTAGATTATATCTAATGTAAAGTGCTACATAACAGTAGCTCTATATAAATACAAATAACACTGTTTTGCTTTCCATTAGATAACCTACTGTTTGCTGGAAACACATAGGATGAATACATAATCAGCTCTGTGCAACAAAGATGGCTGTTTGGAATAATGACCAGGAAAAAGGTATATGCATTTTACATTAATAAAACACAACTGGGGCATTAGATGTTACAGATATCTTCGATATATTGTGAAGCTTTGTAATGGATTGGAAATATTTCTAGATTTCAAGTGGTAAAATATATATATATATATATATATATATATATATATATATATATATATATATACGCTGTTCTTGGTGGTGGGCATACTTGGGAACTCTCAGGGTTTGACCCTGAGACTCAGGGTTTTGAACCAAATCTCATGGTCCCAGGGTGAAGGGCCAAATTCTTGGGGAGAGAGAATCCAGTGTTTTCTATTTACACCAATTTTTTATTTATTTAATGTCCCAATTAGTGACATTTCTATCAGAATGATAGAGGGATAAGTCCTGTTTATCTTCTGAATGTTTAAGAAGTGATAGCTCAGAACTGTAACATGTTAAAGGTTCTTTGAGGACTGACTGGAACATCTCTGGGTTAGAGCCAGCATTGATATAGCACCTACAATCTACTTTCTTGGGAGCACTAAAGGTTAATATTTTAAAGATATCAGCGTGAGCTAATTTCAAAAGTTCCCAGGTATGGTGGTGGTGGTGGGGGTGCTTGAGGACAGGTTTGAGTGCCTTCCTCTCTAAGGCAGTGATTCTCAACAGTAGATCTCAAGAGTATACACCAAGTTTTAAGGTGATCACATATGCCTTTAAAGGGATAGTAGTAGATGAAAATAAACAGAGCTCCGATTCATCAGTATAGATATCTCACCATGTACAGTTGTATGTCAATCGCATCGGACTTGTAGTTAGAGAGTTATTAAGTTATAAAGGATCCCCCTCCCTCCCCTTTACTTACACATCACGTTGCATCTCATGTCGGTTCGGAAGGAGTGCAGTGAAGGACAATCTTCAGTGAGCACTGGAAAAATCCTGCCCTCCTTCGTGTAGGGAGGCAGGGTTTTCTTTAGGCTCACTGCATGAAGATTGTCCCTCTCTGAAAGCTGTCCAGTCAAGCAAACAGATTCCACATCTGAGGGGAGCCAGCATAACATAGTTAAATGGGCGGGAAGGGGATCCTTTCTAACTTAAAGGGACAGTAATGTCCCATAAAAAATGTTTAAAGATTAAAAAATAAGCTAAATGCCACAAATCCTATCTCTCAAACCGCTATGGTTTGACAGATATCCTCTGTTAAAGTTTCCCTCTCCCTCCTCTTCTCCTGACATCAGCTGTAAACTGACAGCAGGAGTTCCTGGTCCGGGGACTGACAAGCGGCTCTTCTGAAGAGCTGCATACTTCTTTGGAACAGTCTACAAAGTGTGCCTGGTTTGCAAGCACACTTTTTAGACCGTTACAAAGAAGTAATTCTTTTTAAATCGCACTATTGTGGCTCTGCTGAAGAGCCTCCTCGTGTCGCCCGACTCGGATCTCCTTCTGTCAGCTTTACAGCTGACATCAGGAGAAGGGGAACTTTAACGGAGGATATCTCTCAAACCATAACTGTTTGAGAGATAAGATTTGTGGCATTTAGCTTATTTTTTAAATCTCTGCAACACTCTAAACATTTTTATGGGACATTACTATCCCTTTAATAACTCTTAAACTACAAGTCGGATAAGACTGACACATTGCTCTACATGGTAAAAAAAACTATACTAATGAATCGGAGCTCCGTTTATTTTCATATATTACTAACCCCTTAAACAATTATGCTAATTAAAAAAAAACTCACACTATAGGGTTATGCAGATTCCTGTTGGGTCCTGCAGAATTAATTTTTTATAAGCGTCCCTGATTTAAAGTATTATGTATCAGTGGCTCAGTCATTTTGATTGCAATATCTGTGCTTAACCATTTGAGTGCCATAGGGATGTGCTACACATTGCTCTATAACACTTTGCATACACCTGTGGCACTGAAACAGTTATTGACAAAGCCATAAAACCAGACCTGTTAGTGTGTCCCTTGTACTGGAGTTGAGAATCACTGTTCTAATTAGGGCCATATGTTCAAAAGAAAAAGGAACAAGTTCTGGGTCAAAGCAATTACACTATAGGGACGAACTATAAATTGACTTAAATGGGGACATTAACACCGTAAATGCTACAGGTCTCCAAAGCATTGTGAATCCTCTCTAGCATTCAAGGTTAAAAATCTCTATTTAAATCAATGGCTATGGGCTAACAGACAAAACAAAATATCGGCAGTTCTGAACACACAACACCCGTCGCCAGAACATCAAAATCTCGCCCATTGAGGACAATGTAGAAGCGAAGCCCAGAGCTATTCAAATGTTGGAGTTAGGGCTAACACGAGTTAAATTGCAACATTTTCCTCCAGAAATCTAACACACATTTTTTTTGACGAACATCACACAACTCAGAGTAGAAAACCACCGTCGAAGAAAATAAAACAGAGAAGCAGGTCATCCAAGGACATAAGCCAAGCATACAGAGGTCAGATATTAACCCATGCAATGCCTAGCAAATACAACAACAAAGCCTACAACAGTGGTTCACAACCCCTCCACCTAAGACACCCCTAACATGCAATCATGATGTTCCTGGGCAACCCTTGAGGGCACAAGGGAATTCCCAAATAAAAATGACATATGCCCAACATCAGGTCCCACTGTGTCAATGGCAATGAGGAGAATATAGTGCATCAACTGTCCCATACATACATCTCCCCAAAAATGTGTAAAACCAATATAACCAATCACTAATGCAGAACATAGCAACATGAGACAAGTGACGCACCCTGAGCTGGTGCACATGGTACACCAACATGACATGACACCCTGGTTGTGAACCACTGGCCTGCACCATACAAACAATAAGAATCAAGCAACCCCACAGGGACAAGGGGAACACAAAACAACACAATATAAACCATCCCAAAACACCTTTGACCAACAGGGGTTAACACACAACACAACATGCACACCTGTCACTCCAAGAACAAATCAAGTTCACCTATGTAGCCTCAGCAGTCAATGGAGACAAAACACATACCTGACAGGTACATAGCAATTACAAATAATCACACCACTAACCACAGACACACCAGAAAACAATTACCTGGATAACACACACCTTACCATTAGTCCATTATGACCACATGATACAGATAAAAGGGAAAAAAGGAAGGGGTTAACCATCCAGATGAGAAGCACCAGGCGGTGCCTCCCTCATCCCCAAAAAACAAACCGAATAACTGACGTACACTACAGGAGTATACTAAACCAAACAAAAGCTTTATCAGACAATACAAAATTAATCAAGTGAATACATGAAATCAATTCAAAACCATCCAGCACAGGAATATGGAGTCATGAAGACATTCCAACATTGAATAATGCCTCTATAGACTGAGAGCAAGTATATGTAAAGCAAACGTGCAATATCATGTATCTATAAACAATTCAAAGTGTCCCATTAGCAAAGTGCAATATCATCATACATATAAAGTGCAACGTGATAATAATCAAAAAAGTATGAATACACATATATTTATCTCGATGACTCAAGGTCAATACAAAGAACTCTGCAATTAATTATTTACTCAAAGAGGTAAGCGAATAACAAGATGTCATCTATTAAAGGGATAGTAATGTTTCACAATAAAAGCAGCTCCAATTAATCTCCATAGTATTTGGGCCATGGAGAGTGTTATTTCAATACTGTCAGAGTTGTACTTTAAGAGTAATTGAATGATAAAATATCCCCCTCCCACACCTTTTACTGATGTAACACTGCTCACCTCAGAGCAGCAAGACTGTCTGGATGTATCACAGAGAGGGACAATCTTCAATGAACATAAGGAAAAACCTGTCAAGGGGGGGCAGGGTTTTCCCTTATGTTCACAGTAAGAAGACTGTCCCTTGCTGTGATCTGTCTGGTCAAGGGACCAGATTCCACATCTGAGGAGAGGTGGCTTACACTAGGTAAAAGGGGAGGGAGGGGATACTTTATTATTCAATTACTCTTGAACTACAACTCTGACAGTATTGAAATAACACTCTCCATGGGCCAAATACTATGAAGATTAATTGGAGCTAATTTTTTTGGAAACATTACTATCCCTTTAAGACTAGAGGAAAGGCGCTTTTGACTAAAAAAAAAAGGCAGATATTTTTACAGTAACGGTAGTAAAGTTATGGAATTCTTTGCCTTGGGATGATGTGCTTGTAGATACTGTACCTGCTTTAAAAAAAATGGATACCTATCTAGCAGAGAACAATATTGAGAATTATGACATATGGCTTCAGTGCAGATAGGCTGTTGATCTAGGGAACTGACTGCCATTTGGATTAAGGAAGGAATTTGTTTTTACCCACTTGGGGCTTAAATGGAAATGGCTTCAATGTTTTTTTTTTTTTACCTTCCTCTGGATCAACAGGGGTGACTTTGCATGGGCTGGGATTGATAGACGAATGTTTTTTTTTCAGCCTCATCAACTATATTGCTATGTTACCTGTGATTAAGCTGACCTGTAGGAGTGCCCCAAGCCAACATCAGCAGCTCAGTTTTAACCCTCTGAGTGTCAGAGAGGTTTCTAATGCATTGCATTTGTTGTATACATCTCTGGAGCCCAAAGAGTTAAATCTGTCATTTCAGCCTTAAGTCTTGATGCTCCACATTTTCTACCTTGATGCTAATGTGCAGTATTTGTAATGTTTTTCACACAGAGCAAAACAGAGTATTATTTCGATTGCTGGAGCAGGAAGTTCATCTGTTTGAGGCTCAACTGTTTCAGCACTACCAAAGATCAATTGAAGAAGGTAAATCAATTTCACTAACCTTACAAATGGAATTATTGAGGCTGATGTACCAAAAGGGACTGGAACAATTCTGGGGCAACCCAGTTGTGCTATAGGGGACAAATAAAAATACAAAACTTGAATTACTTAGCAATGTGCTGGAGACATATCTAGCCTTGAAGGGGTTAAACAGTTATAGACAGGACTGTAGTAGATGCTAAACCCCCCTGGTTACACTAGATTGCATGAGATAAGCACCGATTTTGAAGCATAACAAAAATGGGATGATTTACTAAAGGCACAATTGGAGCCTGAAGACATTGTATTATATATGATTTACCCAAAAATGCATTACCTTTGCCTGAAGACCTATTCATTTCCATGAAGTCTTTGAATCTTCTTTGAAGCCTAAAAAAATGGGCTACTTAAAATAAAAGATGCCCTGACTGCTGCTGAAGTATAAAAAAAAAATAAGGAAAAACCAATTCACACTACCCTATTGGCAAGTGATAAAAAAACGGACTAGTTTGGGCATTTACAGGTTTTTATTTTATAACATTCATGTCTTAGTTTCAAGAACCAAATTACACTATGACCATCTGTTCTTTAGCTAGAAAAATCTTCTCAAATAAATTTGCAGAAGATATTTATTCACGCTTTTAAAGCGGAACTACCACCCCTTACAAACATGGCCCCAAATAATTACCCATCTGGAAACTAGCTGCTCAGTAGCGCTAGTCACCAGAATTATTACCACGTGAATGAGAATTATACACTGCTCCCGGACTGACAGGCAGGACGGAGCGCAGACATCTTCCCATAGTGACATCTGTGCGCCTGTGATGTCAGTCCCTTTTGGAACTGAAAGTCTCTTAGCAACGCCTCCTAGAGCAGACTGGGACTGACAGAGCAGACGTTTCTGTGGAAAGATGACTGCACTGTGTCCTGCCTGTCAGTCCGGGAGCAGTGTATAATTCGCATTAACGCGGTAATAATTCTGGCGACTATCGCTACTGAGCAGCTAGTCGCCAGATGGGTAATTATTTGGGGCCATGTTTGTAAGGTGTGGTAGTTCCACTTTAATATAAACTTTACGTAATTTAAATTAGGTGACAAACACATCCTAGTAACACTACAGCTTTTATTACTATGGCTAGAAAATTCTAATGGCCCCTGTGAATTATGCCCTTGTGCCTTGGTTTAAGAGATAACACTTTTAATCAGTCCTGGATGTCATGTCAGTAGAGGCGGCCATGATAGTTGCTGACAGATTTTTCAAACTGAAGCAGGCACACTGCATGGGCCTACTTAACTCCTTTTAAGGACCACGGGGTGCACAGTGCATTGCTTTGCAATGCTTTGCACACCCATCTGGTCCTTAAAGGGTTAATATTACCATGCACAGTGGGCAGAGTTTGTGCCCTATGTTCATGACATCCAGGACTGATTGTTCAAGAGATAAGGTAAGTGGAGAGTAAACATTAGGTGGTGTTACTGCTCCAGTGATTAAAGGTAATTAGTGGTGTATATTCTATCCATTTAACTCTTTGAGTGCCACAGGGGTCTTCAACTCATTCTCTAAGGGTTAATCATCCATTGCATAGTACTAGAAACCTCTGTCATCTATGGCAGGGCTGTCCAAGTTCGTTCCTCAAGGGCTACCAACAGGCCAGGATGTAAGGATTTCCCTGATAAAGCACAGGTGAGTTAATCAGTGACGCATTCATTTTGATTGTCCCACCTGTGCTCAAACAACGAAATCCTTTAGCGTGCCAGCGGGGTTCTCAATGCATTGAGCACCTTTCTGGCACTCAAAGGGTTAAATTCTGGACTGTTGGTAACTCTACAGGACAAAACTTGGGCATCCCTGGCATAAGGAGATAATCTAAGACTATTAAAGGGATAGTAATGCTTCCTATGACAAGCAGCTCAGATTGTTCATAATAGTTAAAATGATAGTTATACAAATATATATAAAATGTAAAAATAAATAAGTTGTACGGTTTATCCTCCTGAGTAAGATAAGGGTACTCAGAATGCTGAAAGGTGTTTTATTCGGAAGTTATTACAGCTCAAACTTGAATTTTTAGGTGCAGTGGCCTGAAACTTCCCAGTGGCGCTACACCATCCTATCGAGATCTATGGTCAACTGACCAGAGCTGTCCTTATTATGGTGCATCAACAGTGCCACTGTACAATTTCAGGCCACAGTGATACTGCACCTTAAAAACTAACGTTTGGGCTTTAATAACTTTTGAATAAAACACCTTTCAGCAGTGGGAATACCCTTGTTTTACTCAGGGGATAAACCCTAAAGCATATATTTTTTTACATTTTAAGTATTACTATCCCTTTAATAGTACTCATGTCTGCTGTTCTTACTGTGCTAATTACATTGTAATTATAAGATGAAATTTATCCCTCAAGCCCCTTTTCCCGATCCCAAGCCACCTCCCCATAGATCTGATAAACGTTCATTGTACCGGACATATCACAACGAGGGACAATCTTCTCTCTGTCAGTATGAGGAAAATCCTGCCCTCCTTGACGAAACAGGGCACGTTTTATCCTAATACTGACTGAAGATTGTCCCTCATTGTGATCCTCTCTCGGACAGAAATGCTGACATCGGGAAAAGGGACTGGAGGGGTAAACTTCATCATACAGAGTAACAAGCAAGTTTTGCACCGTGAGAGCATCAGACATCAATACTATTAACTATTATGAGTGATATGAGCTGGTTGTCAACCAAAACATTACTAATCCTTTAAGCAATTTCTATGTGACAAGTCGCAGTAGAATAACGTCTTCATTTTTCCTTTAGAAAGTGCATCTTCGTGTCCTTGTGCGGATGAGAACAATGAAACACAAGTCCTACAAAGGTTTCTAAGAAAATTGAAAAGCTGGAGATGTGCAATTTATGGTACTATATTCTATCCTATTTTTGCAGTTTGGGAAGTGTTATGGTTTCCGACTGCTGTGCTGGAAAATATGTTTATTGAGAAAACAAATTTGTATTAATTAACCCTTTGAGTGCCAGAGAGGTAACCAATGCATTGGCTAAAACTAATTTTATTTCCATAATTGCAACTTGACTAAAACTAACAGTTGCAATGAGTTGCAAGCCATTCAATACCTCTCTGGCACTCAAAGGGTTAACATTTACAAAAACCTCATCACTCTGAAGGAAATGTATGTCACTGAGGCTGATGTACTAAGTAAAAAGTAGCAGATTTCTGGGGCAAAATTTACCTTAGGAATCAAATCAAAATTCCCATTGATTGAAATAGAGCTTTTACCCTCTTGAATGTTATCTGAGTGTGAGCTCCCTGCATTTCTGTTTCCAGAGTGCTGTCTGTTGGGATTGTGAAAGTAATGATAGTGATGGGGGTTATACACAAAGGCGTGATAAAGAGGGGATAAAGCAGAGATGACTTCTCTAGTGATATCACTTCTCCAAGTCCTATGTTATTCTATGGAGCCAATGCGCTAAGATTTCTCCAACTTTGGATCTCTTAGTGCATAAGCTCTATAGAATAACATAAGAACTGGAGAAGTGATCTCACGGGAGAAGTTATAACCACTTTATCACCTCTTTATCACGCCTTAGTGCATCTTCCCCAATGTAACAATTACTGCAGCTCCAAAGACTTCTTCCAGTCTGTTATATATAGCATATAGAGACCTCAGAGATAATGTGGGGAAAGTAAACCCCACTGGTAACATAGTAACATAGTAATTTAGGTTGAAAAAAAGACTTGCGTCCATCTAGTACAACCCTTTTCCTATTCCTGTTTACAATAGTTGATACTAACCTCTGATGCCAATGGATGTATGTCAGGGTATGTGAGGTGTAGTGGGGATAGGCAGACAATCTCCTCTATCATTGGGACTATAATTCCAGCAAGGCCCACACACCTGCCCCATAACATTCACAAGGAAACTGCTTACAATCGCACCATTTCTACACTCGCACCATTTCTACACTCTACACCATGTTTGACCCTTGGAGTAACAGAGAGGTGTGCAACACATTGCTTTGCAATGTGTTCCATTCCACTCTGGCACTCAAAGGGTTAATGCAGAGCTGTAAACAAGGCGTGGAGCAAAGGAACACACAAAATCACCCACAGACTATCCCATCGCCCTCCCCTTGTCACAAGGGGCATTAAAGGGGGGAATATTGTTATACGTAGCTTAGTAACATGATGGCAAAGCAATGTGTCGGATACCCCTCTGGTACTCAGAGGGTTAACTGCCTACAGAACTAATAGATGACTCCTACAAATTTTGTCTGGCTAGAAATGTTTGCTACATTTATGTCCACACTTGGTAAAAGTAATGACTAATTAACCAAGATTATGTATACATTATATAATAAAGTGATGAAATGTATCTTTAACCCTAAAATGCGCCTATTTCTTTACAGGTACCAGGAATACTTCTGCTCATCAAAGTGAGTACTACATTTATTTTTCTGTGCAAACAACTAAACTGCAGTAAAGACAAATCACAAATCCTAGTGCAGGTGTAGGCAATATATGGCCCTCCAGCTGTTGGAGAGTACAATTCCCATCATCCCCAAACAGCCACTAGCTGGTTAGATGTTGGAAGTTGTAATCTCCAACAGTTGTAGAGCCAAAGGTTGCCTTCCACTGTTCCAGACCTGATAGATGTCTCTGATTTCACGGGGCAGCCTATGGCTTCTTGTCCCTGGTTCCTGCTGTCAGGGCAACCACTAAGAAGGGACAGGGGGAATGGTGTACCAAGCCCCAGCAAGAAGGCAGGCATGGGAGGGAAGTGTCAACATTACTCTTACACTGTGATTTGAATTAACACAGGCAACTGGGTTTTTCATTGAAGCTGTGACAAGGCCTGTGAAGTACAATGCTGCACACGATGAGACTTAACAGAACTGCTCTAAATGAGCTGAGGTGGGCTTACCCTCATACTGCCTGTGGATTGGCTTGCAGGGCACATCTTGCTCAAGCCAGTCCAGTGGCAGTATGTGGCTAGGCTCATCCCAGCTCCTTTAGTGCTGTTCTGTTCAATCACATCACCTGACGTTGTGGCATATAGTGGCATATATATATATATATATATATATGCGCTGGTGAGTCCTGTTCCCTTTTTGTCCCTCTCTCTGCCATTTTTACTTTCTGCATGCCACCTTTGCCCTTCTTTTCCCCTTTTTGTGTCTCTTCCTCCATATGCCCATCTGCCGTACGCCGCTCTGCCAGGATATTTGCAACTACACCTTTTTTAGTAGTCTAAATTAGTTTATTTTAAATACACTGCCACTGCTCCCAAGCCACGCTCTCTAACCAGTGCTCCCCATCTGCTAGCAGATCACTCAAGTGTCACCTAAACTGCTATCTAGCCAAGAATTACATCCACATCTGATTAGTGGCATACCTCCCAACATTTCAAATTGCCAAAGAGGGACACTTGGGAGGTATGCAGTTGCTAGCTGGGGATGTAGTCTATATGTTGCCCAACCCTTCTCTATAGAATACCATCAAATAGAAATTGGAGAGTTTATTTCACTGAAAAGTTTTCTCCAATTTTAGCATTTTTTCCCCCCAAAGTGCTTTGATTATCCTTTGAGCTACATCTATATCTGCAGACTCTTTTCACAAATTTCAGATAGGAGGCTGAAAATTGATGGAAGATGTGAACTTAAATAAACAAGAAAACTGACATTAATTTATACAACTAAAATACTGCTCCTTTAATGTTCACTGTTCCTTTTCTTTCCAGAGTTTCACGCTGATGAACAGTATTTCCTAATTATGAATGTGCCCAAACATATATGGAAGCATCTTATGAGGTTGTTACAGTTCAGTGAAGAAGAGATTGAGCAATACACTGCAGAAGATGTGGGTGATGACATTCAAAGGCGCTATGACTTGCTTCAGCTGTGGCTTGTGAGGAAAGAAAATATTGAGAAGAATAAACTCATAGAAGATATTTATTATGCATTGTCTGTTCTGAAATGCGTGCGTCTGGCTGAAGCATTTAGGTTCATGTGCAGCAGTCATGAAAGAGGCAGATCAGGTAAGGACTGTATTATTGTATTTTGTTTACATGCTGTCTGTGTAACTCATTGACTAATCAATGTAGGTCTTTCACACAATCTGTAATTTTTATTATTGGTTTTGACAGTAACAACTAGTGAGATGTAGTTAGTGTCGGTGAAAGAATTCAGATGAGATAAACGTCTCCCTGCGTTTAGTACTGGAGCTCTGTAGGCAGTGTGTGGTCCAGAGGCCAGAGTCTACACCTTCTGAAAGGGGAAGGAGTAGTCAATTTCACATATCAATTAATATTAATCAGATTGTTTTACATAGTGAAGAGGGGTAGGGCGAGACAGTGCACAAAACACCATCTAAGTGTAGTATTTTATTTTAGCAAGCAAAATAGCATAAAATATGAATTAAAATAAAATAAAAAAATCACAGATCACAGATCTTTTTTATCTTGTCTAAAGACAAGCTGCAACAAAAATCTATGCTGTGGGGCTCTGGGGGACTATTTATATAGGGAAAGAATATCACAGTGATTCAACAGTGAGATAGACAATAATATATGGTACACATTGCAGGTGTATTTAAGATCTGAGAATGTAGAAAAGGCTGCTTCTCAGAGCAACCAGTTCTACAGGGATACTGAAATATTGTATAAACATCACTGACACAGTCTGACTAGCAAGCTCTCTGGAAACAAAAATTCAATGAGCTGACTGTCATAAACATAAAAAGGAAAAAAAAGATGGGAAAATAATTAAGCTTTGGCTGTTTGATGTTCCATATTAGACACTTGTAAAGCCATTTATAAAGTCAAAATGAGGTGAAACTGTCTCTTTGAAAGTATCCTATCACATAAAAACAATATTGGTAATTCTGAAAGAGCTTTTTTTATTAGGAAACAATTAGATTACTTGATTTTGCAAATTAAAGGGATATTAATGATTCACAAAAAAGCAGCTCCAATTAATCTTTATAGTATTTGGGCCATGGAGAGTGTTATTACAATACTGTCAGAGTTGTAGTTCAAGAGTATTTGAATGATAAAGTATCCCCCTCCCGCCCCTTTTACTAATGTAACACTGCTCACCTCAGAGCAGCAAGACTGTCCAGATCGGTTGCAGTAAGGGACGATCTTCAGTGAGCATAAGGAAAAACCTGAAAAACCTGTCACGGGGCCAGGGTTTTCCTTATGTTCACAGTAAAAAGATTGTCCCTTGCTGTGAGCTGTCCGGTCAAGGGACCAGATTCCGCGTCTGAGGGGAGGTGGCTTACACTAGGTAAAAGGGACGGGAGGGGGGTACTTTATCATTCAATTGCTCTTGAACTACAACTCAGTATTGATATAACACTCTTCATGGCCCAAATACTATGCAGATTAATTGGAGCTGCTTTTATTGTGAAACATTACTATCCCTTTAACGCATGTCATGCAATCCCTTCTGTTCTTACTTCTACATTACTGCTCACACTCATTGACCCTTCTAAGCAACAGGGTGCCCACCTCAAGTTTCAATGAATGGAGCAAATAATTTAGAGCACAGAACACAGAAGGTACTCGCACAGTATTCGTTAAGTAGCATAATTTATCATATATATATATATATATATATATATATATATATATATATATATATAAAAGAGAAAGGCTCATTGCATAATTTTTGACTCCTCAGGAGACGCACACACACCCAGGGAGGGGCGGCAGTAAGGAGGGGATCGTCAGGTCTTCTCCGTACTGCAACTCCTGGAGAATAAAAGGGGCGTGATTTTCACAGGAGTAGGCAGGGGTCAAAGGCCCCTGCTACTCCTGTGAAAATCTCTGCATGGTCGTGCCCCTCCCTCAGTATCCGGCTGAACAGAAAATTAAACATGGCCGACACACACTCGCATCACCCACGCCACTAACAAACAATTCCATGTTCAGCTCTACATGTACCCACCACTCACCCAGCACCACTCCACTCGCACACACACCCTACAACGAGTCACATTAATTTCGCAGCATCAGCACACTCCCATCATCCTTCGACAGCCTGAACTCAAACCCCCATCATCCTCAGCCGGTACCCTCTGCCACACTTGCCTCACCCAGATCTCTCCTTCCCACCGCCTACTAAGCACAGTGTCCATTCATAGCATTCTTAACCCTTTCACTGTCAGAAGGTTACGTAATGAATTGCTCTGCAATACATTGCATACACCTCTGCCACTCAAAGGGTTAATGATTCCCCTCTCCCCCACATACACCATTCAATCACTTATTTATATGTGCAACTCTCACCTCCCAGTGTGTGGCGTAAAAAAAATAGTTTTTTTTTCATTCCTATATGTGTATGATAACAGACATTGCAAGCAATACCTCATTACGTGAGTGGAGGCATCGCCGCCATTCAGCTCACTCCTCAAACTCTGTCAATCACCTCCCCTCCTCTTCTCATCTTGTGCCCATTCCCTCATCCTTCACACACTCACTAATATTCATGTCACTTGGTGCACATTCATTTCTGAGTATCTGAATGAAGAAGGAATGAACCACAGCATGGGAGGAAGAGGGGACGTCATTCACACACTTTCTCTACTCAGCTGTACCGCGGACATGCCTCTACCCTCTTCCTATTATTGACACACTCAACAGACCTCATGTACATTGGCCCTCATAGCCTGATTATTGTGCCTCCAAGCTGCACCCCTCGGAACCAGAGATTGCTAACTATACCTGCCTGATCTACATATGTGAGGTGCATCTCTTTTCCACTCAAAGGGTTAAAGACTAGCAGCAATGTATACAATGTACACAAGTCTCTCCCTATGTCTCTTCCATAGAATGTTTGCAATGGAACTTCCAGCTTAACTCTTGGAGTGCCAGAGGAGTATGCAACGCATTGCTTTGCAATCTGTTGCATAACCCTCTGGCACTCAAAGGGTTAACCTTCTTCTGACAAATCTATGCAAGAAGGACTAAGTGTTTGCTACAAATACTGGCCACATTCGGAGAAAATCTGCAGCTCTACACACACAAAAGATGCTGATCTACCAAAGGGCTCCCCCAATACCAACATTCAATTAAAAAAAACACTATGCTAATTCAATAAAAAGAGACGCGCACTCACTCTAAGTGCAGACCGTATTCGATATTTGAACCACCACCGTTGATAATCACCTTATCTGTGCTCAGTAGAGTTACTCACATGTCATAGAGGCATAGACCAGCCTCTCAGTATGTCAGCATCCACAGGATTACCCCCAGTGCAGGTGTCTTTATGACTTTCTCCCCGTCCTTGTCCTCCTTCCCTCTGGGTTAATTCTCACTCCACACCTTGCTAGATAAATGTTTCCTCTGAATCTCCAAACTGAAAGTCAGCCTCAAACGGATCCTTATAATAACGTACACCAGCTTTTGTATGTCTCCTCATTTGAATTCGTGCCAGTTCAACCTAAGAGGCTGATCTATGCCTCTATGACATGTGAGTAAGACTATTGAGCACAGATAAAGTGATTATCAAAGGTGGTGGTTTAAATATTGAATACGGTCTGCACTTAGCGTGAGTGCGCTTCTCTTTTTGTGTTTCTCTTTACATGCAAATGGGGAGTCATCTTGCTAGTGGTTCAGTTTGAAGAGCAGCACCTCAGTCAAGGAGAATTTAAATACACTTTTGGACTTTTGTCTTGATTCAGATTAGGACTGGTAGGAGTTTAAAATATCATCTTTGTGGAATATAGCACTTACTCAGGTGGTGATTTTTTAATTCAATAAATCACTCACTGTTTTATTAACAGCACGGGCAAAGCCGTGCAAATATTGCTAGTTCTAAATAAACATAGACTAGTTATCTAAATAAAAAATAGCTATTACAACGTAAGCCCTATGAAAAATCACCAAAGTTGTTTTAGGTGGTAAGGTCCTTCTAACTCGCATTGCATCTGCATGTTATATGCAACACAAGTGAACGACAATCATTATTTATAACTTATTTGCATGTATGATTAATTATTGTGATTTGTTTACTCTGCAGCTCCTGCAGCGTTTTCTGAATATGTTAATAGTACGCAAGAGGGTTTGGAATAAAGTTTCATTCAAACTTCGACTTAGAGCCCAAACTAGCTGATGGATTGCCACCACAACTGTCAAGAAGAAGAGCTCTGATGAGTAGTCTGTATGTGTACGCGTTTTTATATCTTTGAGTGCCAGAGGGGTACACAATGCATTGTGTACCCCAGGGCTCAAAATTTCCACTTGCCACTAGCCAATGGAGAGTGAAAATTTAGTCCTGGCGAGTAGAAATTCAGCCCTGGTCGGTATTTTATGTCTTGCAGTGGTGAGTAACTTTTCAGGTCTGGCTAGTAGCAAAGGACTTCAAATTTTAAGCCCTGGTGTACCCCCTCTGACGCTCAAAGGGTTAAGTTAGTAAATCCGATCAGACGAACTGGAGATTTTATATTTCAAATTAAAAATAAATAACAAAAATAATAAACAAGCATTTATTTTCATACCGTAATGCTCCAGTTTATGTGAGTATCTGACTATCTCTCAGTAGATGTGAGATGTAACTGTGACTATCTCTCACTAGAAGTATTTCAGTCTAAGTGTGTATGCTAGTGGGGTACCCAATGCATTGCAAAGAAATGTGTTGGACGCCCCTGTGGCACACACAGGATTTTTTTTTAAGATTTCTATTTATTTATTCTTCAATGAAGTTAGTGATTTTTGAGAATGCTTCATACAATTATGAGTACTATTTTATTAGCTTTTCAAGGTTCATTATAAATAGTCACTTTTTGGGGTTGTTTTATAGATGATACACGTAATTGTCTTTTTATATATTCAATGTAAAATGAGATTTATAATGTATTGTTGGAGGAAAAAGTATTGTTAATGTTTTTATTGCAAGTGTATAAAATACACAAATCCCCACATACCTTGTCTGAACCCAACACTGGCTCTACTGCCCATTTCTAGTCACAGAATCCCAAATGCAGTCTGACCCCTCAGCCTTGTGCCATGGTTTCATTGGTAGCAACAGATCCCTACATGCACTGTCTGAACCCCTGGCCTGGTTCCACTGCCCCTGACAGTCACAGATTTCCACATGACCCCTGGTTCCACTGCCCCTTGTAGTCACAGATCTGTCTAGTCATAGCTTCCCACATACATTGCCAGACCCCACAAACTGGTTCCACTGCTCCTTTGGTAGTCACAGATTTCCATATACATTGCCTGAAACCCAAGGCTGATTCCACAGTACCGCTAAGTAGTCATGGATTCCCCCAGCATGGTTCCACTGATACCTGGTAGTCACGGATTCCCACATCCACTGTCTGAACCATTAGCCTGGTTCCACTGCTACCCGGAAACACGTGAAGTCACAAATCCCCACACCCTGTTCCACTGGTACTCACAGATCCCTACACACAGTCTTATTTCCCAGCCGGGTTCTGCTGCCCCTTGTAATGTAGCAACAAATGATCTGTAAGCTATGTGTTATTGTTTCTGTAGCACCATATCAATTGTAATCTCTAGTATCATTTGTGTAGCACTCTATCGTTTGTTATTGTTCCCTATTGTTGTTGTCATAATGAAACTGTCAATGATGAAATCACTTATGATGTTACTGATATTTGTGATGCCATTGAGGTAATTTATGATGTCATATTTGATGTTATCAATATGTTATTGGTTATGTAATTTGTTATATCATGTCTAATGTCATCAGCAAAATCACATGGGACATGGAGTTAAGTCTGAAGAGCTTAACCTTTATTTCCTGAGTGTTGTGAATCTGAGTGAGAGCTTAATTGGCTGTAAGGAACGTTTTTGCTGCAACTGAATTTTTAATATTTTATTCTTGTCATGGAATGAGATGAAACACACTGTAAAATCTATGATTTGTTTATATCTGTGTATATAATAAAGTAATGTTGTACATACTGAAGTATTTTAACATACAGTAAAGAATCATGCTCATTCTTTGTCTTAATAATTGTGCAAACCACAATATACAGTATTTGGGATAAGTAGCTGGGGCTGATGTACAATGAAGAACTGGATTAATTTGCATGTGAATCAGCTGTACTGCACGGCATAAATTCTAACTGCCATTAATATAAATGGGGCTTTTAAATCACTGAATATAAAAGAGGTCTCTAATGCATTGTTTTAACTTTCTAGGATTCAAGGGCTTAAAAGACATATTTAACAATGGCAGCTTAGGGTATTTTCATATAGTAAAATAGTAACATAGTTGATGAGGCTGAAAAAGACATGAGTCCATGAAGTCTAGCCCATGCCATATCACCCCTGTTGATCCAGAGGAAGGCAACATAAAAAACCCATTGAAGCCACTTCCAATTTTGCTCCAAGTGGGTAAAAAAATCCTTCCTGACTCGAAATGGCAGTCAGATGGTTCCCTGGATCAATAACCTATCTGCATTGAAGCCATCTGTCATAATTCTCAATATTGTTCTGCGCTAGATATGTATCCATTGTTTTCAAAGCAGTTACAGTATCTGCAAGCACAACATACAGAGGCAAGGAATTCCATAGCTTTACCACAGTTACTGTAAAAAAAAATCCCTGCCTTTGTTTTAGTCGAAAGCTCCTTAATGTTAATGGATGACCTCTCGTTCTTAGCTCAGCTCTTTGTGTAAATAATTAATTGGATAGTTTTTTTGTATTGTCCTTGAATATATTTGTAAATAGAATCATATCACCCCTTAGATGTCTTTTCTCTAATGTAAACAAATCCA
This sequence comes from Rhinophrynus dorsalis, assembly GCA_037306005.1. Classification (NCBI taxonomy): domain Eukaryota; kingdom Metazoa; phylum Chordata; class Amphibia; order Anura; family Rhinophrynidae; genus Rhinophrynus; species Rhinophrynus dorsalis. The sequence goes on from CM074718.1 coordinate 65,096,253, forward strand.
GTTTGGCTAGTCTCTTTATCAGTTTTTTTGCACGTCTGCACTTTTTTCCAGTTCAATAATGTCTTTTTTAAGAACTGGTGCCCAAAACTCTGCATATTGCTGTGAAGTCTATAGTCTATCAGTACTCCTAAATCTTTCTCTAATGAGATTTCCCCAAGCTGTTTCCCATTTAGTGTATATGTAGCATGTTTGTTTCCACAGCCCAAATGCATAACCTTACATTATCTACATTAAACCTCATCTGCCACTTTTCTACTTATTCACTGTTTATCTAAATCTTTCTGCAGAGGAAAAACATACAGCCCTATATGTATATCCTTACACAGCTTAGTGTCATCAGCAAACATTGAGACGATACTTTCAATTCCTTCTAGAACATTAATAAACAATTTAAAAAGCATTGGGCCCAGGACTGAACCCTGTGGCACCTCACTTACAACTTTTGACCAACTTGAAAAGGTTCCATTTACAGCAACATGTCAGGAGTAGGGATGGGTGAAAATTTTGGCCTCAAACTGAAATTGGCGAATAATGGCACTTCCCACTTGGCAAATAATTTCCCATGAAAAGTGATGTTTTTCTGCTTTTTTCATCTAGGTTATTCCACTGAAATCAATGGAAACATTGAATTTACATACATCAAATAGCAAATATTATTTTATTTCTGAAAGGCATAGTATTGAAGGGGCATGAGGTTGTCTGTATTGGTGGAGTGTGGGGAAAGAATTAGAATGTTTTTTTGGGATGTTGTTTACTGGGATTGTGGGGCAGCTAATAAAAAATAAATCCTATATACAATTATATAACCCTATAAGACATGGTATAAAAGTGTATAACAGTGTGTAACTGAAATTAATTTTAATATTTAATATGTATGTATATTTATATGTGTATATATAAAAATATGTAATATATAATGTTTCTCAGTTTGTGTAAATAATTAACCCTTTACTGAAAACTATCCAGGACACACTTGAAAACGAGAGAAATCTCAATGTATTCTTCCTGGTAAAACATTTTCTAAATAAATAAAAATAAACAAATAAAGGGGTCTGAGGAGGGTGCTTGTGTTGGTGGTTGGAGTCTGAGGAGAGAATCAGTTGAACAGGGAATTTGTTTTGGGGGTGTTCTTGACTGATATTGGGGGGACCGTTAATAAAAAAAAAATAAAATAAAATAAGACATTTGTATGTGACTTGATAGAGACAGGGACCCCTGATGTAAGCTGCCACTGGGGTAGACTGATACTTGACATGACAGTATTTTGTAGAGGATGATTAGTAAGATTTTTTGTTAGAGGCCCAAGCCCTGAGGAAACATTGATTTGTAGGACTTAGACTTGTTTGGCACAATCCCTAAGGAAACATTGATTTGTAGGACAGGATTGTTAGAAACAAACCCCCCAAAACTGTTTATTTTTTGTAGGCCTATGTTTTGGCCTTTTTTAAAGCACAAGCCATGAGAAAGAAAAAAAAAATGCCCTACTGGCCTAGTGGCAGCAGGGCATGTCGTGTTTGCCAGCGGCCACTGTCAAATGCCCTGGTGTAGATGTGTAATTTGTGACTGCTGTTCTTGCTGCTGCTGCTGAGTTGCTTAAAGGGGAACTTTCACCTCTGTATGATTCTGGCCTCTTCCCTTCCTTTGTGTCCCCTGTTTGTAGTGATGCATTTTTTTCACGGAAAAATTTGTGCAAGTTAAGCAATAGAAACATGAAAATAGTACCTGATGACGCAACGGTCACTTAGAGCTCTCCCGCTGTGCACCGTATGGTGCAGAAGACATCCCACAGGGCTTCTCACTGAATCCTCCATCCAGCCCCTTAATCCTACGTCAAGCCCTTGTAAACCACGTGACCTGGCGCGCTCCTTGAATCCTGCGCATCCAGGTCATGTCTAAGATGCAAGCGCATTCATGTACAGAGCTCATACTGTTTAAATAAGCAGAAAATTGTAGTTTATGTAGTGTTATTTTGTGCCCAAGATCCTGCCAGTGTCCCCTGTGATTTGAATTGCCTTCACTCGCACTAGAGGATTATTCATCTCTCCAATTTTGGCTTTTTAAAAAAAAAAAAAAAAAAAAAAAAAAGGTGCACGAGTGAGCGTCACGCAGAAAGAAAAAAAAATTAGGGTCTGTCTCTTCCTCTGTGAATGACAAGACACAGGGAGAATTGGCGCATGCACTCTGTTACTTTTTTGGCAAGATGGCGCCGCTCTTCCTGGTCTTACAGTGAACTTACAAGGTAGAATTGCATAACATAGGGGGATAGCAGGGATGTTATATACATACAAAGAGGATCATGTTGGGCATATTTTTCACAATAGGTGTAGTTATATGAAGGTGAAAGTTCCGCTTTAAGCAGCAGGATGATTAGGCAGCTCAAAGGGAATGGGATCAACAACAGCAGTAACATGGGTGATGGATGATGAAGGTTCCACTTGCCACAACTAACTCCAGTGATGCACCTGAGGCAGTAGCAGCATAATAGCCCCCAGTATATGTGGAGAAAAGAAGTTGGCCAATAATTCTTTGCCACCTGCCCCTCCTCCAAAATCATGGGTGTGTTGTTACTAGAATATACATTTTTCCCTTGAGAACAGGAACTGTGCCTCTCATCAGCAACTGCAATGTGCACAGTGTGTGTGGTAAATAACATCTGGCACAACTGTATCCAAACACCATTACACCAGAAACAAAGTACTGCTGCTGTCACTATAACCCTTGTCCAGATACTGCTAAGGACATATGACAACTTGCTGCCAGTTTAATAGTAATGATAAACCCGCTATCACGGTCCCCGTGATTCCCTGTCAATCTCTGTATTATACATTTGCATTGGAGCAGTCTGATTGGCCCGCCCAGGATGTGCCTTTATATGCTGAGGCTTGGGCACTTGTCAATTGCCCTTTCGTGGTGTTGTGTTGCTGCGCCTAGTTACTGATCTCTAGTGTCTCCTGTGTACTGACCCGGCTAGTCTGACTCTCCTTCTGTTCCTGCTTCGTGATCTGACCCGGCTCTGGCTGACGACCCTGCACCGTGATCTGACCCGGCTCTGGCTGACGACCCTGCACCGTGATCTGACCCAGCTCTGGCTGACGACCCTCCACCGTGATCTGACCCAGCTCTGGCTGACGACCCTGCATCGTGATCCGACCCGGCACTGGCTCCTGATCCTGCTCCGTGATTGTTCCACTCTCCGGTGGTGTTCCTGCGACTCAGTCATCCGGTTCCGGCTACTGCTCCTGTCCGGTTGCTGCTCCTGTGTACTCCGGTCACGCTGGCGACATTCTGACTGTTCTCAGTTTCCTCGCTCATTACGCTGTACCCAAGGTTGCCTGCCTTGTTCTCGTTGAGCATTGCTCTTTTCAAATGTACCAGATTAACCCTTGCACTGCCGGTAGCCTCCGATTACGTGCCATTTTGATACATTGCCAAGCTCCGGTGATTCTCTGAGCCTTTACACTTTTGAGCCTCTGCTTTACGCTATACCAGTCCTTGCAGAGCTCCGCTTGTTCGATGCCCGGTGAGCATCGTGATCACGCTGGTTGACACTGGTAGTCCGTTCGCTCTTGCAACAAGGATTCTGGGTGACACCGTGTGGGTGTCTGGGCAGTACCTCATTCGCTCAAAGTGCTTTATCCCAACTGCACTACTCTGTGCATCGGCTCTTCATAGCTTGGGCAATTCCGTTCTACTGTGGCCTCCCAAGGGCTGGCATATTTCCGTGGCAGACGCAGGGTTACTCGATACTCATTCAGGGCGATTTCTATTCTGGTTACATCAAATTGGCAGTAGCAATCCTCATAAGCCCACTGTGGTGGTACGGGCTCAGCTTAGAGCAACAGGGGCTCATCCTGTTTATGCTTCAAGAGTGTTACAGCGCTTTTCCTGAGTTCCTGATCTACATTTAAAGACTGTTACCATAGACTGCTATATATCTCCTGGGCGTTGGCCAATCTAGTCTGAGCCTTACCAGTTGCTCCACTTAACCCTATATGCACTACTGTTTGTAGTTTACTCCATCCTCTGTTCATATTGCCTGTTCTTACCTTTACTAGCCCCTAGGGGCAGTGTTGTTCATTTTTTATTTCAATAAACTGTGTTTTACGTTACATCCTGGTCTGAGTGTCAGTAAAACCGTAACAGTACGAAAGGGCCATGACCTCAGACGGGAAGAGTGACGGTAATACACAGAACCTCCACTGGAGGATGGATGTTCACGAGCAACGCTTAGATCAGTTGGCATTGGCCATGCAGACCTTTCTTGAACGTACGGTACATCTTGATAAGCCGAATCAAAATCCGGTGGTCCCCCCAGTTATGACACCGGATAATATTTCTGGTCAATGCTTGGTCCCGCAGAGAAGTCTAACGGCGGCGGCGCCGTTACCAGTAAGATATGATGGTGAACCCACACTGTGCAGGGGTTTCCTTAATCAGCTAGAGATCTTCCTCCAACTTACACCTCATGCCTTTCCGAGTGACCGTAGCAAGGTGGGGTTCATGGTATCCCTGTTAACTGGCAAAGCCCTGGCATGGGCAAATCCATTATGGGAACAGGCTAAACCTTGCACTTTGTGCTTTAAAGAATTTGTTAAACAGTTCCGTAGAGTCTTTGAGGTACCTGGGCGAGCTACGTCCGCGGCCAAAAAACTGTTGTCAATGCAGATGGGTGATCAGACTGCAGCCGAATATGCTATAGAATTTTGGATTCTAGCTGCAGAGGTGGCATGGAATAATGAGGCACTCCTGGCAGCATTTGCCCAAGGGCTTTCGGATGCTATCAAAGATGAAATTGCTGCCAGGGAGGTACCCACCGATCTGGATGAGTACATCGAATATGTGATACTCATTGATACTCGTATGCGCGAGAGGCGCTTGACTAAAAGGGCAACTTCCAAAATCCATGGGCATGAGAGATTGTTTAACCCACCCTCTCCTCCCATTCCTCCGGTCCGTGTACCTGATACTGGGGAACCTATGCAGATTGGTTTTACTAGACTGACTAAGGAGGAGAGGGCGTATCGTAAAAGACAAGGATTATGCCTGTATTGTGGCAAAAGTGGGCATTTGTTGCGCACATGTCCGGTGAGGCCGGGAAACGCAAACACCTAGGGTACCTTGGGGGACAGGCCCTAGGTGGTGTACAGTCGTCCTCAGATCCTTGCTCCTTGAAACCCACTATACCTGTGAGTTTTCTTCTAGGCGACCAGGTTGTGGAAGCACTAGCCCTGGTAGATTCTGGTGCTGCTGGCTATTTCATGGACCAGGCATTTACTGAAAGACATAATATTTCTCTGTCTGAAAGAGATACTCCGCTAGCCATTGAGGCTATTGATGGCAGACCTCTTGAACCAGCACTCATCACAATGGAGACTACTCTCCTTACTATGACTGTGGGGGCCCTCCATAAGGAGGAAGTTCGTTTCCAGATTATTCGTTCACCCCATCATGCGGTCATTCTGGGGTTCCCTTGGTTGACAGTGCACAATCCCCAGTTTGACTGGCAGACATGTGAAGTCAAAGCATGGTCAGAATACTGCACTAATCACTGTTTATCTCGTCCCGTTAAGATTATGTGTACATCCCCTTCTCTGCCAGCTGAATACAGCAAGTTCAGCGACGTTTTCAGTAAAGGGGAGGCTAGTGCTCTGCCGCAGCATCGGCTATGTGACTGCGCTATTGATTTGCCCCAGGGAGTGGTTCCACCGAGGGGTAGGACGTACCCATTGTCATGTGATGAGACTAAGGCAATGGAGGAATACATTGAGGATGCTCTCAAACGAGGGATTATTCGCAAATCATCCTCTCCGGCAGGTGCAGGGTTCTTTTTTGTGAAAAAGAAAAATGGCGAGTTGCGACCTTGTATTGATTACCGTGGGCTCAATAAGATCATGTCCAAAAATACATACCCCATTCCACTCATCACAGAGTTATTTGATAGGTTGAAAGGCTCCTCTATTTTCACTAAACTCGATTTACGAGCTGCCTACAATTTAATAAGGATCAAGGCCGGTGATGAGTGGAAGTCAGCCTTCAATACAAGGTCAGGGCACTACGAATACCTAGCCATGCCATTCGGATTATGTAATGCACCTGCCGTATTCCAAGAGTTCATCAACGATATCTTCCGCGATATGTTACAGTCCTGTGTAGTGGTATATCTGGACGATATTTTGATCCACTCAGCTAATTTAACCCAGCATATACAGGATGTTTCTGAGGTATTGCTTCGTTTGCGCAAGAACAAATTGTTCTGTAAACTAGAAAAATGTGAATTTCACTGTTCTCAAGTACCCTTTTTGGGTTTCGTGATTTCTAAAGATGGCATAGCTATGGACCAAGAGAAGTTGGCTGCAGTCCTTAAATGGCCACGACCCAAGGGGTTAAAAGCTATTCAAAGATTCCTGGGCTTTGCCAACTATTACAGAAAATTCATTCAGAACTTTTCTACGATTACTAAACCTCTCTCTGACTTAACGCATAAGGGCGCAAATCCCTCTCAATGGTCTGAGGCAGCTGAACAGGCCTTCGTGACTCTCAAGCAGGCATTCGCATCTGCCCCTATTCTATGCCATCCTAATCCTACTCTGCCTTTTACCCTGGAAGTTGATGCCTCCAAGGCTGGGGTAGGGGCAGTTCTCTCCCAACTACCCAGGGAGGGAGGTAACCTGAGACCATGCGGATTTTTTTCCAAAAAACTGTCTAGTGCCCAAAGCCATTATGAAATTGGTGATAGGGAATTGTTGGCTATCATCTTGGCTTTGAAAGAATGGCGACATCTCCTGGAAGGCACTAGGACCCCTGTCTTAATTCTCTCTGACCATAAAAATCTAATTTACTTGTCTGAGGCGAAAAGGATGTCTTCTCGCCAGGCTCGTTGGGCTCTCTTCTTGTCAAGATTTAATTTCATAGTCTCCTACTTGCCGGGGTCCAAAAATATTAGAGCAGATGCGCTTTCCAGACAATTCTGCACAGACATTGAGAGGGATGAAGCGGCAGTGCCTATAATTCAGCCAGATAAGATCCTGGCCACTATTCGTACCAACATCACTTCACCACTGGGGGAGCAAATCATGGCTTCACAAGCACGGGCACCTCCTAAAACCCCAGTTGGCAGATGTTTTGTGGACGAACCATTTCGCACCCAGTTACTCGAGACCTATCACTCATCTAAGGCAGCCGGGCACATTGGCAGGGATCAGTAGGTTTGGTCATTGGCACGAACATTCTGGTGGCCCTCCCTGAGAGCAGATTGCTTCGCATTTACCGCTGCCTGTGCTACCTGTGCCTGTGCTAAAACTCCCAGACATCTCCCCGTGGGGTTACTCCAGCCAGTACCCAATGGCGACCGTCCCTGGTCCCATATATCTATTGATTTCTTGGGAGAGCTGCCTTTGTCTAAGGGCTACACTTTCATTCTGATGGTGGTAGATAGGTTCTCCAAAATGGCTCATTTCGTGCCCCTCTCTGGTCTCCCATCGGCCCAGGAATTGGCAGTAATTTTCGCCAGGGAGGTATTCCGCTTGCACAGGGTTCCTAGTGTGATAGTGTCTGATCGGGGAAGCCAGTTTGTGTCTAGATTCTGGAGGGCATTCTGTGGCCAGATGGGCATTCAATTGTCATTTTCCTCTGCCTACCATCCCCAGACCAATGGGACCGCTGAGCGTGCCAATCAGGGACTTGAGCAGTATTTGCGCTGCTTCGTGACTGATCATCATGATAACTGGTCCGACCTGTTGCCATGGGCGGAGTTCACCAGGAACTGTGCGGTTAATTCATCGTCTGGGAGTTCTCCGTTCCTAGTTAATTATGGGTTCCAACCCTGCCTACTCCCAGATTCATTTCAGTCCCAACAGATTCCGGCTCTGGATGAGCACATGGAGCAGCTCCGTTCCACTTGGACACAGGTACAACGGTCCCTCAGTCAGTCCTTCCTGAGACATCAGCGGCATGTTAATCGCAGACGGCTACCAGCGGCCTCCTACCAGGTTGGGGACAGGGTATGGCTCTCCTCCAGGAATCTTAACCTGCAAGTACCTTCAAACAAACTGGCTCCCCGGTTCATTGGGCCCTTTAAGATCATTCGCAAGGTCAACCCCGTGGCATACGCATTGGAGCTCCCCAGGGCTATGCGTATTCATAATGCGCTTCATGTGTCCTTTCTTAAGCCCTTGGTTTGCAACCGTTATACTACCACTCCGGTGGTTCCCGGGCCGGTGAATGTACAAGGCCAAGAGGAGTACGAAATTCAGAGCATAATTGATTCCAGGAGATTTAGAGGCAAGTTGCAATATTTGGTCCACTGGAAAGGTTATGGGCCTGAGGAGCGGTCTTGGGTTGATCAGAAGGATCTTCATGCTCCACGACTGATGCGCAACTTTCCCTCTAAATATCCCCTTAAACCTAGACCCTCTGGCAGGGGAGGGGGTCTTTGAGAGGGGGGTATTATCACGGTCCCCGTGATTCCCTGTCAATCTCTGTATTATACATTTGCATTGGAGGAGTCTGATTGGCCCGCCCAGGATGTGCCTTTATATGCTGAGGCTTGGGCACTTGTCAATTGCCCTTTCGTGGTGTTGTGTTGCTGCGCCTAGTTACTGATCTCCAGTGTCTCCTGTGTACCGACCCGGCTAGTCTGACTCTCCTTCTGTTCCTGCTTCGTGATCTGACCCGGCTCTGGCTGACGACCCTGCACCGTGATCTGACCCGGCTCTGGCTGACGACCCTGCACCGTGATCTGACCCAGCTCTGGCTGACGACCCTGCACCGTGATCTGACCCGGCTCTGGCTGACGACCCAGCATCGTGATCCGACCCGGCACTGGCTGACGACTCCGCTCCGTGATCCGACCCGGTTCTGGCTCCTGATCCTGCTCCGTGATTGTTCCACTCTCCGGTGGTGTTCCTGCGACTCAGTCATCCGGTTCCGGCTACTGCTCCTGTCCGGTTGCTGCTCCTGTGTACTCCGGTCACGCTGGCGACATTCTGACTGTTCTCAGTTTCCTCGCTCATTACGCTGTAGCCGAGGTTGCCTGCCTTGTTCTCGTTGAGCATTGCTCTTTTCAAATGTACCAGATTAACCCTTGCACTGCCGGTAGCCTCCGATTACATGCCATTTTGATACATTGCCAAACTCCGGTGATTCTCTGAGCCTTTACACTTTTGAGCCTCTGCTTTACGCTATACCAGTCCTTGCAGAGCTCCGCTTGTTCGATGCCCGGTGAGCATCGTGATCACGCTGGTTGACACTGGTAGTCCGTTCGCTCTTGCAACAAGGATTCTGGGTGACACCGTGTGGGTGTCTGGGCAGTACCTCATTCGCTCAAAGTGCTTTATCCCAACTGCACTACTCTGTGCATCGGCTCTTCATAGCTTGGGCAATTCCGTTCTACTGTGGCCTCCCAAGGGCTGGCATATTTCCGTGGCAGACGCAGGGTTACTCGATACTCATTCAGGGCGATTTCTATTCTGGTTACATCAAATTGGCAGTAGCAATCCTCATAAGCCCACTGTGGTGGTACGGGCTCAGCTTAGAGCAACAGGGGCTCATCCTGTTTATGCTTCAAGAGTGTTACAGCGCTTTTCCTGAGTTCCTGATCTACATTTAAAGACTGTTACCATAGACTGCTATATATCTCCTGGGCGTTGGCCAATCTAGTCTGAGCCTTACCAGCTGCTCCACTTAACCCTCTATGCACTACTGTTTGTAGTTTACTCCATCCTCTGTTCATATTGCCTGTTCTTACCTTTACTAGCCCCTAGGGGCAGTGTTGTTCATTTTTTATTTCAATAAACTGTGTTTTACGTTACATCCTGGTCTGAGTGTCAGTAAAACCATAACACCCGCCCTGCCACCATCTTAACATATCCTATGGGATGGAATCTCCCCAGATGCTGCTTGATGCCCTGCTTGGGATTCTCCTCATCCACACTGCCATGTGTGGTCAGTGCCACCACAAGTGTGCAATGGGTGGAGACGAACTGCCACACCCTAACATCAACAGAGTGGCTATCATTTGGCAGGGGAGTTAATGATGAATGAGGTGGATTGGTAGAAGATGTAGTTACCCTAGAGGAAGAAGGTGATGGTGATGGAGAGTGAGTTGTTTCTATCATCGTTGAACTTCCAGCCTCTGCCTGGGTTTCTCTATTCTTCCTTCTCTTTGATCTCTGCCTCGCCTCCTCTTGCCTTTCTGGAGAGTAAGGGGGTACAGTAACAGTGGTGCTCTATTTCTGTGGTGGGTGTTTAGTTTTTAATATATTTGACATAAATGTCATGATGTCTGGTTTTCATGTGTGTTATCAGGGCGGTTGTACCAAGGTGTGTTCCCTCCTTTCCCCTTCGCACTGACTTGTCACAAATTGTGCACAGTGTCATTGTTGATGACATTACTGTGCCTGCCCCAAGAGAAAAATAGTCCCACACCCATGACTTCAGAGGGTAGGTAATAGGTGGAGAAGAATGGCCTCTTTCTTCTTCTCCTCCATATCCCCCTTCACTGGTTGGAGCAGAGGATGATGTTGCTGCAACTGCCTCAGAATCAACCCTGAAACTAGGACCCAGAGTATTTCTGCTTCTGGCAAGAGGAACCTCTCCTAGCCCCGCAGCATTTGTTGAATCCGTTCCCGCTGTGTCCATGGTGGTCTGTGGCACACTAGCCTGCTCATCAGCAACCTGCTGCCCTTGCAACTCAGCAGCAGAAGGAATTAGAGCACTTGCAATCTATGCAAATTCCAAAAGCTCACTGCTGGTGGTGTTGGTGATGCCCATCCCCATCCCTGTCTCCCATTCCTTCTCAGGTTGGACTAAAATGGCTATTAATGTCTCTTCCATCCCAGCTTCTCCACCATCATCATCATCACCACCACCACTACCACCAATAGTCCCTCCATGATGCTGCTCTATTACAGACATCTCAATGCTGGTTGGAGGAAGTGATGATAAATGTGACCAAGGGTCCCCTTATGTCACACTAGCCATTTCTTGGTAACATGAAGAAGGCAGACTGGCAGCACTAGCAGCAGGCACAGGTAGCCTGGTGGTGGTGGTATTATTGCTGTGCCTGCTAGCCAGCAGTTCTGGCTTCTTCAGAATTATGTTCCACCTGGACAATGCCGTGGGGAGAAGGGGACTCCCAGAGCCAAGGGAATGGTGTGGGCTCCCTTGACCTCTAGTCTGAATGCTCTCAGTGGCTTCCCCTACCACTCCCCTAATGCTATTCCCACCAGTTGCTTCATCATTACGGTTACTACTACTAACACCAACCACATCAATTTCAGTCCCTAAGTCTTTCTCTTCACAGTCACTAGTAATATGATGATTACCTCTCCATTCCTAACACTAACAAGCTGCTGGACCTTCTTAGTAATAGTAGTACTAGCACTGGTGGGACTGCTTGGGGATGGCAAGTGTGACTTAGGGTCCCCTGCTCTCACACTTGGCAACATCTTCTCCTGAGTATTACAGGACACACTGGCAGCAGGCACAGCACTGGTGGCAGCAGGGGCAGCACATCTGACAGCAGGCACAGTACTGCTGGCAGCAGGCTCAACACTGATGGCAGCAGAGGCAGCACTGGTGGCAGCAGGAGCAGCACTGGCAGAAGGCATAGCACTGGGGGCAGCACATCTGACAGCAGGCACAGCACTAGTGGCAGTAGGGGCAGAACATCTGAGAGCAGGCACAGCAATGGTGGTAGCAGGAGAAGCACGTCTGACAGCAGGAATAGCACTAGTGGCAGAAAGGACAGCACTTCTGGCATCAGGCACAGCAATGGTGGCAGCAGTGGCAGCACGTCTGGCAACAGGCACAGGCATCTGACCTGTCCTGCTCTTACTACTACCCTTTTCTTCCTTCCTTGAAATTAATTTCCTCAAGATCCCTAGGGGTGATTTAGGGGGACTGGCCAGCACTGGCTCTTCCTCCTCCTTCTCAGACACAGCAGAACAGCACAACACGTCTACCTCGCTCTGTAGCTGCTTCTATTGTGTTCCACTTCCACGAATACGTCACTTTTTTATAGCGAAAAGGCGAAAAAACATGTAAATCAATGGGTGGAAACTTTCTAGCCATTTGTCAGGGGCTGCTGGTCAGGAAGGGGGGCTGACCACAGCAGCAAATGTAAATAAATAAAGTGGAACCCAGAGAGCAAGAAAACCCAGCACACACACAATTAAAGGGAACACAAATGTATTATGTCTATGCATACAAGGAACAAGCAATGGTAATGCACAACAAAACATTCAATGAAACAGAAAACAGCAGGGCCTCTGGGCACAGGGAACTGGGCCTCTGGACATGAGGAACTGGGCCTCTGGGTACAGGGATAAAGCTAGCTCAGACGCACAAGAGGGAGGCATAGGAATGCAAGGGGTGCAGCCAGCTCAGGAACAGGAGGGCAGCCAACTCAGAAACTCAGGGGTACAGCCAGCTCAAGAACTCAGGGGTACAGCTGGCTCAGGAACTCAGGGATGATTCTGGCTCAAGGAACTCAGGGGTGCAGCCGGCTCAGGGATGCAGCTGACTCATGGAACTCAGGGTGCAGCCAGCTCATGGAACTCAAGGTGGCCCAAAAGAAAAGAAACTGAACTGAAGCTCAATAAACTGATAAGTATAATCTGGCACAGAGCAGGGGGAGAAACTGAACTAAATAGGGAGGAGGTGATTGCAAGGCAGGGACAGCTGGAAACAGAATCAGGCCAGCTGGGAACAGAATCAGACCTGCAGAGAACAGAATCAGATATCTTTAGTCTGAGTGCAGCAACCTACAACAGCAGCACAGAGAGGTAGTGGCCCTGTGAGGTACTGCACCAGGCTGAGGAAAGGACAGAATCATGACACCACTGAAAAACATTTTAAAGCAGATTTTCCTGGGAACACAGCGGGACCTTTCGCCCACCCCTAGTCAAGAGCCAATCTAAGTCATAACAGGAGATTAGACAAGTAAGGAGTCGGCAGTCAGGAACAGGCAAAGGTCGATGCAGGAACAAAATCACCAGGAAAGCATTATATTTCGAAGATCGGGCACGGGAAGCCAGGAACCAGAGGTTTTTAAACGTCTTCCAATCATGACAGAGAGGGGTGAAGAATGGCAGATGTAGTGACAGTAGGTGTGTGGAAAAGGGTTCTCTCAAAAATGAACTTTTTGGCAAAAGGCTATGTGAAGCACAAAACCAGCCCTGCTCATCACCCTGAGAATACCATCCCCATGATGAAGTTTGGGGGTGGCAGTATAATGTTGTAGAGGTGCTTTTTATCAGAAAGGACTGGGAGTCTGGCCAGGATTGACAGCAAGATGGATGGTACCAAGTACAGGGTGATTGCAGGGAAAAATCTGTTTCATTCTAGTGGCAAGGACAGGGGCGGAGGTTCACCTTTCAGCAGGGTAATGATTCCAAAAACTGGAGTGGTTTAAAAACAAGAGCCTGAATGTCCAAGAATGTCCCAGTAAAAGCCCAGACCTCAATCTGATTGGACATAACAGTGGTCCTGATACAACAATTGTCAACTGGTACTGCAGGGAGGCTGTATGTTCTGTTATCTACTTCGACCCCAGTGGGTAGAAGCTGTCCTCTGGGTTGTCATCCGAGGTGCTCCTCCGTTCAGCACTAATCTGTCCTTGCAGCCAGCATCTCTAACCAGGCCTAGAGAGCAGCAAGGCAGCCTAGAGAGCAGCCACTGCCAGATAGTCTGGGACCTCAGTCATCATTCTCAAGCATCTGGCCCACGGGGCCTACCTTGCAGTCTATCCCTGTGTTTTTTTTTTGTTGTAAGTTCTAGTTTTATTTACATAAAATAGCAGTCTGCCACCTGTTTGTGAGGAATTTACTTCACAAAGTCTTACCAGGCAGTTGGGCACTCTAGTTTGTCATCTCATTAGATTTTGATCCTGCCATGAAAACTTATACAGCGGAGTTCCCTCAGATCGTACTTCAGCAAGGGGCTAGTCTTGAGCAGCACTCTGCTCCGATCAAACAAGGGACTCTAAGCTGGATTTTATTGCCAATATGTTACAATATATACAGCATTGTTTTGAGGCCACTGTGCCCAATTCAGCAAACTCTACTGTGGTACCAGCTGCCATTCCTCCTGCTGCTTCTCCTTTGACATCCAGATTGCCATTACCACTTTGGTTCGATGGCTCTCCTTTGGAGCTATGGGGCTTCCTCAAGCACTTTTGGAGCCAGAGACTTGTGCTTCCCACCAGGCTCGTATCACATTTATTATATCCTTGTTACGGGGGTCTGGTCTGGCCTGTCTCTCTCCACTCCTGAACCATTTTGGCTGACTTTAATACCTTTATTTTGGCCTTCCTTTCTGTTTTTGATTTACCTGAGCGTCAGGCTACGACCAAGTCTGCCATCCTGGACTGTCAACAGGGTTCCAGAACACTTCTACAGTACGCCACAGAATTCCGTACATGTACGATACGTATGATACAGAGTGGGGAGAGAACGCTTTAAAAGCTGCATTCAGGAGGGGTTTATCTGAGCAACTTAAGGATGAGCTGACCACACAACCCAACCCAGATACACTGGAGGATCTCATCACTCTCTGTGCTACCTTGGAACATTGCATCCAGGAGTGACGAGCTGAACATGACAGGGATCGTAATCGCCAGCTAGTGACTTGACCTCTTTTACGCCTTGCTCCCAAAACGAAACTTGATCTTCGAGGTCCCTATAACCTTGTCAGGATTAAAGAAGGGGACGAGTGGAAGACTGCTTTTAATTCCACATTCGGGCATTACGAATATTTGTCATGCCCTTAGGCCTTCGTAATGACCCCACAGTCTTCCAATAACTTGTCAACAATGTCTTCAGGGATCATTTTGTTGTCTGTCATGGATGACATTTTGGTTTTCTCCTAGTCCCTTGAAGAGCATGGAGTTCATATAGGACGTGTCCTTACCTGCCTCAGAAAGAATAATCTCTACTGTAAAATCAAAAAGTGCAAGTTTGAAATGACCTATTTGTCCATTTTTGGGTATGTTATATCTTCTTAGGGACTCGCCATGGATCCAGGGAAGCTGTCCACCATTAGTGATTGGCCTCTACCCTCAGTTTAAAGGCTATTCAGCAGTTTATTGGCTTTGCCAATAACCATAAGTCTACAATGGCTTCTCTGCTCTGGCATCCCTCATCAATACCATGACACATAAGGGGCTGATCCGCACCACGTCCTGCGGCATTACTAGCATTTGAGGCCTTGAATCAACTTTATCTACTGCCTCCATCCACTAATATCCAGATCCTCATGCTCCATTTATTTTAGAGGTCACTGCTTCTGAGACAGAGGCTGGAGCAGTTTTGTCCCAGTGATTCTCTACTTCTGGCATCTTCATCCCTGTTCACTTTTCACTCTATGATTTACATCTGTGGAGAGAAATTATGGTACTGGTATAGGGGGCTTTTGGCTGTGAAATTAGAATTGAAAAAGTGGCAGTACTTGCTTGAAGGAACACCTCATGTAGTCACGATTCTGACCAAGCACCAGAATCTTCAGTACCTAGCTTCTGCCAAGTGCCTAAATGCCTGCCAGGTGCTTTGGGCTTTATTGTTTTCCTTTTTTGATTTTGTTATTTCTTTTATTCCTGGAACAAAGATTGTCAAGGCCAACACCTTGTATCAGCTTCTCTCAGCCCATTTCTGAGCTTATAATAATCTCTTCTTTGTCCTCAGCCTTCCTTATCCGTCTCAAGAGATCCCAGTCTGCTTGTCCATCCAGACTCTCTTTGCTTCCCAACATGCACTACGTACCAGAAGAGTTTTGTTCAGACAATCTCTTTTGGGTCATTGTTCCATGATGACCAGAAATCCTGGTCTTCATTGCACCTTGGATCTCATCTCCCGTTACTTTTGGTGGCCAGAACTAAAGAACAAAAGAACTTTTGTTTCTTCATGTCTAGTCTGTATCCATACGAAGACACCCAGATGTCGGCTTGTGGATCTCTTGCAGCCTCTGCCAGTCCCTGATCTTCCATGTACTAAGATCGACATGGACTTTGTGGTGGATCTGCTTCCCTCCAAGGGTAATACAGTAATTTGGGTTGTAGTGGACAGATTTTCCAAACAAGGGCATTTCATGCCCACTTCCCACCTCCATAGAGTTGGCAGAGATTTTTATCCGGGACATCTACTGCCTCTACAGTATTCCACATCACATTACATCTGATCATGGATGTCAGAGGAAGTCCTAGACCTGGAAAAGTGTACAAAATTTCTGGATACAACTTGAAGGGGCTTTAGGAGTATGAATCTTAGAGAACAAGCCTATTGCATGCTACACCATAGCTACCTGTTCCAATTAAGCTGCATAAGATTAAATCACAATACCCCAAATTCCTGCTTTTGGATGTGTGGAGCCAAGGGTGATTTCAACTACATTTGCTGAGACTGTCCTGTGGTTAAAGGTGGAAACCCTAATTGGAAAAATGTTTTAGCTGCATGTCTTCTCCTTGACTCCCTGGATGATACTCTTGGGGCAAGCAACACACAGGATGTACAGAGTGGGATACAGACTGATAAATAACCTTAGTGTAGTGGTCCCCCTTATCATAGCCTCTCAGTGGCTCAAACAAACTTTTAACTGGCCCAGAGTGGCGTTAGGCTTAATAGGACTTACAAGATAGAATGGCTGCTGACGATCTCAGACAACAGGATTAAAATATTCAAAAGACTGCGGTAACCATGGACAGACCACAGACCTGCCATTAAACTACAATTCTGGACAACTTGGCAACCCCTCTTCTCTACTTCCTTTTTCTTCCACCAGGACTTACCTATTAATCTGGGAAATGTTGTAAACCTCTGTTATGTTACATAAACCCTTAAATAAAGATATCAGCCAGTGTTCCTACATGTTTTGCAGAAAGGAAACATTTTGTACCTTTAAAAGGGGATATATGAAAAATGTATGTTGCACTGACTCATGGAAACTATTTCAGCCCAGTAATAATCAGTGCAACCATGCAATATGCATTTTTCATGTGTCTCCTATTCTAGAAGAAGTAACACCTCCTAATAATGGTTAACTGATTGAAGATGTTATGTGTTGAACAAAAGCACAAGAGCAAAATTATTAGGATCCAATTTTTTCTGCTCCCGGGACCAGGATATCCTGCACCCGGCTTTACAGGTGACGTCAGGGAAAGGGGAGGGACAGGGGATCTTTATCTTCCTATATCTCTCAAACCATAAAGGTTTGAGAGATGGAACTTTTATCGCTTAATTTATTATTGTAATAGCTACACTATCAGAGTTTAAAGGGTTAGTAATACTTGAAAATAATTGTATTTTATATTGTAGCCCTTAAAAAAACATGAAAAATGATATAAGTCTTATCTCCCAAACCTTTATGGTTTGGGAGATATTCACATGTAAAATATAGTAAAATGCTCTTTTCCTGGCTGTTTCAGCCAAGTCTGCAATCCAGTAGACAGATTTGGAATTCGGTCCACAGAGCAACTGGCAGCTCTTTAGCAGTGCCGAGATCACAATCTTTGGAAAGAACTACTTAATTGGAACTATCTACAAAGTGTGCCTGGCTTTAAAGCACACTTTGTAGACCATTCCAATTAAGAAATTATTTTTAAAGATGGTGATGGTAACATCACTTCCTTCTTCTTGGAAGGGACTGACTGATCACCCACTCAAAGGAATGGCGGTTTCCAATGGCAACCTACATAACAATTTGCTGAATGACACCTTCTCAGTTTCTAAGTATAGTAAACTAGCCCTGTGTACTCTCTCTATTGTAGTAAATTCTCAGGACCAATTTACAATATTTATAAACTGGGAAAAGTAAGTCTAATTCTTCAGGTCTCAGTGTAGGATTGCCATTGACAACTCTGGCCCGGCAATCATTCTTCAGGATAAGACAAAGGGCTTAGGTCACAAAAATGTTAAATAACTAGGCAAGAATAACTTTTTTAAGACTGAGATCAGTCACACCGTAATTGTTAAAGGGATAGCATTACTTAAAATGTAAAATGAAATATGTTGTAGGGTTTATCTCCTCAAGTAAAACAAGGGTACTCTCACTGCCATAAGATTAAAAAAAAAACAAAAAAAAACAAAAAAAAAACATTTTATTGTATGATTGGAAGATGTACATCCAAATATAAACATAACAGATCACAAAGCAGAAATCAAAATATAAGGCATGACAGGAAGTCAAATACAAGTGTATAAATTGAGAGTCACTAAATTATGTTCCCAGATATACATTAACATTGCTATCTATGAGCTGTTCAATGACGATACAACCTAAAAAGTTCAATGTGGAGGCTCTCAAGCTCAAAGGAAAGAAGAAAGAAGCCAAAAGCAGAAAATGTAGAAGAGGAAACTTCTTGGGAGTTAGAAGAGAATGAAAGGAGAACAAACATAGAAGAGGGTCGACAGGAGCTGAGATACCACATATCTCCTCTATCTTCCCCAAAATCTGTCCCCAGTAAGTGCTGATACTAGTGCAAGTCCACCAGACATTGGACATATTGCCACCAGTCTCCCCGCATCTCCAGCATATGTCTGGTATCGCCGGCGACATTCTAGACAGCCTATGAGGCGTAAGGTACCAGCGAGTGATCAATTTATAAAATCCCTCATGAGAGGGAGTATCCATCGGTAGATGTCAGGCTGATTAAATAGCGCAAGCCAAGTCTACGGTTACAACAGTGAGGGAGCCTGAAGATCCTCAGCCCACACAGTGATAAAAGTTGGAGTCGTCCGAGAGTCGCGGTCCAATAGAAACCGATACAACTTAGATATTGTGCGTCGATTATTTTCAGGCGAGGTAAGGAAGGATTCCATCAGTGTTGGAGGGCGAGAAGGGGAACCCTGTTTGGTGCCATAAGATTTTTTTATTCAAAGGTTTTTACAGCTCAAACTTGAATTTTTTGGGAGCAGTATCTCAGTAGCCTGAAATTGTACAGTGGTGCTGTTGCTACAGCATCCTATGGAGATTTCAGAACAAAGTAGAAGGATGATGTCCGCACAAAAATGATAAAGTTTAAGCTCTACTGAGCAATTTTATTTATTTTTTTAAATTTATTTTCACCATGTATGCACTACCCCCGAAACGTTGTGCATACATGGTGATAAATAAAATTGCTTAGTAGAACATAAACTTTATAATTTGTTTGCGGACATCATCCTTCTACTTTGTTCCTGTACAGTGGGTCAGTAATGGAACTGACCTTTTGATTTCCTGCACTGAATTACAGCGTGGTGTGCTAAGGTGATCTTTTCGCTATCTTATGGATATTTAGGGTCAACTGACCAGAGCTGTCCATAGGAAAGTGTAGCAACAGCTGTACAATTTCAGACCAATGTGATACTGCACCTAAACGAAGTCTGAGCTGTAATGACTTTTGAATAAAACACCTTTCAGAAGTGGGAGTAGCCTTGTTTTACTCAGGGGGATAAACCCTACAACATATATATATTTTTTTACATCTTAAGAATTACTATCCCTTTAACTAATGAATTAACTGAAGAATTAAACTCAGTAGAAATTCTAGCACAAAAGAGCATAAAATGAAATAGCATATTTTCTTTGATACATATACAATTTTGGGCACAGAATTGCTTCACTTTTTCTTTGATTATTATGCCCCATTGGGAGAATATAATTAAATGGGGATTTTGTGTTCTACAATTTTTAACAATTAAGTGTGTTGTCCTCCCCCGCAAATTGTACTCCATACCTTAGACTTCTTTTTATACTGATCAGATTTCTCTGGCCATATCAGCATCTCATAATGTGGATGGGGCTGTAAGGTTAAGGCACCACTCACAATATAGCTCCTTATGGCCTTGTCTGTTACTAATTCTTTGTACTCGTAATAAATGGAAATGGCAGCAGTCCCCTTTCTACTCACGTTTTACCTACTTTCAACTTTTACCATTCTGCTTACTCTCAGGGACTTATATTTAAATACTAGTATTTTCGCTGCATAATTTAGAAAGATCAAACTGCTATGTTGATGTTTTCCCTGGGAAACTAGTGCAAAAAGAAAAAAAAAAATATTTGCAGTTTTTGTTATTTTTTCTATCTCCACTTTCCATTTTATACAGTAGACTACGTATTGTATTTAAATCATTATGACATATTGGGCTTATTCATCAATGGTAAATCTAACCAGCTGCACCATAGGTTTGAAATGAAAATTCAGATAACCTCAACTGATTTAAATGGGGCTTTAACCCCTTAATTAAATACTAGAGATATCTCCAGTGCATTGCATTTCAAAACATTGGTGACCTCTCTATCATTCAAGGGTTTAAATTTTCATTTTCCCCCTCAAGTACAGTTGGCCTGCCCCAGAATTGCTCCTCTTTAGCTTGATGAATAAGGCATAATATAACATTACTAGTTGAAGAGCCCGTTACATGGGCTACAGTGCCACTGCCAGACGGTTGCGGGGCAGTCATGTGCAGTAGAGACTTCCCGTGCCACGGCTGATACAGAGCTGGACACTCCGAAGGAGCATCCAGCTCTGTATCAGCCGCGGCGCGGGCAGTCTCCACTGCGCATGACTGCAGCAAGCATGACTGCGGCATTACACACTTTTTAGCAAATTATTATATAGGATTAGGGATTCCTATGTATTTCATTCTTTGATTGCTAGACTATGACTTTTTGGAGCCTGGGCCAGTTTTTAGCATTTTGCTGTTATTTGCTTTAAGTCTGCTTACTAATGTTCAATTTAATATGCACATATAAAAAACTATATATTGGGTTTTATCTTCATGGTCATTTAGGCATTACGCAAAAAGACATAATAAAAACACAAACATTTTATGTTTGTAGTTACATTACAGTTACTTTTAAAATCCCTGTATCCCCCCGAGTACACTGATAGCAGATATGTACAGTTTCAAATAGGCCTACATAAACCCCAGATTCACAGGAGAGCAAAATAGTATTCTCAACTTTATCAACTATTTGCATATCTTGCTGAGTAAAAGTCAACACAAAGCTTAAAATGCCTATCCATATGTTGCTATATATAGACAGTGTTAAAACAACAAATGGTTAAGTGTTTTCTTACACCACATTATTAAACAAGGAAGTAAAAAACATAGAGATTCAGAAAAGTTTCAGAAATTTCATCTACAGTAAAAATAAAGAGCACAAAAGATTTTGTTTTACAAAAGGTGGAAATAAAAAAGGTATATAAATGTTACATGTATCCTGAGTACATTGGGCCTGGCACTTTCATGGCAGCTGCTTTCTCTGAGATGCTGGAATAATTTGAATTAATCCTGTCAGGTACCCCTCTCCAAGGAAAGAAGAACAAATCTGAATCAGTGTTGTTCCAAACCATCAGGAAAGATTCAATTCTGTCTCCTATTGCGATCTGTGCAAGATATATGTTTCATTATTAATATTTTTATGTTCCTCCTTTTTCTGGGTTTTAGGAGAAAATGTTTTCTTAAATTGCACCCTAGATAGACTGTCAGTACCAATCACACAGCTTCCCTAACTGGTATGTCCCAGAGTTTCTGAAGGCCTGCTTGTGCCCTTTTTAACAGGAAAAGGAATATACCACTAGAGATCACTAAAGGCCTTTGTCCTCAGATAAAAAAGGAGCTTTTGCCAGATGTTTTCTTTATTATATCTGTTAGGGATTCGTCAAACAAGAGTTGATATGAAAAGAGAAGGGTGTGAGAATTCACTCTCCGCAGTGTCTATTTACCTGCAGTTCTTTTGCTTATCTAAGCATGCCTCCTGCCACATTATGTATATATATATATATATATATATATATATATATATATATATATATATATATAGATACATGTATACAGTACTGTGCAATTTAGTAGACGAACCTGTCATTTATTCGACAATTAACCCTTTGAGTACCAGAGGAATAGGAGGGTATCAGACCTCAAGGGGGTATCATGACCCCTCATGACACTCCCCTAGCATGAGGAGGACAATTTCCGTTTTTAAAATAAAGAGCATATAACCTATGCTTTTTGTGGACCTTAAGCTCTGGGGGGAAAATCTTGGTTACAAGTTCTTTCCCCAGGAGTCACCCACCAAGGCTTTTTCTTTAAACAAGACAGAAGATCTGCAGGAAAGGTAAGCAACCCTTTGAGTGCTTCAAGTCCACTTGTCCCACAGTGCCCCTCCGCACAGGGGTGTTTTCCTTTGGCGTTCCAATTGCACACTCCTGCACTCATTGGGTCTATCTGTATGTTTGTTGCTTGTTTTGGAGCAGGTTTATGTGGTAAGTTAACCCTTTAGCTGCTGGATTGGCTTTTTTTGGTGTGGGGGGGTTCTAACACTTTTCCTACTGGTTTAGTGTTTTTTTGGGTGTCCTAACATGTTCTAGTGATGTTTTAGGTATTTTAGTTTTATACTTTTAATTTTGTAAAATTTGAGTTCCGCTCCTTTAAGGCGTGCTTTACCGCATAGATGCCATTGTTCCATTCATTCCTATGGGACTGTACTGTTTGGGACATATCTCTGCAACCGTTTAACCTAGCGACGTCAGAGATTTTACTTGTTTGCCCTTGCTCTTTCATCCGGTTCATGTTTCTAGTGTGTTGGGGGGCTCAGGGGGCTTCAGGCACTGTTTTGGGTACTTTTCTGTGAAAACTACATTTCCCATTAGCGCTTGCTTCACAAGCTCGTTTCTAATTGGCTCCCGCGGTGGCAGCCATTTTGTGCTATTTCCAGAACTAGTATCCTACGTAGGGCTTGGACTCTACTTCTCTCCTCTGCTGATTAACCCTTCGCCTGCCAGATAAGTTTATTTTAGGGATTTCTGGGGTGAAACTTTAATCCTACAACTATAATAGGGTGATTTCTTATACAGTAAGGTTATTTGACATTGTGAGAATGTCTATACCGCTGGAGCTTGGGGCCAGACCTAAGACTAAGGAGACTGGGGTCACTGTATCCCCCATTGTGCATTGCTCTTCCTGTCACTCAGGGCTACCTAGAGAATTCTCATGTCACTTATGCCCAGCATGTTCTGATGTCCCTGAAAGTATTCCAGGGACCTCCAGCCATGCATTAGAGCCAGCTTGGGTGAGCGAGTTCAAGGCTGCTACTAGGGACCTTAGGTCCACTATGCAACTCTTTCCATCCCAGTCTTTCATTCTTGGCAGGCCCCCTCCTCAGTCAAGTCTTCCCTGCCCAAACATCAGGGAGTACCTGACGTGTCAGATTCCTCTGAAGAGGAACTGTTGGTGGATTCAGATGTTGAGGAATGTTCTCCAGTGGTCCAGGGGATCCTTTCGAGGCTGATCCTGGGCCCTCCCCTGACAGGGCTGTCTTGGCTACTTAACATTCCTTTAGTTCAGGAGGTTCCTTCTGACCCATCTGATGTGTTCCAGGAGCCTAAAAAGCCCCTTACTTTCCACCTAACCCCACTCTTGACCGCCTTGTGTCTGAGGGCAGGAAACCCTCAGTGTCCAAGAAATTTGCAAAGCTTTATCACTTTTCTGAGGCCGCACTTACTCAGTGGGTTCATCCTCCCAAAGTGGATGCTCCTATTTCCAGGCTAAGTCTACTGCCTTACCAGTCTCTGATGCCTCTGCTCTGAAGGACTGGACTGACAAGAAACTAGAGGTCTCCCTCAAGTCCATTTTTGCCACTGCTGGCTCTGCCATGCATCCATCATTCGCTGCTGCGTGAGTAAACCGGGCCATTGTGGTCTGGACTGAACAGCTCAACCTGGCTGTCCGTCAGGACGTTCTTACTTTGGATAAGTTGCTCCTTCTCGCCAACATTTCTGAGGCACAGCACTATGTTTCTGCTGCCTTATTCTATGCCATCCTTTTGGTGGCTAGGGTTTCCACCATGTCTGTGGTGGCCAGACGAGCTCTTTGGCTCAAGATCTGGTCTGCTGACACTGCTTCTAAGAAAGCACTGCTATCCCTACCCTTTCAGGGTACCTCCTTTTTTGGGCCAGATCTTAAGGATCTTATCAGTGAGACCAGATGGTTCCCTCAGCTCCGCGTACCTCCTCCAAGCCCAAACAACAATGGAAGCCCAAGGTCTCTTCCAAGCCCAAGGCTTCCAAGCCTTCTTCAGCATGACTCACCAAACCCGGGTCCACACGCTGCTGTGGGTGGTCGTCTGCAACACAATCACAGCATTTGGGAAGATTCAGTGATGGACCCATGGGTTTTACAGGTGGTGACGGAAGGGTACAGGATCCCTTTTGTCTCTCTTTATCCCTTTCGCTTTCTTCCTTCTCACACACCTCAGGACACAGAGAAACGCCATCTGTTTGATGGCGATGTTCAGGCTCTTCTGGACAAGGACGTTCTAGAGCCGGTTCCAGTTCAGGACAGAGGTATATGCTATTACTCGAACGTTCTGGTCTCCAAGAAGGACGACGGCTGTTGTCCCATTTTGGATTTAAAGGATCTCAATTCCTTTGTGATCCAGACTCATTATCACCAGGAGTCTCTACGCACAGTGACTGCTGTCATGTCCGCAGGGGAATTCCTTGCATCTCTGGATCTTCAGGACGCGTACTTACACATTGCCATTCATCCAGAGAGCCAACAGTACCTTCGATTTGCCTGTGACAGGGGACATTTTCAGTTTTCAGCTCTTCCATTTGGTCTGACAACTGCTCCTCAAGTCTTCAACCGTGTCATGGGAACCTTAGTGTCCGTCCGCCATCGGAACGGCATCAGAGTTACTCCATACATGGATGACCTGCTTCTGAAAGCCCCTTCTGTGGAACTTCATCAGCAGGTTCAGCAATGCATTCATGCTCTCACCCATCACGGGTGTATCATCAACTTGGACATGTCAGATCTTATATCATCCCAGCGTCTGGTCTTCCTGGGCCTTCTCTTCGACACTCAGAAGAGCATGGTGTTCCTTACAGACAAGGTGGCTCACCAGATCGCCCACAGGTTTTCCGCGGTTCTGGCTCAAGATCCAGTTCCAGCAAAGAAGCTGTCCTCTCTAGTGTGGAAATTCATCTCCACCATAGAAGCAGTCCCGTTTGCCATAGCGCACATCAGGGAGCTCCAGTGGTTCATGATCGAGGTGTGTAAAGGGTCAACCGGACTTTCTGAAGACTTCAGTGTCTCTTCCTCTTCATGTGGAACTGAGTTTGTCATGGTGGCCGACCTCTCCAATCTGCTGAAGGACAAGTCCTTCCTGGTATCCTTCTGGACCATGGTGACGATGGATGCCAGCCTCTCCGGCTGGGGAACAGCCCTGGGTCGCCTGAGA
Source organism: Rhinophrynus dorsalis (assembly GCA_037306005.1). NCBI lineage: Eukaryota > Metazoa > Chordata > Amphibia > Anura > Rhinophrynidae > Rhinophrynus > Rhinophrynus dorsalis. The sequence goes on from CM074718.1 coordinate 65,121,471, forward strand.
GCTCAGGGTCGGTGGTCTCTGGAGGAATCTCTCCTTCTGATCAACATATTGGAGCTTCAGGCAATATTTCATGCCCTTCGACATTGGACATCTCAGTTGGAAGACTGTCCGGTCCGAGTAGAGTCCAACAACGCCACGTCCATGGCTTACATCAACAAGCAGGGCAGAACAAGAAGTCTCGCCGTTTGGTTAGAGATCAAGGCTATTTTGTCCTGGGTAGAAGATCACGTTCCTGCCATTTCCGCAGTGCACATTTCTGGCGTACACAACGTCATGGTGGCCTTCCTCAGTCGACACACAGTGGACAGCAGAGTGGGAGCTGCACCCAGAGATGTTCAATCTCATTGTTCAGAAATGGGGACTTCCTTACATCGACCTGATGGCGACAAGACACAACAGGAAGGTACCAAGGTTCTGCTCTCGGTGGAGAGACCCTCTGGCTCTGACGGCAGATGCCATGTCCATTCCTTGGTTATTCCCTCTGGCCTACATCTTTTCCTCCCCTCCCAATGTTGCACAGGGTGTTCCTGAAATTACGACTGGAGCGTTGTCCAGTTATTCTGATTGCTACGTACTGGCCTTGTCAGTCTTGGTTTCTGGAGCTTCTGGATCTGTCTGTGGTGGAGCCATTTTGGCTTCCTTGCAGTCCAGATCTTCTTCTACAGGGTTACCTGTGGAAAGAGGATGTTCATCGGCTAGCTTTGACGGCTTGGAAATTAAATCCTCAATATTGAAGAAGAAAGGGTTTTCTTCTGGTGTGGTGGCTACTATGCTCAGTGCCCGCAAGCCTGTGTCTTCCAAGATCTACCATCATGTCTGGTCGACCTTTCTGTCTTGGTGTGCTGACAAGGACCTGTCTCAGGATTTTGATCTGCCTATGGTCCTGGCATTCTTGCAGGATGGTGTGGATAAAGGCCTCAGTTTGAGTTCCCTTAAGGTTCAGACTTCTGCACTTCCTTTCAGAGGCACATTGCCATCCTTCCTGATGTGAAAGTTTTCTTCCAGGTCGTTGCTCATGCTCGTCCTGCCTTTAAGATTCTTGCTACTCAGTGGGATCTTAACTTGGTTTTGGGGCGTTTTTCAGCTCCCCCTATTTGAGTCTTTGGCTACTATTCCTCTACGCCTGTTGAAGTGGAAAATTGCTTTTCTCCTGGCGATTGTGTCCATCCATCATGTTGAGGAGTTACACGCTCTGTCCTGTAAACCACCCTATTTGGTGTTTCAAAAGGACAAGGCTGTGCTTTGCGCCTCTCAGGAGTTTCTCCCGAAGGTGGTTTTGTAATTCTACATCAATCAGGAGATTGTGGTGCACTCTTTCTGCCCTTACCCCACCTCTGACAAGGAGAGGGATCTCCACTTGTTGGATGTGGAGCGTTGTCTCAAGTTTTATGTACATGGCACTGAGTCTATCAGGCAAACTGAAGCGCTGTTTGTCATTCCTGAGGGTCCTAGGGCAGGAAGACCTGCATCCAAGGTGACTATTGCTTCTTGGATCAAGTCCACTATTCCTAAGTCTTATGAGCTGAGGAAGAAGCCTGTTCCTTTCAGGGTCACGACTCATTCTACAAGATCTATTGGGGCCTCTTGGGCTTACAAGAATCAGGCCTTCTCTGATCAGTTGTGCAAGTCGGCCACTTGGTTGTCTGTCCACACCTTTTCGAAGCACTACCATGTTGATGTGCTGGCGTCGGCTGACGCCAGCTTTGGGAGGAAAATCCTGGAAGAAGTCTTGCCTGTCTAGGATTTCCTTCGGTTCTTGGTGCTTCCTTCACTTTTGAGCCCTGTTGGCTCTAGTTCAGTGTGCTGTGTAACAGTTCCCAGGGTGTTGTTACCCTGTTCAGTGTCCGTTGACACTTCAGTTGTTTTGTTGGGCTGTCTCTGATCTGATGGTTCATATCTCACTGGTGACTTTGGGGGCCTTGTGCCTGGTCCTTGCCTTACTTCCCTCCTCTGGGAAACTCAATGGTTGGACATCCCAGAGTTACCAGTAACCTGTATTGAACGACAGAGAAAAGAGGATTTTAGTCTTACCTGTTAAATCCTTTTCTCTTAGTCCATACAGGTTACTGGTCTCCCACCCTGTCAAGGGACCATTTTTGGCTCTCCTGTGGCAGACTGTGGGGGTCCCTTGGGGTCATGCTCACAGGAGTCTTCTTTCCCTTTACTATCTAGTCAATAGTTAGTGTCTCAAATCTTTCTGGAGATGGTTGGCTAGTTGCAGCCAAGGAGGGAAGGTAGGCTCCACCCCCTGCAATCAATTCTAGAATTGTTCCTGCCTACTTAAAGGGGTGGATAGCCTACCCAGAATTACCAGTAACCTGTATGGACTAAGAGAAAAGGATTTAACAGGTAAGACTAAAATCCTCTTATGTCCAATGAAGAATCACATGTATAGCTAGTGGCTTCCTTGATAACTGCCACTTCTTTCAGCAATTTGATTCTGGACATGGATGAATCTATCTTTTCTTCCAGCTCAGACAGCCATATCCTCATTGCTCTGGACATACAGGCTATGGCAGTTGCAGCCTTAATGTTTTGGCCTAGCAAGGCAAATTGTTTCTTAAGGACACTCTCCATTTTTCTCTTCATTGGGTCTCTTAGCGAGGACCCATCCTCCATGGGCAAAGTGGTTTCCTTTGCTAACTGAGCCATAACAATATCTACTTTAGGTGGGGACACCCAAGGAAGAGCTTCAGTATCATCAAAGGGGTACATCCTGAGAAAGGTTTTTGATAAGGAGAATCTTCTATCCACTTTGTCCCATTCTGACTTGATTAATGAGTGAATGGAGGTATGAATTGGAAACATAGGTACTTCTTTTTGATTACCAATAAATCCCACATCCATGGCGTTCAGTTGTTTCTGTGTATCAGTAATACCTAACGATTTGTGCATCAACTTTATTAAGACATCAATTTTGTCAATATTAAAAGAGGAAGATTCCTCTGGGGCTTCGCCCTCTTCCTCAGAGGAATAGACCGAATCTAAAACTTGAAGAGTAAAATTATCTTCTTGAGTTCCTGGGTGAACTGAAGAACCCTCATCTGCATTATCCACACGGGGTCTCTTTCTAGGAACAGAAGATTGCTGAATGGATGAAAAAGTCTCAATCATGGAAGACTTCATCCATTTAAAAAAAATCCTTAAAATGTGAAGGAATATCCTGTCCTGCTGCTTGTGTAAGGCATTCAGCACAAAGTTTAGTATTACACTCAGAAGAAAGAAAAGAATCACAGGCAGAGCAATTTCTAACTTTATGACCCTTGTCATCTTCAGGATTAACTTTGTCTTTCCCCCCAGATTTAGACATGCTAGCGTCCAGGACATACAAACAAATAAATATAGTATATATAGCTTAAAAGGTAAATATAAACTTCACAGACCTGCTCCAGACGTCTTCCTCCATGGCAACCTTATATGTAGGTCCAAAACACAGTGTGTGTTCCATTGATGGAACTCATCGATGACGTTACCTCCTGGCGAGTCTCGCATCAACACGAGTACAGAGGCAATAAAGCTGCCTGCGTTTAGACTCCGTCGAGGCACAATGCGGTTGAGCAAGAGGGATTCGGCAGAGTAAAGGTGGCTGCATCATTCTAGAATCATCTCCCATTGTGTGCAGGGTATGGGCTCATGGGGAAGATACAACCCTTGGGACAGCATCTTGATGTGGCCGAAGGGAAAATAGGAGCAAGGTAATGGCAAAACAGTATCAGGTATGGGTGGAAAGATCTTTCAGTCCTCCAGTTTGTAGGACCAACAAATAACTGGCAGGCAAGTCAGGAGGGGAGACTTTAAGGAGTTTTGGTTGGTCCTACCACCTGGGGGGCTGAGACAGTGCCTATTCTACTGCTGTGGAGTAGACACAGAAGAAATTTTGTTAACACAAGCCATGCTTTTGCTATCTGAAACAGAGAGTTTGGCATCATATGCAAGGCAGTGTTTACTAACAATAGGTTCACTGGAACCTGGATCTGCAGGGATAAGGAGGAAGGCAAAGGAAGACACCTTTTCCTTGGCTATTGCAGCTTAATGCACCGCGAGGCAACTCTGGTAACTTTAAGATATGAGTATTATGGAAACATGACACCAGAGACCTACAGAAAAGCGCAGACAAGTAAGGTTGTGAATAAAGTCAGAGGAAACAACCTTTAACTCTGTCCCCAGCTAAGGATGGTCAAAATCAGTTTCCAACTCTGCATGACATAGTTATGTCTGGAAATATTTGGACACTGACACAAGTTTGGTTATTTCAGCTGTTTACCAAAATAAATTCAAGTTACAGTTAAATAATTATGGGCTTAAATTGCAGTCTCTCAGCTTTAATTTGAGGGTATTCACATCCAAATTGGAGGAAGGATTTAGGAATTACAGCTCTTTAATATATAGTCCTCTCTTTCTTTTTCAAGGGTCCAAAACTAATTGGAAATTATGAAATATTAACTTATGTGGGAACTCTACTGGCCACCTGAAAAATTGATACAATAAAATTGTTCGTTAACTCACCAGATTCCATTCAGGATGTAGGTCCGGAGCACTCCCAACAGCCAAAGCCACGGACTCCGACAGACAAGACGACCACTGGAAGGGAGCACTTCTACCGACCCACTTCTCAAGGAACAGCCAATACAGATTTGTTTTGATGATAAAAAATTCTCTTTATTTCCAAATAGGAATTAAAATCAATAGACCATACTCTGTCTAATTACGGTAGACATATAGGACAGTACAAACTAAAGACACGCGTTAATTGCCTAACGCGTTTCGTGCTTTGCACTTATTCATAGGATCAGATCAGTTAACTTAACACTCTAATGCAACATTTATAGCGGACTCCAAACGTCTCTACTCTCTGTGAAACCAACCACAACATTGTTGCATGATTTAAACTATCCAATCACTCAATAGCTCTCATCAGATGGCAGTCTGAACTTCTTGACTCTGTCCATTCCCATGTACTAAAACTTAACCCCTTATTGCCATCTTACTAAACATATTAGATGTGTACACACTTACAATAATTACATAAAACTAAATTAAAACCAAATTGACCTTTATGACTCCGCCCTATTAGCTATCAATTCCCCATTCAAAAATGGAATCAAATGGTCATTAATTACAAGAATAAGTTAATTCATAAAATAGAATAGTGAGATAATCCTCATATGAATAAGTGGGTACACAGAATTTGAAATATGTGACAGCTATAGATTACTAAAATAATCCAGTTAAACTTCAACCTGAGGTCCTTCATATTTGGTTCAGCAATGAAAAATAAATGTCTCGAACATTATCATAAAGGGTTATTTAATGGGTTAACTCATACCTGATGTATCGTGTCTTGAATTGAGCCCATTGGGTATCCATGTGCCCATGCTGACAATCCATTTAACTTCAAGCTTATTAAACCTAGCCACAATGTCACCTCCCCTCTCATCTGGATTAACCCTCTCCACTTGAAATCTAAAATATGCTAAATTTATGTTGTTACACTCCCGAAAGTGCCAACCAACGGGTTTAGTAATTTTTCCTTTTGTCACATTTCAGATGTTCCCTTATCCGCTCTTTTAAAGTTTGCGCCGTGCAGCCCACATACTGTTTCTTACATTTTAAACAAACGATGACATACACTATGTGAGCAGTTTTGCAGTTCATATACTGCTTAATGTTGAATGTTCTAATAGAATGGCAACTTGTTACTTGGTTGCCCACGGTGACATATGCACTGGTTAAGCAATGACATGCCCCACACTGATGCATAACCACCGTTGACAACCAAGTAGGTACTGGAGAAACCTGACTCCTAAATAAACTCAGAGATAGCATATCAGCTAGAGTGGGAGCTCTTCTAGCAATAAATTTAGGTTGGTTGCTTAACCCCTAATGGACCAGCGGTCCCAGGGTGTGTGGTCCTTTAAGGACCAGATAGGGAAGTTCGACGTGCCGCCCCACATGACTGATCATGTTTACCGGCACACTGAATGAAGGACTGAAAGAGATCACTCCGGTCTTTTGTAGCGATCAACTTCAGTCCCCGGTATTTTTTCAAATACTATGGCGTTTTTTTGTCTACAGAAGCTGGGCACCTCAATGGGTGCAATGTTCGCTCCGTGTTTCTCCAATCTTTATTTGGGGTGGTATGAAGAACTTTTAATCTATGGTGATTTGAACCCCTTTAGATCGTCTAGTCACTTCTATCGAAGATTTATAGATGATCTTCTATTTATTTGGCGAGACACGGAGCAGAACTTTAATGAGTTTAACAAGTACTTGAACCAGAATGGATGTAATTTGAAATTCACCTTTGAGTTTAAAGAATATAAGATGACATTTTTCAACCCTGAACTTTCCTTTCAGGAGAATGGAATAATGAGTATGGTTTATGGAAAACCTAGTGCAGGTAATAGGTTACTGCACGCCCACTCTTGTCACCCCAAGCATACTATCGGAGGGGTACCAGTGTGGCAGTTCCTGTGAGTATGCAGAACCTGCTCCACCGTTGAGGGGTTTATCACTCAAGCTGATGATCTAAGAAAAAGCTTTTTGAGTAGGGATTATCCCAGTCCACTCATACATGCAGCTTATGATAGAGCTTTGAATAGTAAAAGAAGAGATCTAGTACTTGGGAAGAATAATAGAGAGGGTGTAAAAATGATAACTCTTAGTTTTATTACTAGTTATAGCTTGGAGTTCAACAAAATTAGGTACATTATTCAAAAACATCTTCCCATATTAAATGGTGATATTTCTTTAAGAAAGGCTTTAATAAAGGCTTTAAGCAACCAACCTAAATGTATTGCTAGGAGAGCTCCCACTCTAGCTAATTTGCCATCTCCGAGTTTATTTAGGAGTCTGGTTACTCAAGCACGTACTTGGTTGTCAACGGTGGGTATATATCAGTGTGGGGCACGTTGTTGCTTAGTCTGTGCACATCACCATGGGCAACCACGTAACAAGTTGCCATTCTAATAGAACATTCAACATTAAGTGGTATATGAACTGCAAAACTGCTCACGTAGTGTATATCATAGTTTGTTTAAAATGTAAGAAACAGTATGTGGGCTGCACGGCGCAAACTTTAAAAGAGCGGATAAGGGAACATATATTAAAATGTGAAGAAAGGAGACTTTCTGGAGTGTAACAACATGAATTTAGCATTTTTTAGATTTCAAGGAGTGGAGAGGGTTAATCCGGATGAAAGGGGAGGAGACATTGTGGCTAGGTTGAATAAGCTTGAAGTTAAATGGATTGTCAACACGGGCACACGGATACCCAATGGGCTCAATTAAAGTCACAATGTCTCCTTATACATACATCAGGTTTGGGTTAACCCATTAAATAACCCTTTATTATAATGTTCGAGACTTTTTTTTTCATTGATGAACCAAATATGAAGGATCTCAGGTTGAAGTTTAACTGGATTATCTTAGTTATCTATAACTGTCACATGTTTCAAATTCTGTGTATCCACTTATTCATATGAGGATTATCTCACTATTCTATTTTATGAATTAACTTATTCTTGTAATTTAATGACCACTTGATTACATTTTTGAATGGGGAACTGATAGATACATGTATATGATAGCCAAAAGTTTATACACATCTAATGTTTAGTAAGATGTCAATAAGGGGTTAAGTTTTATTAGATGGGAATGGACAGAGTCTTAATTACAAGAGGATTTGGACAAATTGAGTAACTGAGCAGGCAAATGGCAAATGAGATTCAATATAGACAAGTGTAAAGTTATGCATTTTGGGTATAAAAATAAAAATGCAACATATAGTTTAGATGGTGTTTCTCTGGGGAAATCTACTAATGAAAAGGATTTGGGAGTAATGGTAGACAATAGACTTAGCAGTAGCATGCAGTGCCAGCTGGCAGCTGCAAAGGCCAATAAGATATTGGCATGTATTAAAAGGGGAGGAAGATATAATTATGCCTCTTTACAGGTCCATGGTAAGACCCCACCTAGAATATGCTGTTCAATTCTGGGCGCCCTTTCTGAAAAAGGACATTATGGAACTAGAGAAAGTGCAGAGGAGGGCTACAAAACTAGTAAGGGGAATGGAAAGTTTTAGTTATGAAGAAAGGCTAGAAAAGTTAAGCTTGTACACACTAGAGAAACGGCGTCTTAGAGGGGATATGATAACACTATATAAATATGTTCAAGGCCCATATAAAGGGCTCTCCAAAGACCTGTTCATTAACAGAACAGTACACAGGACAAAGGGCCACCCGCTTAGACTTGAGGAAAGGAGATTTAATCTACAACAGCGGAAGGGTTTCTTTACAGTAAGGACAATAAAGGTATGGAATTCACTTCCTGAGGAGGTGGTGCTATCAAATACATTAGATGCCTTTAAAAGGAGCCTGGATACTTATTTAAAAGAGCATAACATAGAGGGCTATTTACGTTAGTATTGGGATTAATATTTAGTTAGGGCTTGTTGATCCATGGAGAAATCTGATTGTCATTTAGAATCAAGAAGGAAACCCTCCCCCCCCATTCAAGGCAGAATTTTAAATTGCTATATTGAGGGGGGGTTTGCCTTCTTTTGGATCAACGATGGTAAACAGGAATAGGAAAAGGGTTGAACTGGATGGACGCAAGTCTTTTTTCAACCTAAATTACTATGTTACTATGTAGAGTCAAGAAGTTCCATTGCCGTCTGATGAGAACTATTGGGTAATTGGATAGTTTCAAAAAGTTTCTTTCCCAAGTTAATAGACAATTTTAAATGTGGCAAGAAAAGGTACGTGGGTTGTAACAACATGGAACATAAAGCCATAGGTTTTGAGGGAAATAATGAATTATGCAATAAGTATAGTATTAATCGGTTTATAAATTGTTAAACTATGCAAGTTATATATTTGAAAACTTGCCCATGTGGGAAGAAATATATTGGACATACTATCCGCTAATTGAGACCAAGAGTGGGAGAACACAGAAGTAACATAAAACAAGGTCACAGTGTAAAAAGGAACTATCAATAATTTTACAGTAAAATGCATAGAACAGTGCCATCTATGCATAATAGATTCCAAATGTTGTGCAGAAGGAAGTCCTTCTGGATACACAAGTTGGAATCATTAGCGTCTAAAGGCATGAATGAGGAGATAGAGATATCCAGTTTTGTGTGATCACTGTGTTCAAAAGTATAACAATATATGTCACTGTCGAGTTCAAAAGAATTATTATTATGGTGTATGTTTTACTATGAAATAACTATTTTTTGTTACAAATGTTATAATGTTGATGTAGAGTAAGTTTAATATTGGTTGGAGGTAGCATGAGTCTGTAGTACACCGCAGAAGCTTCATTCGATTACAGGCTTTCAACACAGGTAGCAACAAAGGGGGTAGGCGCAAGCGCATTTCTGGGAATTTACATCCAAACAGAGAGGATTTTGTAGGAAGAATGCGCAGATGCGGTGGTAGACTCCTTCCTTCGGTGATGAATGAGCACGGGCAAAGTAGAACGCGGAAGAGTTCGCAGAGCCGAGTAAAAACTGGAAGTGCGTCACTGGTGAGACGCGTGATGGAACGCATAAGCGTTTCAAGCTTATGGAGACGTGGGAGGAACAAGACGAGCGTGGTGGGAAATAATCAGTTTGAAGCTCTGTTCTATGATATATAAAGGCAAACAAAAGAATTATAGAAGTTTTGCCCCTAATGACGTAGCCCTATAAGTTGAGAAACGCATTGGGCATTGCGGGCAGAGAATTTAAGACCATCTCTTTTTGTCTGTTTATTGCAGTTTGATACTGTATTTTGAATTTGTTTTAAATATTGTGAGTAAATGATTTTATACTTTTAATAAATATTTGTTCACTGGCCCTCAAAGCGTAGTGACACTTATTCCTACCATGGGAAGGTCCCCAAAGTATTTAGAGTCTAATAGTCCCTAGATAGAGGGAGATTGCAAAAGATTTTGACGGCAATCAGAACGGATGTGAAATAGGGTATTACTCGTCCGCTTGTCCTCCCTAAGTGTACCACTACTGGGGGTATATCCAGTGCAGGCGCTAACACCTTGAAGCAGGATTTAGTCTCAGGAAAAGGTGAGTGGGAGTGCTGCCCAGAGGTGTTTGGTGAAGTATACAATTGTCTATTAAACATGGTGGAGGCTGAATGCTGTGGATATAAAACAGTCTGCATTTAGATTGGCTTTGCGCCCTCCCTCCTTTTTGTTTTACCATGCAAGACAAAAGCTACTTGAATGATCGCTACAATCCCAGAGACCAAGAGTTTGCGAAAATAATCCAGTCTCTTATTCTTTTAATCGTACAGTGCCTTGACATTTTGCACCAATATGGGGTGTTTGGAAAGATGAAATACTGTTGGATCCACAATTGAAGGAGCTGACCAAAGCTCTACCCTATCTTTTGGGAAAGGCTACAAATGTGCAAACATTTCAGGAATTGACAAAAAACTCTGTTAGGAGGTCTTTCTCTAGTACAATCAGGTCTAATTCAGCATATGCCAAGAAAGACACCAATGTGGAATTGTTTTGCTTTGAAACAGACATTTTGTGGGACCCTCCTGCAGCGCATCCTGTGAAACATACAGGACCACCCAAGGTTGCCGTAATTAAAGGTTCCACAAATTCAGACTTCTAATGAATAAGACTGACAGACAATGGTGTATCAGTACCATAATTGTAGACTTCACCTCATCATCTTATGTCACTTGGATTGATACCACAGAGAAATCCAGGCTGATACTGGCAGAAGATGACACCCATAGAATTATGAGAAGTCTGAGAAAGCCATTTGTGTAATACTTTTTCCAAGGTGTTGACTATGACACTTGGAAGAGCTTTGGCCCATTCAGTTTCCAATATGGGGGGCATCATGTGTTACAGAAATTAGTGGTAACATGGTCGTAGAAGCACACACAGAATAAGAGGTGCTTGACACACTTTGTGCAAGTAGAAGTACTAGTAGAACCTCTGTTCCTTCTATTCTTAATCTGTTCCTCTCTGGATTCTGAAATTATTATTATTATTTTTTTTAATATAAAAGACAAGGAAAGTGATAAATGCAGCAGAAATAAAAGCAACTGTAAGAGGGAGACGGTCTGAAAGCCCTTGCTACCAAATGAAAGGAAGAGCCTCTACTCAACATCATGTCAGAGCCCATAAAGGACACCATAGTTATAAGAGCACAAGTGGCACACCAGAATGAAGAGCTCCATTTGCTCTGCCTTGCCAGAATGGAGTGCACCTGTAGAATAAATAAACAGTGCATTAAGCAGTAGATTATACCGGACTGGTTTTACCTTCTTAATCTGGCTACAGACTGAAGGCAAACAGCGCTGTGTTGACATATGGGAGCTGACTGTAAAGCCATAGAGCTCAACTAGTCAGCGGAAACATGGCACCAGCATCTCTTTTTGACTAACCAGTGTAAGAACAGAGAGGGCATAGTAGTGAGGTCAGGAATAAAGAAATTGTCAGCACTTTAAAGTCTCCTTTTTAGTTAGGTATTTTTTTAATAGACAAGCTCTTAAATCAATAGAGGAAACATAAGGGAATAAATGGGTACACTTCTAAGAAAAGCCCCAGAACAATAGTGGGCTCCTCCAAGAGCAGTCATAAAAAGTAACCTGCACATTTAAAAGGAAAAAAAACAAACAAAAACAAACTCTCCCCCCACCAAAAAACAAACAAAAAAACAGGTACAGAATTGCAGAAATATCATCTGGATGCACGTCTCCAATCTCAAGTGCAGGCACACGAGTTCTAACCTTTCAGGTCACACAAAAGAGGGAGGTGTGATGAGAGGTCCATTACTCAATCATACAGATCCCAATGTAAAGAGGGTATAATTCAATCTTTCTGTTCCCCTACCCATTTATATCCAAGGAACTGAGGGACATGGGGATCAGACACGTTTCTAAAGAAACTATGGAGTGGAACACTGTCTGGTTGAGTTCTCAATTCCTGCTTTCCATACATTGGTGGTTGAGAGAGACTGCCATGCCATTGTCTACCCCTGAAATAAGAAAGCTAAGAGTGCCAGAACTCGAGCTTTTATCTGAGAGAGAATCAGGCAAACATCAGACCACTCAGCTGCGCTTCTGGTCCCTCACTGGCAGCCACCACTGTTGCATTGTAAGAATTAATCTACATCTCAGAACCCAGAGAAGCAGGAACCAAAGAAGGCAAATCATCTGAATCTCTAATATATTGATGTACAGAAGACTTTCACTATAGGACCACAGGCCCTGAGCTGTCAGTGCCCAAGGAGGCTCCCTGGTCCTTCAGACTGGCATCTGATGCAACTATGGACCAACTGAGGTTGACCAATGGACGATGAGTATCAGATGGGAGACCTGGAGCAAACAATGTAGCTTTGACTTAGTCAGGCTGGAGAGAAACATTATGTGGGAGAGATTACACTAGTGTCTTAAGAAGTTCCTAAGAATCTCCAGTTGCAGCTCCCCACTGTGAAATTGGGCAGAATGAACTGGAGGAATGCTTGGGGGCAACAGAACACTCTTGCTTCCTCCAGTGACATGGCTAATCTTCTCCAGTCCTGGGCCAAACAGATACCTGCCCAAAAATGGGAGACACACTAAAGAATTCTTCTAAGATTGGTTAGCAAATCAAATCTTTAACCAGCGGGTACATAACACTGCAAACAGACAGTGCTAAGGACTTGCCAATGACCTTGGCAGTGTCAAATGCAGTCTCAGCAAGCAATGCATTAGCCTAAATAATCTTAGACACAGAAAGAACAATATCCTCTTAAGAAGCATCTGAATGGACCCTATTTAATAATGGTCCCTCAACAGCCATGTCTGCAGTCATCCATGACATAGAAAAGACTGGATTATAAGGCAGCCTCTGATGTTGCATAATTATTCTTAAAGGGTGAATCCAGCGGTTTGTCCTCCTGAAACCTGAATACAGTTGTGTTTGCGACTGACAATGCTGTGCTCTTAGAAAGGAGAGAAATAGGAGGGTCAACTGCTGTAGAGCAGGAGGAGAAAAATGGATATAAAAGAGAAAAGCAAATGGGGATAGTTTCTTATCAGGCAATATCCACTCCTCAAATACCACTTGGTCAAGGGAATGAAAGGGAAAAGCACAGCATACTTCTTAAAAATATCCAGAGATTAGGAACTCTAATCCGAAGCCTCCGAAACCTTAAGGGTCTCCAAAACCACCCTAACAGATGTCCAAGGGTCTTCGTCAAACAAATCACTGGAGTAAGAAGCAATATCCTTCTCCCCAGTTTTCCCTTCCTCAATACAGGAACTCCCCTCAAAATGGCTAAAACAGTCTTCAAGGAAACGGGGTGGTCTTAATAGTAGCCATAGTGGAAGAGTGCAGGCTCCTGTTCAGTGGAAGAGGTGCATGGTTCTTGCTGTGTAGGGACCACAGAACAAGGAGGCATAATGCACCAGCAAAAAGTTACTGAAAAAACAACTGAAACTATGGTGGTCTTAGACTTTACCTTATGACCTTCTGCTCAAAGATAGACAGGAAACAGTCAAAGAGAAATATATGACAGAAAATTAGGAAAAAACTTATCTGTGTGTTAAGGGTTAAAGATAAGGTGCCAGGAGGGAGATTCCGACACCTTAAAGGATTAGTAACGTCTATACATTAACAAAGGTTATATATTGCAGCTTTGTTTTCCTTGCTATTTCTGTCACTCTGGTGCTTCATAGTTGCCTTAACCTCCCCCAGCTGTCTGAGGTGGTTTGGTGGCATATTAAATGTGTTAGCTGATCTTTAGTTCTTTATTAAAGAGTTAGTATTGCAGCTATCAGAAAATTAAACTAAACAACCCCAGTCCCATCTCTCAAACCTTTATGGTTTTAGAGATATAGAAGGCTAAAGTTCCCCACTCCCTCCGCTTTCCCTGATGTCAGCTGTAAAGCTATCAGCAGGAGATTTGAGTCAGTCGAGGTAGCTCTTCAACAGAGCCAAAATAGACCAATGTAAAAAATACTTAATCGGAGCGGTCTACAAAGTGTGTCTGGTTTCCAATTAAGTATTTCTTTTTACATTGCACTATTACGGCTCTGCTGAAGAGCGCTTGCTTGTCCCAGGACCAGGATATCTTGCCATCAGCTTACAGCTGACGTCAGGGAAAGCGGAGGGAGCAGGGAACTTTAGCCTTCTATATCTCTCAAATCACAAAGGATTGAGAGATGGGACTGGGGTTGTTTAGTTTAATTTTCTAATATCTGCAATGTGACCTTTGTTAATGTATAGACATTATTAACACTGTAATAAAGAACTGAAGAGCAGCTACCATATTTAATATGCCACCAAACCACCCCGACTGCTGGGGGAGACACCAGAGGGACAGAAACAGCAAGGAATAGCATACCTCAGAACGTGACTGCTAGACAGAGAGAAAAAGTGGCATACTCACAGGACCTGTGAACTCTGAATACTGGTATCCTCTTCAGTGTCCTATGTTGCACAAAGAAACAAAGCGAGGAATAGGCTAAGTTCAGAATCCATCTCCTAACAGACACCAGGGTCCTGTAAAGGTCTGCAGCCTGGTCCATATCTAGCCTGGAGGAAAAGGCAATAGGAGCCCACCTAAATGGGGATTGAACAGCCCCATATAATTTATAAAAACAAAAAATGCAAGCTAAGAGAATTTTTGACCTGACCATCTTCAACGAGGTCACTTTTAAAATGGAACATATCTAGTGTGTGTGTGGGGGGTATAGTGGAGTAAGAAGTGAATCTGCACCCCAGAAAACTTTTTTTATGCATGTGTCATTTCCCTCCAGAGGGAGGATATTTTACCCCAGGGTTCCACAGTGGACAAAAGGAAAAATAAAATCAAGATGAACAGCATTTCCCTATGGGGAAATGGCCCTTTATCTCCAGAGTTCACTCAGAAAACTAAGCTAGATCTGCTGGGTGGAGTGTAGTGGGAAAGTTACGGGAGAAGCTTTCACTTCTGAGTGCCCTGCCTCCTGGAGGAGGAGCTCTATACCCCATGGTCCCTGTATACCTCAACAGATAAAAGAGAAAGTGGCAACCATCAGAGGAGGCAATATGTAGGGCTAAGACAGTCATCCCTACATGGCTTGCCTTATTTAGCATAGTGTATAAGGTGTATAAGTTGTTTTTTAGATGAGAGTGACCCTTTAACGTAGGAACCAGAGAGGTGCACAACCCATTGGTAAAGGGTTCCATCCTCCAAGTGGAGGGCATGCTGCTTTTGTTTCCCAGTAGACATTGGAGGGGAAAAAGTTTGAGCATAGCTGTTATCGCTGCCAAGAACACCCTGGAGCAGCAGCAGGACAGAGTTAGCCTTCACTGCAGACCGTTACACTGTGGCAGGTATTTTGACAGGAGTGGCCAATCAATGCACAAACTTTACCTGGGACATTGATTCTGACAGAAAATCAATGCACTTTGATTCTTCTTTCCCTCCCTTTTGTCTCTTATTGCCCTCCTATAATTTTCATATTTGACCCTTCACCCACCCTAGCCCACAGTACGTTTCTCCACTTTTCCTCATCACCTTCCCCTACCACCCTTCACTGCTTTGAACACCTCTCCAATTGGCTGCTCTCAATTTTCCTCCCTCACTCCATGTCCCCATTTTCAATTCACCCACTCTCCTCCGCTTTCAATTCTCCTCTTTCCTGCTTTGCCCACTCTGCTTTACCTTACCCTACCACCCTCCCTTTCTTTTGCCGACTGCCATCTCTCTCTCACCTCCCGTTTCACTTTCCCCTTCCCAGCCTTCTTTATACTGCTCCATCCTTCCTCCCGAACTTTTAAAGGTAATGTGGTATCTGCCAGAACTAAGTGCTGCATCACATCACAAAGTTCCCCCAGTCTCTACTCACACACAGTCACCAGCAGACTGAGCCCCACAGTGCCTGCTCAGGTACAGGGAAGTGGGGAACCGTGGGAGAATGGGGAACATGCTGGAGGGAAGCCAGAATTGCAACTCAATAATTTACTAACAAACAATACACAGTAACAAATGGTGTTTTTTTTTTTTGGAACCAGTTTATAATTTATGTAGAAAAGGTAGTAAGAAACCTAAGATGTTTCACAAAAATATCCACTGTGCAACAAATAAAAAATACAACATAGAATGCAGATTATAAATTATAAAAACACAAGGCAATGTGTAGTGCAACAGTAGAAATATTTATATATATATATATATATATATATATATATATATATATATATATAGTTTGGCAACAAGACAACAGGATACAGACAGACATAATACTGGAATCTGAGCATTTTGCTCTTAAAGGTACATCAGCCTGCTAGATGGAATATTGCAGTAAGTGTGCACAAAACACCATATAGCAAAAACTATACAATTTTTTTATTTTGGGAAATACACTCTGAAAATATTTACAAATGCAAAGCACACTTGAATTAATGTGACAAGAACTTGATGGGAGTTATTTGAAAGAACAGGAAGCTTTTTTCTTCAATGAAAATGTGTGAAATATGTGAAAAAGGGTTAAGAGGCCGCTCCTGTTCTGTGTACTGCCGTCGCCTCACGAGATGCAGTCATGTGATGTAGCGACTGCCTGAACGCACAGAATGCTCCCAGCATTCTGTGTGTTCGAGCAGTCTTTACTGTGCATGACTGCATCGGACAAACATTCTACCGTTTTATTATATAGGATTATTATATAGAATAGGGTAAGGGTAGTCAATCATTTGACTTCCAGCTGTTGGGGTCTACAACTGACTGGGGATGGCTGGACCTGTAGTCCAACTGCAGGAGGTTTGAATATTAACTACTCTGGTTTCCCTGCTAAGTAAATTTACTGGGACATTTTCAATTAAAAATGTATTACAGCTTAAACTGTTAGCATCAACAGAGCAAAGTGGTGTCTGAAAGGCATTTTTCTAATATACACACACACATACACTGGGACAGTTTAACCCTTTGAATGCCAGAGGGGCATGCAACACAAGCAATGTGTTGTGTACCCCTTTGAGACTCAAAGGGTTAATGCATTGATTCTAGCACTCTGCAACAAGTGATAGGAACACCACCACCTGCTGACCACAGCAGAAGATGACAGTCATTTTTTATTATATAGTGACATTGACAAATTCAACACTGCTTTGAATTACAAAGTCCTACATGTTTGTTATCTGTGTCTGGTTTAGGCAGCACAGATGCAACAGACATTGATACAGCATTTAAATTATGTTACCATGAGATTTTATGCATACATACACATCCATACATGTCCCCCAACTTTGCATTACTTAGCAGGAAAAGCACATTTTTCCCCCATTACAAACAAAAAAACAACTTGTTCTTTTAACTCCTTGTGTACTAGAGAATTTTTCAACATTTCTATGCAATCAATTGGAGACTTCACTAGTATTCGTGGGGGGGTCAACGTAAATATATGGATTTTGACTGGTTCCTTCCGCTACTCAACAACCTGCTACTTAATTTAAAAAAAAAAAAAAAAAAAAAAAATTTGAGAAGCATTTTTAAGAAATACTACATATTTACAATTTATCATTCAAGGAAATTAATATGCTTTGTAAATTATGAAAATCAAGCACTTAGTAAAAACATTCAATCTCTTAAATCTCATAGCATTTTTATAATGTACCATTATGTACCAAAACTTAATCACAGCTGTCTATTAAATACCCCTACTCTAAATAAGGGAGGAGATGCACTAAGGCGTGATAAAGAGGTGACATAGCAGTAATGACTTCTCCTGTGATATCACTTCTCCAGTTCCTAAGTTATTCTATGGAGCCTATGCGCTAAGATTTTTCCAACTTTGGAGATCTTAGTGCATAGGGTCTACAGAATAACATAGGAATTAGAGAAGTGAGATCACTGGTGAAGTTATCTCCGCATTATCACCTCTTTAGTATGCCTTAGTGCATAACCCCCAAGGTGTTCTTTTTACCCTCATGCAGGGCAAATTAATAAGCAGCTGTCCAGTTAATGGCAAGCTATAATTCTCATGGTCAATGGCCGGCTAAAGATGAGCTGTTAACCAGTGACTGCTGGAGAAGCACATGCTGCCCATCCATGCCTTAAAGCAGGGGTACTTAGTTGTTGGATTTCCAGCTAATATCATCCCCAATTATCCAAATGGCTGCGAGTTGTAGTACCCAGTAGCTGGAGGTCCAGCAATTGATTGCCCCTGCCTTAAAGCAAACACTAACACATCCAAATAATATACCCATGCTCATTTTAATCTGGACAGAATATCTAAAACAAATATTTAAATAGTACTGGATATCACATCCATGGAGACAGGCTTAATTTTTTTGTGCAGGACTTCAAACTCCTCCCCAAATATGTATTCTTAGGAAACGAGGATTTTGTGGTTCTAAAGTCTAACAACAAAGAATCATGTCTGCCTGTGTGGACATCATGTAAAATGTTAAATATTCACATCTACAGAACCAATCTGCACACAACTGGCTCATAGTGGCCACTGGGATTTGCTGTCCAGATTACTCTAAGTAGTTATTATTTCCAGTTGTGATAGTGTTCCTTTAAACTGAATTAAAAAGGATGGTCAGTAGAAAAGAGGTTTATGGATACTCTCAAAAGGTTGGATTATTGATAACGGTCAATGATTATACAACTATATTACACAACTATATACAGTATATTGCAGTAACATTTTTTGTCTTTACTGTTTTCAGGCTTAAAAAAAAAAAGAAAATAAAATCGGCCTTCTACATAGAGCAAAACACAAACAAACAATGCATTACGGGTATGATCTAACTCAGGAGTGGTCAGTCGTTGGATCTCATGCTGTCAGGGACTACAACTGCCATCATGACTAACAAACCACTGGCTGGTTGTGCATTATAGTAATTATAATCTCCGACGGCTGGAGGTCAAGAGATTGCCCATCCTCTTCTAAATATTATACATTTGTTTTACATTCTAAGCACCTTTTGAACTAACATTCTATACAGAGTATTAAAGGCGATCTGCACCTATAGGAATAATTGCCTCTTAAGGGAGAACCACCCTATTACATTACTATAGCTATAAAATATCAGTGGACACTATGATTTTTTGCTCTTGTTCCTCTGTTCAACAGAGATCATCAGCAAGTCCTGGATGTCATGTCCATAGAGGCAAGCATATTGAAGCGGTCAGCCTAAATGAGCCTACTTAACCCTTTATGGGCAAGATGGGTGAGCAACACACCGCAAAAGCAATGCATTACACACCTTTTTGGTTCTTAGAGGGTTAAGATTACCAAGTGCAGTGAGCCCAGTTTGAGGTCATGTGGTCATGCTAGCAAAGGTCATGTCCACCTCAAGGGACAGGCACATCCAGTTTTGATTTTTCTCTTGAAACAAGGACAAAAGACAAAATGTATAAAGGTATTTTTTTGGCCATAATAGGATAAGTGGGGAGAAGGTTTTAGCTCTCCTTTAATTTAACCTTTTGAGTTCCAGAGGGGTACGCAATGCATTGCACTGCATACCACTCTGGCACTCAAAGGGTTAACAGAACTCACCTAGGTAGGAGTGCTTCATACAACAGTGCAGCATATCTATACAGTTTTTGCACTGTATCTATTGAGTAGATATTAATCTAGCTTTAGTAAATACTTCCTCTGTTGAGAAAAGGCAAAATGCAGAGTCCATTAGAGCCACATAAGCTGCTTTCACATAGTGAAATTCCATGTCCAGCTAGGATTGTTATATGAAGGACAAATACTAAGTTATCTTTCTGTTAACCCTTTGAGTGCCAGAGGGGTACAGAACGCATTGCAAAGCAATGCGTTCTGTACCCCTCTGGCACTCAAAGGGTTAAACAATCTGAAAGCCAATGATTCCTGAAGATAATTATAGATCTCCTTTAAATTATAATACAAAGTTAGCATTTTATTGAACTATTTAATACAACATAGTAATTGATAGTGAACGTTTTTTTTGTTTTGGAGATGCAAGACTAACAAGGTTAGAATCACTAGCGTTTCATTCTCTTTGTTGGTAATTCTTCAGACGCCTGAGGACCCCTAGTCCTTACTGATGGTGGACTCATCTCTCTTCTACGCTTTGTTCCACTTGCTTGTTGCAGTTTAGCTCTTTAAAAGAAGAATCATAGAAATCCAATTATAATTGGTTCATTTACATTTTTAGTCATAACTGTGTAATTAAGGGGTATCCAAACCTTTCTTCGAGGACTTTACACAAGCCACAATTTAAGGATAATTTTTATTAAGCCCAGGAGGGCTAAGTAGTGGCTCATTCATTTGGGTTAACTCATCTGTGCATAATCAGTTATATCCCTAAATCATGGCCTGTACATGGCCCTTGAGGACAAGTATTAACACCCCTTGTCTGTTCTTTAAAGGGGATGGATCACCTTATAAAAAGGTACTACCATCTGATTTGTCAATAAAAGTTATTCTAGGAAAGCTGCATTTTTTTTTTTTTTATTTAACTTAACTACTTAAACGATATTGTGCTGTGCACTTCACCAGGGAGCACGTTCACGCTTCCCTATGGTGTACTGTGAACGGCTGTTAAAGCAAGCTCCGGTAAGCATTATACTGAGGTTGCAACCTCAATATAATGCTAATCGCAGCTTGCTGTAAAGCTAGGAGCCGTTCACAGTACACCAAAGGGAAGCTTGAACGCGCTCCCTGGGGCAGCTGGGAGGGAGGTGGGAGGAGCAATAGGACGTGCAGAAGAGCTTTGTGATCAGCATTATAGGACACGCTGATTCTTCGGCACAGCTCTTCTACACTTGAAGAGGGAATATATAATTAGATTATTATTTTTTTTTTTTTTTTTTTAAACACAGCTTTCCTAGAATAACTTATTAACAAAGCAGATGGTATTACCTTTTTATAAGGTGATACATCCCCTTTAACATGAATATTATTAACCTTTTGAATGCCAGAAGGGTATGCAACACATTGTAAAGCAATGCCTTATGCACCCATGTTGCACACAAAGGGTTAAAACAAGATGACAATATTTACTAAAACTAAAATGTATACAAACAATCACAGTGGTGCCGACTGCACATGCTCTTTGGCCCTTGTGAGTTTAACCCCTTAGAAGATGGAGAGAGAAGGTGTTGTGGGAAAAACAAAACAGAAACAAAAACTACTCATGATACAGACTTGTATTAGATGCACAAACACGCTATATTATAGCCCCCACCATTTTGACACTAAACCAGGGATAGTCAATTGTCTGACCACCTGCTGGCTGGCTGGGGATGATGGAAGTTGTAGTCCAACAGCTAGAGGTCAGAAAAGGGACTACACTTGCCAAGCTGAATGTGAGAAATCAGGGAAAAAAGTTACAGTAGAAGGATTCAACATATGGCCTTGAAGTATAATTTTTGAAAGGCAGAAGAATTATTTTAAAGGGATAGTAATGCCCAAAATAAAGTTTATTCAGTATGGTAGATTTTACAAAAATAAAGTATTTGGAGAAAGTACTCTCTCTCAAACCTGTATGGTTTGAGAGATATTCGCATCTAAAATTCCCCCCTCCCTCCTCTTCTCCTAATGTCAGCGCTCTACTGACAGAAGGAGATTCCGGTCCTGGGACCAACCGGCAGCTCTTCAGCAGACCTGAAATAGTTACTTCACTAGAAGAGTCTACAAAGTGTGCCTGGTTTTGTAGACCAGTTCTTTTTAAAGATCGCTATTGTGGTTCTGCTGAATAGCAGTTTCAAGTCGGCCGACACGGATCTCCTGCTGTCAGCATTACAGCCGACATGAGAGAGGGCGGAACTTTAGCGGTGAATCTCTCTAAAACCATAAAGGTTTGAGAGATAGGACTTTCAGCAAATACTTTATTTTTGTAAAATCTACCAGACTGAATAAACTTTATTTTGGGCATTGCTATCCCTTTAAGTGATTAGCAAGTCCTAACTGCTTAAACACCCAAAAGGAAAATATAACCACTCACAAATTCAGAAAAGCACTTTGGGCTCCAGAAGTTGTTCAGACTGCAGCACAATGGACATTATATACAAAAGTGAGGAAATTCTGGGGCAAACCAACTTCACCATAAGGGAATTAAATTCACAAAATTCTGATGGATTTAAACACAGTCATGCACACTGGCTCTATGGGATCTTGAGAAATCAGTCCCAACACTCACAGCACCAGCTGCAGATAACAGGCAAGAAGCCTGCTTCGGTCTTAGTCTTAATTTTACAGGGTTGGATCGATCATACAGATCTACCAGAGCAACCAGACCAAGTTCGTGTTAGTCAGACGCACAGTTGCCATGCCCCAGAATTCCACAAAGGGTGTAAAACTCTACAAGGCACTTAGAGATAAATGATGCATCTGCTTTCCCCAGTACAGACCTTTGCACTTACCGGGAGTGTGTGGTTCTGCTGGCTTTTGATTCAGATGAAGTTCTCTCTCTGGATCTTGGCTCAGGTCCAACTAACTTTGAAGCAGCACGTGTAGTTGGCTTGTGTGGCTGGTTTCTGAAATAGTCGAAAAAGCAAATACAGAGTGGATATTAACACCACAATATGACCCAGAAGACCGATTAAAATGTATTAGTAAAAAGTAGATGTATCATGACTCTAAAGAAAATGTATTCCTAAGAACCCAATATATTAAGTATCTACATATACGTTTATACATATAAATACTCATTCCATACAAAAACATAGCCAACAAAGCTGTAATGGAACATACTCCAGTGACACTAGATTGGCCTCATCACACCAATTACCCTCAATGGAACAAGGAGTTAGATAATCAATACTTATATCAAACAAAGTAGATGTAATTGGCTATACAGGAAACCATTTAATATATCAATATCTGCAAATGAGGGAATAATAAAATACTAGACCAAATGTTACTAAAATACAATGGTTCTAATACTTAGAACTCTAATTATAGTATTCTGTGTCTGCCTTCAATTAAATGCTCCCCAACATATAATCTTAAAGGGATAGTAATGTTTCACAAAAAAAGCAGCTCCAATTAATCTTCATAGTATTTGAGTTGTAGTTCAAGAGTAATTGAATGATAAAGAATCCCCCTCCCACCCCCTATTACCTAGTGTAAGCCACCTCATCTCAGATGTGTAATCTGGTCTCTTGACCAGACAGATCATAACAAGGGACAATCTTCTTACTGTGAGCATAAGGAAAACCCTGCCCTCTTGTTACATCAGTAAAAGGGAGTATATCAATTAAAGACATCCACATCAAAACAATAGGCCTGTATTAATAAACTGGCAATAATAAAAGTGACACTGTAATGATCCAAATAAAATGTATTTACAATTCCCATCCTCTGCAGATGGACAGAAAAGCTATACAAAAATAACTGGTACTGGAAAATCTGAAATATGTTAAAATAAATAAATATGTAAAAATATGAAAGAAACAAATGTCAAAATATCTTGGTTACAGATGTCAAAGCCATGCGCTGTGCACCTCCTGGCATTCAAAGGGTTAATATGTTCAAAGCATTACTTGTGTTTGAGACTTGTTTGGCATTCAAGTTATCCATTTGAGTGCCAGAGTGGTGCACAATGTACCCTTCTGGCACTCAAAGGATTAAACATTTACATTGAGACGTCTCAAGCAACAAAGACCCATCAACCTGAGACAGATTTAAATGGTTTTATAGAGAATGTCAATCTGCCTATATTTTTTTATTAGCAATTTATCTGCAAAATAAGTTGTCTTTGAGAAAATAACCTGTATGTCATGGTGGCACTTTATGCCAATTCCCTGCACATCATGCAAATGAGTTTTCTTCAAGGCCAAACCAATCTCTTGCTATTAGAAATGAGTGAGTGTGTGTGTGTGTGAGAGTGTGTGCGTGTGTGTGTATGTATGTATGTATGTAAGATTTGTCCAACACAAGCAAATTCCCATAAAATGCCACACACTCCTCCTACCCTTGCATGTATAATTCTGTGTGTGACAGCCATTTTTTTTTTTATTATTACTCTTATGTTTTAATAAATTATCTTTTAGAATACACATTGCTGTTAAGAAAAGCAGTGCTGTTGCTGGAAGATCCCTCGAACAGAGATGAGGTATTGTCTCTGTGGACTGATCTTATTGATGTGAGGTATATACAGTCATCAACCAACAGTATATGTGAGTGCGATATATATTACATTACTATTTTGCAACAATTTGAGTGATAGGACACTATTCTTTTTTGTAAGGAAATACTGATGCTGTTCTTCATGTGTTCACTCACAGACACCAAAATGTGTCTGCTCTCCTGTGAAATGTAAAAGACTAATATTGGCATGTATACAAAGCTATGGCAAGATCCCCAGTATGCATCATGAAGGAGGTGAATTTGTTTCTGTGAGTATGACAGCAATACCAGCTTTTAGAGTTTTGTGCACCTGGATAATAGCCATACTGACATATAAATGGGCACCTAGGAATATGAAAATGGCTCATTAAGTCAGATTTCGAAATGCAAATGCGCCACAGGAAAAGTTGGAGTCAAATATAGTCAAGCTGATACCTTTATATGCTAACTAAGTAGGTTTAGGATGCAAGCTTTCAAGACCTCTTAGGTCTCTTCCTCAGGTATGTTATTGATAACATGCCTGAGGAAGAGACCTAAGAGGTCTTGAAAGTTTGCATCCTAAATCTACTTAGCAAATAAAGGTATCAACTTGACTATATTTGACTCCTGTATTTCTAGGGCTAACACGGTACCAGCTCATCTGCTATCAACAGGAAAAGTTGACACTGAAACATTGTAAACCTTGCAAAAGCATGGTGATGTAGGTATATCGGAGTCTTAATCATAGGGGTAAGATGGAAACAGCAGCTAAGAGCATATAACAAGATGTATTTGGACCCAGTTTGCCACAGTATCAACAAATCTGAAACCTACTGAAATTTAGTGCATCTCTTTCCTCTGGAGTAAGCCAACGGCACCATAAAAGACAAGCACAAGTTCCCAAAATTCCCATTTATCTAAAAGAGTATTTTAGTCTTACCTGTTAAATCCTTTTCTCTTAGTCCATACAGGTTACTGGTAACTCTGGGTAGGTGATCTGCCCCTTTAAGTAGGCAGGAACAATTCTAGAATTGTATGCAGGGGGTGAAGCCTACCTTCCCTCCTTGGCTGCAGCTAGCCAACCAGCTCCGTTATGATTTGAGACACTATTGACTAAATAGTAGAAGGGAAAGAAGACTCCTGTGAGCATGACCCCGAAGGACCCCCACAGTCTGCCACAGGAGAGCCAAGCATGGCTAAGAGAAAAGGATTTAACAGGTAAGACTAAAATCCTCTTTTCTCTGTTGTCCAATACAGGTTACTGGTAACTTTGGGACGTCCAACAACTGAGTTTCCCAGAGGCGGGAAGTAAGACACGGACCAGGCGCAAGGCCCCCAAAGTCACCAGAACAGATATGAACAATCAGATCATAGATAACCCAACAAAACAATGAAGTGTCAACGAACACTAAACAGGAGTAACAACGCGCCAAAACTGTTACACAGCACACTGAACTAGTGCCAACAGGGCTCAAAAGTGAAGGAAGCACCAAAAAGTGAAGAAGATCCTAGACAGGCAAGACTGCCTCCAGGATGTTCCTCCCAAACCTGGTGTCAGCCGATGCCAGCACATCAACACGGTAATGCCTCGAAAAGGTGTGCACAGACGACCAAGTGACAGCCTTGCACAACTAATCAGCGGAGCACTGATTCTTGTAAGCCCAATAAGCCCTAACAGATCTAGTAGAATGAACCGTGACTCAAAAGGGAGCAGGCTTCTTCCTTAGCTTGTAGGCCTTACGAATAGTGAACTTGATCCAAGAAGCAATAGTGACTTTGGATGCAAGTCTTCCTGCCCTGGGACCCTCAGGAATGATGAACAGCGTGTCAGATTGCCCGATAGACTCAGTGCGATGTACATAAAACTTGAGACAACGCACCACATCTAACAAGTGGAGATCCCTCTCCTTGTCAGAGATGGGGTCAGGGCAGAAAGAAGGTACCACAATCTCCTGATTGATGTGGAACTCTGGAACCACCTTCGGGAGAAACTCCCGAGCAGTGCGAAGCACCGCCTTGTCCTTGTGAAACACCAAAAAGGGTTGTTTACAGGACAGAGCATGTAACTCCTTGACAAAGAGAACGGAGATGATCGCCAGGAGAAAGGCCATTTTCCACGTTAACATGCGCAGAGGAATGGTAGCCAAAGACTCAAAAGGAGGGTGCTGAAGAACACCCAAAACCAAGTTAAGATCCCATGGAGGAGCAGGATTCTTAAGACAGGATGAGTATGAGCAACGCCCTGAAAGAAAACCTTGACATCAGGAAGAATGGCAATACACCTCTGAAAGAAAACAGAGAGCAGAAGTCTGAATCTTAAGAGAACTCAGACTGAGACCCTTATCCACACCGTCCTGCAAGAAGGCCAGGACTGTAGGCAGATCAAATTCCTGAGACAGGTCCAAGACACCAAGATAGAAAGGTCGACCAGACATGATGGTAGGCCTTATAAGAAACAGGTTTGCAGGCACTAAGCGTCGTAGCCACCACAGCAGAAGAAAAACCTTTCTTCTTCAGTATTGAGGATTCAATTTCCAAGCCGTCAAAGCTAGACTATGAACATACTCCTTCCACAGGTAACCCTGTAGACGAAGATCCGGGCGGCAAGGGAGCCGGAATGGCTCCACCACTGACAGTTCCAGAAGCTCCAGAAACCAAGCCTGTAGAGGTCAATACGGAACAATCAAAGTGACTGGACAGCGTTCCAGTCTCAATTTCCGCAACACCCTGTGCAACATGGGGAGTGGAGGAAAGATGTAAGCCAGAAGAAATAACCAAGGAATGGACATGGCATCCACCGCTATAGCTAGAGGATCCCTTGATGCAAGGAAGACCCCACTTCTGAACGATGAGATTGAACACCTCTGGGTGCAGCTCCCACTCGCTGCTGTCCACTGTGTGTCGACTGAGGAAGTTCACGCCAGGAATGTGCACTGCGGATATGGCAGGAACATGTTTTTCTGCCCAGGACAAAATAGCACTGACCTCTAACCAAGTGGCGAGACTTCTTGTTCTGCCCTGCTTGTTTATGTAATCCACGGCCGTGGCGTTGTCGGATTGTACCCCCACTGGGCAGTCTTCCAGCTGGGGTGACCAATGAAGAAGGGCATGAAACATCACCCAAAGCTCCAACACGTTGATGGGACGGAGAGATTCCTCCGGAGACCAATGACCGCTCCCAGCCAGAGAGGCTGGCATCCGTCATCACCGTGGTCCAGAAGGATACCAGGAAGACTTGCCCTTAAGCAGACTGGAGAGGCCGAGCCACTACAACAAATTCAGTTCCACATGAAGAGAGCCCGGCTGACCCCTGCACACCTGGATCACAAACCTCTGGAGTTCCCTGGTGTGAGCCATGGCAAATGGGACCACTTCGATGGTGGAGATTAATTTCCCCACTAGAGAGGACAGCTTCTTGGATGGAACTGGATCTTGAGCCAGAACAACAGAAACCCTGTGGGCAATCTGGTGAGCTACCTCGCCCGTGAGAAACACCATGCTCTGCTGAGGGTCGAAGAGAAGGCCCAGGAAGACCAGACACTGGGATGGGACAAGATCCGACTTGTCCATGTTGATGATCCACCCGTGATGGGTGAGTGCATGAATGCAGTCCTGAACCTGCTGATGAAGAAGTTCCGAAGAAGGTGCCTTCAGAAGCAGGTCGTCCATGTATGGAATGACTCTGATGCCGTTCCGATGGAGGACGGACACTAAGGCTCCCAGGACACGACTGAAGACTAGAGGAGCTGTAGTCAGACCAAACGGAAGAGCTGAAAACTGAAAGTGCCCTTGGACGCAGGCAATTCTGAAATACTGCAGGCTCTCTGTATGAATGGCGATGTGTAGATACGCGTCCTGAAGATCCACAGAGGCAAGGAATTCCCCCAGGGACATAGCAGCGGTCACCGATCTTAGGGACTCCTGGTGATAACGAGTCCTGATCACGAAGGAATTGAGATCCTTCAAATCCCAAATGGGACGACAACCGCCATCCTTCTTGGAGACCACAAAGAGGTTTGAGTAAAAACCCATACCTCTGTCCTGAACTGGAACCGGCTCTAGAACATCCTTGTCCAGAAGGGCCTGTATAGCGCCATTGAACAGATGGCATTTCTATGCGCCCTGGGGCATACGAGAGGGGAAAAAAAGAGAAAGGAGGAAGAGAGACGAAAGGGATCCTGTATCCTTGCACCACCACCACCACCACCTGTAAAACCCATGAGTCCGCCGCTGAATCCTCCCAGATGCTGTGGAAGTGATGCAGACGGCCACCCACAGCAGAATGGGTATCTGGGTTCAGTGAGTCATGCCGAAGGAGGCTTGGAAGCCTTAGGTTTGGAGGAGACCTTGGGCTTCAATTGATGTTTGGGCTTGGAGGAGGCACACGGAGCTGAGGGAACCGCCTGGTTCGCCGGACGTGTCTCAGTCTGAAAGTAACAAAAAAACAGATTACGCTTAAGAGGCTTTTGATTCCTGGGGACCAAAGGCAGAAGTGTACTTTTACCCCCTGTGGCCTCACTAATTAGATCCTTAAGATCTGGCCCAAACAATGACGTGCCTTGAAAAGGCAAGGAGGGCAAGGCTTCCTTAGAAGAGGTGTCAGCAGACCAGATCTTGAGCCAAAGAGCTCGTCTGGCAATCACAGACATGGTGGAAACCCTAGCCACCAAAAGGATGGCATCAAATAAGGCAGCAGAAACATAGTGCTGGGCCTCAGAAATGTTGGCAAGAAGGTGTGACATATCTGAAGTAGGAGCACCTTGACGGGCAGCCAGGGTGAGTTGTTCAGTCCAGACCGCAATGGCCCGGTTAACCCATGCCGCAGAGAACGCTGGATGCATCGCGGTCCCAGCAGTGGCAAAAATGGACTTGAGGGAAACCTCAAGTTTCTTGTCAGTCCAATCTTTCAGAGCGTAGGTGTCAGTAAATGGCAAGGCAGTAGACTTAGATTGCCTGGAAATAGGAGCATCCACTTTGGGGGGATGAACCCACTGAGCAAGCGCCGCCTCAGAAAAGGGGTATAGCTTGGCAAATTTCTTGGAAACAGGTTTCCTGTCCGGGGATTTCCACTCCTCAGACACAAGGAGGTCAAGAGTGTGGTTAGGTGGAAAACAAGCAAGGGGCTTTTTAGGCTCCTGAAACACATCAGAGGGATCTGAAGAAACCTCCCGAACTAAGGGAATGTTTAGGGTAGCCAAAACAGCCCTGATCAGGCCCTCAGCCGAGGGCTCAGGATCAGCCTCAAAGTGGTCCCCAAAAAACTGAGAGGAGCCCACAACAGAACATTCCTCAACATCTGAATCCACTAACAGTTCTTCCTCGGAGTTGTTTAGGCAGGGAAGGTTTGAAGAGGGGGTCCGCCATGAATGGAAGACACCCTGTAACTGGGATGGAAAGAGTTGCAATGTAGACCGGACGTCCCTAGTAGCAGCCTTGAACTCTTGCACCCAAACTGGCTCGAATGCATGGCTGGAGGTCCATGGAATAGACTCAGGGACATCAGAAAATGCTGGGCATAAATGACCTGAGAATTCTCTAGGTAACCCTGAATGACATAAGGAGCAATGCGCAATAGGGGACACAGAGACCCCAGCGTCCTTAGTCTTAGACCTGGCCCCAAGCTCCAATGGATTAGACATTCTCACAGTGTCAAAAAATGTTATAGTATAAAGAATTACCCAATTACAGTGTGTAAGATTAAAGTTTCACCTCAGAAATCGCTAAAATACATGTATGTGGCAGGCGAAGGGTTAATCTGCAGAGGAGAGAAGGAGTGTCTGAGCCCTGCCACAAAATGGTGCCGTGGCAGGAGCCAATCAGAAACGAGCGTGCGAAGCAAGATCTCATGGGAAATATAGTTTCCCTAGAAAAAGTACCCCAACAGTGCCCGAAGCCTCCTGAGCCCCCCAACACACTTGAAACATGAACTGGAGGAAAGAACAAGGGCAGACAATTAAAATGAGCCATCTCTAAAGTTGCTATGTTGAGCAGTTGCAGCGATATGCCCCAAACTGTAAAGTCCCATAGAAGTGAATGGAGCAATGGCATCTATGCAGTAAAGCGTGCCTTGGAACTTACATTTTGCAAAGTTGAAAAGTAAAAAATAAAAGTACATGAAACATCACTAGAACATGTGAGGAAACCCAGAAAACACGGAACCCAGTAGGGAAAGTGTCAACCCCCCCAAACATGCAAAACCAGCAGCTAAAGGGTTAAGTTACCACATAAACCTGCTCCAAAACAACCAAAAGACATACAGATAAACCCAATGAGTGCAGGAGTGTGCAATAGGAACTCCAAAGGAAAACTCCCTGTGCGGAGGGGCACTGTGAGATATGTGGACCTGCAACACTGAAAGGGTTGCTCACTTTTTCTGCAGATCTTCTGTCTTCAGATTACCAGTTATTAAGAAGAAGCAGCCTTGGTGGGCAACTCCTGAGGAAAGAACTTGAACCCAAGATTTTCCCCCCAGAGCTTAAGGTCCACAAAAAGCACCTGGATACTGAGCTAGCCACATCTAAGGGCATTGTCAGTTATAGTAATCCGCCTAATGGTGGTATTCCATTTCTAACAGAAAAATAAAAAAAATTCTAAAACTATAGCAGAACTGTTCTCTTGCCTGTGTCTTCACCAAGGAACAAATCTTACTGGAGCTGGTTGGCTAGCTGCAGCCAAGGAGGGAAGGTAGACTCCACCACCTGCATACAATTCTAGAATTGTTCCTGCCTACTTAAAGGGGCAGATCACCTACCCAGAGTTACCAGTAACCTGTATTGGATGACAGAGAAATTGTGCTTTTTACCCTCTCTCGCTAGCATTCAAGTGGTTAAATACATCATTCAATCCTTTGAGTGCCAGAAAGGGTACCCCTCTGGTACTCAAAGGGTTAAATCAATGAGAGTTTGCAGAATTTTCATTTGAAATCTACAGTGCAATGGTTTTGTTCCAGAATTGTACTATAACATTATGAATAAAAATATTTTCTTTTTTTTCCTTATTAGACTTTGGAAGAATGTAAGGTTGCATATTAGGATCTTTACCGCTGTGCTTCCAGCCGGGAGGCTGCCCTTGTTGTGGCTCCCTTATGCTCATCCTCCTCCTCTTCCTCCTCAGTCTCTTCATCTTTCTCATCCTTTTCAGACTCTGACCTTTTGCGCTTACTTTCTGGTTCTGAGCTTTCTAATTGCAAGAAATGGGACAGATTCAGCACAAAAACTAATCAAAAGAAGTTAGCACAAAACAATATAGGAAAAACACTGGCAATAAGTAGGCAGTAGGGAAGCAGTGTTTTGATATGTGGTGGGCTCCATGGAAGATTAGATCTTCCCACATGGCCAACGTTAGGGTGACCCCTTCAAAAATGCAGTACATAGATAAGGGGGGACATAGGAAGATACTGCACTTATTACAGCTGGTATTCCCCCTGAAACCTCATCTCCTCTGACCTCCTCGCAAAGAACTGGGGAGGAGCGCAATCAGAGGAACAAAGGGTGCACACATTTTTGTTATTATATTTTGTTTTAGTATTTCTGTTCAGTTTTATGTTACATCACAGTCCTTAAGGAGTTAAAAGCATAATGCAAAAAGAAGGGAATGGGTTCATCTTACTACCGAAACTCTCCCAAAGACTAAATTATAATAAAAAAAAAAATTAATTTGTTGCCAACAATGATTAAATCAAAGCAAGTCTGAGCTGTGTTAACATTTTTAACATACTATTTTCCTTTAACAGAAAAGAAGTGTACTTCCTTGTTAAAAGTCATTCATTGTAAGAGAATAAAGTTCCCCTTTAAAGATAGAACATACGGGTTCACTGTATAAAGGCTTATTTTGTTTATTTTAATTCACGTACAACTGGTTTATTCTCTTTTTGTCTTTTTTGCTCATTAGTCACACATTGCCGTTCCCAAACTAAATGCAGAAATGGTGGCATGTGCTACTTTAACCTTTTGGGTGGCAAAGCCGTGTCCAACACCTTTCTGGCACACAGAGGGTCTTGAAATAAATACCAGACTGGCAGTACTAACAGTATTTACCATTCTCTGAAGAACTATGCAAATGTTTGGATTTTCTTCCTTGCCTCTGTACAGCTTCCAGCCTCTTTTCTCCACTACCCATCTGAGAGAGAGAGAGATATTGATTGAGAGAGAGATTTCTTTATTTGAGATTTCAAAATGAATCTGGACTTTAGTCCCTTGGATGCTAGCGAGGTCTCAAACGCAATGAGAAACAATGTATTGGAGACCTCACTGGCATTCCAGGGGTTAATAAAACGTGAAAGATTTACTTACATCTAATTTTCTATGACCTTTTTCCGCTCGCTCCATGACTCGCGTATCTATAAAATAAAATAAATGCACTGACATTTCCATAGAGAGCATAAAAGGCATACAAGTCAATGTAATGTGTACCAAAAACAGGATTTTTGTGTACTTATTTCCCTGAACAGAGAACCCAAGAGGAACACACTGCTGAACTCAACCCTTTGTTTTTTCTCTGGGAAAGAGTCCTGTTTATGTCACATGGACTAAGTCAGAGAAAGGTATTTTTAAAATCCTCTTTTCGCTGTCTTCCAGTGCGGAACCCTAGGGATATATCAATGCTATCCACCAAGATTCCAGGGATGGGAAAAAAATAAATAAATAAATAAATAAAAAAAGAGGATAAAAACCAAAAACACTCCAACACAAACCAGTAACCAAAGGACTAAAATGGTATATAACAGTTGTTAACACACACCAAACTCACACACTATATAAGACAGGAAAAAAAACAAAACAAAACTGAAACCAGCAGAGTTCTGATCAAAACTAGTTTCTCCACCAAGGGTGGCATAATGGCACCTGGGTCAGAAAGTCTGGATGCAAGGGAAGACTAAAAGGCTTTGGCACGGACAGACTGAGAAGATCTGAAAAACAGGTTTGACAGGATCAGAACAAAGCAATCAGGATGACATGAGCCCACTCCATAAGGATTTTCCACAGCACTCAGGGAATAAAGTGGGTTGCAGGAATCATATACTACAGAGGAAAATCCCATGGAATAGTGATTGCATCCACAGCTACAGCCATAAAATCATAGGACCTACAGCAGAGGTGTGGAACCCTGTGGTTCAGGCAAGATGCCATGAGATCCACTGATGGGAGCACACAACTGCTGACAATTGCCATGAAGATGTTCTGATTAAGTTCCCAATTTCCAGGATGCAGGTAGTGGAGAATAAGAAAGTCTGCCGCTGTTTTCTACTCCTGTAATGTGAACCACTGAGAACAGAAAGTGGGCCTCAGCCCATGAGAGGATCTTCTGGACCTCGGCCTTAGTGGACATGCTTCTGGATCCTCCTTGGATGCTGATGTAAGCAACCTCCATTGCCTTGTTCAACTGAATCTGTACTGAGGACCCCATAAGAGAATGAGATCAGTGGCCTGAAGGCTCTTCTTCCTGGTCCAGAGGCACGTGGTCATATGAGGGCCCGGGGTAGCATACCATCCCAACAGGCTGAAAGCCGTGGTGACCAGAATTCAATGAAAAATGGACAACACAACGTCAGCCGAGATTGTTGAAGTCACCAGAGATGGTCTTCCATCATCCAGAGAGACAAACACATGAGACAGAGGAGACTGATGACTGGATAATTTCCTGAAAATGTCCAGTTGCAATTCCCTCCTATGGAATTGTGCAAAGGTAACTGCCTCCAGGGCAGACACCAGGTGACTCAGAACTTTCGTGTACTCCTGCACGGTCACACACTGCCAGGATATTGCCTGAGACACTGGGATAGACAAGGTTTGCATGTTGTCATCTGGGAATAAAACAACCTCCCATGTTGTCATCTGGAAATAAAACAACCTCCCATGCAGGGTGCCAAAATGCCCATTTTTAGAAAATGAAGGACCTGGGATGGAACAAAAGATTTTTTGAATTTGAAAACCCAGCCATGCAGTTGCATAATGGAAAAGCACTCCTGAATCTGAATGCGCATGGTTACATCTGAAGGAGCCTAGAGTATAAGGGTTGTCTAAGTAGGGGGTCAAAAAGATCCCAAGTGCAAAAGTGAGCTGCCAAGTTGGACAACCTCTGTAAAGACCCACTGAGTGGATGCCAGAGCAAATGGAAGGTCAGTGAACTGAAAGTAACTGCCCTGAAATGCAAAACGCACGAAGCACTGATGATCCAGTTGGATCGGTATTTGAAGGTAAGAGTCCTACATATTAAGGAAGACAGGAAACGGCCCTGGATACATAGCTGTGACCAGAGATCACAAGGACTCCATTTTGAACCATAGGGTTGGCACAAACTGGTTGAGACACCAAGCCAACAAAAATATATCAGTAGAATCTGGTGAAGCATTCCTTTGGAGTAACTAGGACCAATACCTGCTTTTCTATCAAGGAGAAAACTGTGTTTATAAATAAATGGCCCCAATCCAGATTCCAAGGAACTCTGGCAGGAAAAATTGCAAAGGGAAAGGGACTTGAAGTCTCTGCGGTACCTTTCCAAAATAACCAGCAAAACCAACTTATTCACTGCGAAAACTGCCCACGTGCTTTGGAAAAAAATGGAGGCAGCCTCTTATAGGCATAGATCAACCAGGACTCTGCAACTCATGCGGAGGGTGCGGGGTGTTCTCATAGGCCAAGAGCGGAGGGTCCCCTCAGTACTTATCTGATTGCCAGATGTTAAATTGTCAAGCAGGAGGGAGAGACCAGCCTCTGTGCAGCATGCAGAATCCAAAAAGGAATTAGCGTATTCAAAGACCAACTCTTCCCACACCAGAAATCCTGGGAAGGATGCTATTCTAGGACGTGTCGTTTTTTTCCTTAAACAACTGTGGCATGGCCCAAATCGACACCTAGAGAGGGTGCCACAGATAGTTGCTAGATAGTGTGGTTCACCAGAAGCACTATGAGCCCGCCAGTGGTATCCTAAGAACAAACGGAGGTATAATATGTCCCAATGAACTTTAGTGTATGAAAGCAAAATGGCAGAGCGATTCAACAGAAAAACGTACTGGCGTAGAGAGAGTCTCTCAATGAGAGAAAAGAGTCTAAAACAGTAGTGCAGGGGTTAAAAACCCTTGTCCCTAACAGCAGCCTGGACATAAAGAAAGCATTATAAATTGAAGGAATAGAGTGCAAATCAGGCAAATTTCTCTCATGGAAATGAATGTCAGAGGATTGTGACCACTATCAGGACCATAGCACTATAGGG
Source organism: Rhinophrynus dorsalis (assembly GCA_037306005.1). Taxonomy (NCBI): domain Eukaryota; kingdom Metazoa; phylum Chordata; class Amphibia; order Anura; family Rhinophrynidae; genus Rhinophrynus; species Rhinophrynus dorsalis. Next base: position 65,156,704 of record CM074718.1, read on the forward strand.
GTTAATCTTACCATTCGCTTCAGTCCTATTATAATAAAGGAAAGAAAGTTCAGAGAAGCTCTTTAGTGAGGTAAAGGCTGGAAGTCAAGCCAACATCAACAGGTTTGAGGTGTTGAAAATAAATCCGTGAACTGGACAATCCATGTATTAGGAAGCAAGTTATACTAGACCACCTAATGGGGGTATTATACAGCCTCATATATTAAGTAATTAAAAACAATAGATGACTAGCTAAGAGGAATGCCCAAACATCCTTCTGTTGATGAGGTTACTGGAAAATTGATAGTAGCAGGTGGGGGCAAAGAGGAGGATGGAGAAAGTCTCAGACCCTTTTTTTAGATGTGTCCTGCCCACCTAGGAGGAGACTTAACCCCATGGTTCCTGTGTTTAACACTGGACAAAAAAAATATATATATAATGGGGTGGGAGAAAGAAAAAAAAATAATGAAGACAATGTTATTTATTTTTAATCAATCGAAACTACCATTCCATTGAAATGGGGTACCAGTTTTCAAACACACATACAACCCTGGTACAAACATTACATACCTTTCTTTACACCATCATCCTCTTTTGCTTCATGCTTTGTCTACAAAAATGACACATAATAAAACCAATTGGTATTACAGTAAGCATTCAAACACACCTAATATCAAACTATGAAAGCAATGCCTATTAACAATAAAAAGTTATCTAGACCTTAGATATAAAGGCAAATCGGAGCATTTCTAGTGCACACCAACTGTACAAGAGTGTCTAACAAGTCCTATTGATTTAAATGGTGCCTTTAACCTCAAAGCTATAGAGCTCTCCAATGTGTTGCAAACACCTCCAGGATTCCAAAATCCCATTTAAATCCATGGGGATTTTAGAAATGTTTGTTTCCAAATGATAAAGCTGGCTTGCTCCAGTTCTACTTAGTGCTTCAATGTCATTGTCTTTTGGTCTTGTTCAGCGTTGTGTTTTTCGTGTGTGTGTGTGTGTGTGTGTGTGTGTGTGTGTGTGTGTGTGTGTGTGTGTGTGTGTGTGTGTGTGTGTGTGTGTGTGTGTGTGTGTGTGTGTGTGTATATATATATATATTTTTTTTTTAATTAACCCTTTGAGTGCCAGAGGGGTACGCAACACATTGCTCTGCAATGTGTTGCGTACCCCTTTGACACTCAAACTGTTAACAGAGTGTAACCTCTCTGCTTCCTGTGACATGTCAGATTACTAGCACACTTTGATGGTAGATAACTGGCTGCTGTATTTAAACCGTGTGTGTGCGCACGCGCCTGTGTACGTGCGTTAACTTATTGTGTCATTTCACAGTCTGTGATTCACTATCAGGCTGTTCAAGGGTCTGACATTTCAGTCTAAGCAGAGAAATCACACACAAAAACAATTTGCATTTAACTTTTTATTGTTAATTAACCCTTTGAGTGCCAGAGGGGTATGCAAAGGGTTAATAAGCAACATTAGAGAACGTTAGAGCTGTGTCCAATACATTGCTAAGCCACAAGAGAACCATCACGGGACTGAACTGAAAAGATCTCAAAAGTCTCAACAGTTTACCATCAAATAGTTTAATTAAAAGTGAACTGAAAGCTCCCAATAACCCCCCAATTACTTCTGCTATGGTTATAAAACCCTAATGGACATTATGACTTTTTACCCTTGTGCCTGGAAGTCACGTCCATGGAGGCTGAAATGACAGATGCTGCAGACAGAGTGCATGGGGACCAGAGGGGTGTGCAACTGTAATGTCTATATAACATCTTCAGTCAGTCCCAGATGTCATCTCTTGAACAAAGGCACAAGGACAAAATCCATAGGGGCCATTAGGAATTACTGGTCATAGTAAGGGGGTGTGTGGGGATAGGTGTTTTATTAGGTGGTGTTAGTGCTCTAAAACTGTGAAGTTAACGTCCAGAAATAGGATTATCTTGCGTGTGTGCGTTTGAGCAATTGACTTATAAGGCAGCTTATGGCATTTATATACATATGGTTGTGCATTATAATATATACAGACCCTGGGATGGCTTTCTCCTTTAGAATCCTCCTTCGATGTTGACCCTAAAATAGAAAGAGAGAGAGAGACACAACATTATGGAGCAAGTTGATATGGATTTCTGGGTGATCTCATGTGTCTCTTAAAAGAAGATTTTAGTCTTACCTGTTAAATCCTTTTCTCTTAGTCCATATGACATACCGGTAGCAGCTCCAGCAGTGGGCTGGAACAATTCTGAAAGAAGTGCAGGGTGGAGCCTCCCCCATATCAGACTACCTTAGCCCCTCCCTGCCACATAAATTTGAAACAATAAACCTATCAACTAAGATAGCAAGAAGGAAGAAGTGAAAACTCCTGTGAGTGATGAACGCAAAAGGACTCCCACATACAGCCACAATAGGCCCAGCATGGTCCCTTTCACTGTGTGGGAGACATGTAGGTCATATGGATTAAGAGAAAAGGATTTAACAGGATTTAAAATCATCTTTTTGCTGTCGTCCAATATGACATACAGGTAACACGGGGATGTACCAACATTGAGCTCCCCAGGGTGAGAAGAGAAGGAAAGGACCAAACACCGGTCCCCTGTGATACCAGAGTTCCCATGGACTATCCAGGACATGGAACAGCCCAAACTAACAAAGTGTCAATGGACACCGAGTAACAATACACCACACACAAGAACAAGAGCCAACAGGGCTCAACAGTTAAGAGCTATAAGGCACAGGAATGATATAGTCCTAGACGGGCAAAACTGCCTCCAGGACTTTCCTACCAAAGCTGGCTTCAGCCGAAGCCAGAACATCCACACAGTAGTGTTTGGCTAAGGATTGCACAGTAGACCAAGTGGCTGCCTTGCACGGCTGTTCAGCAGAGGCCTGATTCTTGTGGGCCCAGGAGGCCCCTACAGACCTGGTGGAGTGTGCTGTAATGCGGAAGGGAACAGGTTTCCCTCTGAGCTCATAAGCATTGCGGATGGCAGACTTAATCCAGGATGAAACAGTCCCCCTAGACGCAGCCAAACAAGCCGTGGGACCCTCAGGGATGACAAACAAAGCATCCATCTTGTGGATGGACTTAGCACGGTGCACAATGAACTTGAGGCAACGTACTACATCCAACAAGTGGAAATCCCTCTCCTTGTGAGATTTAGGGTCAGGACAAAAGGAAGGCTGTCACCAAAGTCCAATACTGGACAACAAAGGGCTTCCCTTTACGCAGGTTGGAGCTGTCCAACCACCAGAGGAGTTCCTGCCTAACTTCCTGTGGAAGAGAGACTAGATGATGCAAGAGTTCCGGATTCCCCGGTAACCCCTGATAGTGGAGGACCTCTGAAGCTCCCTGGTATGCACCATGGAGTACGGAAACACTGCCATGGTAGATATCATCTTGCCCACAAGGGATGAGAACTTGAATACCGGGGCTGAGGTCCACTTCAGAGGATGGGACACCTTGTACCTAATCTGCAAACCAGAATCCTCTGTCACATAAACCATGCCCTGACAGGTGTCGAACAGGAGGCCCATAAAAAACAGATTCTGAGAAGGAACTGGAGCAGACTTGTCTATGTTCAGAATCCATCCATGCTGAAGGAGGATCTGGGCATATTCCTTGATCTTGTGGTCCAGAAGGTCCCTGGAAGGAGCCTTCAGCAGGTCATTCATGTACGGAGTCACCTGAATCCCCTTGGTGTGCAGGAAGGCAATCAAGGTGCCCAAGACACGTGCAAACAACTGAGGAGCAGTGGTGAGCCCGAAGGGGAGGGTGGTGAATTGGAAATGTCCCAGAGTGCAAGCCAATCTGAGATACTTCTGACTGACTGGATAAACTGGAATATGCAGGTAAGCATCCTGCAGATCCAGAGAGGCCTGATGACAGAGAGCAAAGACTCCATCTTGTAGTGATTATGGACCACAAAAGAGTTGAGGTCCTTGAGGTCCAGGATAGGGCGACTGCCACCATCCTTCTTGGGAACCACAAGTAGGTTTGAATGGAAACATAAACACCTCTCTTTCTTGATGAGGTAACTTTTCTTGACCCAGCGAGGAATGAGAAAGGAAGAATGTGAAGGGAGGCAGGAATGAGAAAGGAAGAATGTGAAAGGAGGCATGGATGTGAAAGGAATCCTGTAGCCTCCTGAAACCACCCGTAATGCCCTCTGATCCACAACAGAGCCTGCCCAAATGCAGAAAAATGCTGCAGGTGGCCACCCACAGGGAAATGCGGACCAGGGTTCAGCAAGTCATGCCGAAGGAGGTTTGGTGGAGGAATGCTTGGACCTCCGCTGCTGCCTGGGCTTGGGGATAGAGTGCGGGGTGCTACCCTGAGACCCATCTGGATTCGGCCTTTGCGCTTCACTTTGGTGGGGATAAAAAGATGCTGCTTCCTCGCCACATTAGGGCATTTAGGAACCTGAGGCAACAAAGTGCCCTTACCCCCAATTGCCTCACTGATGATATTCCTCGGTTCAGGCTCAAAGAGAGACGTAACCCTGAAAAGGGAGAGAAATTAGTGAATTTTTAGATGATAAGTCAGCAGACCAAATCTATAGTCACAAAGTGCATCTAGCAGCCACAGAAAAGGCAGAGGCCTTAGCCTCAAGCCTGACAGGCACATAGTTCTGAGCCTCAGACATGTTGGCTAAAATGGCCAAAAGGTTCTCCTAAGGGGCACCTTTGGACTGAACAGCTTACTGACGCTGTTGGCAAACAGCAATGGCTCTGGTGACCCACACAGAAGCCACGGTAGGACTCAGGGAGGCACCTATGGCAGCGAAGGTAGACTTCAGGATAGCTTCCTATCAGTTAAATCTGTAAGTGCCGTAGTATCTGCCAGGGGCAAAGCAGTGGAATTAGACAGTCTAGAAGTAGGGGGAATCAACCTGAGGAGGAGCAGTCCACCGAGCCAAGGCTGCTTCAGAAAAGGCGTACAGATTGGACAATCTCTTAGAGAGAGCAAGACACTTGTCTGGAGTCTTCCACTCATTCAGGATAATCTGGTCTAGAGTGGGATTAGGTGGAAACATAGTACAGGACTTCTTGAGCCTTTGAAAGACGTCAGAAGTAGACTATGTCTCTACAGGGTTAACAGGAATATGTAGTAGGGTAGTCAAAACCTCCTTGATGAGACCCTCAGCAGAGGGTTCAGGGTCAGGCTCAAAGGGGTCACCATAAGTGTGGGAAGAAGCCCCTCAAACTCTTCAAATGAATCCTTCACAGAGGAATCGGAAAGATCAGGAATGTCAGAGGCCTTACGGGCCACAAACCTGAACGAAGTAGGGGGTTTCCAAGACTGGAGGACCCTCTGGAGGGAAAGAGGAAACTGTGCCATAGAGGACTTTAAGTCCTTGACCCAAAGTGGCTCTTGCGCAATGCTGGAGGACCAGGGGCCACAGCACATGAGGGGCATAAATGTACTGAATACTCTCTTTGGCATGAGGAACAACAATCAATGGAGGGTCAAAGACCCCCCTGAGTCTTAAGCCCCAGGTCTAGCTCCCTGTCCCTTTGGATCACACATCCTAACAGGAGAAGTGTCTGACGGTAGTAGGGAACCCAAATACTTTCACCCAAATTAATAAATCACCACAGAAAAGCCCAAGAGAGTACTTATCTGGCAGACGAAGAGTTAACCTGTGGATGAGAGTAAGGGAATCCAAGCCCCTGCACAGGATACTCCAAATAAGAGAAAGAAAATGACAACTGAACCAGCGGCCAAAAAGAGAAAAGCCCACAAAAATGGGCATTCTGGGCAATGTAGTATTTCTCTTAATTGTAGTTCCCCACAGCGACTGAACCCCCCAAGGACCCCAGGACACTGAGGATGTGAACCGGAACACAGGACAAAGGGAGACAAGAAGAATGAGCCCTCTCTCAACTCGGTACATGGAGCAGTTGCAGAGAAAAGTCCCAAATCAGTCTGTCCCATAGAAGTCAATGGAACATTGTGGCTATGCGGTAAAGCGTGCTCTTAAAGGTGCGGGATTAAAATAAAGTGAAAAACTTTAAAAGGGACTGAAAAGTCCTAAAACACATATAGAACACATAATAATTATTAAAAACTCATGAATCCAAAGGAAAACTGAGAAACAAGTCCAACAACCCAAATAAGCATGGCAGGGAAGGGGTTAAACATGACATAGCCCAAAATGCTACAAAAACCCATAGAACAGACAAAACAATGAACCAACATGAGTGCAGGAGTTATAAAGAACTCCAGGAAGACCCCTGTGCGGAGTGGAACTGTGGGACAAGCGGATCATGGCTCTCAAAGGGTTGCTCACCTTTTTTGAAGGTCTTCTTTCTTCAGATTACCATTGGGAAACAAGAAGCCTCAGAGAGACTCCTTCAGGAGAGAGAGACATGGGTTACCATGGTCCTCTCCCACAGCTGCAAAGAGTCCACAACAGCACCTGATAACTGGGCAATCCTCCAGGGGAAGCCAGTAATGGTAATCTGCCTAATGGGGGAATTTGGATACCCCATATCTAAGAAAAAATAATAAAATAATTAAAAACTAAGCAGAACTGTTCTCAGCCTTCTAACCAGGTTCTTGGAACAAATCTATCTGGCAGGGAGGGGCTAAGGTACTCTGATATGGAGGAGGGGAAGGGCTCCACCCCTGCACTTCTTTCATAATTGTTCCAGCCCACTGGGAGGAGTAGTCGCCTCCCCATGGTACCTGTATGTCATATTGGACGACAGAGAAATATTTTTAATATATATTCTACACACACACATACACATTCTTAAGGGCTACTGTGTTGCATTAAGAAATTAAATTTTGATTTATTTATCTTGAAGGTGCATGTGTATTATTTGTCATGATGTGACGTCACACATTTTGTATTCTGACTAATCTGTCATGAAGGCGCATGCACGCTGCTTATTATAACGAGTGCTACAAATATCATACTCCATTTGGTACTTTCATATTGTATTTCATTTTTTATTTTGTTTTAGCAAACAATGTGCTTAATATTCCTTTTTTCATTAGATTGGTCGACCTTAAGATTTAAGCTTACTGTACATTTCACAATAGCTACCATTCTTACATGACTCATCACCCTGTGTGTCCTGTAGGGAATTCTTGCTGGCTCACATCTACCTTAAAAACTCTATTGTAGTTGTCTGTCTGACATCCCCTGACAAAGAGACCCTTGGTGGTACAAATTGGGTTAGACACTGGCACAAGGGGAGACTGATTGTGCAATCTCTTCCTCTGTTATTTATGAATCTTTGATAAGTATCTGACCTATTGCACTACTGTAGCACTTATATATATATATGGCCTGATTTTTGGCCATTTTTGTTTGCACGCGCACTATACTGGATGGCCTCATTTAGATCATCGTATGTATCTTTACTTTTTATTACCTTAATCAGTGGGACTAACATGTTACCGGTTTATATTATACTATGACCTAATTTTTAGGTTTTTCTTCATTTATTTTCCCATTTGCTATTTTGGCCATGTTTGTCTCCCTCACCATGTTTTAATCGATTTTTAATAAGACTCATATTGTTTACTTCTTTGAACCAATAAAAATAATGTGTTCATGCATGGTGTTATCTTGGGATGAGTGCCTCATTTATGAGTTTTTCTTTTGGGATTTTCTTTAACCTTTTGTTCACAAATATAATATACAAACGTCTCAATTCCCATATTACTGCATGAAGCCTATAATATATATAACATCAAGAACTGACTGAAGATGTTATTTCAATCAAATGCACAAAGGAAAAATAAATTAGGCAATTAGAATTTTATGTCCATATTCACTTAAATGAGGAGGCTGCTATTATAATTAGAAGAGGTTAATTTTCCTTTAACCCGCCTGTGCTCAAGTAGGGAACCCCTAAAACAAGGACATGGCCAGTTAGTGGTCCCGAGGATAGGGTTGAGAACCACTGCAGTAGAGTACACTACATAGAGACTGGCCAATCTGTGGTTGAGATCCATTTTGTTACTGTATGCATAATCCATAACTGCTTTGTTGTGCAATAACGCTAGCTTGTGTGCAGTCCATCTACAATAAGTACAGCTATTTCATTTAGACACATCACTATACAGTGAAAGTTTGCCTGTTTTCAGCAATATAGCTTTAATCACGGTGTTTATTATAACCTGACACGTTTCTATGTGCAATTCCATGGACTCTACACTGCAGGTCGGTGCCTCACCTATAAATACAAGTCATTTTCATGGATAAACAAGTTCCAAAATAGTTTCATAGATATCATGGCTGCAATGTTGCAATGTAACCATTCATGTCCATGATGTGTAGATTTAATAGTATGAATATTCTGTTCCAATGGTTTTCTATATACTGGCCAGTCTGGGCATTTTAAATAATAAACAGGATATATACTTCCAGTGGCGCACCAATGGAGAGATCAGAAATCTATTTACCACTCTGCTGTCTGACCCGGACCTCCACTCTCTAAATCCCAAAAAATGTGAAATTGTGTTCTTTAGTCTATATATACACTTAGTTTTTCGCAACATGTGTATTTTACACCTGTGATATGCACTGAGTTGGTCTCATGCATTAAACAGCAATATTCAGGAACATTTTGGGATTCATTTAGAGTGTCCTTGTCTGGTTAGTAGATTGGGAACCCCAAAGAAGTTATATATAAGCCAATTACAATAAACGCATATTTTCTCAGGAACGGTTCCTTTAAATACAGCGCCATTGCTGGGAATCTTCCTAGAGAAAAGTGAATTAGTAATATCTATACATGTAAAAATAGATATGTGATATATGGATTTATTGTAGAATATTATGAGAATATATAATGTTTACATACAAGAGTGTTTCTGTGGATTTTTAATTTGATACCCTTGTCCATATGAGAGTGTTTTATTTGCCACTTATGCTCCAGACTATAGAACACAAACAGGATATGGCTGTTGATTTTATATTGATCTATTTATGTTGTATTTTCCTTGGTTCTACTATATTTTGTGACTGGCTTAAAGAGAACTGCAGCATCAACTTACAAATATCCCAGAAGTTCCCAACCATATTCTCAGGGATCCTTAACAGGTCATGTCTTTAGGATTACCCTGCTTCAGTACATATGACTTAATCAGTGGCTTATTATTAATTAGCCATTGAATTATCTGATGTGTACAAGTAGAGAAATCCTAAAGACATAGCCTGTTAGGGTTTCTTGAACATAGTGTTGTAACCACTAAGGCAGATCTTACAGACTAAAGCAGGGCAAGGAAATCTGCAGTTGAACATCAGCTGGAGAGCCAAACGATTCCCCACCTCTGGAGTGGACTAACTGTGCTAGGATCTATCAGAAACAATGTCTTGGAATTCTTAGAGGTATGCAGACACATACACAGTTAATGGTAAAACGCAAATATTACATTATCTGAGGGGAAAGGTGGTTGGGTCAGTTTTGAAATAAACATCTCAATTCCCATATTACTGCATGAGGCCTATTCAGTAACGGCTCTGTCTTCTAATATATTATGACTCAAACTACACCATTGGGGATAAATAAAAGTTCCCACTGATTTAGTAAAACAGAATAAATATAGGAATTGTATATTTGATCTCCCATTTATCTCAGCTTAGAGCCTCTACCCAGGATTTGTTTTGCTAGATATGTAATTCAAACCATACTCACCTGTATCAGGATTTGTGGGGGGATCACGCTTTTTTGGAGGCCTTCCACGTTTTCTCTTCTCAGTTTCAACTTTTGGCTTGCATTCCTAAAAAAAGAAAATGTTAAAACATTATGAAAATTTTAAAGGGTGTTTTTAATGTCTTGAACTCTACAGGTCAATGTGTATTTTGGCAATGTTATGGTGTGGCTGGTTTGTAAATTATTTGCTCCAATTTGATTTTATTTACATCAGGCGCAAGAGTCCCATAACCAGTACCTTTCATGAAAATCTCCATTTATGTCAGTAGACAGCGCAGAAGGTAAAAACTATGTTGAACAACTCCTCCCATTTTTCTTGTCTTGTTGATGTTAATGAGAATTGAAAGAGTATAAGGGTCATTGTTTGCCACATACAAAGGATAGACGACTAAACATATCTCATTAATGTTGGATAGTGGAACAAAAAAATTACATTGTAATGGTCACCTGATAGGTTGCGTCCTAGTAATTTCTCTAAATTACCCGCATTCAAATACAATTGATATAAGCAATGTGTAGAGACCGCTCTGGAATTCAAGGGTTCAAGAAGTTGAATTGCTTGGTTTCCACAGAGGTTTAACATAACAGTTGCATTTTCCCAACAACAAAAAGTTTTAGATCAAACGCCATAAAACACCTCAAACTTAGCAAATCTCCAGGTTCAGATGGCCTCCTGGCAGATTATTATAAAACATTACTGGAAAAAGTTCTGTCTACTGTAAACGCCTTAGTTAATGAAATCTTACAAACACAGTTCCAGGCAATTTAACCCTATCCAGAATTAGTCTTCTCCCCAAACCAGGCAAAAACACTCAATGTCTCCTTAAACCGACCAATTTTTTAACAAGATACTGAACTTAAGATAACTATATAATCCTTAATTTCTTTAGATCAATCTTTTCATTTAGTGTAAACACTTGGTAACAATCATAAGGCGAAACATAGCTGAACCAATTAAATCCAGATATTTTCCCACTTGGCAAAATATGTTAATTTAGATGACGAAAAAGCACTCAACAATATCTCTTGGCCTGATCTTTTCCGTCTTTTGAACATCAACAGCGTGGACCATTAATTATATCAAACCGATATACAACACCCCGTAAGCAGTAATGGCAAACAATATTAACTCCTCAATACTCAATTTAAAAAGAAGCACAATACAAGGCTGTCCTCTTTCTCCACTGTTATTTAAAATGGTACTGTATCCACTTGTAAGGCACTTTCTTTCATTGGGTAATTTTAACCAAATTAAGAGCAGTATTACAGAAAATTGGATTTTTATGTACTTATTGATACTTTTCTCTTAGTCAGTACAAACCATAGGAACCATGGAGTGAAGTACCCAAGTAATAAAAAAAAAAAATTGTCTCTCTGTGAAAGATTCCCATCGTGCACCACTACTCCCCACACAGTTTGACGTATAGCAAAGCATGGAGAAAGAAAAGAAACAGAAGGTGGAATACAACTGGGACCACCCTGAACAGAAATCAAGAGGACCCAGGGGGCAATCTAGAGGCCCAAAGGTCTTGTACCTTACAGCTTCTCTCCACTTAGTTTGTCTTACGGACATCATGTGACTGTCACTTGTTTTTCTTACCTCTATTCTTTTACTTCTTCTCCTTTCTTTCCTTCACTGTTGTTCTGTCACTTAGTTACTTTATTTTTTAAATATTAATGCATCTCATTATGCATCTGAAGAAATTTGTTTTTTCCCTAGTTTAAGGTGATTCATATACACATTCTTACCCAGGGCCCGGAGGACTAAGGTCTACACCTGTAGATGCATATGCTAGGTCTTGTGTTATGGTTATCATTGAGATGTATACCAATTTATCATTTCTGTATATGCCGACGTGCAATAACTTAGCTATGGAATATATGCGAATATCTTACATTAACAATGAAGATACCTTTAAAGCCACTGCCACTAAACTCAAGGGTTCCACTACAGCACTACCACAATAGATCACAGGATTTTCCCTGCTATTATATACTTTTAAAAATCCTTATTTCCTCATCACAAATTATATTGTACATCAAATATTAAACCTATCTTACAGCAATGCACTATAACTAATAGAGAATTCAGCACAATACAGGAAAAGTACAGCAACATGGTAGAAAATGCTTTTCAAGAATATCCTGTTCTGCTGGTTTTGTTAAATAAGCCAAAACAGGTGTAACTTAGGGATTTTTACCTTAATTGCTGGGGAAAATCCCTACCCATGTCCTATTTTAAGAAAGAAGGCATTTCAGAATACAGGCTTTCAGAGGAAATAATCAAACTAGGACAAGTTAATTACTGGCTGGTTGGGGATGATGGAAGTTGTGGTCCCATATAGTTGAAAGTCCAACAATTTACTACCACTGTCATAAAATAAAGAACCCATAACTTTGCTATAATGGAAAGCACATATGGCTGTTACTTACCACAGCTATTTATGTTAATGGGTAATTCTGTACACAAGTGAATCTGTCATAAGGGACCTATACATATACCTTTGTAATTTCTCAAGTGTTATTGCATGATGAGGTCTGATCTATGTTACTATCAGCAGTATATTTTTTGACTGATGCCCATGCGAGTTGGCCAGTCATTGGAAATTGCAGAATATTGCAACTTTCACTGGTGTTCCTGTAAATGACCTTTAGAGTAGCCCTGTAGGTCAGAGCTGTCCAAGTCCAGTCCTCAAGGGCCAGCAACAGGCCAGGATGTAAGGATTTCCCCGATTGAGCACAGGAGAGTTAATCAGTGGCTCATTCATTTTGAGTGACTCTCCTGTGCTTAATCAGGGAAATTCTTAAATCCTGGCCTGTTGGTGGCCCTTGAGGACTGAACTTGGACAACCCTGCTGTAGGCCATCAGCGAGATCAGGCATTCTGCATCTCAGACACTTTCTGCATGGAAAGGAACAAAGTTGCAGAATGCTGTATTCCAGTGCAGTTTGTGGAGGAATAATCTGCCATGTGAACACAACCATAAGCAATAATAACAATATTCTGCATTTTATAAGCAGTGATATTGTTTTATCTATGAATGGGGCCTTATACACCATATTATATATACATGAGCAAAAAAATTATACCATTATTTTCTATTTGAATTAAACTAATAAATACATAGAGCAGGACATGCAGACAAATATTACTTACCTCTTCATTTTCCTCTTTATGTTCCGCTTTAGTGGTGGTCTCTTTAGAGGGAAAGAAAGACATTCAAGGTTACTGAAAAGATACGCGCCTATAGAAAGCAATCACAAGCATGTCATAGTGCACAGTATAATGCATTTTCTCATCTAAAACATAATCCGCCTTATAAACCCTCAAGAAACCCTTACGTAGCTAATGAATTAAAATATTGGAAAGGTCTTAAAGGAACCTTATTAACAGTCTGGGACACCATACCAAGAAATTTTTTTTTTTTTTTTTTTTAAACAGTAAGTATGCTAGGATTCACTCTACCAGACACAAATAACCTCTTGGGAGTGGTCAAAGTGATTTCCTCCAGCTGTTGCTAGTCTACAGCTCCTTTCATGCCCCCTCCAGCCAATGACTGGTAGGGGATGATGGGATTTGCAGCTCAGGAACAGTCAAAAGTGCTCCAAGAGCACCTCTACCTTTGATGCTAGGGATGTCTTTCACACATCATTGTCTCCTGCAGAGGCTGCCTAAGTTCAATCCATAGGCTAGATTGAGTTACATATTTAAGTAGTATGTGGTCTGTCTAAAAACTCCAAAAATCCCCTTTTCCTCTTTCATCCACTGTGAAACAGCGGAACCATGTGGATATATACATAAGCTATCCCACCAAGATTCCAGGAAAAAAACCCCATCTTGCTTAAGTTTGGAATGATTGTCATCGCTCTACCTCGTCCTTCTAACCCTAAGCCTGCCCCTGTGGTTTCTCACTGGTGGCTGCATGCTGGGCTCTACTGCTGCTCTGAGAAATCGTCTGATAAACCCTGCACCAAGTGTAAGTATTTATTGGTATTTTGGTGCATGCACTCAAAGGTTAATGGGTTACATTTTTAATAAAACATATCAAGTGCTTCTCTTGTGTGGTGAAGTGGGGTTGTTAAACCTTTAAGTGCCAGAGATGTATGCAACGCATTGTGTTGCAATGCGCTGCTTACCCCTCTCGCAATCAAAGGGTTAATGGGTTAAAGACAACTTTTGTTTATTTGTGGTGCATCTTCACGTGTTTATATGATTACTTGATTAACCTTTTGATCTCCAGCCTGGCAAACAAAGGGTTAAAAAGCTCTGAAGTTGTGTGTGTTCTTAACGACAATAGAAGCTTGTATTCTTGAAGAGCTGCTGAGAGAGGGAGAGCTGGGAAGGAGGTGGGTGGTGATTTTCTGAACAGGGGAAGACCAGAGTACATCCTGCAGAGCTGTGTGGCAGCTAGTGCCATAGAATGAGGAAACGGTAACGTCATTGCACAACCTACAGTCATTTTTGATAGTTAAATCCAATAACATGGCTCAAAATTTCCACTCACCACAAGCCAATGGCGAGTAAAAATTTAGCCCTGGCGAGTAGAAATTCAGCCCTGGTGGGTATTGTTATGGCTTGCAGTGGTGAGTAACTTTTCAGGTCTGGCTAGTAGCAAAGGATTTAAAATTATAAGCCCTGTCCAATGACAAGTTTTCTTCACGCCGAAAGTCCCCCTTTAAAGATGCATTTGGAGCAATTTCTCCAGGTGGTGGTTTAGCCATTGCTAATTTGTTTGAATACAACATTTTAATAAAACCCTTTCTATTCAGTCGGGAGAATAGCACTATTCATTTTTCCTGAGGACCAGCTCTGTGTAATCCAAGCAGAAAAGGATTTTTCATTGCATGACATCATACGTCATTGGGAAGGCATATGCCAACCTTCAACCATCAAATCATGTGCATACAATCTGTATATAACTTTACTCTATATTTAATTTTTTGGGGTTTTATTTTATATTTGGTTTCATTCACTGATGTATGGAGAAGAGAAGCCTGGGAGCCCTTGAAACATTCTTTGTGATGTGGTTTATTATCTACTAGGATCCTTTGAGAGCTAATAAGCCTCATCATCTAGTTAACACACGTGTTCTTCTAGCTACTTTTTTGCGAGCAATATTGCTATACTGGTGATGAAAGATCAAGATTAAGGATTTATTGCACTACGAGTGCCTCTTTTTTGTGTTTTTACAATGGGTTGTAGGGCATTCCACCCATAACTAGCTTCAGATTAAAGGGATAGTAATGTTTCACAAAAACAGCAGCTCCAATTAACCTTCATAGTATTTGGACTATGTAGAGTGTTATTTCAATACTGTCAGAGTTGTAGTTCAAGAGTAATTGAATGACAAAGTTTCCCCTTCCCGCCCCTTTTACCTAGTGTAAGCCCCCTCTCCTCAGATGTGGGATATTGTCCATAGACCAGACAGCTCACAGCAAGGGACAGTCTTCTTACTGTGAGAACAATGAAAACCCTGCCCCCCCCCCCGACAAGTTTTTCAGCTTTTTCCCTTATCTTAATTGAAGATTGTCCCTCTGAGCTGAGCAGTGTTACATCAGTAAAAGGGGCGGGAGGAGGATACTTTATCATTCAATTACTCTTGAACTACAACTCTGACAGTATTGAAATAACACTTTCCAAGGCCCATATACTATGATGATTAATTAGAGATGCTTTTATTATGAAACATTATTGTCCCTTTAAGCCAGAACATTGTAAACTCGAGAAGGGACAAAAATGTCACCTCTTTGCACAGTAGTTTCACAGAGGCGTGATTCTTTTAGGCCCAGCAAGCTGCATTTGCTCTGGGGGAATGAGCTGTGAACTTAAACAGCATAGGCTTTCATGTAAGATGTAGCATAGGCTGCATGAGGGCCATCAGGAATACATGACTGTGCTTGCCCCCCCACCCAGGACATGCATGTGGCCCACATGTACTACAGCTCCTGCCAATGGTCCCAAGCCAACACCTTGTTGTCAGTTTTATATTTGCCATTAATGTTGTGAAGAAACGCAAGTTATACCACAGATCTTACAATTGAAATGGGTCTAGATTACTGATACCTCAAGGCTTACAGTTTAACACCCTTAAGGACCGTCCGTGCACACACAGAGGTCATTTAAGGACCACACAGCATTTTTTTTTTTTTTTTTAAATCTGATTCCAGACTCTCCGAACGGCATGCAGCCATGCGGGGAGCCCGGAATTCCATGACGGTCCTGGTACGTCATCGGTCCTTCAAGCAAATCCAGCCATGACGTACCAGGACCATCAAGGATCCTTAAGGGGTTAAATGGACCTACACCTGTGATATCTCAAGGCTCACAATTTAAATGGACCTACATGTGATATCTCAAGGTTTACAATTGAAATGGAGCTACAGTAGTGATACCACAGAGCTTTCAGTTGATATTGAGCTGTACTAGTGATGCAACATAGGCTTATAATTGTGTAAACCCTCTGAGTGCTAGGGGGTGAGCAGTACATTGCAAACCACTGTGTTGCGCTCTTCGCTGACACACAAACTGTCTCTGATATAAAAGTGTTTGTTAGTCAAAAATAGCAGCAATGGTGTAATGAGGAGGAGACTTTCATGATACTGTTAAACATGTGGATCACCAGCTATTTTTAAGACAACCTCTCCTATGACCCCCAACCAGCCATTATCCATCTACATCTGATGAAAGCTGTAACCCAACAACTGGAGAGTCACATGTTGGTTATCTTCCTGTTGTTATCTACAATGCAGCCCTTGAAGAAAGCCCCCATAATGTACATATTATAAACAACATTATATCCTCCACAACACACAGACACATGAACACAAGACTCCACAGTGGGCACGAAGACAGCTGAGCAAAACTCAGTAATTTCTAGCTCCCACAGACTTCCGTGCCTTGCGTTACCACTTCATATAAACTGGTCTCCTCTTTAATTCATCCCTCAGCACAGGTTTCCCTTGTGCTGTAGACTGCTGGGAGCTCACCTGAATCAATGGAAAATACATTGGCCAGGAAGAGAAAGTGTACCCATCCTCTGCTCACATTACTTGATGACATCAGCAGGAGGGTGGGCTCTGGCTGCCTGTGTGGGACAGAAGGGAAACTTCCTAGTTCATTCCCCAATGTATTGTGAGAAACCATAGCCCCTAATCAGCACATCAATTTATGTCTATGCAGGTGGACAGGGCAATACTGTATTAGGGGACCCTAATAGGCTGAATGGATACCAGCCAGGGGTCAAATGTGCCTTGCTCCTGGGTTATCCCATATTGATTTAACCCCTTGAATACTTTAGAGATCACCAAGGAAGAGCTATCTAGCAGGATTCCCACTGACCAGATGGGAAGGCAGATTTAGTGTTGAGCAGCAGCCTTTTGGCCCATCGTTATGACCGGCCCAGGAGGCAATTGTTCCCCGGGCAAGCCCGCCCCTATCCTGAAAAACAAACCTAACCGGCTTGTGTGCCCTGAGAAGTGAATGGAGAATCACTGATACAAAAAGTCTGCACTGACTTTATAAATTAGAAAGAATCTGAAAAATAAACATGAAAAATTTAAACCAAGATACTTTATGAATTTATTATTCAGATATTAATTTGGTATTTAGTGGACAATTACAAAAAGTAAACACACATGAAAACTTCCCTATATCTAAAGTATTTGCATCCCAGACTTCTTTGTTAATCGATAATCAATAATGAAGGATAATCGATAATTGTTAATCAATAATGAAGGAGTTAGGGGACTGAAATTAATCCTCCTCACTAGATTCAGGTCAGTAATGCCTCATTCTAAGATCAGACGATTATTCACTCACTTTCACTAGTAGGTAGAGAGATAACGTCTCCACATTTTGTACATGAGTTGCACATTTACATTCAGTCATGAGGTAGGAAGCACATAAATTTTATGTTGTCAGTAGACAGAGCACAAAAACAAAACTAAGAAGCATGACACAGATTCAAATATTTGTAAAAGTTTTATCCTTTAAAGTCACAAAAACCCCAAATGCAAATCATTTAGTTCAAAATCATTTTCAAGAAAAGGGAAAATCTGAGATATAAGTCAGTCTCAGCTGGTTTTGTCTACATTTCACTGGTTGACAATCATCTCAAATTTAATTCACACTTGGACTCCTAGTGGCTTTGTTCTCGATTTACATTTTACTTGTGTGCTGGTTTTAGTTCCACTACATTTTTTCCCACAAGCAAGATGACCAGACTTGCTTTTCAAACTACTCAAGCACAGGGGTAGTGTGTGTGTGTGCACGGACTAATCACCGCTTTGGCTGAGCTGGGCTGATATCCAGGTCCAAAATCCCAGTTCCAGTGATTCTCAACCAGGGTGCCACAGACATCCAGACAGGGTGCCCATTTTTTTCCCCATTAAGATTTTGGCAAAAATGTGACTCGTCTTTAAAATGTATATTTATGGAAATTAACCCCTTAAGGACCGGGAAAATCAGAGGTGGATTTGACTTAAGGACCGGAGCAATTCTGACCTTTTTGACTATGTCTTTGTTCAACAGTGTTTTCCCTCTTAGGCTTTTATTCCACCCCCATAAATTATATACTGTTTTTTTTTTACAAACAAATAGGGCTTTCTTTTGATACCACACTTATATGGATAACCCACCATTTACTTTATTAAAATTAAAGAAAAAGGTAAAAAAAATGTAAAAAACCCACCATTTTTGTTTTTTGTCTTGGGATCAATTGGGCGCAAAGGGTTAAATTTTTATGGAGACTGCATGAAAGGTATGACTAGTCAGTCATACCTACAAAATGCACAATTTAAAGTGGCCACTGTCCCCCCTGGGTGAAAATCCCCATGTCCCTTTTTCCCACCCTTTTGTTCATTACATTTGGCGGTGTGTGTAAGTGTATTACATGACTCCACAACAATCACACTTCCAATTTTGTTTCTTGAGATGATTTTTTTTTTTTTTTAAATAAAATATTTTATTTGTAAAAAAAAAAAAAAAAAAAAAAATTGTGTTTTTTTTTTTTTTTTAAATAAAAACAAGTGTATTTAGCAGGTCAGAAATTGACCTGCATCTAGCCATCTTCCTGCACCAGCAGTGAAGGTGTTAACACCCCCAGCTGCTGTATTTTTTATTTCCACTAGGTGTCTCCTCCCTGCTTCTCTGTTCCTTACTTTGATGTAAGGGACGCATTGGCAGAGAGGAGACACTAGAGGCAGTAAGTAGCACTGCCTCATTCATTGTTTTAGAATGCCGGTACATGTGATTGCTGACTCAGTGATCACATGACCTGGCACAACCGACGGAGGCTGAGACTGAACGGTCCGGTACTGGACCGCTCAGTCTCAGCCTGGATTGAATGGTAGCAGCGTGCACGGCGGCGCGCTGCTACCATTTAACACTTGACGTTCCAGGACCGTCACTGGTCCTTAAAGCAAATTTACCCTTGACGGTCCTAGTACGTCAAGGGTCGTTAAGGGGTTAATATGCACAACATGTTTGTTTTTATTATTCTGGTTGTGAGAGCTTAGAATAACTAGATTTATTTACTTGTAACCTTCATTACATCCTAGAAAAATTAAATATTTTAGGGGTACCCCTTAAGCAAAAAAAGATTGAGAACCACTGCCCTACTATAGCATTACCTAAAACAGAGTAATTAGCAGTAACCAAGGGAAGACACACCCAACTTCCCCCACACGCTGGCAGGCGCAGGCACATGCACCAGCACTGTTAGTACCTGTGGTTGAGGAGGAAGTGTGGGAGGTATGCTTGGAGGTAGTGAAAGGGATAGTGGAACGTTAAGAGATGGCAAAAAGAACAACAGGATGTTTGTAGGCGGCAAAATCTGTTTAAAGGGATAGTAATACTTAAAATGTAAAAAAAATACATGTTGTAGAGTTTATCCCCCTGAGTAAAACACAGATACTCCCATTGCTGAGAGATATTTTATTAAAAAATTATAACAGCTCAAACTTTTTTTTAGGTGCAGTATCACAGTGGCCTGAAAATTTACAGTGGCACTGTTGCTACACATTCCTATGGACTGCTCTGGTCCGTAGACCATAAATCTCCATAGGATGGTGTAGCAACAGCACCACTGTAAATTTTCAGGCCACTGTGATATTGCACCTAAAAAAATTCAAATTCAAGCTATTATAATATTTTAATAAAACACCTTTCAGCAGTGGGAGTACCCTTGTTTTATTCAGGGGTATAAACCCTACAACATATATTTTTTTACATTTTAAGTATTACTGTGCCTTTAAGAGTTATCTGTGGCCGCAGCAAAATTGTGGATACAAGGATGGAGAAGGAAGTTTTCTCTGCACACACCAATCTAAAAATTTCTGCAGCTAAAGTGAGCCTCTTAAATGGCACTTACATGATCCAAACTTCTGAACTGTTCTCATACACGCAGGAGCATACAAGTATCCGCCCACCATAAGTATAGCAAAAGGACACATACACAGAACTGGTAGGGTGAAGAGAGTTCAGAAGCACCAGGCAGAACATGTATCACATGTAGAGGTAGGCAAGAGGCTCCATGTATGCAGGGGACTGTCATACATGTTCAGTTGAGTGGAAGGACAAATAATAAATGCATAAGGGCTCAAACCATTCCTTGTTTCTACGTTTGTGTCTTGCTAGGTTTAAGTCCCTAGCCAGGGAACAATGGTGACTCCTCTGGAAGTGATGACCTATACTCAGTACCACACAAGGCTCCTTCAGCTAGAGATGGAGGAAGTGATGCAGAAGTCATTTGAATCATCTGATCTCCCTGCCTCCAACAATTACATCAGACATAAAGCAGTGGTTGGATATAGCCCAAATGAGACAACCCTTCTTGATCAAAGATTGGTGGGGGATGATGGGAACCACAGACTGGCAACAACTGAGGGCACTCTCATTGCCCACCCCTACCCTAGATTATAAGCTCTTCTGTGCAGGGACCTCTCTACCTCTTGTCTCATGGTGTGTTGGTGTCACCTTTCCCTTCGGTGCAATGGCTCTTTGTATTTCCCTCGACTGCTTTCCACAGAGCTGTGTCTGTATTTCAGTTTAGCCGTGTCATTTACGTCAACGCCTACATCTAGGCGCTACTCTAGCCGCTTGGTGCACTTTCACAACATACAATACATGAGGTTATTCCTATTGCACCTTAATTTTCCTTGTTGCTGACCACTGCCAGTATTAGACCCTTCTCTTGTCTGCTGATTCGGATACCTTTTGACCCGTTGTTGCTGACCCTGGTCTGCCTCTTGACTCTACTCCTGCCTGCTGATTTGGATTCATTTGAAGCGTGGTTACTGACCTTTGCTTTGCTGGCTATTCTTCTGTCACCTGGTGTTGATATACTAAGAATTGACACACAGTCGCATTCATATCCTGACCTAGTACTACTCAGGTCTGTTATCCTTTTATTTTGGGGCTTCTTGTGTACCTCGTGTCTGGGTTCTCTCTTTGGGAGTTTTAGCTACTGTGTGGCCTATGTACCCTATCACCGTACCCTAGCCTGCGTACTCTAGCCTTCGCTCTCTCCTGCAGGGTATCCTTTTGAAAGGTCGTATGCACTTTTCACATAGTTACTATGTCGCCATAATAAAAATGTCGACATGAGAATCTCGCACTGCATGACAGCGCAGGATTCTCACGTAGAGTACTGAAATGTCGCCTGTTTCCCAGTCTGTATCGTATTCTGCTTCCCCAGAGCTCTAATAATGTTAATAGTGCTATGTCTCTGGCTCACACTGGTGCTTTCTTTCTTTCTTTAAAGGGATAGTAATACTTCATTTTAACTATTTTATTTTGTAGGCATTAAAAAAACATGAAGAATGATATAAGTCTCATCTCTCAATCCTTTATGGTTTATGAGATATTCACAAGCAAAGTTCCCCTCCCCGCCCCTTTTACCTAGTGTAAGCAATCTCTTCTCAGATGTGAGTCTGGTTGTATGACAGGACAGATAACAGAAGGGGACAATTTTCTTTGTATGAAAACAATGAAAGCCCTTCCCCCCTTGACAAGTTTTTCAGCTTTTTCCATTATCTTAATTGAAGATTGTCCCTCTCTGCAGTCTACCTGGGCATCTCCCTTCTGATCTGGTAGAACAGGGGGGGGGATACTTTGTTTGTGAATATCTCTTAAACCATAAAGGTTTGAGAGATAAGACTTATATCATTCTTCATGTTTTTTTAATGCCTACAAAATAAAATAAAGTTAAAACGAAGTATTACTATCCCTTTAAGCATCAGCTGCCCCAGAGCTGTAATAATGTTAATATCGCTATATCTCTGGCTCACTCTGGTGCTTTTCCAGCATTCATGGGGTTGAAAGCCCAATTTAAAAGAAAGGGAATTTTCAGCTGTTCCCTATGGTGGTTGGTTTGATCCAGAGTTGGCCGTGTTTTGATCCCTAAACACATACCTATGAGTGTGCACACATGCAAGCAAATTCCTGTTTAAGATGTACAGAAGGTATGTTTAAATCTGGCCTTGAAGGGCAAAAACTAAGATTTGAAGATTTTACAGTTTGAGCATCAGTAAGTCATCCAAGGTACTACTGGTTAGAGAACTGATTAATCCTTTGGGAGCAGAGGTGTGCAATGTATCACATGGCTCACAAAGTGTTAAACAGAGGCAGCTGTAAATCCTGGACTGTTGGGGCCTAGAGTGGAAGACAGCTGATGTACATATTTCCTTTTTCTTATATGTTTATCAGTTTAACTATTACAGACCTTTATGTTTTTCAAGCTGTTTATGCCCTGTTGTTCTTTTTGCCTGGATGGGAGTTGATTCTTCTGTTTCTCCTGAACTCTGGTCCTAAATATTTAAAAGTAAAGTACAAAAAAAAATGTAAGAAAATTTACACAGAGGCCTACTGTGGCTTCACAGAATAAGCATGATTGTGATAGTACAATAGAGTTACAGTATCTGCAAGTACAACATCCTGAGGCAAAGAACTCAATAGCTTTACCGCCTTTTTTATTTATTTATTTATTTAATTTTTTTTACAGTAACAGAACTCCTCTCACCGGAATGACTGCTCTCATCTAAAAGAAGAACCAACACATCCTAATAACCCCCCTTACTTTACCATGGCCACAATATCCTAATGGTCACTATGAATTTTACCCTTGTGCTTTTGTTCAAGAGAGAACATTCAACTAGGCCTAGATTTCATGTCCATGGAGGCAGTCGTGACAGTTGCTAGCAGGACCACAGAATCTCAAACTCTGCTCATTGCTAATGGTTATTTTAACGCTTCAAGGGCCACATGTATGTGCAAATTATTGCTTAATGTGCTGTGCACCCCCCACTGCTCCTTAAACCTCTGAATGCCAAAGGGGTACGCAACACATTGCAAAGCGTTGCGTACCTCACTGGCACTCAAACGGTTAAACAGTTAATTAGGCTCATGCACTCTGTGTAGACTCACAGCAAGTGTCATTTCCGCCTCCATGGACAAGACATTCAGGATCGATTGAATATATTTCATCTCAAACTAAACGACAAGGAAAAATTACATGGGCTATTAGGATTTTCAGGTCATGTAAGGGAAACAGGAGTTATTCCTGTCATTTTACTAAATTGTTCTAGAATATTTGATTTAAGAGAATGACAGGGAAAATGTGTGTGCTAGGTTTTACATGAAGCCTTATGGAGCGATTCTGGAGCAAACCAACTTCACCATATGGGACAATAAAAATATTCCCCAAATGGACACTGAATTTAAATGGGGCTTTTAACACCCTGAGCGATAGAGAGGACTGCAACATATTGCAAAATAATGCAATGGAGACCTCCAGCATTTAAGACTTTACTCCCTTAAGGACTGCACGGAAGTGAACTGAGATCACAGGTGCCGTGCAGGCTCTGTGCGATCACAGACTTCCAGTATGTGCCAGGACTGTCACCGGTCGTTATCGCCCAGACAGCCGTGACATTCCTGGCAAGTCATCAGAAGTTAAGGTGTTAAAAGCTTTGTTACACAATGAGACTTTTTATTTGCCCATTATGGTGCCCTAGAATTGCTCCTTTTTGTCTTCATACAAGAGACATAAGCTAGGGCTGTCCAAGTTTTTCCAGTTGTGGGTCACATGATCAGAAAACCATAAGTACATTATTTTTTTTTTGTGAATTATAGCCTGTCAGTTATTAAAAAAATCTGGATTTATTTGATCAAGCCAGTGGAAATACTGATATACAACATCTATTCTTGAACTGTACGGTAATGACAGGCAGGGGATTGGGTCTTACTGGCCTGCTAGTTTGTGTGTGCTAGTTAAGTAGGTATATAAAAATATATATATATATATATATATACACATATATATATATATATATATATATATATATATATATATATATATATGTTTTTTTTTTTTTTTTTTTTTTTTTTCTTTAAATCTTAGGCACCCTAGTGGAAGACATGCCACATTTGGCCCATGGGACGCACACTAGACACCCATGATGGAAGGAAACGTGTGATTGTCTGGGTTGACAACACCTGAAAATATTATTTTTTGACAGAATTGAAAGACATAAATAACCAGATTATTTTGGGTTAGGCTGACCATATTTCCCTGAGACAAAAACAGGACAGGGTGTGGGACAGATGGACAGTGGCACCCCGTCACTCCAATCGTAGTAAGCTGCAAGCAGCGAGAACACGTTTGCTCCATCTCTTACTAGCTGTGTTCTCTCTCTCTGGACACAAAGCCTGCCCCTGAAGTAAATCGGAACTTCCTCTCTTCGTCACGTATACCAGTGGTTTTACTGTGTTTACTGTATGCATTGATTACCATAGAGTCTTATGACTCGTCACCATATCACTGTTTAAGAGACTCTATGGTAATTTACCATAGACTGGAGAGTCTTAGACAATTATGAGTTACTCGAGTTGTAAGACTGTATGGTAATCAATGTGTACAGTAAAACCACTAGTGTGACGAAAGGAAATTCCGATTTACTTTATCTTATGAGAAATAAACAAGCTGCGTTGTTTTTTTTGTTTTTGTTTTTTTTTTACAAAAAATGAAAAACTATACATAAGTTACATAAAAAAACGGGACAAGATTGACATTTATATTAAAAAGACAGGACGGTCTGGAAATATGAAAAAGAAAAAACAAAAAAAACAAAAAAAAACCTGTACTGTCCCGTTTAAAACGGTACTTATGGTCAGCCTATTTTGTGTACACACATTTTGGTGACCGGCCACCTTGCTACACCTACAGTTCTACTAGTGCACACCGACAAGTACCAAGATACCTGTGCTGCTGTTGACTCAATGCAAAGTGATTAAAGGACGAAGTGAAAGTTTGAAGAATCAAGTTAAATCAGAGCTGCACATTCCCCTGGTAAAGAATCTTTCATAGTTTAAAGTTTAAAGTGATAGTAATGTCTCATAATAAAAGCAGCTCTAATTAATATTCATAGTATTCGTGCCTTGGAGAGTGTTATTTCAATTCTGCCAGAGTTGTAGTTCAAGAGTAACTGAATGATAAAGTATCCCCCTCCAGCCCCTTTTACTGATGTAACACTGCTCAGCCTAGAGCAGCAGGGAGTGTCCAGGTAGATTGCAGAGAGGGACAATCTTCAATTAAGATAAGGGAACAAGCTGAAAAAACTGTCAAGGGGGCAGGGATTTCATTGTTCTCACAGTAAGAAGACTGTCCCTTGCTGTGAGCTGTCTGGTGACTTACACTAGGTAAAAGGGGTGGGAGGGGGATACTTTATCTTTCAACCACTCTTGAACTAAAACGCTCACAGTAAGGAAATAACACTCTCCATGGGTCAAATACTATGAAGATTATTTGGAGCTGCTGTTTTTGTGAAACATTACTATCACTTTAATATCAATACTTTTCTCATTTCTTCTACTTACACATGCAATGTGTTTTATTTGTTCCCTGTGCTGCAACTGTTTTTCAAAATTGCTTCAGTTTGTTTTTATACTAAACTCATTTTATGCCAGAGATTCAATGAATTGCGTTGCAATGTGTTGGATACTTCTCTGGCATTGAAAGGGTTAATGCCCATTGTCAACTAAAAATGAAGTGTCACCCATGTCTTTCTAGCCAGAGAAAAGTTCCTATTCATATGTAGGTATGAATGCATTGTATCCACTGGTCCATTTGTATAAAGAAGTGATGAACGATTTTGGGCAAAGCTACTGCACCTTGGGGAACAATAAGTATTGTACAAATTCCCATTGATTAATATACTGGAGACTGCCAGGTCGGGTTCTGGCCCAGGTGTTGGAAAGAAATCCTTTTTTTTTTTTTTTCTGTCATTAAAGGGATAGTAATACTTCGTTTTAACTTTATTTTATTTTGTAGGCATTAAAAAAACATGAAGAATGATATAAGTCTTATCTCTCAATCCTTTATGGTTTATAAGATATTCACAAGCAAAGTTCCCCTCCCCGCCCCTTTTACCTAGTGTGAGCCATCTATTCTCAGATGTGAATCTGGTTGTATGACAGGACAGATAACAGAAGGGGACAATTTTCTTTGTATGAAAACAATGAAAGCCCTTCCCCCCTTGACAAGTTTTTCAGCTTTTTCCCTTATCTTAATTGAAGATTGTCCCTCTCTGCAGTCTACCTGGGCACCTCCCTTCTGATCTGGTTGAACAGGGGGGGATACTTTGTTTGTGAATATCTCTTAAACCATAAAGGTTTGAGAGATAAGACTTATATCATTCTTCATGTTTTTTTAATGCCTACAAAATAAAATAAAGTTAAAATGAAGTATTACTATCCCTTTAACTGTACAGTTTTCCATTATTGTACATTGCCTGCTGGGACTCTAACCCTCTGGATACCAGAGGAAACAGAGAAACACGGACTGCTAAGGGGCATGTAACACATTCTGAAGGAACGAGTTAGTCATTTTGCACTGGAGTGTGGTTCAAACTTGAGTGCATGGAGAAAGTCTAAACTAAAAGCACCACCAGACAATGAATTCAACTTTTTGAGGGCTGGGGAGTATGCAAGGTATTGTGTAGAACTACATTCTCCTCTCTGGCACCCAAAGGCTGAATCCTTTACCCCAAAGGGTTATAAACCCAACAGGGAATGCAAAATAACGGAGAAATCATACAGGGAATTAAAGAAAAAACATGTACTTCTTTTGCAGCACCAAGAGCTGCATTCTGTGGGTCTGAGTCTGTGTGCATGCACACGTGTCAGACAGAGAAAGAATATGGCAGGTGGGAAAATGGTCAAAGTGGGTAGACAATGTACGTTCAAAAATACAGCATATTAAATGAGCAGTAAACTTTTTTTTATGAAAAAAATATATATTGTAGGGATTTTCCTACTGAGTAAAATAAGGGTACTCCCACTGCTGAGAGATTTATATTTCCAGAGTTATTACAGTTTAAACCCATGTTTTTTTACATTAGCAGTGCCCTCTAGTGGTCAAATTCTAATAAGTTTTCCTGTTTGATTCTAATGAAGAGGAAAGTCAGAAAAGTCAGAGACATACAGTTCTCCATAGAATGTGATAGAAACTGCCTGTCACTTCATGTCAGAACTATCAGGAAGTAAACACAGTAAATCCACTTCCTGATTATTTAAACTGCTATAATTTTTGAATAAAACATCTGACAGCAGTGGATATGACCTTGTTTTATTCAGCAGGAAAAGCTTTATAAAATACGTGTTTTCATAAAAATAAGTTTACTGCTCCTTTAAAAAGGAAAACTCGTCTCTCCTTACGTAGCCTCTGACTGCTACAAAGGAACAGTGGCATGGGGGATTCTGCATTCCTCTCAGTTGTTCCTTGAGTTTCTTTGCAGATATCTATTTATGTCCGTGCAGATGTAAGAAGCGCTACTCCATATTGCTCTGTTTGGTGGAGCACAAGATTAAAAAAAGGTATTCTGTGTGTATACACAGGGCTGATAGAGCAGCAATTCTGCAAAAATCAGTAAAGAAACAACTGAAGAGACTGGTGAACCATGTCAACGAGTCTGTGTAGCAATCAAAGGCTACACCCTTGAACTAAGGGTGGGAAAGGTTTCCACCTCTTTTCAAAGTGCAGCAAATGTTAGACTGAGCTCAGCAAAGGAGAACATTTAAGCAAAAGGGACTGTCAATCAACTGCAAAAATGAGTCAGTGGGGGTGGATACAGTAACATAATGTGGTACAAATCTGGAGCAAACCAGTACCATAGAACAGATAAAAATTCTGCTTGAATTGATTCCGTTTGAGAACTAGAAAGGTCTCCAACCAATCTAGAGGATTTTGTGAATTTGTATTTGTTCCCTTGGTGCAGTTTGCCCCTGAACTTCCCCACTGATGCAGAGAAGCAGATTCTCTTTGCTCTCTCAGGTAAATTTGTGCTCTAGGGCACTTTAGAATATGGTCTGGAAGCACCAGGCATCCTTTTATTACAGCAGTAAATTACTATGATTCATGGCTCTGGTCAGGGCTATACGACCTTTCACAAAGAGGATGCTTGCCCTAGGGAATGTTTTTCTTTAACCTTTGGGATGCTACAGATGTATCCAAGGCATTGTGGAACTTATGTATACAGATTAATGTAGAGCAATGCCATAGCAAACCATAGGGAACAAAAACACAACATTCCTCAATGATTTACATGGGGCTTTCAATGAGTTAAAAGCTCATGAAAATCATTGGAGAATGTATTTGTTCCCCATGGTGCAGTTGGTCTGCCAAAGAATTGTCCCACTGGGAGCCATATTGTTTAGGTACAGGCCAGCTCAAAGCATCACTTACATGCGACGCTGTCTCCTGCTCACTCTCAGGGGTCTGGTCTGTAACAGAGAAGAGATTTGAACACTAAGAAATTTCTGATTTCTCTCACAGAACAACAAACAGTACTATTCATTTATTTCTAACCTGCTGAGTGCCAGAGGGGTAGACAGTGCACTGCTTCCTAATGCCCTGGATACTGCTCAGGCACTTAACCCTTTGAGTGCCAGAGAGGTAAGCAAATGTAGTGATTTGCAAGGAGCTGTGTACCAATCTGGCACTCAAAGGCTTAAAGGGGCTGATGTTCTTAAGAAAAGTGTAAAAATGTTAGGTCAAGCAACTGCAGGATAGGTGATAAATACAATTCCAATCGCCTTTGACCCTTTGAATGCCAGAGGGGTATACAATGCATTGCAAAGCAATTGCAATACGTTGGCTATCCCTGTGGCACTCAAAGGGTTAAGGCAAAGGAGATGCATAAATAAATCCGTTAATGCTTGAGAGGTCTCCAGTGTGTTGTGGAGCAACAATAGAGCACCCTCTGGCACTCAAAGGGTAAAATATCAATTTAACTCAATTGGGTTATTGTATCCCTCCTCTATGTTATTGCTATTTCGCTCCAAAATTGCTTCACTTTTATTTCAAACATAAGGCCCAAACAGAAATTCTGAAAACACGTATTGACCATTCACAAGGTGTTTTCAGTGGGGAGTAGGACAACTGAATGCTGCAGTATGACCAATATACACCTTGCATATCCTAGTATCCTAATAACAAAGGTCACCATTTAAAGAAGAGTTGCATAAACACAAATAACTCAAAAACATTTTCTAAGTAAAATCCTTAAACATCATGGGGATATACTAAAGCCTGGCTCCCAGCAATGGGAAAGGAGAAACGACCTCACTCCCCATGATACCAGAGTTCCCTAGGACTATCCAATATCTGAATAACCCAAGAAACAAGTGTCAATGGACTCTAAACTTACACAGCACACTAAAACAAGAGGCAACAGGGCTCAGACTGTACCCAACAACAATTGGCAGAAAAAGTGTGCAGGTCCCTTAAACAGGCAGAACCGCTTTCAGGGACTTCAGGACAAAGCTGGCCCCTGCCTTGGCCAAGATATTAACACGGCAGTGTTTGGATAAAGCATGCAAGGAGGACCAGTTTGCAGACTTGCACACCTGTTCAGCCAAGGCCTGGTTTTTATAGGTCCAGGAGGCACCCATGGACCTGGTGGAGTGTGCTGTAATATTAAAAGGAACAGGTTTCTTCCGGATCTCATATGCCTGGCATATGGCTGCCTTGATCAAAGAGGCAATGGTGACCTTGGAGGCAGCCTGACCAAATCTGAGACCTTCAGGGATGACAGAGTCCACCTTGTGAAAAGGCTTAGTATGGTGCACATAAAACTTAAAGCAAAGCAGTACGGCCAACAAATGGAGATCCTTTTCAGATGTAGCGTCAGGATAAAAAGGAAGACACAACAATCTCCTGATTGATGTGAAACTCAGAGAGAACCTTGGGAAGAAACTTCTGAGAGTCACAAAGTACCAACTTATCCTGATGAAACACCAGGAAGGGAGGCTTACAAGACAAGCAGAGCTTGTAACTCAGCGATTTGCCGCACTGAGACCACTGCCAAGAGGAACACAATCTTGAACGTCATTTGGCACAAAGAGATGGAAACAAGAAGCTCAAAAGGAGTCCTCTGCAAAACACCCAGGCCCAGGTTAATATTCCACTGGGGAGTGGGATCATTGAAGGAAGAGAAGGCATGAGCCACCCCTTGAAGAAAAACCTTGACATTTGCTATGATGGCAATATGTCTCTGAGAAAGCAGAGCGCAGAGATCTGACCATTTTAAGGGAGCTCAAATGGAGTACTTTGTTCACCCCATCTTGATGGAAAGATAACAACAAGAGAAGTTCAAAAGCCTGCTGAGACACATTCTTGGCTGCACACCACACCCTCTGGTATGGCTTGGAAGAGACAGGCTTCCTGGTCTGTATCATGGTAGATATGACCTCTGTGGAAAATTCCTTCCGCCTCAGGAGGTTTGCTTCAAGAGCCATGCTCTGCTCCCCCATTTGGTGGTGGTGGGGGAAGGGAAGGGGAGGGGAGGGGAGGAAAGACACACTTAATCGTCATAAAGGGACACTTGCTGGAGATCTGAGGTAAAAGCTACTCTTACTACTGTACCTTCACTAATAATCTGTTTCAGTTCAGATCCAAAAGGGACTTGCCTTGAAATGACAATGCCACCAGTGAGTTTTTGGAAGATTGGTTCACAGACCAAATCTTGAGCCACAAGATGCAGTGCTCAGCAACAGAAAGGGCTGAGGCCTTAGCAAAGAAATACACGCTTTGTTGGCCTCCTTTATCTTAGCCATAAGAACTCCGCAAAGGCAGCATATAAAAGTTGCTCACCCCAAAAGGCAACTGACCTGTTATTCCAGGCAGAGGCAAAAATAAATCTATGGTGCAAGTAATTGGAGGGTGAAAGTAAACCCTCCAAGTCACCTAAACAGAAGTAATAGCTAAACCAGTAGTAGAAAGTGTAAATCCCATATAACAAAGCAGCCAACCTCACTTCAAAGCCTCTGAGAAAATACGGAGAGGCAACAGTTTCTGACAAAGTGGATGGACCAAAGCACTCAAAAATGTTATTCACCAGTCTTCTGGTTACCATCTTAGATAGATGCAGAGTCTCAAGAGACCCTGCCACAAGTGAAAATTTGGCAGCATGATTCCCTCCACAGGGCTGAAATGGTCCACAAAACATGTGAACTGATCAATCCACTCCAGGGAAGACTAGGGAATGTAACTCAGTAAGCCCCATATCTAATAAGAAGAAAAAAAAAAAAGCTAAGAGGATGGCCTTGCTGCTTCCAGTTCCTAGTAGGACACGAACTGAGGAGGGAGCTGGAAAAGACTCTGTCTGTTGCGATGTGCCCTGCCCTCCAGGGGGAAGGACTCAACCCCATGGTACTAGAGTTCCATATTGGACAGTTTATTTAGTTACTTACATTAATCACTTGAGAAGAACTGCACGCATACCCTTCTGGTCCTCAGAGAGTTAACAGTGACACCTGGTGTCCAGACAGTTCACCTGGTTTCCAGTTATTATATGTTATCATAGAATGTTATCATAAGAACGACATCATTCTGTGACCATTTATTCAGCAGTTATTGCAGTTTATGGCAACAAACACAGTGGGGGTCCCTGTTCTGTAAAACATATTTTCTTAATATACCTTTGCGTAATGTAAGCTCTTTCTTGGGTCGCTTTCCTTTCCCCGATTTTGATTGTTCTGCCTCTTTAGAGGTTGGCCCCTAAGCAGGAAAATAGCAGAGAAAAGGAAATAAAATAAGAATACAAATACCTATTATGATTAGCTACATGGCTGTAAATAAATGAATATTCCAGTGATGAGGATAGATCCACATGTTAACCCTTGGAATGTCACACAGGTGAACGAAAACACACTTGCATATAAACACACTTCTTTCTAGATGACAATTACCATTTATACTTGCATTCTAAAGATTGTATAGATCACATTCCTGCATTACAAAATTGCTATTCAATTATGTTATAATGCTTGGGAAAATAATTAACTGGCTTTAGTATACTTCCTTTTTCATATCACATAGATTGAAAAGGTCCATCTCTTAAATAAACGTCTGATATAAAAATGTAGATTCCAAAATTACAAGGAGAATACAATGACTGGCTCTGCTTAAAACCAGTTTATAGTAATCCTGCATCACGCAAAACATTAACTGTTATCTAATGATGATTTAGGTTATTTAAGGATAAATATCACTTCATTTCAGATCTGGTGTGGGTGCACACATTCTGTATGCATTTACAAGAAGGACTTGCATCTGCAAAATAACAAAATATATTTCTTTAAAAATTAAACTTTCATGGCCTCACAAATCTGATACTGGCTCCTTTATTCTCCAGTGCCCCACTGTAACGTTGATGGGGCAAGACGGATGTGATTATGTAATCATGTTAGGCTGATGTGCCAACAGGGCAATTGAAAATAGTAAATATGAATCTGGGCACAGGGGTCCCTGATAGTTTCAACTGCTAATACAATTTATTTTGTTCACAAGAAGGTCTATGAGCCAGAATACGCTGGCCAGTGGGCTGGGTCCAGAAAGCAAACTGCATTTTACCACCACTGTATAAAACCACACACAAGGCCATCCATGGTTACCTTCTCAGCATCACTAGATGAATCACGCCGCTGCTTTGTGAATTCTTCCTTGTCTGGCTTCTCATTAAGGCTGTTGGGACCTAGAAGATGGCAAAAAATGCAATGTGTGAAAAAAATGCTTATAAGGACTAAAAATATAGTTTACCCGGGCAAAGGACCAAAGAGTGTGCAAGGCATTGGGTATCCCTTTGCTTCTCAAGCAAAATAGCCTTCAGGGATGAGCAACACAATGGAATGCACACAAGTGAGTTTTAATAGCACCAGAATATTTATAAAAAAAACAAAAAAATAACGCAAAACACACCTTTTCCTCCACAGTGTTTTTTTTAAATTTTATTATTGTATTACAAATATTTCTAGCCTATTTTTTTTTATTCAAAACATAATTTTTAATGCTCTCAGCCCATCCAAACATATACACCTTATAACAATGTAAGTGATTTGGAAAGCACTTTCAGAATCATCTGTTATCTTAGTTTTATATAAAAAAATGTATAGTGCATTGAACTCTCTGTTCTAACCACCCCAACAGCATAGTATTTATATAATAAGAAAAGGAAAGGCCCAATAGATGGTTCTCAGAGCTAAAATTCTCAGCTTGTTCCAGCCTCCAAGAACACTGTTGACGTGAAAAAATGGAAAGTGCAGAAATGACCCTCAGAGTAGTAGTATGTCCAAATAGGCTTGAACCACAACTGATCACCCATGTGCCCTTATAATGTGTTACTCAGAGTAGAGGCGAATCTGACCTCTCTGTCAAACAGAAGGCTCTGGTTCACACACCAGGCTGGTGAACACTCTGTCCTCTCTCCCTTCCAGATGCCCTCAATTTTATTGGCCCGATTTACCAAGTATCTGTTTGGAGAAACTGTTTCTCTCACGGAGTAAACCACTACCTCAATCTCAAACTGGCAGTGGACAAAGGACGGGAGTATTGGGGTATCAAGTCCCCTTTAATGATATTATAAGTTACAGAAACAGAGGTAAATATAATCTCCAAAGGGATATACCTTAAAACACTACAAAGGAGTAGTATTGAGAAAACAAAAACCTATACTCTCCGTGTTTTGTGGTTAATATTACAACATTTCTTCGGGAGTAAAATTATTTTAAAAATGATTATTTTTAAAATCATTAAGCACAGTTCATTTTTAAATGAAACAACACTTGAGATATTTCATTTTATTTGCCAGTCTATGCAAAATTCTTCTTCAGTAAGAGCTGGCACTGCCTGGTGCCAGATAGTAACATTCCCCACTAACCTCCCTCCCACATCTACTTCTCTCTCCTTCCCTCATTTATTTTAGTAACTGGAAATAGGGTGCACAGAAGAACCCACTTTAAAATAAAATTAGTAATATTGTGTTTTATTGGAAACGCTTTGAATAACAGATTGCTGAAAAGGTTAAAACTATGGATAACTTTCCTCACGGATTTCCCCATTATTAGCTAACCCTAAAACTCCTGGCTTTAAATAATAAATTGCAAAGAAAAACACATGTCATTTTCAAAGCCTTAAAAGTCACCTACAGTAAAAAGTGTTTGTTCCACTTTACTTAGCAACAGCCGTACAGCATAATACAAAACAATCTTCTGTCAACAAAGCAAATATTTATATTATTTTTCAATCAGCCTGTGAATGCAAACTGCTATGAATGGATGAACGAAGGAAATGCTCCTATTTTTCTTCACTCCTTCCTGATGACTTTTTCATTCCATGACCTATATTCAGCAAGCCATGTAGTAAACAGCCAAGTCCAAACAGAGCATCAAAAAACATGTGAAAAGGATTACATTTGCTTACAATATTTCCTTTTCTTCTGTCTCTCCCCACAACAATTGAGATAAATGGCTTGTCTCCTTCCTCCAGCTGGCAGGACCGTTCAGTCTCCTACTTAAGATCTGCTCCACTCACACTTCCTCAGGTATACTTTCTAGCCAAGCTGTAAGAGCATAAACAATTTTAAGGGTGGGTGTGACGTGGGGAGACAAAGAAGAAAGGGAAATATTGGTAAGTAAATTTCATCCTTTCTTCTTTATCCCCCATTGCAATTACAATAATGGGAAATAAAGCGATTACTTAGGGTGGGAGGGACAATCACCTGACAAGAAAAATGACTATTAAGAAACAAACCATGTGCACCATAAATTATTAGATGCCTCAAGAGTTATGGTGAAATCACTGCTTGCAGCACTCTTCTCCCGAAGCGGTCCTCTGTGGATGCTCGCACATATAGCCTGTAATGGCTGATAAATGTTGAAATTGACGCCCATGTTGCTGTTCAACATATTTCCTTAGGGGTTGCCAAAGCTTTACTGGCCCAGGACACTGATATTGCCCTTGTAGATGGGGCTTTGATTTTAACCTGAGGCTGATCCTTAGCCTTGCTGTAGACTGTTCTAATACACTGAGTGATCCACCTGGCTATGGATAATGTGGATGCTGATGATCCCTTAATTTTTCCCTGAAAATCAACAAAATGTATAAGATTTTTGAAAATCTATATTTATCTTAAGGTATACGGGTATAAATACAACTAGATCCAAAGAATGCAATATTTTCTCTGCCTCCCTTAGGGTTTGGACAGAATGAAGGCAAATTCATTTTTTGATTCAAATGGTGCTTGGATAGACAGCAACTGAAACTCATTGACTCTCTTGGCTGAGGTTGCAGCTGTCAAAAACATGTTTTTAACGTTAGGTTAGTAATAGGCATCTGATTCAGTGGTTCAAACTGGTTTGAATTAGTTATCTGGCTTAGACCCAAATTCAGAACCCATGATGGAACAATTTCTCTAATGCTAGGTCTAGCCTTCTCTATTGCTTTTATACATTTTCTGACTTTATCTTCTTCAGCAAACCGTTTGACTAAGACAGCCTATAGAGCAGATACCTGAACTTTAATAGATGCTGGACTAAGTCCAGACTCAAATCCTTTTTTGCAGAAGTTCTAGAATAGAGACCATGGAAATAGCATCTTTTTAATGTTATTATGTAAACAGCAGTTTCTGAAAACCTTAGTTATGAAAGATTTTTTTCCTTCCATGATGTTCTTAATAACGGAGCTGAAAAGACCTCTGCCCTTTAAAGGTACTCATTCAATCTCCAGGCTGCTAGCTGTAAAAAAAAACGGATTGGGATGAGCTCCTGGCACCTGCATCAGAAGGCTTGACCGGTTCCGTAGAAATAAAGCCTTGCATTTTGTCATCTTGACCTATTCTGAGAACAAACGTCTCCTGGTCCACAAAGGTGCTATTATTATCGCCTGTCCCTTGTCTATTCTTATCAAACTCAAAACTTCCTTTATCAGGGGTACAGGAGGGAAGACATATGCCAGAGAGAAATCTGAGGAATTTCACAGCATCCTGTCCCAGAGCCAATGGATCTTTCCATTGGGAAAAGAACTTTGGACATTTGGTAATAACGGCAGTTGCCATTAAATCCACTTCTGGATTCCCCCAACAACCCATGATTTGCTGAAACATCTTTTGGTTGAGTGACCATTCTCCTGTATCCAGCATCTTCCTGCTCAGAAAATCCACCTGATTGTTATGAACCCATGATATGTGAGAAGCTTATATGGTTAAGAGATTATTCTCTGCTTATTCGGATATTCTGGGCACTTCCTTGTTCAAAACTTTGCACCTTGTACTGCTCTGGTTCTTTATATATACATTACTGCAGTCACGTTGTCAGAGTGAATGTGCACTGCTTTCCCTTTTAGTGCTTTGCAAAAATGGAACATACATTTTGTTACTGCTCAGATTTCTGGAATAATTATGTGTAATCTGCTTTCTTCCACAGTCCATATACCCCGAGACACTTGACTGTTCCATATGCATTCCCATTTGAATGTACTTGCGTTTGTAGTTATGATCTCCCAGTGGGGATTGAGAAGTGCTACTCCTTTTACTAACTTCCTCCTTTCTGTCCACCAGGTCAAACATGTTTGCACTCTTCTTGATAATTGTATTTTCTGTAAAAGATTGTGAAGATCCTTTCCAGAATTTTAGAAAGTGATTCTGGAGCTGCCTTGAGTGGAACCTTGCCCAAGGAACCACTTGGATGGCTGATGTCAGGACCTGATGAATCATCCTTGCCCTGAACCGCTAAAAACTTTATGAACATGCTTGGGGCTGTGGACAGCCCAAACGGAAGGGCCTTGAAATGATAATGCTGATTTCCCAATGCAATTCTTAGAAACTTCCGGAATGTGAAAATCGTCAAGTGACAGAACATGCCTCAATCACCTGTTGAACCTTTTTATCTGAGAATTTCAAGGTTTTTAGAAAAGACTGCAGACGAGACCCCTACTTGCGCTGGAGGCTGGGCCCGCTGTGCTTCATGGGAATTCCTTTTTAAATTGAGTCTTGCAAGCATATTCCTTCCTATATCCTCCTCCGTTCATAAGGTCTTCCTTGAAACCGTCTGGATTCCTGAAAGGAATAGTTCTTAGATCTGAATGAAGTGTGTCTGGGTGGAGAAGCTTTAGATCTTCATGCGTGTGGAAGAAAGTAACTTCTTGCTCCTGACATTTTCTTTATAATTTCTTCAAGCTGTTCACCAAATAACATGCTTCCATCATAAGGTAGGGTCATCTGCTTATTTTTCAGAGGAAACATTGGGTCCCTAATAGTTATCGAAAGGGCTGAGAATTTGGCTGATGGGCTAATGAGATCTAGAGAAGCATCACAACTGGAACTGCCAGCCTCCTTTATGGTAGTGACTTCCTTCAGTAATTTAGACCTCGAGACTGAGATTTCAATTCTTTTCAAGGTTAGAAAGGCAAATATGCATGGTTCTAGAAAAGGCTGTAGCCACTTTAATATTTTGACCAATAAAAGAAAATTGCTTTTTAAATACAGATTCCATTCTTTTCTCTGTTGGGTCTTTCAGTGATGACCCATCCTCCATAAGGATTGTGGTATGTTTGGCTAGACGAGATACAGTGGCATCTATTCTTGGAGGATTAACCCAGGACTTCACTTCTTCCTCACGGAAAGGATACATCTTTGAAACAAAATACTTTTTCTCCCCAGCGCTCTATCACCAAAGCAGCCTTCACAAAATACAGAGAATCTCAATCAGCCTTATGCATAAACAATATCATTAAATCAGCATACAACAGATCATATGGATTCAGTCCTTTATAAACCCTCAGAGATGGAGTTCGCAGACAGTATCCATAGAGGTCAGACGGTCTCTACTTAAGCTTACTTCAAAAACTAAAAACAAAACAGATGAGAAACAGTGCAGTATATACAGACACAAACACTTGTACTTTGTCAGGGACATAGATGGTATGTCAAACAGTTCAACCATTTTTATACACATTCTCCACCTTCTTACTGACACCTGTTGTTACAATCAACTTAAAAGACCTGACTAATCGGCCCTCGATTCCTTACCTTGTATACCTCTTTCTTCTTTGCAAGCCCACACAGGGATCGCAAATCCCAAAATTTGTATTCCACTCTCACTACGTATTATCTTTGAAAGCAAACAAACCAAGCACACGTAGAAGACCGTTTCAGCGAAATAATTATTTTTTATAAATGCGATCTCGGCTCAGCTGCAGAGCCTCCTGATGCACATAAGACTGTCGTACGACAGCTTCCCCAGCAGTCAGTGTTCAGTCAGGGAAGGGGGAGGGAGGGGTGAACTTTGAGCACTATCATCTCTCAAACCATAAGGCTTTGAGAGAGGACACTGGGAGCAATAAGTTTCTTTTTAACAAAGCTACAATATGGGGATTAGTAATTTGCAAGTATTACTATCCCTTTAAATACTGGATGGCATAAGAATATGCCTAAGTATTTATGAATTTTATCTCTTTTTATTTTTAAAGTGGATCTATCACCACATTACAAGTTATGGTCATTGTAACGGATCTTACTCCGTTACTCGAAAACACCATGTCTCAGCATACAGACTGTCAGCCCTTATTTCAGACTATGAAGAACTGTGGGACATTATACTAGCAGACATCTCTACCATTCTATGTTACCAGTTATGGGAATGGTTACACCTGTAATACATGCTGGACCCCTGTTTGCATTGTGGGCCTACAAATTTACCCTGAAGGGGTTAAACTGTTGGACAGTTGCAAAACTAGCCAAATGGTAGAAGGGATTAGTCTGAGGTCTTGATCGCCTGTTTCTAGTGTTCTGTTTTGAGATGATCAATCCCACTGTATTGTCCCATTGTCTTGTGTTTACATTCTGTTGGTCTTTTGTCTACCCTAGCCCAAGCCCTTAGTGTATTAATATACTCATGTCTGCCCTATTGTGTATACCTGAGCAATCGGTTGTTGGTTCTTTGTATTAGGTGTTGTGATTACATTATCCCTGTGAATACCCCATTGTGTCATGTCTCCATCATTTGCTGTTCCCTATTGTATCTATTGAACTATATTATGTTGCCATGTTGGGAAATTCCCAAAATACTGTATAAAAACCCCTGTGTTGTTGAATAAAGTTGTCAGTTGCTGGAACTAAGAAGGTTTCCTGTGTCCTTATTCCTGGGTGGTGTAAAGTGTCTCTTAGGACACCCATCCAAGCCAGCTAAGAGCTCTCTGTTTCCAGCTTGTGTTTCCAGCAGTTGCAGTGGACGTTTCCAGACTGGGTTCCAGTGTTACAGGGTTCCAGCCAGTTATCCTGTTTTACTGGGCAGGCTACCAGCTTGTAGCAGCATCCAGGAGGGAGAGACCCAGAACAATGGCTAAGGACAACCCGGTGTCTGTAGCTTCATTTATAGT
This sequence comes from Rhinophrynus dorsalis, assembly GCA_037306005.1. NCBI lineage: Eukaryota > Metazoa > Chordata > Amphibia > Anura > Rhinophrynidae > Rhinophrynus > Rhinophrynus dorsalis. The sequence goes on from CM074718.1 coordinate 65,196,065, forward strand.
CATTTTAAAACATCATTAAAAAAAAAAAAAAAAAAAAAAAAAGATATTTGCGAGAAAATTACGGTTTAAAGTGTGCCCAGCAGCCTACTTCCGGGTAAACTGCTCTTGCCACAGTTTGCCGCTCTGCTTCTGCTCCCATCACTCTACCCAGCATCCTCCGATTATGGAAGCATTCTGTTAGTAAGTTGGAGCAATCTCATTGGCTAGATATCAATCTCTGTCAATGAGATCGCTCCAGCTTACTAACAGAATGCCTCCGTCATCGGAGGATGCTGGGTAGAGTGACGAGAGCAGAGGCAGAGTGGCAAGAGCAGTTTACCTGGAAGTAGGCTGCTGGGCACACTTTAAACCGTAATTTTTTCGCAAACAACATTTAAAAATAAATAAATAATGTTTTATAATTATTCGCTAAGTACATAATGACCATAACTTGTAAAGTGGTGATAGATCCACTTTAAGGACGAGGTTGCACACTACCTGTCCCTCCCAGCTGGTAGGACCAAAATAACCGCGTAAGTGGGGGTGGAGCAGACCTTAAGTAAAAACTGAAAGTTGGAGGGAGGAGACAAGCTTATTACCTTAACTGCCGTGGGGACATAGAAGAAATTCTCTTCAATCCTTAATTGAACATGTAGGCAGGTTTCTTTTGATTTTTGAGACCTTTGCTGCAGCCAAGGGGATGTAAATGACCCAATTTGCGTCATAAAGGGGGCAGGGCTTGTCTGCCATGTGCCATAAAGAGGGTGGGAATTGGGAAGAACAGGGTGAGAAGGAGGAAAAGTGGGCAGAGTTTCTCCACTGACGGAGAATCAGTCTTTGGTAACTTTTTTACATTACTCCAGCCTTGTATTGATAAAATGATTAGGGCAGATGGGCTTGTTTTCAGTAGGAGTTGATTGTTGGCCATCCAGCTGTTGGAGACTACATCTCCCATAATCCCGAGCCATAGATGACGCAAGTTAGTCTCCAACAACTGAAGTCCAACTCGCCTGCCATAAATATTTCAACCCTTTGACTGAGAGGTGGCGTGCACCACAATGCAAAAGCAATGTATTGCACACACAATGTTAATATTTAGCAAGAAAATCTGTACAGAAGCAGTCTAGAAAAATACATCCTTGTATAAAAGCAAACTGGACAATTATGGGACATATCAACAGTGACAAAGATTATTTTTTAACCCCTTATGTGCTAAAGAGGTCTCCAACACATTGCTTTACCTCTCAACCAATCAAGATGTTAAAAGTCCATTTAAATCAATGGGATGTTTGGCTAGCCCCCTACAGTGTTGTTGGTTTGCTCCATAATTGCCTAATTTACCCTTATAAATACAGACCGTAGTGCTGAAGGTCTTTTAGGACCTCAAACTATCAAGTCACACATTAGACACTTATGCTCCTACCCATCATAATTACATACATGGAGATTCCTAATACAAGCATATCCTGGTGTAGTTCTCCCCTAATATTTATTTTAAACATTTTTCCACACACACACACACACACACACAAGGTGACCTGCGACTTGTTCTTTAAGTGACTTCTCTAGTACAGGGGGATGTGCTGAACAGACTAGAAGTGGGGACAAACCAAACTTTTTATAGTGAGCTAGTTTTGTAATATGCAGCTGGCCCATCTTTTTTTGTTAATTATATTTTAAAAACATGCTGCACACTCCTAGTACTCAAAGGGTTAATAAAATAGCTGTAAATCCCTGGCCTGTTATGGACTAGAGATAGAAACCCCCTGATCTTTACATTACAAACAGATATTATACACATTCAAAATAACCATGCTCTACAGACCTTTAGGTTTTTCAAGACTTTTACGCCCTCTTGACCTTTTCGTCTGAGTAGTTTGTTCTTCCGTTTCTTCTGAACTCTGGTCCTAAACATTTAAAAGTAAAGTACAAAGATTAGAAAAGAGGCTGACGTGGGTTTGATCACGTGGAGTATTACTGCCAGACTCCCACATACCCCGATTTTTCTTAGAATGGGGGGAAATATGAATGGGACCATCCAGCAATAATATCTATTTTTACATAGCAGAAATGTACACAGTTCCTACAGGCACAGTAAGTTTTGGTAGTGAGGTGCAGTCAGAATACAGTTTCATCTTAAAACAAGTGCTGGAATATATTTGTTTCACAAATGCCTGCTTAACACCAGTTTACAAAGCTACTTATACCTAGAATTCTGCCCTTAATGACAAGTGCACCAAGGTTAAAGAAACAAGTCTGGTGAGCAAAAACTCTCCATTCCCGATGTTATTTTCACTTTCATTAACTTTATTATAGTAGATAACCCTGACAAAAGCACTAAGTTGAAATAAAACAGGACAATTATGCTTTTAGAGCTTATTATCTTTATGACTGGATTGCAACCAACTTGCGCATGCATACCAATGAGATACACGCTAAGCTCCAACAGATAATAGGGGCAATTCTGGAGCAAACCATCTGCACCATAAAGGAAGAAAAGTGGAGGTTTATACTTCTTTATCAACTAGGGGACACCAAGAGGCATTCCCAGAATGACAAAGATCCCACCACTCCTTCCTGATGAAGAACACCAAAGAAATACTGCTAGGATGTGTAGAATGATTGAAGATTTGACAGGTATCAGACCGTAAGCATGACATGTAGTGGTCTGGGTTAAAGAAAATATGCAAGACTAACATGTAATCCATGAGGCTATGGCAGCCATGGAAACAAAAAACCTATTCTAGGGCTTCCCAGAATGACAAAGATCACCCTGATGAAGAGCACACTGTATTGTCAATGTGTACTGCACTTACTGTAGAGCAACGGGCAGCAAATTACATCCAAAGTGTATAATTGTTATGACAATTTGTCTCTAGGGTTGGAATGTAGAAGAATAACAGACACCACCTTGGGTTGAATTTTGTACTGGACCTCAAGACTGACTTATTGGGATGAAAGGTAAGGAAAGAGAACATGCAGAACACAAAGCCCTGATCTCTGGAACTCTAGTGGAAGGAATTACTGTAAAATTTACAAGCAAAGGGCTTCCGAAAGTATAAAGAATATAGTCCACAGAAAGCAGCCCGTAAGCCTGCAAGAACCATAAAATAATGCCCATGTCAATAAGAAGGGGCCACATCAAACCAAGGAAATCTTTACAAGGAGAGACGTCATGTGCCACATATTTTCGAAGGTTTAACGCTTCAGAAGCTCCATAATCTTGTGGTAAAACAGAGTGGAGATCTTGCAAAGATCTGTTGCAGCCAGCAGAGGACAAACTGAGATGAGAGGGGTCTGATTCTTATTGCTCAACATGGTTTGGATGAAACTTCTAGTCCTACCCTTTGCCTTAGAATCAAGGAGTGGCTGGAATGGGACGACACAAGACCTGAGAAGAGAAGGTCCTGTGTAAGCAAGAACAGCTGGAATGGAGTAACATAAAAGCAAGTAGGTCCTGAGAGTAATGGAACCTCAAAAGAGTGGGCAAGATTGAAACCAGGAAATTATAGCAATGTAAGCTTTACTTGCATTTTACAAAAGCGCAAGTAGTAATCTGGACAAGGGAACTGCTGTTGATCTATAACACCTGGATTTTGCAAAAGTCTTTGATGCTGTGCCTAACAGGGTACTGCATAAATTAAAAGGCTTCTGTTTGGGAGGTGATTTCTGTGCATGGATAGAGAAATGACAGATGGCAGAGGGTTGTGTTAATGAAACTTTTTCAAATTTGTCTAATGAACTCTGACAGTACTGAAACAACACTCTTCCATGGCCCAAATACTATGAAGATTAATCAGAGCTGCTTTTTTGTGAAACATTACTGTCCCTTTAAAGGGTTAAAGTAATTCTGCAATCAAAACACAGTTGCAAGATCATCCACAAAATAAAGGATTACTTACCCGTGACTCAATCTCCAGCTCAGAGTGCTCGCTCGCAGGGGCTTGGACTGTAAAAAGAACAGATGACTGTGTCATCTCTGCACTGTCACACTGAGAAACATACATACTACTGCAATATTTGAAGAGTAAGTAAAGAGCTGAAAACACTGTCCCTTTATTGCATGTACACATGTTCTTTTCAACACAGCAACAGCTACACCACTTCTGCCCTAGTGCTCTAGATGAGAATAGAAGTTGTAGTTCAACAGCTGGATGCCATATGCCCAACCCCTGGTATACAGTACATCTAAACAGAACTGGAACAATCACGTTCCGCATTAACTCTAAACCACGAGATATGAATTTCCAGTTTAAAGTGGACCTGACACTCACTATACTTCTGCCAAATAATTAACCCGTTAAGGGTAGTTAAGGACCACCGGGCATTTTTTTTTTTGGAATTGGATTCAGGGGACCCCGAGCGAGCCATATGGGGACCCCTGAATTCCATGACATGACTGGTCCGTCACTGGTCCTTAAGTGCAGGACAGCTGTAACGGTCCTGGCACATCATTGGTCCTTAAGGGGTTAAAGGGATAGTAATGATTCAGAGCGAGCAAAGCTGCAATCCTTCCGATCCATTACTTTAGAAATACTGAAAATCACTCTAAATTCTCTGAAAAAATATTATAAATAGCCACCCTCATGCTCCTTTTCAGTATTCCAGGCCACATTCCCTGAGATCTGAAATCTGGTTGCTTGACCAGACAGATCACTATGTGGCACAATGTTGACAAGGTGGGCAGGTTTTTCCCTTATACTGAAGGAATATTGTCCCAAGTTGTGTTCCACTTCCAGCTCTGAGGCACTAAGGATGACGTAAGTATAAGGGACGGGAGGGGGGCATTTTATAATATTTCAGAGAATATAGCACAATTTCAGCATTACTAATGTGATCAGTATTATGCACTACAAGGAAGGATTGCAGCTTTCCTCACACTGAAACATTACTATCCCTTTAACAATAAAAAGTTAATTGCACGTAATTCATTTCTTTCCATGATACAAAAAAATTAACTCTATATGACTTCTCTGCCTAGTGTGACATGTCAGATGCCTAACACACTAAGGCTGATGCACTTAAAGGGACAGTAATATTTCACATAATAAGCAGCTCCAATTAATCTTCATAGTATTTGGACCATGGAGAGTGTTATTTCAATGCTGTCAGAATTGTAGTTCAAGAGTAGTTGAATGATAAAGTATCCCCCTCCCTCCCCCTTTACCTAGTGTAAGCCGCCTCCCCTCAGATGTGGAACATGGTCCTGATACCACACAGCTCACAGCAAGGGACAATCTTCTTACTGTGATTACAAGGAAAACCCTGTCCCCCTTGACAGGTTTTTCCTTATGCTCACAGAAGATTGTCCCTCTCTGCGATCCATCTGGACAGTCTTGCTGCTCTGAGGTGAGCAGTGTTACATCAGTAAAAGGGGCGAGAGGGGGATACTTTATCATTCAATTACTTGAACCACAACAGTATTGAAATAACACTCTCCATGGCCCAAATACTATGAAGATTAAAGGGATAGTAATACTTTGTTTTAACTTTATTTTATTTTGTAGGCATTAAAAAAACATGAAGAATGATATATGCCTTATCTCTCAAACCTTTATGGTTTAAGAGATATTCACAAACAAAGTATCCCCCCCTGTTCAACCAGATCAGAAGGGAGATGCCCAGGTAGACTGCAGAGAGGGACAATCTTCACTTAAGATGAGGGAAAAAGCTGAAAAACTTGTCAAGGGGGGAAGGGCTTTCATTGTTTTCATACAAAGAAAATTGTCCCCTTCTGTTATCTGTCTGGTCTTACAACCAGATTCACATCTGAGAAGAGATGGTTTACACTAGGAAAAAGGGGCGGGGAGGGGAACTTTGCTTGTGAATATCTCTTAAACCATAAAGGTTTGAGAGATAAGACTTATATCATTCTTCATGTTTTTTTAATGCCTACAAAATAAAATAAAGTTAAAACGAAGTGTTACTATGCCTTTAATTGGAGCTGCTTTTATTGTGAAACATTACTATCCCTTTAAAATTAAAGCAATTCTAGGGGAAACCAACTGCACCACAGCGAATAAATAAAATTTCCCATTGATGGGATTGACCTTTTAACCTCTTGAATGCCTGAGAATCCTCCTGGCTAGTATTCAATGGATTAAAAGCCCAATTTACATTAATGTGAAACTTGGAAAGTTTCATTTGTTCCCTATGGTGCAGTTGGTTTGCTCCTCTCTGTTGGTGGGCACTGGCCACAATGTTTAGCATAAATGATCATTAAAAAACAAAACAAAAACAAGCCACATTCATATTTGCACTGAATCACTAATGCCACGGCCACAAGAAAATAGTGTACTAGAAGTCTGGCCAAGAAGAGAAGTCTTACAAAGTTCAAAATGAAAAAATCATGCATCTTAGAAAAAAGTAGAGAGTTAACTTTTTACTGCTCGTCAATAAGCATTATTATTATTTTATTTTTTTTAAAATAAGGGAATAGTAACTCCTTTTTTGGAGGATGTGTGATTACGTTTAATCTCCTGCACCATCTGTGGTAGTTACACTACATCAGCCAACCCCTGACTTTGTGCACCTCTCAACACATGCTTTGAAATTTGTTGAGGAACCAGTGGCACAGAGGTGATACTCTCATTGTAAAACAACTCTCTGAAACTACCACATATAGGTCCCTTTCATATAGGCACCATCCATGCACCAATACTGTGCTGGATCTGTCAATCGTGCTGAAAGTTTACATGCTGGATTATGGTGCCTTGCACCAGGGTGACTATCACCCCATGAATGTGAGGCCAATGAGGCGCAATCAGTATTACATGCTTCTGCTCTACCCTGACCTTCAAAGAAGCAGAAGATAGAAAAGCTGGTACAAAAGCCTGTCCAAGATGAAACATAGACGTTTAGCTTGTTGCATCAAGAGGCTATGGAACCACATAGAGACTCGTACAGTACTTTCTTTGGAGAGGTAATAAGGGCAATAAAAGTAAAAAAATAAATAAAACAGCATTAGCTGATAAACTACGTGCGAGTACTAACGTGATGATTACAAACAAAAACCAATTGGTAAATCCTTGGTTAGTAAATATAAGATACAACTAAAGCTTTAACTATTACTCAGATGCTTGATATAAAAGTTGCTGATTAACCCCCCAATTGACGTTAATTAAGTTTATACAACGGTAATCCTGCAGGTGCCCTGTGTATCCTTTATTGGAAACTCCAGTATAAGCAAGAACATTTAGCTCATAACGAGCATAATTGGTTCATACTGTTTCAATAGCCCGATACATTCCTGCAGGTGCCCTGCTATACATTAGGGGAATGTTACAGACCAGTGATCCGATATAAAGTTGCAAAGTACTGGATATTAACTCGAATACAACTCCCATGACTGCTATATGAGTTAGATTTATTTACTATCCAGCACACTGTGCTTATTGACTCCTTGTATTATTATTTGTCTTGATAATATAAGTCTGGGTACTACTGCAGGTGCCCTGAGTATCTTTAATTTATTGATTACATATAAACGTAATTTTTAACCCTTCAAGGGTACGTTTATATCTTATTACTTAGCTTTTAACCTGATATAAACTGAAGGTTCCCTGCTATTTTCCCAGGGAGTACACCGGACCAACGACAATTATTCACTTGTGTAGTCCTAAATGTTAAGCCATGTAGAGCTAGCAATGTACATATTAGTGTTCTCCAATTGGATAAACGTGATAAGTGGAGTACCTCAGGGATCTGTCCTGGGTCCTCTTCTTGTTTGCCGATGACACAAAATTAAGTAAGGTAATAAAGTCTGAACTGGATGTGTCTTCATTACAAGAGGATTTGGACAAATTGAGTAACTGGGCAGGCAAACGAGATTCAATATAGACAAGTGTAAAGTTATGTATTTTGGGTATAATAATAAAAATGCAACATATAGTTTAAATGGTGTTTCTGGTGGGGAAATCTACTAATGAAAAGGATTTGGGAGTAATGGTAGACAATAGACTTAGCAGTAGCATGCAGCGCCAGCTGGCAGCTGCAAAGGCCAATAAGATATTGGCATGTATTAAAAGGGGTATTGACTCAAGGGAGGAAGATATTATTATGCCTCTTTACAGGTCCATGGTAAGACCCCACCTAGAATATGCTGTTCGATTCTGGGCACCCTTTCTGAAAAAGGACATTATGGAACTAGAGAGAGTGCAGAGGAGGGCTACAAAACTAGTAAGGGGAATGGAAAGTTTTAGTTGGAAGAAAGGCTAGAAAAGTTAAACTTGTACACACTAGAAAAACGCTGTCTTAGAGGGGCTCTCCAAAGACCTGTTCATTAACAGAACAAGAACAAGGGGCCACCCGCTTAGACTTGAGTAAAGGAGATTTAATCTACAACAGCGCAAGGGTTTCTTTATAGTAAGGACAATAAAAGTATGGAATTCACTGCCTGAGGAGGTGGTGCTATCGAATACATTAGATGCCTTTAAAAAGGGCCTGGATACTTATTTAAAAGAGCATAACATAGAGGGATATGTACGTTAGTATTGGGATTGATATTTAGTTAGGGCTTGTTGATCCAAGGAGAAATCTAATTGCCATTTGCAATCAAGAAGGAATTTTTTCCCCCATTCAAGGCAGAATTTGAAATTGCTATATTGAGGGGTTTTTTTTTGCCTTCTTTTGGATCAACGCTGGTAAACAGGAATATGAAAAGGGTTGAACTAGATGGACGCAAGTCTTTTTTCAACCTAAATTACTATGTTACTAAAAGTCTGCACCCTGGTGGTTACAGTGATAGAAGCCTGCCTAACAAGTTGAGAGGGGGATGAACGCTAACAAAAAAGCAAGCAAAGAGAATCTTTGCCCTGACCAGCTCCATTGAGGTTAGTATTAGGCACAGCAAAAGCCTGTCTAATAGTAGACAATCCATGCCCATAAAGGCTGCCAGATCACGCCTTGAGCCCAATGGAACAACAAAAAAGTGACTCCATGCAATGGAAAGACCATCCGCTGTACACAGAACTTAACATATGGAACTACATCCAAAGAATAGAATGCCTTTTTGCTTTGATTACAAGGATTAGAGCAAAGAAAGCGAGTAACTCTCATGATTCAGATGGAAATCAGATACCACTTTTGGCAGAAAACCAAACTAAGTCCCAAAGACTGTTTATCATAATGAAAAATCCAAAAAAGGTAAATTGCATGACAAAGCATGCAATCCCCCCCCCCCCCGACAGGTTGAGGAAATAGCCACATCTTCAAGTTAAGCCAGCTAATGGCCACAGATGCCAATGGCTCAGAGGTTTCTTTCTGAAGAACTCCCAGAACCAAACCCTAGTTGCAAGGAGGAGAAGGTTCTCTAAAAGGTCAATATCTGGAAAAGCACAACGCGGTGTTAAAAAATACTGCCAAAGCCAAAATGTGTATCTTAATGTAACTAAAGCAAAAGGCCTTTCAGCAAGCCACCCTGGAGAAAACCCAGGCCATGGGCAAATGAATAGGCTGGGGAGGAAAAACATGATCCATTCACCAATGGAAGAAGAGACCAATAAATTCCTGGCTTTTGTGCAACTAAAATAGAAATAACTTCCTCAGACAAATTTTTATACCTCAAGAGGTCTGCTTCGAGTGCCAAACCATCAAAGCAAACTTCTCCAGGTCCTGGATAATGTATTGGGCCTTGCAATAGCAGGTCTGGAATGAGCAGCAGTCTCCATGGATGGCAGACTGCCAAATCAAGCAAATCCACCAAACAGAGACTCCTCAGCCATTCTTGAAAGATGAGGATATGTTGATTTTTGTAAGATCCTGGGGATCTATGGAAGATGGGGGAAAACATACATTAGGCTAACCTGCCAGGCATTCTTCATCTCTTCTATGGAGAATGCTAGAGCATCCTTTGATCCTGTGTAAAAATGTAGCACCTTGTGAATTCTTCATGATGCCATCAAGTCTACCTTCAGATTTCCCCACTTGGCAGCAACGGAGTAGAATATCAATTGCATGAGTTCCCACTCTCCCAGATCCTATTACTGATGACAGATGATGTTTGCCTCCACATTGGCTACCCAATGTGGCCAATATGTTTTGGCAATTGCTGAAACATGGAACTCTGGGCATACATGTAATGGAAGCAAATCTTTCCAGGATGCATTACTACTGATCCCCCTTGATAGCATCACATTGTCAGTGGTATACATCCAAAGTTCCAACACACTGATCCACAAGGCTCATTCCAACAGACCACAGACTGTGAGCTGTATGCTGCCTATCCTCAGATAATCTACATCCAGCTAACACTAAAGAGCCAAATGCATCTCGAGAGAGAGCGCGCGCAGAGAGAGAGAGAGCGCGCAGAGAGAGAGAGACAGCGCGAAGAGAGAGAGACAGCGCGAAGAGAGAGAGAGAGCGCGAAGAGAGAGAGAGAGCGCGAAGAGAGAGAGAGCGCGCGCAGAGAGAGAGCGCGCGCAGAGAGAGAGCGCGCGCAGAGAGAGAGCGTGCGCAGAGACAGAGCGCGCGCAGAGACAGAGCGCGAGAGAGAGAGATTACTCATATGAAACTTTGTACAGGTAACCCCTTCTATGGTGGCAACCATGTACTTCCTCACCAGTAAAGACAGTCAAAGTAGTATCAGACAATTCTAAAGAAAGGTATTCAAGATAATCATGATAAAGTCTGGGAAAAAGGTGAGAGGGGATAGACTTCCATTGGTCTGACTGGAAAAATAAAATAAAATAAAAAAATGTGTCTGTACTAAAACAAGTGCATTACAATCTTGAAAAGGACTATGAAACATATCTCCATAGTCTCCCTCTAGCCCAAGAGTCTGACACTAAACATAACCAACATAATGTGCATGGTATCAGTATAAAGTACCATACTGTATCGCCCAAAATAAAAGGGTTAATTTAGCAAAAACAGTATATTCTACAGTAAAAGGGCTAGTACAATATAGAAACAGATTTTAATTTTGTGTAAAATAAACTACTTGTGTCTTAGGGTGGCAAGTCCACTTTAAGCATTCCCAATTCTCCCAGACTTAAAAGTACCTTTAGATAAAACAATCTCTTTAGTCTTGGGTTGCATTCCTTTTACAGATTCTGAATGTTCTACCTCTTCAGAATTCTCCTCCTAGGCAGAAAAATACAGAACAGGAAATATTAACAGATTACCACTAAACGCCTAGTGAAAATACAGCAATTTATTCAAAAACAAGAACAGTAATTGAGACCCTGATGTTGCAGTGTGTCCTTGTACCTACCTCCTCCTCCCCCTGCATACTGTTAGCGCAGTATGCACATAGTGTTCTCTCGATCAGATAAGCTAAAGTGAAAGCATAGACAAGCATGGATATTTCAAATTTCTATTGATCACAATGGGAAAAATCAGCTGACTGCCAAAAGGAGTCAATTTCAAAAAGAAAAATGAAGAGCTGATGAGGTGTTTCTAGAGAGGCAAATGAGATCTGCAAACTGGATGTAAATTGGATGGTAAATATAGCAAAGCTAGCAAATGCTGCACAGCGTTGCCTGCGGAATATGGCATGACATGCACATTGCGGAACCTCTGGAACTGTATGGTGGCAGGTGTCGCTGCAGCAGTTTTCACAGGAGTGGTTTTGAAAAGCACTAACCCTGTGAATTTTACAGAAGTGGAAAGTGGGATAGAGCCCACCCCACAACCCTCCCGCTACTCCTGTCAAACTCGTCACCCTGAAAACATTGCTGCAGCGATTATGACTGGAATGATTGCCATAATTATTGCCCCATGGTGATTCATCAGATATAGGCGCAGTCCATCCCCCTGCGGAGGGGTGGACAGAGAGACAAACAGATTTATAGAATATAACAAAATATTTTGCAGAAATAAAATATGCATTTTAAAGCAACTGTTAAGTGCTTTAATATGCATTAAAGAATAATGGCAAGTACCTCTGGCCTAGACTGTTTCATTGAGATTATGCTCACACAAGTGATTTAAACACAAAGGCACTGTTGCTACTTTTAAACACCTATGTGAGTACTCAGAATAAGTTACCCATACTCATGTATGAACTAGAAAACAAGGGTCATCTCATTTTATATTATACTAGTAGAGGAGCCCGTGTACATGGCGGGCAGTCGCCATGCAGTTATGCCCAGTGGAGACTGCCCGCGTCGCGGCTGATACAGAGCTGAACCTCCGGTCTGACTTCAAATCGCCCAGCTCTGTATCAGCCTTGTCACGGGCAGTCTCTACTGCGCATGACTGCGTCTTTACAAACTTTGTAGCAAATTATTATATATATATATATATATATATATATATATATATATAGATATATATATATAAAACGAATAGTACAAAAATAACTCTCATGACTTTAGATTAATAAAGTTATAAATGTATTGTCACTTTCACTTGTATTCCTCAAGACAAGTGAAAGTGGTTCTCTTTGTACCCTAAAATTGAAAATGGAGCCAAAACTGGTACTCTCGTGAAGACATAACGTCAGCACCAATAACCTCATGCTCTTGGTCCTCAGCTAGTTTATAACCATTCTCCGCTAACCCTATTTCATATTTCTTTGCTTCTATGCTTATTTTTGGCCAATTTTCTCCCAGAGAGCTAATTTTTTAATGTTCACTTTTATGCACCGTGTATTTTAATGATTTTGCAGCACTCTCCATGATGAGGGTTACATAGATAGCGCTCTGCGATGTTCTGCCTCAGCTCCACATATCCAGACTTCTGTATGTTTATTTTTTCAGCCATGTATTAATTAGTATCTTATTTTAACAATGTTGGCTATATACAGTGATAATTTATGACTCATAATAGGATTTTAGTCTTACCTGTTAAATCCTTTTCTCTTAGGCCATATAACTCACAGGTACCATGGGGAGGCAACAGTTCCTCACAGCTGGCTGGAACAATTTTAGAAGAAGTGCAGGGTGGAGCCTCCCCTTCATCCATATCAGGAAACGTAGCCACTCAGGGCCAGTAGATTTGAGAAAAAAACTACCAAGGAAGATAGCAAGAAGGAAGAGGAAAACTCCTGTGAGCAATGAACCCAAGAGGACTCCCATGTCCAGTCACAAGAGACCCAGCATGGTGTCTTTCACTGGGTGGGAGACCTGTGAGTTATATGGCCTGAGAGAAAAGGATTTAACAGGTAAGACTAAAGTCTTTTTTTCTCGTCCAATATAACTCCCAGGTACCATGGGGATGTACCAACATTGAGCTTCCAGGGTGAGAAGAAGGAAAGGACCAAGAGCGAGTCCCCATGATAGAGTTTCCATGGACTATCCAAGGAAGCCCCCACTCCCCAGGGTCCACAGTCTGGTGACTGAGGTAGCTCGCCAGAATATTCTCTATGCCGGGGAATGTGCACGGCAGAGGTGGCCGGAAGGTGTGCTACTGCCCAGACCATAATAGCCTTGACCTCTAACCAAGCAGAAGCGCTTCTTGTGCCTCCTTGCTTGTTGATGTATGCCACGGCCATGACATTGTCTGACTGGATATGGACTGGATATCCCCTCAGTGGAGAGGACTAGTACACTAGAGCGTGAAAAATCGCACGGAGCTCTAAATGTTAATGGGCAGGATGGTCTCCTCCGCAGTCCATTGACCCTGAACCCCCAGATAACCCAGGACAGTTCCCCAGTTGTAAAGGCTGGCGGCTGTCATCACTAAGGTCCAGTACTGAACAACAAAGGGTTTCCCCCTCCTCAGATTGTAGCTGTCCAACCACCAAGGAGGTCCTATCTCACTTCCTGGGGGAGAGAGACCAGGCGATCCAAGAAGGTCTGGATTCCCCCAGCAAGCCCAGATAGCGAACCTCTGAAGCTCCCTGGTGTGAGCCATGGAGTACAGAACTGCCTCCATGGAGGATATCATCTTGCCTACTTGGGATGAGAACTTGTGCACCGGGGCTGAGGTCCACCCCAGAGCTTGGAACACCTTGTTCCTGATCTGCTGAACAGAGTACTCTGTCAGAGAGACCATACCCCGACAGATGTCGAACTGGAAACCAAGGAAAACCAGGTCCTGAGAAGAAACCGGAGCAGACTTGTCCATGTTCAGAATCCATCTGTGCTGGAGGATGATCTGAGCACATTCCTGAACCTGATGGACCAGGAGATCCCTGGAAGGAGCCATCAGCAGAAGGTCATCCATATATGGGGTCACCTGAATCCCCTTGGTGTGCAGGAAGGCAATCAATGCCCCTCAGACCCGTGTGAACACCTGAAGAGTAGTGCGGTGAACTGGAAGTGCTCCAAGGTGCAAGCGAACCTGAGTTACTTCCAACTGTCCGGATGAATTGGAATATGCAGGAAGGCATCCTGCAGATCCAGAGAGGCCAGAAATTCCCCCGGACATATCATTGCAATGACAAAGCGCAAAGACTTCATCTTGTAGTGAGTATGGACCACAAAAGAATTGAGGTCCTTGAGGTCCAGGATAGGGCGACTGCCAGCATCCTCCTTGGGAACTACAAAGAGGTTTGAAAAAAAACCTAAACCTCTCTCTAGAGGAGGAACCGGTGTCAAGACTCCCTTGTCCAAGAGAGCCTGAAACACCCCGTTGAAAAGACTGAGCTTTTCTTGACCCAGAGGGGATTGAGAAAGGAAGAATCTGAAGGGAGACAGGGATACAAAGGGAATCCGGTAGCCTCCTGAAACCACCTGTAATACCCACTGATCCGCAGCAGAGTTTGCCCAAATGCTTGAAAAATGCTGCAGGCGACCACCCACAGGTAGATGCGAACCAGGGTTCGGAGAGTCATGCCAAAAGTGGTTTGGTGGAGGAATGCTTGGACCTCCACTGCTGCCTGGGCTTGGGGGTGGAGCGTTGGGTGCTGGCCTGAGACCCATCTGGATTCGCCCTTTGTTTTGGCAGGGAGGAAAAAGATGCAGATTTCTCGCCAGATTAGGGCATTTGGGGACCTGAGGCTCTTACCCCAAGTGGTCCCACTGATGATATTCTTCTGTTCAGGCCCAAAAAGAGACATACCCTGAAATGGGAGAGAAATGAGTGACTTCTTAGATAAGTCAGCAGAACAAATCTTAAGCCACTGATTGCTTCTAGCAGCCACCAAAAAGGCAGAAGTCTTAGCCTCAAGCCTGACAGCGTCAAAAAGGGCATCAGTCACATAGTTCTGAGACTCAGACATGTTGGCTAAAATGGCTAAAAGGTCCTCCTTAGGAGCACCTTTGTGGACAGCGTCAGTAAGCGGTTCAGTCCAAACAGCAATGGCTCTAGTAACCCACACAGAAGCCAAGGTAGGCACCCATGGCTGCAAAGGTAGACTTCAGGATAGCTTCAAGCTTCCTATCAGTTAAATCCTTAAGCGATGAGGCATCTGCCAAAGGCAACGCAGTGGATTTAGACAGTCTGGAAATAGGGGGATCAACCTGAGGAGGTGTAGCCCACTTAGCCAAGGATGCATCGTGGTACACCTTATGAAATCTCTTTGAGAGAGCAAGACGCTTGTCTGGAGTCTTCCACTCATCCAGGATAACCTGATCTAGAGCGGGATTAAGAGGAAACATAGTACAGGACTTCTTACGCCTTTGAAAGACGTCAGAAATAGACTGTCTCTACAGGATTAACAGGAATATGTAGTCAAAAACGCCTTGATCAGACCCTCAGCAACAGGAAAAAAACTGAAGCGAGGCAGAAAAGTGGGGATCACCTATACCAGAGAACCCGTGCCCTGAAATAAAAAAAAAAAAAAAAAAAAAAAAAAAAAAGTTTTTTTTTTTTTTTAAATGTAGAACACAGGACCATGGTGATACATCAAAGGTATCCAACCAACATCCCAGGGCATGAAAAATAAAAAGACCTCAAAACTAGAGATGCACCGATACCACTTTTTTAAAGACTGATACCAGTTACCGATACCTTATATATATATATATATATATATATATATATATATATATATATATATATATATATATATATATATATATATATATATATATGCTTTAGGTACTTGGAAAACTGGCAAATGACCGCAAAAAAAGTATTGGTGAGTACTTGAAATATTATATATATATATATATATATATATATATATATATATATATATATATATATATATATATATATATACACACACACACACACACACACACACACACACACACACACACACACACATACACACACACACCACCTCTTGACTGTCCCCTTTTGCCTCTTTCTCCCCCCCCTCTTGATTCCCACGTTTTACTTCATTCTCCCCCTCTTGAGCTCCCTCCTTTTGCCTTGGCTTTTTCTCTCCCTTTTGATCCCCCTTTGTCCCCCTCCTTGACTCTTGATCCCACTCTTTTGCCTCTCTCACTCTCTCCTGATCCCCCCTCCTTTTTGCCTCTTCTTGTTCCCCCTCCTTTTTGCCTCTTCTTGTTCCCCCTCCTTTTGTCTCCTGATCTTTCCTCCTTTTGCCCTTTTTTTTTTTTCTCTTAGTCCCTTTTGCATCTTTCTCCCTCTTGGCCCCCCTCTCTGCCTCTTTCACCACCAGCTCACTGTCCCATCTTGCCTCCCTTACCCTCCTCTGCCGGGTGCTCGCTGTTCTCTCACGAACCCCGGCAGAAGTCAGCGTCGGAGCGTTGCCATGGTAACCCGCTGCAACGCTCCGACGCTATAGGAGGGAGAGAGGCAACCGGGGAGCATTGTGAGCAGCTCCCCGGGCTCCCTCACTGCAGCACCGACCCTGACACAGGGTATCGGTGCTGGCATCGGCCACATTTGTGCGAGTACAAGTACTCGCGCAAATGCTGGTATTGGCACCGATACCACTATCGGTATCGGTGCAACCCTACTCAAAACCAAAGTCATGTCTAACAGAGAGGAACTGGAAAAGATACAACCACAAGTGTCAAAGGACACCTACACATCGGCCAGTATAACAAAAAACCAGGTTAACCAAAAAAAAAAAAAAAAAAGTAATGCTTGAGGGTAACCCGAATTAATAGTACACCCAATACCCCAGTAGCATAGTGAATGGCCTTCTCTGATTTTGGGTTAAACAACTACCTGCCCATGAACCAGAAAGAAACAAAGGACTTATTTTAAGACTGGTCTAATCACATGCTTAGCCAAAGGGCAGCAACAAATAGTGCTAAGGTCTTTAAAATGGGTAGACTGTGGCCATAAAGCGGTGCACATGGTCAGAACAAAGCTACGGTATGTCGTGGTCAGTTGCTATTAAAGTGTGGAAAGAAAACATTTCCACATAACACTACACCAGCATCACCAGCCTATACCATTGACATAAGGCAGGATGAATCCATGGATCCATGCATGTTGCAGTTAATAAAAGAAGATTTTAGTCTTACCTGTTAAATCCTTTTCTCTTAGTCCATACATGTTACTGGTAACTCCGGGGTAGGCGATCTGCCCCTTTAAGTAGGCAGGAACAATTCTAGAATTGTATGCAGGGGGTGGAGCCTACACCTTCCCTCCTTGGCTGTAGCTAGCCAACCAGCTCCAGAAAGATTTGAGACACTAGCTATTGACTAGACCGTAGAAGGGAAAGAAGACTCCTGTGAGCATGACCCCGAAGGACCCCCCCAGTCTGCCACAAGAGAGCCAAGCATGGTCCCTTGACAGGGTGGGAGACCAGTAACCTGTATGGACTAAGAGAAAAGGATTTAACAGGTAAGACTAAAATCCTCTTTTCTCTGTCGTCCAATACAGGTTACTGGTAACTCTGGGATGTCCAACCATTGGGTTTACCAGAGGCGGGAAGAAGGCAAGGACCAGGCGCAAGGCCCCCAAAGTCACCAGAGCAGACATGAACCATAAGATCAGAGATAGTCCAACAAACAATGAAGTGTCAACAGGCACTGAACAGGGGCAACACTCCCCCAAATGTTACACAGCAAATTGACTAGAGCAAACGGTCTCAAAAGTGAAGGAAGCACCAAGAACCAAAGAAAATCCTAGACAGGCAAGACTGTCTCCAGGATTTTCCTCCCAAAGCTGGCGTCAGCCGACACCAGTACATCAATACGGTAATGCTTCGAGAAGGTGTGCACAGATGACCAGGTGGCAGCCTGGTCAGCAGAGGCCTAATTCTTGTAAGCCCAAGAGGCCCCAATAGATAGAGTAGAATGAGCTGTGACCCTCAGCTCATAAGCCTTACGAATAGTGGACTTGATCCAAGAAGCAGTAGTCACCTTGGATGCAGGTCTTCCTGCCCTAGGACCCTCAGGAATGACGAACAACGCGTCTGCTTGGAAGACTCGGTGCGATGTACATAAAACTTGAGACAACGCACCACGTCTAACAAGTGGAGATCCCTCTCCTTGTCAGAGGTGGGGCCAGGGCAGAAAGAGGGCACCACAATCTCCTGATTGATGTGGAACTCTGATACCACCTTCGGGAGAAACTCCTGAGAGGTGCGAAGCACTGCCTTGTCCTTGTGGAACACCAAATAGGGTGGTTTACAGGACAGAGCATGTAACTCCGCAATACGACAGACAGACACAATCGCCAGGAGAAAACCCATTATCCATGTCAACAGGCATAGAGGAATAGTAGCTAGAGACTCAAATGGAGGGCGCTGAAGAACGCCTAAAACCAAGTTAAGATCCCATGGAGGAGCAGGAATATTGAAGGCAGGACGCGTATGAGAAACAGCCTGGAAGAAAACCTTGACATCAGGAAGGATGGCAATGAGCCTCTGAAAGAAAACAGAGAGAGCAGACGTCTGAACTTTAAGGGAACTCAAACTGAGGCCCTTATCCACACCATTCTGCAAAAAAGCCAGGACCGTAGGCAGATCAAATTCCTGAGAGAGGTCCTTGTCAGTACACCAAAATAGGAAGGTCGACCAGACACGATGGTAGATCTTGGAAGAAACATGCTTGCGGGCACATAGTAGCCACCACACCAGAAGAAAACCCTTTCTTCCTCAATATTGAGGATTCAATTTCCAAGCCGTCAAGGCTAGACGATGAACATCATCCTTCCACAGGTAACCCTGTAGAAGAAGATCCGGACGGCAAGGGAGCCGGAATGGCTCCACCACTGACAGATCCAGAATATCCGGAAACCAAACATGGTGAGGCCAGTACGGAGCAATCAGAATGACTGGACAACGCTCCAGTCGTAATTTCCGTAATACAGGTGCTAAAGCTATCACTGCTTTTATCTCCAGGTTTCCCCATAGACTTCAATAAGAAAATATTTGATAAAACAGGAGGTAACATTTATCTCCTGCAATAGAATCTGGTCCCAGGTTGGCAGGTGTCCATCTGTGGTTTTTTATCCAGAGTATTATTTGGGATTTAGATGCAACACCACCTTGTCTTGAACAGTGGATAGGGTGTCATCAGATCGGTTTTTCCCATAAATTTTAGACTTTGTACATGCTACAATAAACTTTTATATATAAGTATACCACTTTGATTTGCTACAATAAATATAATTCTGGGAATTTGGTAATTTTTTTTATTTGATTACACATATTACTTACAGATTTTTATTGCAAGTCCATATATACCACACGAATCACCTTTTCTTCAAGAGACGGATATTGTGGTTTTATTTAAAAGACTTATAGAACAGCTCCCAGCATAGGTGATAGGTACAGACAGTGTTAAAGGGATTCAAAAATGCCTTCTACAGTGTATTCTGAGCAGTGTATCAGACTGAGCATTTTTAGTAGATATGGAAATACCTTAGATGGGCCAGTTGGTTAAAGTATTGCATTAAAATCTATGTTTCTATTTAACAGTTCATTTTTAGATTTTCTTTCAATTTTGGCTTTTGATAATCTCAATCTGAAAACATGGAAACCAAAGTCTTGAAAATAGTTTTCCAGAGTATCATCTCCCACTACTTCAGAACCCATACAAAGCAATCCGTTACCTTCTGAGCCTCTCCAGATGAATCACGCTGCTGCCTTGTACCTTCTTCCTTGTCTGGCCTCTCGGTCTGGCTGGTCTCATCTGGAAGAAAGCAAGCAATACACTGTATGATATGAAGACCCTTATATTCACCAAACAGCGAGCAGCAAGCCAGCTGCACCATAGCTGAGAAATAAATTCCCCAATCTTCCAGTTTTAACCCCTTGATTGCTAGAAGTAATTTCCCTTACAATAGAATGAGGTCAAAGCAGCTTATAAGTTTAGGATGACGTGCAAAGTCAAAAGAGAAGAAGTTCTGAGACAAAACAAATAAAATAGTCCATTGATTTTAAATGAGGCTATTAACTACTTGAAAGCTAGAGAAGTTAAAGCAATTTGTCCTCTTACAGCACAACGGTTTACCTCAGAGTTGGTCCACTTTTGTCCATAGTATCTGGACAAGAGAGCTGATGGAGAGTCTTTTTTTTTTCCTTTATTATTTTTTTTTCTTCATGACTCCACAAAAAGAATACGATGGGACTGTCCCTTCCATTCTATAAGCTCTCTTGTCTAGACCACAAGGATGGATATAAAAAATGGAGTATGGTATATACAAAGTAGTTTCTTAACAGTGTTCCTCAAGTACCCCTAACAGTGCAGATTTTGAAGATTTTTCTCCATGAACATGGGTGAATAATTAATTATATTGAATGGTTAACTAATTACATACCTAAGATAGGGTATGAGTTGAGTTACTTGTTGACAGCAGTTGAGAAAGTTTGATATATAGGATTATATTAAATGACAATTACAAGGGTTATCTGTAGGACAGGAAGGCGACAGTAATTAAGCTGAAAATAGGTAAGCATCAGAGCAGTTGTAATCTGTGCAAAAAAAAAAATGTACACCACACAAGTAAGGGTAAAAAGCTAGTGCAAGAGTATGTTCACAGATTTGATCAGAATGAACAGACCACACATCTCTGGGATTTGGTCTGTTGAAATCTAATTGGGACTGAATCAGTATTCCTAAACTAGCACAATCAGTCTGGACTGAAGAATTGGTCTTACGAAAAATCTACCTGAAATGTCTAACCCCTAAAGGACCCATGACAGTCCTGGCACATCATGGGTTGGAGGTGCAATAGGACCCATGACGTGCCAGGACCGTCATGGATTTCAGGGCTCCCTGCGCAGCTGCACGCCATTCAGGGAGTCCTGATTCGGATATGGGAGAAGAAAGAAGAAGAGAGAGAGAGAGAAAAAAAAAAAAAAAGACTCCTGAACTGGAAACCTACATTTCAACAGACAGTGACCTGTAGCACAAAGAGAAAGACTCTGAACTGGTTGAACAAGACAAGAATAACAAAATAAAGAAGGATAAACCGACTGTACCAAGAAAAACAAATAAAGATTTCCTGAATTCCTACTGATTTAACCCTTTTGAGTGACAGAGGTATCCAAGGCAGTGCAACATGTTAGATAACCCTTTGGGTGCAAGAGAGGTAAGTGGGGGCTTTTAGCCCATTGAATGCATTACTGCTTAGGGTTTGCTTTTAAAATGTTGCTTTGAAAAAATCGTGCGGACAACCGGAGAATCTCACCCTGCATAAAAGCGAGAGATTGTCATATGTGTCCTTAAACAGCGCTGCATTGCCCTCATATTACACGTAAAAGAGCCTGGCTGGTAAGTTACAAAGAAACGTTTAACCATTGCCCTTTCATGTGAAACAATCGTTAAACTGCTCTCCCAATGAGTGCTTAACCCTTTCAGTACCAGAGAGGTCCCCAATCACTGGTAACCTCTCTGGTACTCAAAAGGTTATCCGTGCAAGCTTTCAGGACACTAAGGTCCCTTCTTCAGGCATGGGTTAACCTTAGTGTCCTGAAAGCTTGCACTTGTTATGTCCTCAGTTAGCCATTAAAAGGTATCACCTTTATACCACTCTTGTGAGGTTTTTGCTACACTGAATCCTATCTACTCCACTGGCTAACGCGGAACCATCTTTTTCTGGAAAATAGGGATTAGTAATTTTGAAGTATTACTATCCCTTTAAACAAGCCAGTCAATAAAACATTGCCTGCTTTCTGGATTTACCTGGGATGTCAAGGGAAGAGAGTCCTAAAACGCAAATCAATTTAATAGCTTAACCCTTTTAATGCCAGCCATGTATTCAATGTATTGGTTTGCAATGCAGTGGATACTAGTGTATAGGATGTCTTCTGCCTTCAAAAACTCTTCCTTTATAAAAAATCCTATGTTTATTTAGTCCTACATACGACTGAACGTGACTTTTTTTTTTTTTTTTAACCCTTTGAGTGCCAGAGGGGCACACAACGCATCGCCTACAGAATTTGTTTTATTAACCGCACAAGAAAAGCTGTACCAATATTGCTTGTTCTTAGATATCTCAAAGAATGATTTCATATTACCTCTAGGTATACAGAAAATGTGGATGTTAAACAAAAATTCAACCATTCAGGGAGGTTAAACACATCATTTAAATGAAAACGGATTTTCTGTTTCCTACTGAGCAGTTGGCTTGCCCCAAATCTACTCAACTTTATGGTTTTCTCTCTGTCCGATAATAGCAACCTGAACTTTAGCACTAGGGTCAGTTTAAATGTTATACACAAGCTCCCTGCATGTTGCTTACTGGAGTCAGAGGCCCCCAAACAGAGTGCAACCGCGTGGGGAGCCCTGAAATCCACTACATACATGTACGTCATGGGTCCTTTAGGCAAGTTCTCCCCATGATGTACATGTCCTTGGTCTTTAAGGGGTTAAAGATGTTTGGTCTTAGAAGGTTTGTATTTTTAACTTGTGCACAAAACAGGACTAATTCTGGAGCAAACCAACTGCACCACAGAGGAGAAATACAAATCTTCGTAATTCCCTTTGGTTTAAATGGGGGCTTTCTGCCCTCTGAATGCTAAAAAGGTCTTCAACGCATTGGGGCCCTCTCTTGCAAACACATTTAAATCCATGGTAAACTTTATTTGCACAATATGGTTATATTAGTTTGCTCCAAATTTGCTCCTTCTTTCTTTATTGCAACAGTTGTCAATTGTTGGACGTACAGCTGTTGGGGATTCTGGGTGCTGTAGCCCCCAACAGCTGGAGATCCAAAAATGGACTACCTCTTCTTACTGCATAATGCCACCAAGTACCGAACCCCTCTCGTTAGCTGTGATCGAGTGTATGAAAGACAGCAAGACAATCATTACTTCAGGGGGAGGGGAGAGGGTCACCTGTTTTATGCTGGTGGATAAATGCCTCTTTATTACCAGTGCCTGTTTGTTGTTCCTGAAAAATAAAAATTCAATACAATTAGAATAAGTACATGATATATCG
This sequence comes from Rhinophrynus dorsalis, assembly GCA_037306005.1. Lineage (NCBI taxonomy): Eukaryota > Metazoa > Chordata > Amphibia > Anura > Rhinophrynidae > Rhinophrynus > Rhinophrynus dorsalis. The sequence continues at coordinate 65,219,191 of CM074718.1, forward strand.
ATGAAGCTGGTTGTTTAGCAATATACACACTAGCATATACCAAAAATATTATGGCCGTTGGGCAGTGGAATATGAGAGGTATTGAATTCCAATAACTGAGAGCCACTGGTTTGCCCTGTCATGGGTTAAACATGACAGAGGACTATTTCATTGCAAGGCATTGAATTCACAGACCCTCTGGCACAAAATGGGGTTTAAATAGTTATATTCCTTGCTTCTGACTGACACACACACACACACACACACACAGTCAAACAGCACGTACAGATATGTTGATATACACGCAACAGAGTCTGGTGGGTATGTAACAAGGCATAATTAAATATAGAAAGAGCAAAAGTACTGCCTATGAGAATAATGTCACAGTCCCAAATACCTTCCCGCTCCGTTCATGGAGCCTACCGCCTCTCCCAAGTCGCTTCTTCCTGTACAGCATTAAGTTACATACCCGCCAGACTCAGTTGGGTGTATATCAACATATCTGTACATGCTATTTGACATTAAGCTAAGCTCTTATCATCAGCTCTCATATCCATCCATGACTACTGACAGAAGAATCCTGAAAACAGTATGAAATTAAGTTATTATATCATTATGAACTTATGTTATTATGGCAGTAAAGTTCTGGTGAGAATGTAGATGCTGGATGACAACTGACGGAGAAAGCATTACTTCATCCATTATCATTCATTCTTTATCTTTCATCATCATTCATTTTCAAGGCTTTTTATAGACTTTTTTTAGGCCGAGCTCTATTTACTGGCGCCAGTGTTTTGTGTTTATTGTTTTTTTTATTTTGGGGAGATTTGGATAAAGTATGGTTTGTGTCTGCCCGGTGCGGGCACTTGGTATTCCACACTGGGACTGTGGGTTTTTTTATGTATATATGTATACATTTTTAGTTCTCCCCTATAGGGCTTGCACCAGAACTCCTCCACTTTTCTACTGAACATAGCATTTAAAAAGCGGACCTGTCATTCTAAGACAAATTTAGCTTGTTTTCCAGAGAATTAACATCCGACAATATGTTGTAACTAGCCATTTCTGTAACAAAGTTGTTTCTGAGAATTAACCTTTGGTTTGGTGACACAGTGTGGTGCATTATACAAATTACTTGTAAAATATGCCAAATAGTCCTTCTCCAGGCCAAATGTTTCTCACAATATTCTATTAGAAATGCCACAGTGTGTGGGCTGCCTAGAATTAATTCACAGCACAATCGCCTAGCACAGAAACAATTTACATAAAGTACCATATTGTGCCACCACCAAAGGTTAATTTTTTAAAACATTTATAATACAGACAAATGGCTAGCACAAGAGTTTTGAATCCCCTTTAAAATTGAACTTATCTAATGGGCGACAAAATATCTTTAAAATCTAGAGCTGGGAGTAAAACTACACTTCCTGTGGATGGACACAGGCAGGGGACATGGAACAAAGTGTAGTTCTGGAAAACATTGGGTGGGGAGATGCACTAAGGAGTAATAATGCAGATATGGCTTCTCCATTGATATGACTTGTCTAGTTGGAGAGATCTTAGTGCATAGGCTCCTAAGAATAAAATAGTAAATGGAGAAGGGATATCACTGCAGAAGTCATCTCACCCTTAGTGCATAATCCCCATTGTGTTTTAATTCACACGGACGACACAAATGGACAGCGATAACCTCAGTCTAACGCCTCTCAAATCCTAACGACAGACTTAATTGGACCTGCTATCTTCAGACAAGTTTACCATCTTTTACGGAATTAAAATCAGCCATTTCTCCATTAACAAAAAGACAATTTGGAGAAAATATATTTTGGTGGCACAGTGTGGAATTTTATTCTAATAAAGCAAATTCCCTGGGAAATTTATTAGTTCTGTTCAAGTCTGAACGTATCACTAGCTGCTCTGCTAGAAATTAATCTAGGCACAGCTCACCCAAAACACAGTGTGAGGCCAATATTGATCCAGCACAGTAACCAATTAGGATAAAGTACCAGCAGCAAATAAAGATTAATTTCTCATAAAACGGATGTTAAAAAGAACTGTCAAGCACATCATATAGGCAGTTCATACTTCTCTTTAAAATAACAACTGGAATGTAGCCCCTTAATCGTTTGAGTGCCAGAGGGGTATGCAATCGATATAAAGCTAATAAATCTCAATTTGGAGCAATGTTTGAGGTTAAAGTACCATTATGTCTAAGGAAGCTATGGGATCCTCACAATGCCTAACATCAGTGTCAGACAACCAGATATTACCCAAAGGTCACATAGCTGGCCCTCAAGTTCGCCACTCATGCAGTTCACATGTTATGGTTCTACAGTCTAAATGGATGTTGACAAAAGTAGATTATCCCCTTGGATGCATTGCTTAGCAATGCTAGCACCAAGGAGTTAAGGAAGAACAGTGAAAAACAAAGGTACGTGTGGAAGCGAATGCATGATTTTTGCTCTGAAAATAGTGTGCATAGGATGTGGCAGAGGAAATTACTCCTTCTTACAGCACTAGAGAACATGCCGGAGGCCTCAGGAGAAGCCTGTGTGCAGCCCTAAAGCCCCCTGTCACTCACCACTGCAAAGCATATTTTAGTACTTCATGAATATAGTCTGCCCTCATGTGCAGGATACTCGCTACTATTTGTATCAGTTTGGAACTATGTAATTTCCAAAAGAGTGCAAGGGCCTTATTCAGAAAAGATCACTTCTGGAGCATACAGATAAGGGACAATGTGTTGAGACCTCGATAGCATGCAATGGGTTAAAAGCCCTATTTAAATCAATAGGCATGTTTTGTTTTCACCTTATGGTGCTCAGGGTTTGCTGCAGATTTGCTTGTCACATCCTTTTTGCACATTACCCCCCCAAGTGTAGTCATTTAGGCATAGTGCAGTTGTCTCTTTAAAAGTATCCTCTCTCACCTGAAACATTTTCCCTTTGCTCCCCCCCAGAATTTCCCTTACTAGAATATGCTGTTCAGGGAAATGCAAGTGTTTAGAATACCAGAGATGGTTATCAATGAGTGCACGCCAAAGGAGGACGACAGCACATACAATATGCTCCTGAACTGGGCTGACGCTCATAACAATAAGCCTTGAAGTTGTCTGGAAATAGATTCACTGGTCTAGTTCTTGAGGTTTTCTTGCTAACAAGAGAGCAAACTAAATACATAAAAGCAGGCATCAAAATGAAAACCAATGTAATGTAAACATTTAATTTTTAATTAACCCTTTCATTACCAGAAAGGTATTCAATGCATTGTGCATTTGAAGGGTTAAGAGCTGCACACCCTCATTTGGTCCTCAAGATATAAAACAGTGTAAATTACAATAGTTGTGTCCATCTTGATAGTCATTCTTTATACCTAGTGATATCTAGTATACGGGCGCTAAGAATTAAGAAGCCCTGGGACATAATCAGCCTTTCAGAAACTATTCCTGTGGCTCCCAGCCTGTTTTTTTTTTGGAACCTTGAGCAGAATTGCGCACAGTCGACAACTTCCAGTGGAACATCGTACCCAAAAAACTCATGCAAACTCAAACAGAAATCTGACATGGAGCCAAACTTTGGCAAAAGTCTAAACTTTATTGCCTGGAAAAAAGACCCATGATACAGTGTATCAAAACTTCCTGTCCAGACACTGTAAACAGGGTAACTGTAGTAACTGGAGTCTAAGAAGCAACAGTGGGTATGTCGAATATCTCTGTTACAATGTAGAATAAACAACAAATTCAGGAGCAGCTGTGTCTTCATGCAGAAGTTCAGAGATGTAATGAACATAGAGTTCCAACAGGGTGTCAGTAATAAGTTCTAAAGGTGAGAGAGAGAAGAGAGAGAGAGAGAGAGAGAGAGAGAGAGAGAGAGAGAGAGAGAGAGAGAGAGAGAGAGAGAGAGAGAGAGAGAGAGAGAGAGAGAGAGAGAGAGAGAGAGAGAGAGAGAGAGAGAGAGAGAGAGAGAGAACCAGCGCAAATATCTCCAAACTCTGAAATACATCACTGAAACAATTGAAAGAAAAGAGTCCAAGAACAAAGATGTAGAAAGTCTATAGGTCTAGCATCTGTCAAAAAACATCTTCAGTTGTACTGCAACAGGCTATTACCTTGTCAGCCTAAGGTACTGGAAATCTCAGACAGATACATTGAGCAAACACACACTTTGTAAGACTCTGTAAGTCTCTTAGTATTGCACAATCTTCTTTTATTGACTGCGCTCTCAACATGAAGGCTGAATCATTCCAAGAATGAACTTGTCAGAAATGTTCTGTTTGGTACCCTATCAACACCATTAGGGCAGGATCTGTCACCATAATGTATTAGGATTCAGTTCTAATAATAAACAGGCTAGGATAGTCAAAGCATTAAGAAAGGAAACCTTGTAGCCCTTCAGTCCCAAAGCTTAAAGGAAATTATGGTAAACGTTTCAGCACCATTACGTGTTTGAACCCACAAATGAAATAAAAATTCTTAGCATAAAAACAAAACTTTTTACTTTCGGCCTATGTGGGCCTCGTCGGTGTGGTTGTGCAGATTTGCCTGACAATTTAGAGCTGGACTGCCTGCGGGTGGGACCAGTCTGATATAATGTCGATTTCCTCTCTGCAGTGGCACATGGGAGTGAAAAATGTGACTTGTAGCACCTCCAAGAGGCCACCATGCCTCAAAACAAAACACTTTATTTTGTTCGTTCTCAGTGAGTGCTCATCACAATCTTTCTTTGTATGGGATAAAGAAATGATAAAGTGGAGAGGACTTCTCCGATATTATAAACTCTCCAAGTTCCATTTTGTACTAAGGTCTCTCAAATTATACAAATCATGTTGCACCAATTCCATATAATAACATTGACTTGGAGAGTTTATCACACTGGAGAAGTTATCTCCAATTTATCACCTCTATCACATCTTAATGCATCTACCCCCCAAGCTATTATTGAACTGCATTTCCCATTAGCCAGCTGATGATTATGGGCATTGAAGTCCAACAAAAGTCATGGATTAGGGACGACATCACATGATGTGATTCATCTGCATTTTATTTAGAGATCTCAATTTTAATTTTACTTGCTCAGTACTGAACCCTGACCAGGTGGTTGTGAAGTGCATTGTGTTGCACACCACTCTTGTGTTTAAAGGGTTAATGCACTATACATTCTCATTTCAGGGCAGTTCAAACCACATTCCTTTCCTTTACATAATTATCTACTTTTTTCCTCTAATTATAGTTTTTCTCCAAATGCAATTTTGATTAGCAGGTCTAAAGCCCTTTCAATTACTAGAGAAAACACATTTTTAATAACATCATACTGGTATATTAAACTGAGTCACAGCTTGACCAAGCTGATTGGAGAAGAGAAAGATAAATTAGACTTCTCCCTACCTCCCGAGTATTAGGAACAGGAGCTTCAGTCTCGGTTCCTTCATTTGTTGAAGAAAAATCTTCTACTGCAATATAAATACATGATTAGATGAATGTACAGAATCATAGGAGTGAACATCCGCATAGCTTTATGTAAATCTAACACCTTCTCTACCCTCAGGAAAAAGTGATTCTGCTTAAAAAAAAAAAAAAAAAAAAGTCCCTACATTTGTTTTCAGTAAGGGTAGTAATGTTGTGTAAGTCTTTGCTCTAGGATGCTGTGTTTGCAGATACTGTGGTTGCTATCATAAAAACAATTGGGTATCTTTTTAGGTCAGAAGAATATTGGTAATTATGACAGTTTCAAGGCATATAGGAAATATCCGACTGCCTTTTAGAGTCCGTAAGGTTTTTTTTTTACCCGCTTAGGGCTTAAAGGGATAGAAATGTTTCATAATAAAAGCAGCTCTAATTATTCTTTGTGGCATTTGGGCCATGGAGAGCGTTATTTCAATTCTGTCAGAGTTGTAGTTCAAGAGTAATTGAATGATAAAGTATCCCCCTCCCTCCCCTTCTACTGATGTAACACTGCTCAGCTTAGAGCAGCAGGAAGTGTCCACGTAGATTGCAGAGAAGGACAATCTTCAATTAAGATAAGAGAAGAAGCTGAAAAAACTGTCAAGGGGGCAGGGATTTCATTGTTCTCACAGTAAGAATTTTAACTCCTTGATGTGAGCTGTCTGGTATATGGACTGGATTCCACATCTAAGGAGTGGGGGCTTACACAAGGTAAAAGGAGCGTAAGAGGGAAACTTTATCATTCAATTACTCTTGAACTACAACGCTCACAGTAAAGAAATAACACTCTCTATGGCTCAAATACTATGAAGATTAATTGGGGCTGCTGTTTTTGTGAAACATTACTATCACTTTAACTGGAAAATGCTCCGATAAGTTTTTTTTTTTGCCTTCCTCTGGATCAACACAGGTGATATGGTATAGGAAGCAAGTATTTTTCATCTTCATCGACTAAGTTATTATATAACCCTACAGCAATCCCTGCTTACCATTTGATTAGGTGCCAGAGGAACATTGTAACAGAATGCCTAAAGGCACAAGCTAATGGTACTGGAATAATACAACCACCAAAAGTTCTACAAACGAACTGTAGAGACAATTAAAGTGTGTAATGTAAGCAGAGTTAGGGCCAAAGCAAAATCAAAAAGAAAAAATCAAATAGTTCAGGAGCAAATCAACTATAGGGAAGAAGTGAAAATTCTTAGATTTAAATGGGGCTTCACAATGCTTTTACTAGTATTTAAAGTGTTAAAAGTAATTTAAAGGGATAGTAATGTTTAAATTTAACTTTATTGTTGTAGACATTAAAAAATAGGTACATCTGTGTAAGTCTTATCTCTCAAACCTTTATTGTTTCAGAGATCTAACTCGCTAACATTCCCCTCTCCAGGCTGCTTCACAAGTCTGCCATCTAGCTGACAGCAGGAGATTCCGGTCCTGGAATCAGCCTGCTGCTCTTCAGCAGAGCTGAAATTGCGCTATTTCGGAATAAATGCTTCACTGGAACAGTCTACAAAGTGTGCTTGCAAACCAGGCACATTTTGTAGACCGTTCCAATTAAGTATTTATTTCAAAATAGCACAATTTCGGCACTGCTGAAGAGCCGGTGGCCTGTCAAATGACCGGAATCTGCTGCTGTCCCATAGACGCTGAAACATCCTGGAGGCGGGAACTTTAGTGGAGTTATTTCTCTCAAACCATAAAGGTCTGAGAGATGAGACTTACACAAATGTTCTTATTTTTTAATGTCTATATTAATAAAGTTAAATTTAAACATTACTATCCCTTTAAAACAATGGAAACTTTGGGACTTGTAGATCCACAGCAGTGCAGTTTGCTCCCGAATTGCTTCTCTTTATCATTTTACATGCATTCCTTACATGGTAAAGCTGCTGAAAGTGGTTTCCTATATATTATTTATAATAGAGACATTACAATGTTACTTGCCTGGGGTGGGCTCTTTGGGTTCGGAATTGGCACTTATTTCACACTCAGTTCTGCTTTCTTTAAAGCTTTCGACCTAAATCATTAAGAACAAAAGTGATCACATTAAAGAAATTATCATGTGTTTTGTGTTTTTGCTATTCTCCAAAAAATAGTTATTGGTGTATGAATAATCAATTCTTTAAGTACAGTATTTGTTTAAAACATACACTTTTTTTTTTTTTTTTTTTTTTTCCATGCTGAAACAGTCAAACTCAGATCTGTTAGGGCTAACAAATGTAAACAAAAGCAATTCTGTTTTTAGCACTGCTGACAAGTAGTGTAACCTCTCCCAGATTGAATAATAGGTTCAATCTGAAGCCAGGAAGCTGGATATGAAATAAATGTGCTTAAAGGGATAGCAGCTCCAATTAATCTTCATAGTATTTGGGCCATGGAGACGGTTACTGTAATACTGTCCGAGATGTAGTTGAAGAGTAATTGAATGACAAAGCATCCCCTCCCGCCCCTTTTACTGCTCACCTCAGAGCAGAAAGACTATCTGGATGGATTGCAGAGAAAGAAAATCTCCAGTTAGCATAAGGAAAACCCAGAAATAAGTGTCAAGGGAGGCAGGGTTTGCCTTATGCTTACAGTAAGAAGATTGTCCCCTGCTGTGATCTGTCTGGTCAAGGGACCAGATTCCACATCTGAGGGGAGGTGGCTTACACTAGGTAAAAGGGGCAGGAGGGGGACACTGTCACTCAATAACTCTCGAACTACAACTCTGACAGTATTGACATAACACTCTCCATGGCCCAAATGCTATGAAGATTAATTGAAGCTGCTTTTTTGTGAAACATTACTAAGAGAAATACCATGAAGAAAAGGAATGTGTAATTTTTAAAACCCATAACTACTGCACATAAACCATAGCTTAAGCACTACCAGAATCCAGAATATAAAGTCTAAAGCATATCCTATATAATAATTTGCTAAATGTAAGTTTGTCAGAAGACATCATGCGTAGTACAGTTGGCTGTGTACGCTGCAGTCACGCGCAGTAAAGACTCCCCCACACCACGGCTGATAACGGAGCGGGGAGCTCCGAATTCAGAGCGTTGTCCTCTCTACACACTGAAGTGCCCCGCTCCGTTATCAGTAGCGGCGCAGGCAGTCTCTACTGTGCATGACTGCACCGCGGCCGTTGCTGGGTGGCACTGTGGCCTGTGTACACGGGCTCTTCAACCAGTATGAAATAACTGCCCTTTAAGGGTTTTCTAAAGTTTTTGCACCATACGATAGAGTCCATTGATGCCATTTGATAACTGCACATCTACCAAATTAAAGTAGGATCAGAGTAAGTAAAAAACATACATTTGCAAACAAGGGGCAGCAAATCACAGAAACTGTGAGCTGTGCAGGTAACAAGTGATTTATCTCTTGTTCCGCTTGTCTCAAAGCTCCTGCTTAGAACAGCATGCCATACATAATCAATCATGGATGCTATAATTATTTGCTAGGATGTTTGTCACTATGCAATCATGTGCAGTAGACTGCCCACGTTCAGGCAGTCTCTAGTGTGCATGATTGCATCCCGTGTGGCGACGCAAGACTGCATCGCATGGAGCAGTGAGGTAGCGGCCTTTTAACCCTTTGAGTGCCAGAGGGGTATGCAACACATTGCAAAGCAAGGGTTAACATTACCCGGACTCTTACAATTATATATATATATACATACATATATACACACTCACACACAAACAGCAGGGATGTGCTCTCACTTAACTGGTACAGAGTGCCTAGGTGCTATGATGAGACCGTTAAAGTAAAAAGCACAGAAGAGATCTAGCACTCACAGGTCTTACATGAAGATAATAAAGAGTGAACTTTAATTCCAGATCAACGTTTCGGCCAGGTCTCACAGCCCCATGCAATGCAGTCTTGTCGCCTCACTCACGGGATGGAATCATGCGCAGTAGAACGCGGGCAGCCTACTGCGCATGACTGCATCGTGACAAACATCCTAGCGAATTAGTATATAGGAGGATGTGAGCTATGCCCACACCAATGGCTCTTGTAGGATTAATGTAAAACAAAAACTAAAGACAGTACACTTTTGTATAGTAAACATACTGGTGAGAAGGAGGCTGCTGAATTCTATGACGTAAGTCACATTCTGGTGCTAAAAATTGCATCCCCTGGTTTTTACAGCCTCAAAAGAAAAATGATTGCTCTCTTTTATAGTTCTGCATATTGTTTTTTCTCTGTTGAATTTCTTTTCTTCTAGAATAGTTACTCTGGAGTTTTACTCATGGACATATAAAGCATATTTTATTTCCGATTTAACAAAACACTGAAGTGACTGTTACATAAAATATTTTTCTGCTGTTACTTTGTTTTAATGGGTTGAATAGAACATATTTAATTGATAGTGGAGTAGTTAAATGTTGGACCTTCAGAAGTCAGGGACTACGACTCCTATCATCTCCAACCAGGTAATAGCCGGTTGGGGACAACAGGGGTTGTAACCCCCCCCAACAGCTGGAGAGGTCTAACAATTGACTATCAATGCTCTAGCTGAGTTTATGACCACAATCTTACCTGCACGACTTCTTCCTCTGAGGTAACAGCTTCCACCTCCTCTGTTTAAGTAAAAAGCAGAACACATTACATGCTTGAACTGAAACAGCATCATTAATACAGTTATTCTATGGAGTAAACCATATTCTATGTACTACAACCAAATTTGACATTAGACATGTTATTACCCAGATTTTTGTGTCGTTTTAAAATACAAGTTAAGTCAGAGCAGCATTCGTAAGCCTCCTTGTCTATTTTGGTCTATGGGGATGGACTGGCTGGGAGGCTTCAGATTGCCCTGAAAAGTCTGTGTATGATGCATGTATGTATGTATGTATGTATAAATTGTTAATTTCATACCTTAAAAGTGAATATAGTATAGCATGTTTTGTGTGGAAATAGGTATTCTATGATTTGTTCTGCCTAACAGAGAAAACAGGAAAACACCTGACACCCCAGACAAGGAATGGTCTAATAGACTCCTTATGGTGTGAGCTATGTCTGAATCCACAGCAGGAACTGAACATAGCTAGAAACATACCCATTATATTCAATTATTTATTCTTAGGTATTATGTCTCCTATCAGCATATTTTAGTGTCAGAGTAGGAAGCTGGCAAATAACATCCCTGCACAATTTAAGCATTAACGGTGCAATCTCAGTAGGATACTTGCTGTCTGCCCACAGCTTTTTGTGAGAACAATAATTTCTCTCTCATGTTATTTCAAACAATGCAAAATGTATTTTTCTTTTTGTGAAGCTCACAGAAGCAACCCTCAACAGTTCAATCTGACACCACCTCAGTTGGAAAAAGATCTAAAGCACACCTCACTCAAGATACATATTTCTGCTTTCAGTTCGCTCTTGAAGGCAAATGGTAGCTACTCTAGGTACCAAGAATTACCTTCAAGGGTTAGCGCACATAATTATTCCATAAAAGGATACAACTCTGCCCTATACATTGAAATTAGAACTGGAGAGGTGTTACAGTCTCAACATCTCACTTCAGCATTTCCCAGGCATTAGACTTACAAATCTGTATTTTCTGATAGCAATTTCACTACCAGAATAATTTTGGAGCTCAGTACAGAGTCATTCTTAACAAAAATTTCCATAAAGATAATGCAGATAATGTGTCTTAAACCATGAAATTATTAAGCAAGAGGACTACCTATTTCAGGTTTAGCAAGGCACCTGAAATACTTCCATGCAACAGATTATTTCAGACCAACTGTTTTCCGATTCTTTTCTGGAATGTCTTAAAATTGGCAGACCAATTAGGATACCTTTTCTTCATGGATTTAATGGCCTGTTGAACAAACCTGTACACTGCACTTTAAACAATTCTTTTTAGACATACAGCCCATTCTACAAGGTCTGAAAACACCCTAGGTCATCAGAAGCAAAGAACTGGCAGAACAAATCTGTAAACATGGTCATACATCATACATTTATTCATACATCTAAGCAATGCCGAAAAGTTAATATTTTGTCTTCAACAGACACTAGTTTGAGTTGAAAGCCGCTTTATGCTCTTCCATGGGGCCCCAAATTGGTAACACAACATGATTTCTACAGATATTTTCATGAAGATACCCACAAACAGTGAATTCCCCTGCATCAAATGAAGTGTTACTTGCCCTTCTACCCTAGAGTGAACAATGTTTCCAAAAAGGATATATATATATATATATATATATATATATATATATATATATATATATATATATATATATATATATATATATATATAAATTTTTACTTTTTTTTTTTTTTTTTTTTTTTTTTTAATGTTTTTTGCCCCTTCAGAAAGGTACTGAAATCTCTGAAAAACACAGAATTTCCAACTGTATTCATGAGCTATTGCTTGTCCAAAAAAAATGGCAGCACACTGATATGACCCAACGTACTGCACGGGGTGCCAAAAGCACTAAAATACTGCAATTACAATCTCTATATTCAGTACACAGAGCCAGCAGGAAACAAAACAAACAAACAGTACACCAGTTGGTACAGATTAGCACAACACATAGGGTGCCGAAAGTACTAACCTACACCTGCCATTTTTCTTTTTTGAAATTACATGCCTGCACTAAAATGGTTACCACTACAAATATGAAGAAAACGTATGCAAGGCATACACTTTTGGAAAACAGACAAATGAGGGGTCACTTCCCTAGCCTGGTGTGCCAATTTTTTTTTTCTTTTTCATTTATTTACAGAAAGTGATACTACAGCAAAAATAAAGCCATTTAACATTTCTACCCCTTCACATACTGGCAGCTTTTAAAAGCATGACATTTCCTACTGCTCTTCCAAGAAAAATGGCACCACATTAGTATGGGGGAGAGGCATAAGCACACCACACCAACTACAATCTCTCATTTTTCATACTGCTTACACACTTTTTCACATATGATGTGCCTGTTCTAACAGTTGAAGAAATTAAAAAAGGAAGGCAAAGTATTCAACCAGCTTCATTAAATTAAAGGTCAAGTAACTAAGGGTGGGCAAAAGGTCCCGTCATGTTCCCGAAAAAAAAAATCTGTGAAAAACGCATGGTTGTCCACTTTTTCACAGGAAAATCCACTTTGAATAAAGTGATTGAAATCTCCTCTGCTTTCGCCCATTACAAAAATGTTTCGCTATTATATATATATATATTTATTTATTTTTTAATGGCTACAAACTTTTCACCCCTTTACTTACAAGAGCTTCACGTTTTCTCCTGAAAACATGATGTTTAAAGGAAATTAAACAATACAAGCAGCTAGAGTAAGAGGGTGCTAGGGCTGTTGTGCTGTGATTTATATAGCGAAATTGAGGAAGGAGAGGGTCAAAGTGTGTGCAATCACCATGAGCACGTGGAATAAGAGTAGGAGCTGGAAGGACCGTTATGCATCCAGTGAGTCTGAGGAGGAAGTGACCCAGTAATGGCCTGGACCCCTACATCACCCCTAGGGATCTTGGGAGAATTTGTGCCAAGAGCACAGGAAGAAGAGGGTTGTAGTGTGAGCAGGAGAGGGGTCCACTACCCATGCCTACTACCAGTGGTGCTCCTGCCAATGTCTCTTGTGCTTCTCGGGGTTGCTGTTAGTGATAGTGAAGTAGTTGGTGGGACTAACATGACCGCAGCAGATCCTCCTGCTAATGCTGAGGTGTCCGGGGCAGTGATGCCGAACTGCCAGACTAGCAGTCAAGGGAGCACACAACATTCCCCTGACCCTGTGAGTCCTCTTGCCCCCATGGCACTGCCCCAATGAAACACACTGAGGAAGGCAGAACTGGTGGTGTCTAGCAGCAGTAATACCACCACCATGAGCACAGATAAGCTGCATGTGCCTGCTGCTAGTCTGCCTTCTTCAGCGCAATATATGGCAAGTGTGAAAGTACGGGACCCCCTGTCACATTTGTTATCACCTCCAGCCAGTGAGACTGTAACAGATCATCATCAAGGAGGGACTGGTGTTGGTGATGATGATGGTGGTGGTGGAGTAGCTGAGGTGAAAGACATTAATGGACCTTTTAGCCCAAACCAAGAAGAAATGGGCAACACCATCACCAGCAGAGAGATTGGTGAAATTGTGGAGTTTGCTGCTGAGGTGCAAGGGTGGATGATGAAGAGCAGGCTAGTGTGCTACAGACCACAGTGGATACAGTGGGAATGGGGTCCAGCAATAGTGATATGGGACTAGGACACGTTCCACTTGGCACAAACAATATTTCTGGTCCTAGTTGTAGTGCCGATTCTGAGGCAGTAGAAGCAACATCATCCTCTGCCCCAGCCAGTGAAATTGAATGTGGAAAAGAAGAAAGGGGCCATTCTTCTCCACCTTTCCCCTCTGGGTGTGGGACTATTTTTCTCTTGGGGCAGGCACAGTGCAGTCACCAATGATGACACTGTGCACAACTTGTGAAAAGTCAGTGGAAAGGGGGGAACACACCTTGGCACAACAGCATTCATCCCATATATGAAACACAGACACCATGACATTTATGCATAGCATGTTAAAGCCAAATCACCACCAAAGAAATCTGGTACCCTTGTTGCTCTACCCCCTGACTCTCCCCAAAGGCAACAAGAGGCGAGTCTGAAATCAAACAAGAGAAATCCAGTCAGAGCCTGAATGGTCGATGGCGAGCCAAACACCTGGCAATTATCTTCTTGCTCAAGGGTCCAGCCGTGGGAAGATGTAACTACACCTACTGGTGATCCACCTCATTCATCGTTACTTCCCTCACCAACTGATTGCCTTTCTGTAGATGTGGCAGTTCCTATCCACCCACTGCATACTGTGAGGTGTGCTGACCGCACATGGCAATGTGGTGAAGGACAATCTTAACCAAGGCCTCAAGCTGCATCTGAGGGTATTCTATCCAGCAGAATATGCCAAGCTGGTGGTAGGGAGGGTTCATCATTACTATTAAAACTGCAAGTTGTCATGTGTCCTTAGCAGGGAGTGGTCATTGGGCATAGTAACAGCAGCACTAATTGGTTTCTGGTGGGACTGGTTTCACATTGGGGACCCCAAGCATCATGTTGTTTGGTTAGAGTTGTGCCAGGTATTTGATGCAAGTGCAGATGTGCCCATTGTTCCCAGTCCTCCCCTTACTTACTACGCACGCAGTGTGTACATTGCATTTGCTGATGAGAGACACCATTCCTTACTGCTCTCAAATGGAAACATTTCTATTTCAAATCCATGCCCATGAATTTGGAGGAGGGGTGGGTGAAGAAGCATTATTGACCAACTTCTTTTCTCCACATGTACCTGAAGTGGTGGGGGCTAGTTGTGGGGCTGCTCCTGCCTCAGGTACATCACTGGAGCTAGTAGTAGCAAGTGGAACCATGATCACCATCACCCATATCACGGCTGCTGTTGATCCCATTCCCTTGGAGCTGCCTAATCATCCTGCTGCTTAAACAATTCAGCAGCATGAAGAGAAAATCACAAATGCAGCAATACCGGGGCATTTGCCACTGGCCACCATAACATAACCTGCTGGTACTAGGTCAGTAGGGCATTTTTTTTCTTTCTTTTTTTTTTTCTTTACTCAGGGCTTGTTCTTTAAATACAAACCACAAAAAAAAATTTAAAAACACATTCTGGGGGGGTGGGGTGATTGTTTCTAACAAGCCTAAGTCTTACAAATCATTGATTCCTCAGGGCTTTTGACTCTTACAAGCCTAAGTGGAAAAAAAAAGAAGATCTCTGATGTGATTTCTCAGGGCTTGTGACGATAACAGGCCTAACAGATAAAAAAAAAATTACCTCTGATGCGATTGCTCAGGGCTTGTTACGCCAACAAGCCAATGTCCTGCAAGTCCGTGTTTACTCAGGGCTGTGTTGTATGTAAATTCAATGTTACCATTGATTTCAATGCAGTGAGCTAAGCGGAAAAAAGAAGAAAACACTGCACTTTTCGGTGGAAATTATTCATTGACTTTGGTTTGAGGTGAAGATGTTCACCCATCACTACACGCAACTTTCTAGTGGTAGGATAGTTTGTGTAACTATTCCATAAATTAAGTGCTACAGAGGAGGAGGAAAAACAAAAAAAAACAAAAAAAACACAACCAAGCAGTTTTTGAAATGATTAAAAAATAAAAATGTAACCTCTTTCAACAACATGGAATTGCTTACTGTATCCACAACCTAGTGCCTGCCTGAAAAAATGGTACCCAACTGGCATGAGTTGATCTACCAAAGGGTGTTCCAGGACACGGCTAACAGTGGAACAACATTGCGATTACCGATGGCACAAGGATAGGGAAGCAGGCCAAAGCCTGTGGTGTAAGAAAGAGTATATCTGGTTCTGTGGCTCCACTGGGATAAAGGGGGGTGGGTGGCAGACAGTGTATATGTTCAGTTCTATGGCTACCAGTGGGACAGATAAATAAAGTTGGAGAAGCAGACAATGCATGCACAAGTCTATTGCTACCTTTGGGCAGCAGAACAAGGCTGGGGAAATAGACATTGCATGTGTTAGGGCCAGAGCAGTGGCTAACTGCAAACTGGACACCCCTCTGGCACACATCTGTAGGCGTTAGAACTCATTGGGGTGGGCATCAGGACCCCTACTGACGACCCCTTAGAATTGACCTCCTATCCGATTTCAACAGGAAGTCAATACTGTCACTGCATTACCACTCTCCTCAACCTGGCTCTCTCTGAACTTCCAGGTACAGTTTGATGAATCTGGAGTCCTACTCACATCAGGTCATCTTGATGTTCCCCAGTAAGGACGGTTTTGTTTTTTTTTGTCTCTTTCAACACTTTCATAATACATGCTCCAAAGATCCACAGTGTATGATTTAGTGATGAAGTATTTTTAACCTTTAAAACCTTCTGTACATGCAGGGCCATTTTAAAGCTTCTCTTCGCAGGAAGTGCAGGTACAAGCTTCTAAAAACAACTCTATATATTCATGATGTTGGCCACTCAAGCCCACTTTGAAAACATTGTGAATTTTACGAGGTTGGCACGTGAAGGGATAAACACTCCAAACAGACTATTTTGATAACAAACAATTATACAATAGTCTTTGTGACAGAGCACCTTATGACCTAACCTTTTGGAAGGTCTTCTGCAGCACCCCTTTCAGACACTTTTTCTCTGCCTCTGTCCTCCTCTTGAACAATTTTAGGCTGAAATTAAGAAGAAGAAGAAAAAAAAAAAAAAAAAAAAAAAAAAGGTACAGAAGAATTTGGAATTAAAAATAAATAAATATAAAATAAAAAAGTGCAACTTCATTTTAAGATTAGTTTGTATGCTAGTTACAACATGCTAGTTACAACATATGCTTTAAAGGTGATAACTATTTTTACAGCTTGCAGCTTCCTGCATTTCACAGGTCTATTTAACCCTTTAAATGCCAAAGAGGTACGCAAAGAATTGCTTTGCAATGAGTTGCATGCTCCCTGGCACTCAAAGGGTTAAAATGCAAATTTAGTTTGTTTTACAAAGCATGAAAATTTGCCTATAGATTGTACTAATCATTTTCAGTTAAAGGGTTAGTAATGTCCTTAAAAAAAAAAAAATTTTTTTTTGCATTTAGCTCAGCTTTTTAAGCTCTTAAAAAAAAAACAAAAAAAAAACTTTTTTTGCATTTAAGAGCTTAAAAAGCTGAGCTAAATGCAAAAAATGTATCTCTCAAACAGCTATGGTTTGCGAGATACAGGCATTTAAAGTTCGATGTCTCCTACTGACAGCTGTAAAGCTGTCAGCAAGAGATCCGTGTCGACCGACACAGCGGCGTTTGAGCAGAGCAGCTATCTTGTTAGTTACAACAAATCCCTTCATTGGAATGGTCTAAAACATGTGCCTGGTTTGAAAGTACAAAACATTAAAAAAAAAATTATATTTTAGAACAAAATTTACTGCAAAACAAATGAAAAATTTACATTTTAAAATTAGTGCTCTATTAAACAAAATGTATTATCGCTTTACCTTTTCCTTGAGATCTTCAACTTTCTGATTGCTTAATTCTTCTACTGCAGATGATGTATCAAAAGTGCCTAATTAATGTACAAAAGAAAAATGAACTTACATTAGTGTATAATAAATCTGCTTTAGGTAAGTTATACAAATGACAACAGCCACAGCATGTCAAATGTTATCACAGAGTTAACATTTGCACAACAATAAGTGTGTAAGAGAAATATGCACATTTTTGTCATCCGATCAGAGTGTCATATTCGGCTGATCACATGGGCTAGTGTATCAGTGCATACTGCATCCAGAAACAGTCTGTTGCAACTAAACTTTTGTATTATGGATTTCAAAAATCACTTAGATATTGCAGATAGTTTCATCTTCTGTGCAGTGTAATTGCTGCTGTTTTATTTGAGCGAAAGTGATGCTTGGAGAAGAAAAACAAAAACAGTAAAACCACATGACTTGTATGTGATTTCATGTACCAAAACAATTGGTACGAAAAAGTTGCTCACATCACGATAACCTTACCATATATATTTATTACCACCATTATCCCACAGATAACAGTCTTTAACTGATTTTCTTCACCCTCTCTTTTATTATCCCCATACAACGCCAATGCTGAAAGAGGTGTGAGGTGTGTATCCTGAATGAACAAGAGGGCACAACAAGAGTTTGTCCAGGGAAAGCCTGTGTGTGTGCACTCACGCATCTGGCAAGAGGGGAATCATGCATTTAACCCTTTGAGTGTCAAAGAGATGTGAAATGCATTGATATGCAGTGTATACTACACGGATTGCAAAGTGTTAAAGTTGAACTTTGGTTGGGGATGGGAGGGAGAGGACCACTGGGGTCAGCACTTGTGTTTGCGGTGCCAGTAGAGGACTGCAAAGCACAAAAATGAAAAGTGCCAATTGCAAGAAAATAATTTTGTTAAATAAAAAACATGTACCCCAACATATAGGTAATTTTGCAAGAGATCTTAAAATTGCTTAAAGGGATAGTAATACTTCGTTTTAACTTTATTTTATTTTGTAGGCATTAAAAAAACATGAAGAATGATATAAGTCTTATCTCTCAATCCTTTATGGTTTAGGAGATATTCACAAGCAAAGTTCCCCTCCCCGCCCCTTTTTCCTAGTGTAAGACATCTCTTCTCAGATGTGAGTCTGGTTGTATGACAGTACAGATAACAGAAGGGGACAATTTTCTTTGTATGAAAACAATGAAAGCCCTTCCCCCCTTGACAAGTTTTTCAGCTTTTTCCCTTATCTTAATTGAAGATTGTCCCTCTCTGCAGTCTACCTGGGCATCTCCCTTCTGATCTGGTTGAACAGGGGGGGATACTTTGTTTGTGAATATCTCTTAAACCATAAAGGTTTCAGAGATAAGACTTATATCATTCTTCATGTTTTTTTAATGCCTACAAAATAAAATAAAGTTAAAATGAAGTATTACTATCCCTTTAAGGTTGTTTTAAGGGGACAATCCCACTTTAATTTCACAGATCCTTAAAACAGATAATGCATATTACTAGTGTGAATAAGATGAGCCATAAAAGAAACCTCCAGCCATGGCCCTATAGAGTCCTGCAAAGCTTCATTATAATAAACAAGGAGTAGTGAACTGCTGGACCTTCAAGCTGTTGGGGACTACAACTCCAATTACCTGCAAACAGCCAGCAAAGTTGTAGTCCCCAATAGCTTGAGGTCCAACAATGGATTAGTCCTGTAGCAGGGCTCAAAATTTCCACTCTCCAGTAGCCAATGGCGAGTGAAAATTTAGCCCTGGT
This sequence comes from Rhinophrynus dorsalis, assembly GCA_037306005.1. Classification (NCBI taxonomy): domain Eukaryota; kingdom Metazoa; phylum Chordata; class Amphibia; order Anura; family Rhinophrynidae; genus Rhinophrynus; species Rhinophrynus dorsalis. Next base: position 65,238,347 of record CM074718.1, read on the forward strand.
GAGTAGAAATTCAGCCCTGGTGGGTATGTTATGGCTTGCAGTGGCGAGTAACTTTTCAGGTCTGGCTAGTAGCAAAGGACTTCAAATTATAAGCCCTGCCTGCAGTATATGAAGTTTATGAAGAGCGAGTCTGAAAGCAAAAAGTATGCTCTTCATGGCCACTAACAAGCAAGACTTGAGGATTTACCTGTCCCAGTACAGGGGAGTTAATCAGAGACCGACATATCGATTCACTTTCTTGTGCTCAATCAGGGAAATCCTAAAGTCCTGGCTGGTGGTCCCTGAAGGTATGTGACAAGAACCAGCATAGAGGATACGACCCTGAGTAAGTTGTTCTGTTATCTCTATTTAAGAAGGAAAAGAACTTAAAGTGGAACTACCACCCAATAAAAATTATTGTCCCACATAATAGCCCATCTGGCACTAGCTGCCCAGTAGCGCTAGTCGCCAGAATTATTACCAGATTAAAGAAAAATCTATATTCTTCCCGGACTGACAGCAGGATGGACCGCGGACATCTTGCCATAGTGACGTCCGCGCGCTTGAGCTTTCAGTCCCAGGCGGGTCTAGGAGGCGTTGCTAGGAGCCGGCCAGCTCCAAAAGGGACTGACAGCGCAGGCATGGACGTCACTATGGCAAGATGTCCGCGCTCCGTTCTGGGAAGAATAGAGATTTCTCTTTAATCTGGTAATAATTCTGGCGACCAGCACTACTGAGCAGCTAGTCGCCAGATGGGCAATTATGTCGGGCAATATTCTTATTGGGTGGTAGCGCCGCTTTAACTTCTCTAACGTAAGAAATATCTACACTTCACTGCATATTGTGCCAAACTGTTGAACATCGCCTGTTTTCAAGGTGTTAAGAAAACACAACATGGAGATATAACCCAAGTTTTAGGGGGCATCAGTGTTCTTTACCTGGATTGGTCTCATAGGAGGCTGAATTGGCACTTTTTGATTCCACAGAATCTGTTTCAATCTCTGTTCTTTCTTCTTTGCAGACCTTCTCCTAAATGAGAACCACACAATTAAACTAAAAAAGAAAAAAAAAAATATGATCTGTAATACATTTTAGCATTGCCCTGTCTAGCTGAACACCAGAGTAGTCTCCAATACATTGAATTACACAAAAATAAATAAAGATAAAGTGGCTGTTAAAGGGGAACGTCTTTCTAGGAATAAGAGGGCCATATTTAACAGGAAGTAGCAAAGAAAGTGTGTGTCCTTCTCACAGCAGTCAGTTTTGTCTATTTACATAGACAAATACAGAGTACAAGGGAGCTCCCTGAGTGTGACGTTCGGGTATACATTACATTAATTTTGGTGTACTCTCTTTTGATGGGGTTTATAAGGGAGTCCCAGTAGTATCTACTAGTCCTGAGGCAGGTCTATGTGATTACCCAAAAAAGTGACATTACATTTCATACTTTTTCATCACTATTCAAAGTCCTGTGTGTGCTCTTATACTTCTTGAATCTCCTTAAGTACACTACCATACATCAGAACCCAGGCCAGCTAACAGTGTGTGTGCTTCCCATCTCTGCTCTAGGAGTGATCCCACTGAAGACTAGAAGTGACATTATTTGCAGGTTTCACTTTTCAGGTGAAACGTTTCACCCATCCATCCTAGCCAAAAAGGTTTTTAATTATTGATTGTTTTGGTTCATCATCTAATTGTCTTCAACACAGGCTACATCTAGAATTCAAGGGATTAAGATCCGTACTGCACTCAAATTAACATATAATGTTGCATTGAGAGTGATCTCCATCCAGAATTGAAAACATTAATATCCCCTAAAGTAAGCATCTGCTGGACTTTTCTGGATGCAGGAAATTAAGCACACACTCATTCATTTGTTCACCACCTGCTTGAAAAATCTTACCCACTACATATATAAATCCATTTGCCTGCCCATAATATCCTGCATCATGTGTATTATATTTGCTATGGAATACATGGTAACACACTTATAATCATTTGCTATAACTGCGGCCATTTTTTTTCCCCCCTTTCTTACTGATTTATCAACTCAGATTTACGCATATAATTTTACTTGGTTTGTCAAATTATTGGAGACCATTTGCTTCCAATATTTAGCAGATCACCACTATACAGCCAAACCGACCAAAGTGCCACATTGTATATTGGGTAAAATGCCCGGACAGCATTGAACACCCATCTGGTTCTCAAGGGGTTAAAGGGATAGTAATGTTTCACAAAAACAGCAGCTCCAATTAATCTTCATACTATTTGAGCCATGGAGAGTTATTTCAATACTGTCCGAGATGTAGTTCAAAAGTAATTGAATGATAAAATATCCCCCTCCCACCCCTTTTACCTAGTGTAAGCCACCTCCCCCCCTCAAATGTGGAATCTGGTCCACAAACCAGACAGCTCAAAGCAAGAGACAAGCTTCTTACTATGAGAACAATGAAAACCCTGCCCCTATTGACAGGTTTTCCCCTTATGTTAATTGAAGACTGTCCCTCTCTGCAATCCACTTGAACACCACCCTGCTGCTCTGAGCTGAGCAGTGTTACATCAGTAAAAGGGGTGGAAGGGGGATATTTTATCATTCAATTACTCTTGAACTACAACACTAACAGTACTGAAATAACACTCTCCATGACACAAATCAAATACTACGAAGATTAATGGGAGCAGCTTTTATTATGAAACATTACTATCCCTTTAAGCTTACTGAGATAAAATGTAAGCCACCTGAATGAGAAACTAGAGAAGAAATACCCATTTTTGATCTTTTAGAACTATGTCATCATGTCCATATCATGAAATACAACTGCAGAGGTATAAAACTACAACACTTTACAATACAACAGGTATATAGATATACTTGCTTTCTGTATGAATGGCACATTCCTAGGTAAATCCTTCTGCTAAACTAACTTGTTTACAATCCACTTATTTCAATATCCATTTAAAAATTAAACAATGGTATATTGTTTACCATTTCCTTGGCATCCTCAGTTTTTTGATGTCTTGATTCTTCCACATCTTCTTTAATTGCAGGTGCTGTACCCACACCACCACCTAATAAAAAGCAAACCACAATTCTAATGCACACCAAATTATACAATTGCATATTACATACACCCATGTGTCATTAGATGTTTAATTATTACCACAATACATAGGAAATATTCACTAGAATTACTAAAAGTGTTGGCTGTGTTTTACATTATGTGGGTCTTATGTTCAAAAGAAAAGTGAAGCAATTCTGAGTTAAACCAACAACCATACGGGACAAGTAAATCCTGCAACTGATTTAACTCCCTGAATGCTTGTGATAGTTCCTAAACATTGCAGAGCAATACGATGGAGGCTTAACAGTACTACTGTGCTGACAAAAACAGGGAAAAGGGACTTGCGTGCTAATTCTGATAACCTGAAGGTAGGCAAGCAATGATGTAAATGGTGTGGGTAAAACAAACCAGGTTTTTGATTGTATAGTAAGAGGCTTTAGCAGCAGGAAGAGTTACTACTATCACATTAAAGATCACTGCTAAGACCGCGCCTCAATACTGTGTACAGCTCTGGAGGCCACATTTCCAATAAGTACATGAACAAATTGGAGATAGTTCAAAGAGGAGCCACTAAAATGGTGCAAGGTCTGCATGGCACAGGGTACCACAATAGGATCAAAGAACCCAATATGTACAGCTTGGGAAAAAGATGGAGAGGGGATAATATGAGAGAACTTTAAATATATTAAGGTATTTAAAATAGTTCAGGAAGAAAGCATTTTACACAGAAAGGGGAATATTACAATGTATTCTTCCTGGTAAAACATTTTCTAAATAAATAAATTACAACAAGAGGTCAGGAACTAAGTTAAAGGGTGGAAAATTTGCAAGTAATTTGCTTAAGTACTACTTTACAGAAAGGGTGATCCATCCATAATAGCCTCCCAGCATAGGTGGTAAGAACAAATACTGTTAGGGAATTCAAAAATGCCTGGGCTAGAATGCAATTTTATTAGACAGGGAGCTGGGTAGACTGGATGAGCCAGATATTTGTGTCCCACCATCAAAATCTGTTTCTATGACCAAGTATTCAAGGGGGTAAAAAGACCCATTTAAATCAACGGGCATGCTGAGAACTTTTAGGTTTCCCCAAGTTGAAAACAATGTTCTTAACCTTTTGAGGGCCAGAGAAGTATGCAACACAATGTGAAGCAATAAGGGTTACTAGAGTAATTGTTCTGGAACCACAGAGAAGTTCAGATACGTATGCAGAATTTATGGAGCTTGCATAAACATTCTGCCTGCTATTGTGTCAAGAAGTGTGAAATGCCTCCCTTTCTTGTGACATCAGTTCCTTCTCCTTGGACTGTGTAGTCAATCTGCAGACAGCACTACGATTTCCAATGGCAACCCTACACAGTGGTCTTCCAGATGAGACAATCACTTGCTTTATTAGCGCTCAAACCTTAAAGGAGCAGTAAACTTTTTTTTTTTATGAACACACATTTTATAGAGCATTTCCTACTGAATAAAACAAGGTCACTCCCACTGCTGTCAGATGTTTTACACGGGCCACAGTGCCGGCCAGTCGTGGTGCAGTCATGCCCAGTAGAGACTGCCCGTGCCGCGGCTGATACAGAGCTGGACGCTCTGAAGTCAGACCTCGAGTCTGACTTCAAAGCACCCAGCTCTGTATCAGCCTTTTCACAGGCAGTCTCTACTGCGCATGAGTGCGTCGTTCAAAACTATTTAGCGAATTATTAAATAGGATTAATAGTAGTTCAAATAATCATGAAGTGAATTTACTGTGTTTACTTCCTGATATTTCTAACTGACAGGAAGTGACAGGCAGTTTCTATCACATTCTATGGAGAACTGTTTGTCTCTGACTTTCCTCTCCATTAGAATCTAACAGAAAAAATAATTAGAATTTGACCACTAGAGGGCACTGCTAATGTAAAAAAACGTGGGTTAAAACTGTAATAACTCTGGAAATATAAATCTCTCAGCAGTGGTATTACCCTTATTTTACTCAATAGGAAAATCCCTACAATACATATTTTTTCATTAAAAAAAAAAAAAAAAAAAAAAAAAAAGTTTACTGCTCCTTTAAAGCTGGGCTGGGGAACATGAGCCCCCCTCCAGGTGCTGCCAGTGTACAACTCCCATCATCCTGCCACCAGCCATGATGGACGATGGGAGTCACAATCTGGCAGCAGCTGGACTAAATATTAGGCCTCAGGAACAAACAGATTAGTGTTACAGACACTAGCATAAATTACAGGGTATTTAAATGTATACAACCCCGATTCATTTATAAGTGTTCGCTTTCCTTTAACCCTTTGAGTGCCAGAGAGGTAGCAAATGCAGAGCAATGCACTGGCTACCTCTCTGGCTCTCAAAGGGTTTAGAATGAGACAACTTCACAGGAACTTTTATTTACTAACCTGACAAAGAAATATCATCTTCACATAGTTCTGTACTGGTGTGACTTTCAGCTTCCACTTCAATGCTACCACCACCATGAGTTTTAGGAGAGCCAACAGAGTTACTAAGTTCACTGGCTGACTGGTCAGCAAAATGTTCACAATCTTTCAGTACATTTTCAGATTCAGGTATTGAGGAGGAATCTTTATCTTTTGGAAGAGATTGTTCTTTGGGGTTTACATAGTCTTCTTCAACCACTACAGATGTGTTATATTTTTCACTGCCTTCTTTTGAAACAACAACATAAATGTTGCTGGCTTCTTCAACATCTGCTTCAACTTTGTCTAAATTATCTTCTGGAATGTTCATTAACTCAGGTTCACTGACAGATGTGAGCAAACATTCATTACCAGTGACAACTGTCATCGGGCTTTCCACCTGTTTAAGCACTGAAGATATTCCATCATTTACAGATATTACCATCTCTGTACTTTCCCCATCTTCTTCAGTCTTCTCTGCTTGATGCTCTGGATCAGTGATATTAACATCTGTAGACCTTTTCCTTTCTTCTTGCTCTAAAGTCAAAAGCTGGTTTTCAGATGTACTTAAAATATTACAAGATGAAGAAGTGTCATTGGCTACAGAGCTCTGAGGAGGTTCATTATTTTCAGTACTTTTAGTTGCCATGTTATTCTGTAATATCTGTGCACTTGTTAAGCTGATAGCACTTTCAGTCATTTCTTCAGTACCTGTTTGTTTAATATCCTGTTCTTTGTTTTCTACTTGAATATAAATGCCAACATTTTGGGTGTTTTTCTCAACACAGCGTATTGCAGCACTACTAGAATTCTCCTCTGTGCCCGAAGAGAATGAAGAGTCTTCACTTGCTGTTCCAGTGCTAGTGACAAATCCTTCACCCTCCTCTTCATCTTCTTTTGCACCAGTACTTGTAATTGCACTCTCATCATCATCTGTACAGTCCCGTGGTCCCTGCCTGTTCATAACCTGACAATCAGTTTCTGCCCCAGTGCAGGACAGCTCACCTTCTCTTACATTTTGCCGCTCTTTTTCACCATAATTTTCTTCAGTTATACCAGTGCTGGTCACAGCCCCTTCACCTTCTTCTAATACAGATTTATGTACTGGCCTTTCAGAGTCCTGCTCTGCTCCTGTCTCACAATGCAAATTGTCAAATAAAGCAAAACTTTCAGAATCCTCAGCAGCTCTGTTAATCGCAATTGTTTCAGGTATGTCAGCTCCACTGGTGTGTGAAACAGCCTCTTCCTCAACAGGTGAGTCGAGAATACTGCTGTCATCAACTGTACCACCAGCATGTTCACAGGTCACATGACCAAATGCCTCAGAATTTTCATTAGTAGTAGAGGACTCACTCACTTCTGCACCTGCACTAGTAACAGCACCATCAAATTCTACATCACCTGCCTGCAAGATGTTTTGTCTAGATCCATTGCTGAAAACCCTATGTTCTTCTGAACTGGCACTACTTACTGCATCCTCCTTTTCATCTGTCCTTTCATAGTTAAGATTTACACCATCATCTGAATTTATTAATGAAAAAGCAGCCTCTTCATTTACACTTGTGCCCGGCAAGGAAAGAACTGCTTCTCCTGAAGTACCAGGGAAATCCCTTTGAGACCCTGCAAAGCTCGACTCAACGGCTGCCTCTATAGCTCCAGAATTACTTTCATTACTTTCAATATTACTAGTCAGTATCCTTCCACTGACAACTGGTTCATTTTCTCTTTCTGAGCTGGATGACGTTGTGGCATCTTCAACTGTTTGGCTTCCTACTGAATCCTCTGGTTTAACTTCTAGAAACCTCATACCATTAAACAAACTGGAAGAACTAGCAGCTTCCTCATTCTTATTTTGATGTGTAGTCTGCGACACATTATCTCTTTCTATGCCATGGTTCAATGTGTAATCGGATGAGGTTGCATTGCCTCCAACACCATCTGATGAGAATTCCATTGTGTTGCTTGAAGAGGCTGCTGTAGCTTCACTATTGATATCACAGGAAATATTTAAACCTTCAATAATTTTGTTTCCTCTACTGCTTTCATTACTTGAGGATGTAGTTGCATAAGGAGTATTGTTGTTAGAAACATCTTTATTAATTTCACTTTTTTCTGTACTGCTATCCATCATATTACTGGAGGTGGCTGCATTTTCACTGACTTTGTCTGGGCAAACTATGGCTTCTGCCTTCTCTTTTGAACAGCTGCCCAGAATAGTGCTTGAAGATGCAGTTACTCTTTCTTTCTCATTAAAGTTCCCAACTTCCTGTTCTTTATGGACACTAATCATTAATGTGCTTGATGAGGTTGCTGTATTTGTTCTACTTTCCGTTTCTGCTGTGCAACTTGTGTCCTGGTCTCCTCCTGTACTGCTGTCCATAACAACACTTGAAGAAGCTGTAGCAAGCGCTTTGTTACTTTGAAAGCTTATGAGGACAGCTTTGGCACCACTATCTGTTACACTGCTAGATGAGGTGGCTGCATTATCATTGCTGTTTCCCTGACATGCGAGGGAAGTAGCATCAATCTGTTCACTACTTCTATTTGTCATAAGGCTTGAAGATGCTGTAGCTTCTATATTATCCAAACTTAATGTAGATTTGTGTGAGGTAATCTGTGTACAACTACCCATGGAATAACTTGAGGATGATGCAGCTTCAGGACTGCCATTCTGGCTGGGTACCAAGGTATCTACACAAATATCTTTTATACCATTATCCATGGTGCTGCTTGAAGAGGCAGTGTTGTCCTTCTCTTTTGTTTGAGCTGTATAGTTTTCATCTTCATTATTTTGATTCCTACCACTACTTGAACACCTTGCAGTACTACCACTCTCCGTCTCACTGATGGCAGAAAATGATACTTCAGTGCTACTGTCCGTAGCATCAGAGAAGGTAATGGGATATTCCTTACAATCCCCTGAAGATAATACATTCACATATTGCTCACTGACAACACTATCTTGTTGTGTACTTGATGTTGCACTTGCATTTTTGCTATCCTCAAGGTTCACAAAATCTAGATGTTCATGCGGATTTCGGAGGTCTCTAGTTAATGAGCTTGAAGAACTTGCTGCATTTTCATTTTCCCTTTCAACAGGATTTTTCAGCCATGTGTCTGAATTCTCTGCCACAATGCCATCCATTACATTGCTAGAAGAAGCAGCTGCATTTTCACTGTCTATTTCTGAAGAAACCATAGAACCTTCAAAATTTGATTCTCTGCTGCTATCAATCACACTACTTGAAGATGCTGCAGCATGTCTAACAACGTTTTCTGAAGCCTGGAGAACACCATTTTCTGATGGGTTATCTGAAGAGCTTGCAGCATTTGTAATAACATTTTCAGAAACCTGAAGAGTGCCGTAATTTTCCTCTGTGTTGTCCGAGGATGTTGCTGGATTAGTAAGCATATTCAGAGCTTCAGAAATGCCATGACCTCTATATTTTTCTGCTGCACTGTCTGAAGAAGATGCTGCATGTGTAGTATTTTCATACACTTCAGGAGTACCATCATTTTCCGCCACACTGTTGGATGAAGTTGCTGCATTTGTAATAACATTTTCTGACATGCCAAAAGCACCATCATTTTTCACTGCATTATCAGAGGAGGTTGCTGTATTAGCCATGACATTTTCACAAAGAGAACTTTCATCCCCTACAGTGTTGTCTGAAGATGTTGCTGCATGCATCAAGACATTTTCTGAAACCCTAAGAGAATTATCATTTTCTACTGGGTTGTCTGAAGAGGACGCTGCATGTGTCAGGACATCTGACACTACCTGTAAGTCGCCATTTTTTGTTACACTGTCTGAAGAAGTTGGTGCATTCTTCTGGTTATTTTCTGTTGAACTATTGCCATTTGATGAAGAAACTGCTTTCATTGTAATGTTACCCATAGCGTCCTCTTCTATAAGTGTAAAATGAGCAACATTCTGAGAAGAAGTAGCTGCATTTTCCAGTTTTTTTTCTGAAGATCGTGTTGTGCTGGAACTAGCATCTTCAAAACTATTTTCTGACAACATTGTGACATCTGCATCATCTTCAGTAAAACTACCAGCATCAGCAGATGTACTGGCTGTACAATCCATTCTATTATCAAGACCAATTATGAGATTTCCACTGATGTTTGTATCCATAGCATTACCCAATGGTGTGTTTGAAGAGGTTGCAGCATTCTCCCCTATAATATTGGAGCAAATGTTTTCAGAAACACTTTCATTTTTTGCATTTTCCAATACAGAGCATGAGGATGTTGCAGCACCCTCCTGATCAATTTCACTGTTGTCCCTGACAATGCTTGGAGAGGGTACATGGGTTTTATCTACTTCTGAAAGAACAGCAACCACAGTGTCTTTTCCTGCACTGGTTTCTACAATGGTGCTTTCAGCATTTCCTTCTGTGCGTGTTATGACAGATTTTTCTTCAACATTTAGACTTAAACTATTTCCTGCTGCATCATTTTTTACATTACTTTCTGCTACGGCTTTATCCATCACAGAATCCTCATCAACATCATTTCCGGTAACCAAATTATCACCTTCTGAAAAATCCACTAATGCAGTTCTTAAACTCATGCTTTCTGTTGTGACAGTCTCTTCCTGAAAACGATCTCTCTCTTCTTTTCCAGTTGTCGAAATCTCACCATCATTAGAACCAGTAATTTCAGATAATACATTAGTATGAGACAATCTGGAATGGTCACTAGCAGACGGTACAACAGCAGAATCAGTGTGGTCAACAGCAGGCTTTTCAATGGCACTGATATGAGAGGCATCTACACAAACCGTATTATGGTGTGAACTACTATCGGTCCTAGAAAACTGAGAGATTTCAGAATTATTTGTTCTGTCATTTGATGTTGCAGCATTTGCACTATTGGGATAGGGCTGACACTCCGTACCATCAGGATTAAAAGGCGTAGTGATGAGGTGCTTACTCTTATCTTCTTCCAGTAAAACACTTGTACAGGAATCCAATGTTGGTAAAATTTTAGTCAGATTTTTACAGACATTACTCAATGTGTCATGCATGGACTGACTGGGCTCTAGCTTTGCCTCATGTGTTACTGCATTATCTGTATCGGTAGCTTTAGGTTCAGAAGAAGAGATACTATCATGTGTATTTGATGCATGTAATGTTTCTACTGTCACTGGTTCGGAAATTTGCTTTTCCGACTCATCTGACAATTTTCCAGATTTTGTACTGTCACAAGGAAGTTCTGCTTTTGAACTACTAGATAATTTGGCTTCTCTAGTAGCAGTGCTTGTAATGGCTTTGGCTACTACTCTAGCTGGACTGAATCCTTCACTGTCATTTTCTAATTTTGAGCCTTTTTTAGCAATGGCTGTTTTAGAGCTTTCACCTTTACACTCTGAAGTGGACTTCCTACTTGACTTTCTGTCTGAAGTGCTATGTCTTTCTTGTGTCCTTTTCTCACCCACATGCTTTGAAACTTTTTCTTCTGACTTACTGCCCTCTTCTTTTCGTTTCAGGTCCTTATGAAAGTGCTTTGAGATTATACCTTTAGCACTTTCTAATAAATATTTCTTGTCAGACTTGGAAGATGAACGTTCTTTATTGTCACCTCGAGAGCTTTCCTTTGCTTTGTCTCCTGAAAGTTTTGGTTTCTGACCAGTTTCTTTTGTTGCAGTATTTGAAGTCAGACCACTGACACTACCATTTTTTTCTTCACTGTCTTTGTCTTCAGGTTTAGATTTACGATGCTTCTCATGATAATTTTCCGCCAGACCCTTCTCTTTCTCAGTTTTTTTAGTTGACTCTTCTTGGTCACTTAGTTTTAGTGATTTACTGCTGCTTTTACTTTTTGCTTTTGCTGAAACTCTCTCTTCTGAAGAGCTGTGTGTTCTCTTTTTGTCTTTATGTGTAGAATCTTCATGCTTTGAATTATCAGAGTTTACAGAATCTGTTTCATTTTTATCCTCTGATGAGATCTTAGATTTTTTATGGGAAACACTGTGTTGCCATGAACTACTCGGCGACTCCCTGTGTGTCCTGGAATCACTAACTGAGCGTTTATATCTGTGATCAGTCCTTGATTTTTCAGTGGATTGATGTCTCTCTCGTTTATTGCTATCACGGCGTGCACTCTCATCAGATCTGTTACTGTGGTCAGTTGCAGACGTTTTTCCATCTCTACTGTAAATGGAGGACTTTCCATCAGTTCTATGCTTAATTTTTCGATCAGATCTTTCTTCTGAACTGGATTTGCTTTGACTGCGTTTATGCATGTTATCATCTTTTAAATTCTTCTTGGATTTTTGTGGGTCCGAATCATCACTTCCTTTATGCACATTGTCTGTCTTGTATCTATTCTTGGAGGACGACCTGTCGTCTTTGGAGGACGACCTGTCGTCTTTGGAGGACGACCTGTCGTCTTTGGAGGACGACCTGTCGTCTTTGGAGGACGACCTGTCGTCTTTGGAGGACGACCTGTCGTCTTTGGAGGACAGTCTATCCTCTGAGAAGGTCCTTTCACGTTCATTTCTATATGGTTTTGGCTCCTTCTTTAGAATATTCTTTGTACTATGTGTTTCGCTATCGCTACTTTCTTTCTTTGGAGGTTTGTCAGTTTTATTTCCATTTTTCGATTTTTGTTGGTCTTCATTGTTAGAGTCAAGCTTCTCCAGCTGTTTCCTTGCATCACGAGAATCACTGTCCTGCTGTCCTTTATCTACCAATGCAGATGTTTTCTTCTTATATTCCCTTTCAGATCTGGATTCACTTTTACATTCTTCTCCTAGTTCCAACACTTTTCTAGAGGACTTCGTATTATCACCTCTTCCAGTGTTATGCTTGGATTCTTTGGTGAGTAAAGTTGTTTTCTCATGTGACTAGAATAAAAGAAAAAAAGAGGGGAAAAGTAACATTTCTTAACTTTTATTTTAGTACTATTATTAATAATGCTATCTACTGATAATTTTGTAATTCTATTTTGTATATATGATCTCTTCCATCCACTTTCAGTGATTACAGCCCTTTCCTGTAGTCTGCAGCTCACCTTTGTCATCAAAAGATCATTAGAGCTGTAAGAACAATGTATTAAGATGAACTGGAACACGTCTGGTGTGAAGAAGAAAGCTGCACCATACGGGACAATTAAAGCTGCCCATAAAATTTCATTAGTTTAAAACCCCTTGAATACTGCTTTTCAATGAGTTGGTAACCTCTCTAGCATTCAAGGTGTTAAAATAACCATTTAAATCAATGGGAATTATTGTGTCTTATGATGCAGTTGCGGTACTCCAAAAGTGCTTCAGTTCTACTTTGTCCACCAGTTGGTGTTTATCGCTCATGAGGAAATTCTAAGGTTCTATGCTGATACAGTGAGATGACAGTCACATTTTACAAGCTGCAGGCAGAAGGAGCTTGCATTACAGAGTGTGGAAGGAAGAGAATAAGGGAAAAGACTGAAATGAGGGAGAAAAAAATCCATTGTGTAAAATGTATTAAAATACACTACCAAGACAAAAATAAATAAAATAAAGCAGTCCTTCCTTAAAAAAATTGCATCAATATATTCCTGGAGCAACTGTCTCCAAAACAACTGCAAGTTATACAATAAAAGAAAAGAAAAAAAACAATCAATTTATTTAGTAGGGACCCACAGCAGATTCAATTTATAGATTTTTCTTCCTAAAAGATCCGGTGCCTTCTAGGACAAAAAGATGAGATACATATACTAGTATGTTAAAGGGATAGTAATGTTTCACAAAAAAAGCAGCTCCAATTAATCTTCTAGTATTTCATCCATGGAGAGTGTTATTTCAATACTGTCAGAGTTATATTGCAAGAGTAATTGAATGATAAAGTATCCCCCACCCACCCCTTTTACTGATGTAACACTGCTCACCTCAGAGCAGCAAGACTGTCCCCCCTCTGCAATCCATCCAGACAAACTTCAGTGAGCATAAGGAAAAACCTGTCAAGGGTGCAGGGCTTTCATTGTTCTCACAGTAAGAAGATTGGTCACTTGACCAGACTGCTCACAGTAAGGGACAGATTTCACATCTGAGGGGAGGTGACTTACACTAAGTAAAAGGGGCAGGAGGGGGATACCTCATCATTCAATTACTCTTGAACTACAACTCTGACAGTATTGAAACAACACTTCATGAAAAGGATTTTAGTCTTACCTGTTAAATCCTTTTCTCTTAGTCCACACAGGTTACTGGTAACTTTGGGTAGGCGATCCACCCCTTTAAGTAGGCAGGAACAATTCTAGATTTGTATGCATGGGGTGGAGCCTACCTTCCCTCCTTGGCTGCAGCTAGACAACCACCTGCAGAAAGATTTGAGACACTGACTAGATAGTGAAGGGAAAGAGACTGATGTGGAACTCCGAAACCACCTTTGGGAGTAACTCCCGAGAGGTGTGAAGCACTGCCTTGTCCTTGTGAAAAACTAAATAGGGTGGTTTACAGTACAGAGCATGCAACTCCGCAACACGATGGACAGACACAATCGCCAGGTGTAGAGGAATAGTAGCCAAAGACTCAAATGGAGGGAGCCCAAAACCAAGTTAAGATCCCACAGAGAAGCAGGAATCTTGAAGGCAGGACGAGTATGAGCAACGCCCTGGAAGAAAACCTTGACATCAGGAAGGAAAACAGAGCGCAGACGTCTGAATTTTATGGGAACTCAAACTGAGGCCCTTATCCACACCGTCTTGCAAAAAGGGCCAGGACTGTAGGCAGTTCAAATTCCTGAGACAAGTCCCTGTCAGCACACAGAGATAGAAAGGTCGACCAGACACAATGATAAATCTTGGAAGAAAAAGGTTTGCGGGCACTGAGCACAGTAGCCACCACACCAGAAGAAAACCCTTTGAGGATTGAGGATTCAATTTACAAGACATCAAGGCTAGACGATGAACACCCTCCTTCTACAGGTAACCCTGTAGAAGAAGATCCGGCTCCCTTGCCGTCCGGAATGGCTCCGCCACTGACAGATCCAGAAGCTCCGGAAACCAAGCCTGGTGAGGCCAGTATGGAGCAATCAGAATGACTGGACAATACTCCAGTCGTGATTTCCGTAACACCCTGTGCAACATTGGGAGGGAAGGAAAGATGTAGGCCAGAGGGAATAACTATGGAATGGACACTGCATCCACCGCCAGAGCTAGAGGGTCCCTCCATCGAGAGCAGAAGCTCGGAACCTTCCTGTTGTGTTTTGTCGCCATCAGGTCGATGTAAGGAAGACCCCATTTCTGAAAAATGAGGGTGAACACCACTGGGAGCAGCTCCCACTCTCCGCTGTCCACTGTGCGTCGACTGAGGAAGTCCTCCATGACGTTGTCTACACCAGGAATGTTCACTGTGGATATGGCAGGAATGTGTTGTTCTGCCCAGGAAGAAATAGCCTAGACCTCTAACCAAGAGGTGAGACTTCTTGTTCCGCCCTGCTTGTTGATGCAAGCCATGGCCGTGGTCTACCCAGACTGGACAGTCTTCCAGCTGAGATGTCCAATGAGGAAGTGCATGAAATATCGCCCGAAGCTCCAACACGTTGATGGGAAGGAGAGATTCCTCCAGAGACCACCGACCCTGTGCACTTAGGCAACCCAGGACCGCTCCCCATCCGGAGAGGCTGCCATCCATCGTCTCCGTGGTCCAGATGGAAACTAGGAAGAACTTGCCCTTCAGCAGATTGGAGAGGTCAAACCACCAGGACAAACTCAGTTCCACATAAAGAGGAAGCGACACCGACATCTTCAAAAGGTCCGGCTGACCCCTGCACACCTGGATCACAAGCCGCTGGAGTTCCCTGGTGTGTGCCATGGCAAACAGTACCACCTCTATGGTGATAGTGGCGCAGACGACCACCCACAGCAGAGTGTGGACCCGGGTTCGGTGAGTTATGCCGAAGGAGGCTTGGAAGCCTTGGTTTGGAGGAGACCTTGGGCTTCCATTGCTATTTGGGCTTGGAGGAGGTACGCAGAGCTGAGGGAACAGTCTGGTTCGCCGGACGGGTCTCATTCTGAAAGGAGCGAAAATCCCGGTTACACTTAAGCAGTGTTTTCTTCCTAGGAACTAAGGGTAGAAGTGTACTCTTACCCCCTTTAGCCTCACTGATCAGATCCTTGAGATCTGGCCCAAACAAAGGAGTGCCTTGAAAAAGCAAGGAGAGCAATGCTTTCTTACAAGCAGTATCAGCAGACTAGATCTTGAGCCAAAGAGCACATCTGGCAACCACAGACATGGTGGAAACCCTAGCCATCAAACGGATGGCATCAAATAGGGCAGCAGAAACATAGTGCTGTGCCTCAGAAATGTTGGCAATGAAGTAGGAGCATCTTGACGGACAGCAAGAGTGAACTGTTTAGTCCAGACCGCAATGGCCTGGTTCACCCATGCTGCTGCGAATACTGGACGCATGGCAGAACCAGCAGTGGCAAAGATGGACTTGAGGGAGACCTCAAGTTTCTTGTCAGTCCAGTCCTTTAGAGCAGACTCATCAGACACTGGCAAAGCAGTAGACTTGGATAGCCTGGAGATAGGAGCATCCACTTTAAGAGGATGAACCCACTGAGTAAGGGCAGCCTCAGAAAAGGGATAAAGCTTAGCAAATTTCTTGGAGACAGAAGGTTTCCTGCCCGAAGACTTCCACTCTTCAGACACAAGGCGGTCAAGAGTGGGGTTAGGTGGAAAGAAAGTAAGGGGCTTTTTAGGCTCCTGAAAGACATCAGAAGGGTTAGAAGGAACCTCCGACACTAAAGGAATGTTTAGGGTGTTTAAAACAGCCCTGATCATGCCCTCAGCTGAGGGCTTAGGATCAGCCTCAAAAGGGTCCCCAAAAAACTGAGGAGACCACCGTAGAACATTCCTCAACATCTGAATTCACCAACAGTTCCTACTCAGAGGAATCTGACACGTCAGGTACACCCTGAGGCTTTGGCAGGGAAGACTTGATGAAGGAGGGGGTCTACCAAGAATTAAAGACCCCCTGTAACTGGGATGGAAAGAGTTGCAAAGTGGAACTAAGGTCCCTAGTAGCAACCATGAACTTTTGCACCCAAACTGGCTCGAATGCATGGCTGGAGGTCCCTGGGAGACTCTCAGGGACATGAGAACATGCTGGGAATAAAGGACCTGAGAATTCTCTAGGTAACCCTGAATTACAGAAAGAGCAATGTGCAATAGGGGATACAGAGACCCCAGCATCCTTAGTCTTAGGACTGGCCCCAAGCTCCAACGGTATAGACATTCCCACAGTGTCAATAATGTTACTGTATAAGAAATCACCCAATTATAGTGTGTATGATTAAAGTTTCACCCCAGAAATCGCTAAAATAGACTTATCTGGCAGGCGAAGGCTTAATCAGCAGAGGAGAAAAGTCCAAGCCCTGCGTAGGATACTCGTTCTGGAAAGATCACAAAATGGCTGCCACAGCGGGAGCCAATCAGAAATGAGCGTGCGAAGCAAGCGCTCATGGGAAATGTAGTTTTAACAGAGAAGTACCCCAAACAGTGCCCGAAGCCCCCTGAGCACCCCAACACACTAGAAACATGAAACGGATGATAGAGCAAGGGAAGACAAGTAAAATGAGCCATCTCTGAAGTCGCTAGGTTAAACGGTTGCAGAGATATGTCCCAAACTGTACTGTCCCATAGGAGTGACTGGAGCAGTGGGGCCTATACGGTAAAGCGCGCCTTTCTCAAATTTTACAAAATTGAAAGTGTAAAGCTAAAAGACATGAAACATCACTAGAACATGTTAGAATACCCAAAAAAACACTGAACCAGTAGGAAAAGTGTCAGAAAACCCCCCAAATGAATGCAAAACCAACAGCTAAAGGGTTAAGTACCACATAAACCTGCTCCAAACACCCAACAGACATACAGATAGACCCAATGAGTGCAGGAGTGTGCAATAGGAACTCTAAATGAAAAACCCCTGAGCGAAGGGGCACTGTGGGACATGTGGACCTGCAGCACTCAAAGGGTTGCTCACCTTTCCTGCAGATCTTCTGTCTTCAGATTACCATGTTTAACCCCTTAACGACCGGGGAATCCAGAAGCGGACGTGACTTAACGACCACGGAGCAATTTTTTTTTATTGCTCCGTTGCGTTCCGGACTCCCTGAACGGCGTGCAGCCGCGGGGGGAGCCCGGAACTCAATGACGGTCATAGTACGTCATCGGTCGTTAAGTCAAATCGGCCCTTGACGTACTATGACCGTCAAGGGTCGTTAAGGGGTTAAAGAAGCCTCAGTGGGCAACTCCTGATGAAAGAACTTGTAGCCAAAATTTTCCCCCCAGGGCTTAAGGTCCACAAAAAGCACCTAGCCACTGAGCTAGCAACATCTAAGGGCATTGTCAGCTATGGTAATCCACCTAATGGTGGTATTCCATTTGTAACAGAAAAATAAAAAAACTTCTAAAGCTATAACAGAATTGTTCTCTTGCCTGTGTTATCTTCATCAATGAACTTATGTTTCTGGAACAGGTTGGCAAGCTGCAGCTAAGGAGGGAAGGTAAGTTCCACCCCCTGCGTACAATTCTAGAATTGTTCCTGCCTACAATTAAAGGGGCGGATCGCCTAACCAGTTACCAGTAACCAGTATTGGACGACAGAGAAATAGTATTTAAAGTGGATGTGTCACCTCAAGATAACATAGCATAAATAGTTAGGCTATATAGCAAATATTACTAAAAAGGTCTTAATGCTTAAAAAAAAAAAAAAAAAAAAAAAAAAAAAAAATTTGTTGTACATTTAAATTATAAAGTCGGCCCTGCAGCCATTTCCCCATAAACTGCAGTCCGTCACTCTGCCTCTGCTCCCCTCCCTCTATCCAGCATCCTCCGATGACGGAGGCTTCTGACTATAAGCTGGAGTGCTTTCATTGTCTAGATATCGATCTCTGCCAATGAGACCACTCCAGCTTACAGACAGAAGCCTCCGTCATTGGAGGAGGCTGGATAGAGGGAGGAGAGCAGAGGAAGAGAGACAGACTGCAGTCTATGCGGAAGTGGCTGCAGGCCCCACTTTATAAAACTTAAATTTACAACAAATTAAGCTAAAAAAAAATTTAAGACAGTTTTAGTAATATTCGCTATATAGCCTAACTATTTACGCTAAGTTATTTGAGGTGACACATGCACTGTAACAAGCTTCTGTGAGATTTCCTTTGACCAAGGGGAGGTTCAAATATAAGAAAGGCAGAATTTAGAGGGTCTGGACATTTTCAGAAAATAGTGAAAATATCAAAAACGATCTGTACATTTAAGTTTTTGAAGCCACTTAGAAATGTCAGGAATAAGCTCAATAAGTAGTTTATGTTCCTTCTAGGTCACTGCCCCTTTAACCCCTTAACGACAGAGGTCACTTAGTGACAGAGGACGTACCTGGTAAGTCACGGAAGTAGAGATGCACCGATACCGATTTTTGAAGACCGAGTACCGATACTTTTTTCAAGTAGTCACCGATACCAATTACCGATACTTTTTTTTGCGGTCATATGCCAGTTTTCCAAGTACCTATATGCTTTAGGTACTTGGAAAACCGGCAAATGACCGCAAAAAAAAAAAAAGTATAGGTAATTGGTATCTGTGAGTACTTGGGAAAAAAAAAAAAAAAAAAAAAAAATAATTTTATATATATATATATATATATATATATATATATATATATATATATATATATATTACACACACACACCACTTCTTGATTCTCCCCTTTTGACTCTCTCCCCCACTTGATTCCCACCTTTTAATTCATTCTCCCCCTCTTGAGCTCCCTTCTTTTGCCTTTTGATCCCCCTTTCTCCCCCTCCTTGACTTGATCCCAGTCTTTTGCCTCTCTCTCCCTCCTGATTCCCCCCTCCTTTTGCCTCTTCTTGGCCCCCCTTCTTTTGTCTCCTGATCCTTCCTCCCTTTACCTCTTTTTCTCCCTCTTGACCCAACTCTCTGCCCCGTCTTGCGTCCCTTACCCTCCTCTGCCGGGTGCTCGCTGTTCTCTCGCGAGCCCCGGCAGAGGTCAGCGTCGGAGCGTTGCCATGGTAACCCGCGGCAATGCTCCGACGCTGCAGGAGTGAGAGAGGTGACCGGGGAGCATTGTGAGCAGCTCCCCGGGCTCCCTCTCTGCAGCACCGACCCTGACACAGGGTATCGGTGCTGGCATCGGCCGCATTTGCGCGAGTACAAGTACTCGCGCAAATGCTGGTATCGGCACCGATACTAGTATCGGTGCAACCCTACACGTAAGTCCGGGTCTCCGTGCGGCTGCACGCCGCTCGGAGACTCCGGACTCGTTTGGGGAAAAAAAAAAAAAAAAAAAAAGTTCCTTGGGAGTTAAGGTGACACTAAGCGGTTAAATAAATATAAATTTTATATTAAATATTTTATTTTAGTAGTAAGTCAGCTTTCTTTTTCTTTGATCTCTTTAATACAAGGACTCTAATAGATTGCAAAAGTAATGAACAAGGCTGGGATGTCAGTATGTGTGGTTCTGCAATTGCAAATGGAGGACTGGAAGCACTAGATATTGGCTCCCAAATTCTGAGTCAAGACACTGCAATTTGTTAGATACCTCTCTGGCACTCAAAGAGTTAAGAGTAAAACCACACATCATACACACAGTTACCAGGTAGGAGTTAGTTGATACATTTTAGCATACAAATGGTGTTTTAAGTTACCATAACCAACATTCACATATCTACCGATATGAGGTTGCCTCCCCTGGATGCTAGAACAGACTCTAATGTGAAGCAACTCGTTGGAGACGTCTCTGACATCCGCGCTTTTGATTTTTAGGGATTTAGAGATTTTGTGTAAAACTAAAGGGCTCCAACCACAACAAGAAGCTTGAGATCCACTACTCTTATATAACGAGAGTAACATACACAAAATTAAGCCTAGCAACGCATACATTTGTGAAGTACTGTACATCGGACACCCACCTCACTGGTTTTCTGTTCATCCTTCGAGTCTTCATCTAATACTTCACATTTTAGTTTCAAGCAGTTTTTATCAGATCTGCTAAAAACAAAATCAGACAAAAGACACAGACAAATAAATGGCGAGCAAGAGGAAATTATATCTATTATATGCAATGAAAATTTTATTACATAAATACAGGTACTGTGAATCCTATCAAGGTATGCATTTAACCCTTTAAGGACCTGTGCACACAGCTGGCACCTAAGGACCACGGACCTTTTTATTTTTCTCTTTGCAATCCTGGTTAAGGGCTCCCCAAACGGCATGCAGCAGCATGGGGAGCCCCAAAATCCACGACTGTCCTGGTACGTCATGGGTCCTTATGGCTCGACAACCGACAATATTAAGTAAAGTAAAAAAGTATTACTATCCCTTTAAACATTATGTACTCCTATACAGCACCTTTTAATTCTTTGGGTAGAATTTTTTAAAATGTTTCAAAATAAAAAAGGCAAAAATGGCACTTTATCAATCCTGTTAAACTGATAAAACCAGAAACAGTGAATTGTTTTGAGATGCAACCCCCCCCCCCCAGTTCAGTTCACTAAAATGCTCATTTATTATTGGTTTATCTAATCCATGTCATGCATTGCCCTTATCACATGTATAAATAAAGACACCTCAATGTTCTTGCATAGCTGCCTCCAGTTGAATAGGATAAGCACTGTTATAATATATTTTTGGGTTTGTATCCCTAAAATATTTTAATTAGCAAATGCTGATAATTAAAGGGGTATAAACCATATTAATTTTATTTAATAATGTCTCTAAAACTCTCTAGCATCCAAGGAGCAAAAGCAAA
This sequence comes from Rhinophrynus dorsalis, assembly GCA_037306005.1. Taxonomy (NCBI): domain Eukaryota; kingdom Metazoa; phylum Chordata; class Amphibia; order Anura; family Rhinophrynidae; genus Rhinophrynus; species Rhinophrynus dorsalis. The sequence goes on from CM074718.1 coordinate 65,259,557, forward strand.
GTAAATGAAGATACAGTAATTATTGTATGGAGTGAGCTGGAGAATACACTATCTTTCAAGGGGTTGAAATACCAAGAGATTTTTCATTTGTCTTCTGTGGAGCCACTGATTTGCTTCATAACTGCTCCTTTCTTCACAAGGACCTCAGTGTGGAACCAGACCCAGCTCACTCAATGCCAAGGAGGTAACACACTCCTAAAGGTGTACATGTTACTTATTGTCATCAAAGTACATAAATAGCCTTTAAAATAGGAACGACCATGTGTTAGTTCTACAATTAAAGCAGACCTACAAAACTAGATAACTAGCCAGACAGGCAATTCTGAGGTCAGAAAACCAACTCCATTACTATGATAAAATTGTAAGTTTAAGAGTTCCCTTCCAGAGGTTGTGCACATTCCCCATGGGCAGAAATCTATCTATGGGCAGCTGATGTCTATAGGAGAACTTTATGAAGCACCCGGCTTTTGCCAGAGACTTATCTTCTGAAGGCCAGTCTGCCTGTTAGCTGCTCTCGGGTCAGATTTCAAACCCTCCAAAACCCTGTTAGCAGCCATTTTGAGGCAGCACAATGGAGTACAGGAACTTTCCTTAAACCTGTATATATTTAAAAAATGAATTCTGTGCTACTTACTGATAAATCCTTTTTTCCCCTCATCGTTCATACGTGCTCAGTCCATCTTGAGATTCACTTTAAATGTCACAAGGTCAACAATGCTTCTGAACTACAGACTTAAAAACTTGCTACTTTAGTTCCCATTCCTCAGAATACAGATGATTTCAACGGTCATCATCTGATGCTACACTGTCCATTCCTGGGATATGAATAGCAGATATCGCTGGAACCTGATGTTCCACCCAGGAGAGTATCAACTGAACTTCGGACCATGCAGCCATGCTTCTGGACCCTCCTTGACAACTAACATACACCACAACTGTTGTGTTGTAGGACTGGATCTCAACAGCAAAAAAAAGTTCCAGCACATTGATGGAAAGTTTGCCATCAGTGCTTGACCAAATATCCTGTACTACTCCTTTATCAAAGGTTGCCACCCAACTTGATTGGATGGCATCAGTCATCACTACAGATGCATAGCGAATGGTCTTCCTATTGTCAGGTGGCTTTTCTGAAGCCACCACCACATACTCAACTACAACAGGAGGGTCAGATACATTACTCGAGACAGATGACACTGTCGTCTGGCGTTTTCCTCCGAATGTCCACTTCATTGGTACAAGTGTGAAACAGAGTGTAAATCATTCCTAAGGCTTTCATGAAGTCTCACACCAGTGCCAGTGGACAAGCATGGACAAAGTGCAGACATTGTCCTCTGGCAAGAAGACCCTTTCCCGGAGAGTTTTGAATCTAGTGTCAGGGATGACTAAAGATTGTGAGAGGACCAGGAAGGATTTCTTGAGGCTGAGCACCCAATCTTGATGCGCTACAAAACACACACATCTGAAAATGCAGACGAAGGAAAAGGTGGTTACTGTTGACAAAGCTGCCACCGTTTTGGTGGCACTAGGTTTCTCAGTGTCTCCTTTTGGATCTGACAAGACTATATGCCACAAAAACAGCCCTACGGAGGCGTAGTAAAAGAAAAACTTATCTGCAACAGTATGGTAGATTAGTCCTGAACAGCAAGCATGGAAAGCAAGGATGGGAGAAATACCCAAAGCCCAGGAAATAGGGTTGGGAACAAGAAAAAAGGATGACTGGGGCAGAGAATCCAGTCATTCTCACAGTATCTGCTACAAGAGCCAGGCCATTGAGGCTAACCTTGCTAGATCTGCATGACAAAGCAGACCCTTAGAGAGGATATCTGGAAGAGGAGGGAGATGTCACAAGCCCCCAATCAAGCCCTCGAGATCAATGAGGTGCAATTAGTAGGATGTGTTCTTGCCACCCCAAGCAAACACCACTATTAGTTTTATTAAAGATCCATGTCTCTACTGTATGATCCCTGCACTCTGGAGCAAACCTAGAGCCATGGAAAATGAGGAAAAAAAACAGCCAGTCGAGTAAAGGCACCATGAGAGCCAAGCCATTTAAAAAAATGTTGCTGCCCAAAAATCCTTAATGGACCCTTGACCTAAAAAAGGATGAGAGAAAGAGTAAAACTGACTAAAATGCATAACAAGGAATATTATAAAATAATAAACCAATGGTCAGTGCCACCTAGCTAACGTCCCACAGCACAGACTTCAGATAGTGACCCAAACGGACAGAGAACCATAATCATCATCCCTGGAGTCACTGCACCACTGCTGTGGTATTGGAGGTTTGCCTTGTGTCCTCTTCAGTTCTGTGGGCAAAAGGAAGAGACACAACGAAAGCCAATCCATATAGGGAAATGCAACTCCCGTAAAACAATAAAAGAAAAGGAAGAGAAACACAAGTCCCTACACCTTCAAACTCAAGACACTAAAACAAAGCCTGCTGCAGATGGGCAGAGGTCTCCTCCTCCAGAGAGCTTTGTCTGCAAGTACCCTGCAGCAACTAAGCCCCATGTGTTCCACAATGGAAAAAGAAAAAGGCCCTCTAGACTCCCTTCTCAGCCCTGCTTTAAATCTTCACCATTTATCAATTCTCACCATGAACATTCCAGAAAAGCCAATGATTTGCAGGGTGCTACTGTCAGAGAGAAAGAAAGATGTCCTCGGTCACCTATACAAGAAGAGAAAAGTATTAATCTTTAAGTAGAAAAAAATTATCTTTTCCCTTTAATCTGCTGGGGGTCAGAAACCAAGGGGATATCCTAACATTGGCCAAAAAATAGCCAAATAGGGAGAAAAAAATGCTCATGTCTGCAATGAAAGGCAAAACATAGTGAAACCATAGAATTCTTGTGTCAACAGATAACACAACAGCTATCGCAGCCTGTTGCACTTTCCTCTCTAAATATACATCAAAAAAGTCAGACGAGACTGTAGGGTTTAATGAATCTGTAGAGACACGTCCATATACCAGCCTTACACGGCTTCACTGCTGAATTTAGGTTTTAATACTCCCATGATGCACAAAGAAAACTGTGACAAGAAAGGGAGCCAGCTTCACAAATAGAATATATGCTTGCCTAATGGTGGAAAAACACACAATATTTCTGGAGGCCAAGAAGGTCTCAGGTCCTCCAGAAGGGCTGATTAGGTTTCAAATAAAACGAAAAATGTGTAGTTTCTTCTACGGATTTGACGGTTGAGGACAAAAAGTAGTGATGAAAATTGTTTTAGCTCAGATGGAAATCAGATACAACCTTCAACAGGTATCATGTCTAGCTCAAAGATGCACCTCACCAGAGTGAACCACCAAAAGCAGTGAAGGGCACAACAGAACGAAGTCCTTCCAACCTATTAGCAGAGGAAAATGTGATGAAGAAACCCCATTTCTAAGGTTAGGCAGGTAAGGCATCTGATGACAGAGTGGTTCAAAAAATATCACAATTATCTCAATGAAAGTAAAGAGACCTAATCCTGTAAAATACTGTATAAAGCACTGTGTTGTGCCTTAAACATAGAAATGACTGAGCTGGAGAATACTTCAAATCCCAAGATGTATGCTTCAAGTGCCACACAGTCAACACCAACTTTTTTTTTTTTTTTTTTTTTTTTTTTTTTTTTTAAGAGCTGGATGACAGTGGGCCATAGGAAAGTAGAACTAGACTGAGAGGCAGAAGCAATGGATCACTGACTTCTAGCTTAAGCAGCACCTGGCCTGGGTTATGCTGGAGCTATAAGAATGACAGGGTATCTCTCTTGATCTTATGGATCACCATGGAAACCAGAGAAAGAAAAGAAAAATCAGTATCAGAGCATTTATGACCACCGCCAACGGATGTCTTGTGCAGACGTTTGGAACCTTTTGATTTTTTCAAGATGTCTTCAAGTACTCCCAATTTGGCTTTTAAGGTGTTGAAGACAGAATGTAAAGAGACCTAATCCTAAAGTAAAGAGACCTAATCCTGCAAAATAATGTATAAAGCACTGTGTTGTGCCTTTTGGCTTTTAAGGTGTCGAAGACAGAATGCTTTAGCGCCAACTCTCACAGATCTAGCCTCTGATGACTGAGGAAATCCATTATATGCCATTTACTCTTGAGATGTAAATTGCCAAAAATGATGGAATGTATAACTTCTCCCACATAAATATCACCTGAACCTCCTTCCAAGATGCTTTAGTCCTGGCACCACCCTAACAGTGTATGCATGCCATAAGGGAAGGAGTCCCTTCCTTTGAGAGCTTTTTAAGGCAAATGCCTGGTCCTCCTGAAGAAGGATACTTTATCCCATGGTTCCCATGGTTCCTGCTACATACTGTGTGGCACACACAGTATGTAGCAGAAAATAACTGTTATAACAATGACGGTCTCAAAATAAATACCAACATACCTAGATATACTGTGTTTTTTCTTATTCATTGCAACTTTCTTTTCTAAAAACATCTGTTCTTTCAAAACTTCCTTTATGCTGGCAGATTTGGGCTTCACATCTTTGGAAGACTGGTGTTCAGCACCTGACTTTCCTAAAAAAATAAAAAATAAACAATAACTAAAGTAGGCAACAAAACAATTAGGAATATTCTATAAACCACAAGTAAGATCATGACACTTATCACAAGTCTAAATAAGCAAGACAGGTTAATGATCTACAAGGGACAAATATATTTCCATTGATTTAAAGGAGGCTTTTAACCACTTGAATGACAAATGCTTCACTATGCGTCGGAGACAGTTCCAGCATTCACTGGGTTAAACAATCAATGGTAAATTATTTGTCCACAATGGTAACTTATTTGTCCACTATGGTGCAGTTGGTTTGGTCCAAAAGCAAGTCAGTTCTTTTTAGTACATGAGCATCTGTGCTAGAGAAAACACCCGAGTCAACATAATGATTCACATAGAATATCATGTAGTGTTTTATAAAATATGTTACTGTACATAGCATGTATATAACAGGGGATATGTCAGTGGGAATTTTTATTTGTTCAATATAGTGCATTTGGTTTGCTCCAATTCTTCTTTGTCCAGTCTTTTTGAGTGCAGCTGACATCGTCCAAAATTTCATGGCATTCATTTGGCTTTTTGGAAGTTTGGGGTGCCCATGGGCACTAAACAGAAGATCCAGTGCTGGATCTAACAGAGACACCAAGATGGATCCTCTGTGCCCATCTGGTGATGTTACTACACATGATTATAACTAGATGGGGACAACCACCAAGTTCCAAAGACTCCACCATAGAAAAGGAAGGGGGGGGGGTCATTAGACATCATATCTCAGCCCCCACCTTCCAAGATGTCACTTTTGTATGTGTGGGTTCTCCTTTTATCTGTGATGACTTCATGTGCATCAATGACTTGGCATGAATTTTCCCCACAGAACCAAAGTGATCTAGGAGGAATGGGGTGGGGCTGAATAGGAGACCCCATCTCATCCATCATTACTTGTTGGAAGGAAATAAGAAAAATGGTACTGATTTTGGGGTTCTTGTTAAGTGATCATTTGATTATCTGGCATGAAAAAAAGAGAGAACAGCACTCTCTAATTTGAAAGAGTGGAACAGTCAAAATATGTTCCATGCCCTTCTGGACCATTTTCAGGTCGCCCATTAACTGTCCAATATTTTATCTCAATGGTCTAAGATAACAGCCTTTCTGAGCACAAGAGCTTTGGCCAATAATCCTAATCAAATAACTGATGTTAGCTCGTACCTCTCAGTACAAAACAGAGATAAAATAAATGTAAACTGGACAATTTATATACATGCTAAAAAGCAAGTTTAGGATTATAATTTATGGATGTAACGAATAATTTTTATATATGCAAGCTGCAGTATCTGAAAATTAAAGGGACTTCAACATCTTCTAATGAGGATACCCCTATTAATATAAGTAGTGATGCATTATGGAGGTGTCTTAAGTTTTCTGGTGGGCTCTGCGGGGTGATAGAGACCACCAGCCGAAACCCTTCAGCCAATGTCTTCCTGGGAGATGGACGGCCATTTAAAACACTGCCGCTGTACTATTTGAAAAAGTGACGTGCTCCTGCACGTACAGTTACTTCCTATGATAAATCCATAGTTACACATGGGTCACACAGATGCCGGCATCATGCAGAAGAGGCCATCTAGAGAACAAGGAGCACCCCAAAAAACTTTAGGCACCTTTGTTAGAAGGTGTAAAGTTGCATCAACCCATTTCCTTTTTTGGTGTTTTATTCCTTTAAGTGGAAAAAAGGCCATTGCAGCTGGAAAACACACATAAACTGGCTCAAGAGGAGTGACTAAAAAAAAAGGATTAAACCCTTAGAGGGGCATACTATAGCTCTTCTCTTGTAGGGGAAAGTGTAGTCCTGCTGGGAGATACTTCAATCAAACATTATTACAGTGCAACCCTGCACTTATTCCTGATAACTTTAACTTTTTTTGTTGCCATGTTGTCAGGTGGCTCCATTGTGATTACGAACTAAAGGTTTAATCTGCTATGCATAGCTCTCTATAACCAGCAATAACAACACTGACAACTAGGGATCTGCACCCCCAAAAGAAAAATATATACAAAATGTTAACAGATTTACATGTAAACATTTTACAGAGGAAGTACCCTAGTTTTATTCGGCAGTTATAACTCTGCAGTGTATAGTTTATTGGGATACCGGTCAACAGTCCCTTTCTCTTTTTGAATGGTTTATCAGACTGCGAAAGGGATAGTAATACTTAAAATGTAAAAAAAAAAATATGTTGTAAGGTTTATCCCCCTGAGTAAAACAAGAGTGCTCCCACTGCTGAAAGGTGTTTCATTCAAAAGTTATTAATTTTCAAAGTTTAATTTTTTAGGTGCAATATCACAGTGGCCTGAAATTTTACAGTGGCGCTGTTGCTACATGATCCTATGGACAGCTCTGGTCCCAGGACCATAAATCTCCATAGGATGGTGTAGTAACAGCGCCACTGTACAATTTCAGGCCACTGTGATATTGCACCTAAAAAATTCAAGTTTGAAAATTAATAACTTTTGAATGAAACACCTTTCAGCAGTGGGAGTACTCTTGTTTTACTCAGGGGGATAAACCCTACAACATATTTTTTTTTACATTTTAAGTATTACTATCCCTTTAAGAGCAAAAATGTAACAAAGAGAGACAAAAAGGAAATCCTTACCTTGACTCTTCGCTTTTGAAATCTTTGTTTTCTCTGCTGCTTTCTGCTTACGCTTCTCTTCCAGTCTCTCCCTTTTCATTTGTCTTCTCCACAATCTATCTTCTTTCTCTTTAGCCTGAAAACAGAAGCTTAGTCAAATACATCAGACCCCAGCTGGCATTCCCAGAGTACAAAAATTGAGAAAACATTCACAAACTGAATGTGTGTATACTTTTATCTATGGCATAGACAGGGACTTTGTGTATTTTCATAGGGAACGAACACCAATAGTGTTTTATCATCAGGCACGTCAATCTACGTTGTATTTAATAGGAAGCTTTTTGCGGATGCTTCTGAAACATGCCCCTATGTGTAAGAATCCATCTTATAATAGGAGGTGTCAGAATGTTATTTTACACTGACTAACAAAATAGAAGTGTCTTACAATAAACTCACAACAGACTGCCGGCGCTGCTCCACGGTCATTTCATCATCAGAATCACTGTGGTATTTAGAATACAGATATGGTTTGTGCACATAGGACTGGCGAACAGATTTGGTCTTTCCGTCACTTTGTTCTGTCTCCGATTCAGGTTTGTCATCTAAGTTAAAAAGTGCATGAATTTATTAGGTAAAGTGGACCTGACACCTACCAGCTTTTAGTTTCATTAAATGTGTTTATTAAAACAGCATGTGCCTTTTGTTATTGATATTTTTTTTTATTTAGCACTTTGGTAAACTAATTTCAGAAGAGCTTTGTTCTCTGACTGTCACATAAAGGTATGTAATGAATCACTCACATCAAGAGAAACACCTCTCACTGCCTTCTTAGCATTGTAATCAACTGCCACCAGAGAGAGGGGGCTAATGAATGGATGGGAATAATCATGCACATCCTCTGAGAGGAGGATCCAGAAAAGGGGCAGAGGTCCTCTTAATGAACGTTAACACTATGGAACCAGAGGGGTTGTGGGTGCAAAACACTGAATTCTGGTCCTTATACAGACAACATGGACTTATCATCATAAGATAAAGTCAGTTAATTTTAACGATTAACAACCCTTTGAGTGTCAGAGGGGTATGCAACTCATTGCAAAGCAATGTGTTGCCTACCCCCTGGCATTCAAAGAATTAAACCTCCTATATGATGTACCAACTATTTGTCTGGATTATAATCGTTTCGGAGAAATTAAACTTTGTTGGTAGCTCAGTGTGGCCCATTATGCTAGTTTCAGTGGAGGGCCAACATTACCATATATTGGACTGTGAGTGAATCTACACAGAGACCACATATTCGGTACATTTTTAACCCACTGAGTGCCAGAGAGGTATTCAACACACTGCAAAACAATGGGGTGCCTATCCCTCTGGTCCACAAAGATTTAATAGAATAGCGAGCAGTAAGTTTGGCCTTCACCAGAACAAATTAACAAAACAAAAATAACAAAACCTTGTCTGAAAGTGAAATCTTCTCTAAAACGTAAGAGTACTATTTTACAAGACCTAAAAGGAACCTTTCAGACAGGCAACGATCATCTCTCATGAACTCACCTAAGTCCAACATGCTGCATGTTTTACTGCATTCACGCAGGAACTTACTAAAGATGCAGCAGGGAAGATCTGCAATAGACTATGGAGCCTCCAGCAGATCTTTCATTAGTTAAACTGGAGGTTATGATGCTCGTTATCAACTTCCAAATAATGGTTAACAAGTGTGGGTGTTAACCGACAATAAATGTCTGGTACTCATGTAGACCGTCCACTAGCCATGCCCATACCAACAACAGGGTCAGAGGAAGGCAAGAGAAAGGACCATTTAGTACATGGCAAGCAAAGTGCAGCAGGGTGCTTCTACAGTTCTGCCAGTCCTGTGAAAGAACCCTTATGGAGCTTGAATTAAAAAAAAAAAAAAAATGAAAAAAAAAAAATAAAATAAAAAATAAAAAAGTCGTGGTAAAACAACTGCACATTTGAATTAAAAAGTCACATATATGAAACAGGATTTCTCTCTAGTATATACAGTTCAGTTGTCTGGCTCAAGCATGCACAATAATGCTTGCAAGTGGAGGATTAATGCTGACTAAGGAACATTTATCCCTTGGAAATGGAGAGACACATGACTCAGGCTGACTGAATAACTCTTAACCCATGACGGTAATATGGTCACAGATATCCAAGGTATAGGAAAGGCATCCTGCACCCTTGATGTCAGAAACCCACATATTAAAATGTCTGTGTGAAACTAACTCACGCAATAAACAGAATTTGTTATAGTTTACCTGTAAAATGGACTTAAACCCTTGGGTGCTGAGACATATACAGAATAGCACCATCTCTGTGAGGATGACAAATATGGAACAAAGAAATGCCCATACAAAGAGCATATATAATCCAAGGAGTGATCCAGTTACACTTACCCCTTGGATAATGAACAGTATATATACACAGTAGTGCCAAAAAGGTAAACCAGAGTAAGCCAGGGTAACCGTTACACCCTGGATGACAGCAATTCAGCATGTCAAAAGCAATGCAGATGTTTGCCCAATACACCAAGCAAGAGGCAGTGCAGGAAGGTTGCAGTCATCTAGCCACCCACGAGCACAAGGGCCTGAGCCAATCATTAATATTCTGAAGCTATATTCATTCTCAATGAGCCACTGGCTTAGACAGAGAAAGAGACGGGGTCTGGGTATCAGAAAGTGGAGAAGCCACATGAAAGACTGTAGTTCTACTATGAGGTCTATATGAGGGACCTCTGTGCGGCCCTCATGTAGGTTCAAAACAAATTTGCACCACTGACTCCCATCTGTACCAAGTTCAGTGGGGGAGGGGGGATCACTGTGCAACAAGACAAACCACTCAGTACAATGGGATGGGCCATAGGGTGAACAAGATCACATAATAAAAATACTGATTTCTCCAATAAAACCCTGCTCTCTGACAGAATCTAATTAACATTTACCCTTTTTGGGTAGACAGGGACTGACACCCAACCAACAGAGTAAGGAGGGTATACGCACAGCACTCCCTCATTATCCCACTGCAGCTCCCATAGAGATGGGCTGGGTAGCTGCCCCACAGAGAGGATGCATTATAACCTCCTTGAGGTCACATTAAAAACAGACAAGAAGCAGAGCTAGGGTTAAGCATGGCTAAGGGTGAGAGGCCGTTTCTCCAAATCAGTGCTTCTCAACCTACTTATTTCATGGCACTCCTAACATGAAACCTGTAGTTTTAACAGCACCCCTAACAATTTAAAAGGTATTTGTTAAGGACCTAATGAAGGGAACAAATACAAAAAAAATTCTTCTAAGGTCTCAATCAGAATGAAATATACAAGCACATTGTGCACCACAATTTCCTTAACCCCTTTACGCGGTACATTCAGATAATAGCAAGTTGCCATGCATTCATTAAATGCATGGCGACTAGCTTGAAAATAGATGTCTTACCATAAAGAAATAGATTTGTGTAAAGGAATCCATCCCATTTCGGGACTGACGGGCAGGTTAGTGCGGTCTGTGCTCCTGTGATGTCAGTCCCTTCCGGTGACCATATGGTGCAAAGCAGTCTACTCAATGGAGACTGGGACTGACGGCGAAGGCACACAGACAAGATGTCTGCACTCTAGCCTGGGTTCCGGTCCCTAAACGGGACAGATTCCTTTAGACACATCTATTTTTTACGGTATGACATCTATTTTCAAGCTAGTCGCCATACATTTAATGAATGCACACGACTTGCTATTATCTGAAAGTTCCGCTTTAAGAGACAATGCAGTCCAGGGGTGGGGCGCTCTAGAGGAACACAGCACTTTTTCCCCAACGCTGTGTTCGGTGACCACAGAGCAGCATGCAGCCACACTGTGATCATATAATTCAATGATGTGCCAGGACCGACACTGGTCCTTAACGTCTGGACAGGCATGACGATCTTGGCAAGTCACCGGTCATTAAGGGGTTTTATATGAATTTAAAATGTAATATTTACATTTTTATCAAAATATTCATAGATAAAAAAAGGCACCCAAGCTTGTGCCTGTGGAACACCAAAATGCCATGGCACCCTGGTCGAGAACTACTGGCTGCTATTGGAAGGAGCTTAACCTCATTTTCCCCAGTGTCCCCCACAGGAAATAAGAGAAAACATTAAAAGCCCTAAAATATAATCCTAAACTTATTTATTTTTTTAATGCAGGCGCAGCCTGTGCCGTTCAAACATCTGGTTAATTGTGTTTGTGCTACTTTTAACAAGAATCAGGAACTACGGCAGTTAATATATTGGCTTTAATAACCAATGCACTTTTCTATTCAGAAAGTAAGTTACCTTTTACAGACACTTGTGCACAATCACTTCAGACACCAATCAAGATTTCTATGGTAATGGGAGCAAGTACATCCCACAAAAGGCAAGAATGGGCAGCCCCACAGAATACATGTAAGATTACATTTTAGGTCTCAGAAAGCAAACAGGAAATTTAGCATGAAGTACAAGTTACTGAAGTGTGTAACAACTAATTTTTAGGTGTTTGGGTTTAGGTGTTTCAACCCTGGTGCTGAAATATTTCAAGTGGAACTTTCACCAGATTAACATTGTGCTGCAAATGATAATTACATTAGCAATATGCACAGACTTGGTTTTATTCTCAAGAATAATTGCTGCATTAACGGAAAATAGAATCTTTTTTGTGCAGGCAGACACCAAGTGGGATCTTGCTACAGAGAGCGCCTGCGATCTCAGTCCCTTCCAGTGCCTTTTGGTACAAAGGCATTCAACTCCCCAATCATGGAGGTGAAGGGGAGGGACAGCTCAGACGCAGCAATGCCAGCTCTGCAAGATGTCTGTGCTGTTCCCCACTGGCTGTCTGCTTAAAAGGTTCTATTTTTCGTTAATGCAGCAATTATTCCTGAAAATAAAACTAAGTCTGTGCATATTGCTAACTAGATTTAAAGCCCTGTACACGGGCCACAGTGCCACCCAGAAACCTCGGCTGGAGCCTCTATTTTCACTGGCGGTGCTGCAGTCATGTGCAGTATTGACTGCCCAAACATGCTGCGGCCGATACGGAGTGGGGTGCTCCAAATTCAGACCGTAGTCTTCTCTGCACACCTTCCATGGACCTAGCGGTCCCTTCTGAATTTGGAGCGTCCTGCTCCGTATCAGCCGCGTTGCGTTCGGGCAGTCTGTATTGCGCATGACCGCAGTGGCAGCAGAGTGGGCAGTCTACTGGGCAAGACTGCAGGGCACGCACCAGTCTCTACTGCGCAAGACTGCTTCTGACAAACATCCTAGTGAATTATAATATAGGATGTAATTATCATTTGCAGCACTGTATTAATCTGGTGAAAGTTCCTCTTTAAGTCTTACAGAAGTTCATGAAATCCAAAGCAATGTATAAAAGCAATATCTGTAATTGGAAAACCAACTGATTTGTGCACCCTCTTTCTTTTACCATCGGACGTAATTTCTCCTTCTTCGGTACTATCTGAAACTTTATCTTCTTCTTCACTTTCTTCATCAAAAGAAGACAAGTCACTAGTATGGACAGAGCTGACTGTCATGTCTGTATAAGCATCCACATCAGAATCCACAGAGAGACTCTCTAAAAATAAAAAGCAAAATCATATAAACTTGCTGATCAGTACTTGAATTTGGACATTATCATTATTATTACAACTCCAATCATCCTCAAAACAATAATGCAAATTGTTCAAGACTCATAAATCCATGATTACTGTAGTAAACGGGAACTAAACTTACAGAAAAGTGGCTCTTAACCCTTTGAGTGCCAGAGGGGTATGCGAAGCAATGCTCTGTATACCCCTCTGGCACTCAAAGGGTTAATTTCTATTACATAAAGGACCATGTTTATAAAAGCAAACTGGAGTTTTTCTGGAGTAAGCCAACTGCACCATAGGGGCCAAATAAAAATGTCTACATTCCCATGCAACTGAAGAGAGCTTTTTAACCCAATGAATTCTAGAGAAGTCTCCAATACATTGTGAAGCAATGCACTGGAGACCACTCTAGCATTCAAGGGGTTAAAAGCCCAATTTTTATTTGTTCCCTATGGTGCAGCTGGTTTACTCCAGAATAACTCCAGTTTGCTTTTATAGATATGGGCCTTAGAGACTTACTATTCATGCTAAAGATCTGCAGTTTTAATTCCCTCCTCCCACCCTTATGGTGCAGTTGGTTTGCTCCAGACTTGCACCTTTTTAGTTTAGGAGTAAGAAATCCTTAAAGCAAAAGCTGTAGAGTATATGTATATTAATATTGCAATGCTTTAACTTGAAACACTAGATATTTAAAGTGGAACTTTCACTCAAATTAAAGTTCCTCCCCAAATCATTATGCTCACAGCAATAGGCGTATCCTGAACAAGTCCAACATTATTGAGAAAACCTACTTGTTCTGAGGAGCACAGGCAGGCACCATCACTGACATTTTGCTGTCCGTTCCAGTCTCCTCTAGGATTGGTGAGGAGGAGTTGCACTGCACTGTAAGGTACAGGAAGGGACTGATGGAGTTAGCGCACAGACTCCACTACTTCAAGATGCCTGCCTCCGAGTCTCGGATCAAGTAGAATTTCTCAGTAATGCCTGACGTACTCAGGATAATACTAGTACTGATATGTGTATCACTATGAGCATAACGATTTGAGAGGCACTTTAATTTGAGGGATAGTTCTGCTTTAAAGCAATAGTAATACCTTAAATGTAAAACTTGTAGGGTTTATCTCCCTGAGATAAACAAGGGTACTCCCACTGAGGAGAGGTTTTTTTTTTTGTTTTTTTTTTATTCAAAAGTTATTACAGCATAAACTTGAATTTTTTTAGGTGCAGTATCACAGTGGCTTGAAATTGTACAGTGGCCAGAGTGGATTAAAATCAATGATTTTGGGGGGGTGGCTGACCGTCGAGAAGAATGGCCGCTTGATCTCGGAGCTCCGCTACTTCCCTGGTCTTGCCTTGTAATTAGCACACCTTTAGCTATTATGGTTCGCGGGAAGAGGGGACCTGTTGCACTCTCCACCTCTGGGGGCAAGGGGAAGACCCCCACTTCATCGCTAAGAGCCTTCTTCCAGTCTCAGGCTTCGGAAGTTTCCCCGATGGCGGGGGATGAAACTGTGGCCTCTCCGGCCTGTTCTCACTCTACAGAGGACGACGCATTGGATCGCTCCCCGGAGGTCTTATGTGACAGTGATCCTCAGATCTCGGGACATACTATTTTCTCCTCTGCACTGTGGAGGACTGATTTTCAGACGCTCATCCAGGAAATTAAAACTACAGTCCAGGACGAGGTCTCTAAACTGCGTAAAGATCTGAAGGGCCTGGAGAAGCGAGTGGCGGCACATGAAGAGGCCTCTGGTCTACATTCTTGCAAGCTTCAGGTTGTTTCTCAGATCTCAGCTCGTCATTCTATCTATTTGGCAGAATACCGACGGCGGATCAAGGATCTGGACAACCGGGGCAGACGCAATAACATCCGCGTACGCGGTTTTCCTGAGGCCCAGGCTGGTGAGATTGAAGATATACCCCAACTCCTACTTACCGTTTTCAATGCCATGCTGGGCCGCCCACCGGATTCCCCTATTGCACTAGTTCGGGCCCATCGAGCCCTGCGCCCTAGAGGCCCTCCTGAGAGCCCCCCCCCCCCCCCGAAATATTGTTTGCTGCTTGGTGGACTTTACCTTGAAGGAGCTGATTATGCGGAGGGCAAGAGAACTGGGCTCGTGGTCCCACGAAGGACATGCCATAACCTTTTTCCAGGACCTATCGGACTTGACGTTACAGGCGCGGCGCGCCTTGAGACACCTGACATCTTTGCTTCAGCAACGAAATATTCGCTATTATTGGGGCCACCCCTTTGCCTTAACGGTCCGAATGGGTGACGATTCCTTCACATTGCAGTATTTTCATGAACTCCCTGGCTTTCTGGAGGACTTGGGATTCCCGGACCTACAGATCCGTGACTGGAGCGTCCCTGAACAGAGGGGACCCCTTGGGCGGAGGAATAGACGTGGGGCTCGGGACGGTCCGGGCCGATCCAGTCTCCCACTGCTCCCCGAGGTCAGAGGGTTGTTGAGATAGAGGAATGACTGTTTCTGCTACTGTACTGCTTTTGATAGCCCACATGGCTATCCATCTGGCCATTGGCTTGACTTACACATGCTACTGTATGCTGAGACTCATGTTTATGTTTTTGCTCTTGACATTCCCAATGTATGTTTTCAATTGCACTTGCTCCTTGTTTTTCTCCCCTTCTCCTTCCTTCTGTTTATTATATGGTGCACCAATCTTTCTGCTCTGCCTCTCTTGTCCCCCTTTGCCTAACCAACCCCCTCTTTCTCCCCACACAATTTTTTTTTTTTTTTATGCCGCTCCCTGTGCCTCTTTCCATCCCCTCCCCCCCCTTTTTTTTTTTTTTTTTTTTGCCGCTCCCTGTGCCTCTCTCTTTCCATCCCCTCCCCCCCCCCTTTTTTTTTTTCTCACCTTTGTGAGATTCTTTGGGCACTTGACTACATGCTTTGGCCTGTCTCATTAATATGTGCTTATATATTGTTTAATGATTTTTATGTATGTCTTTCACATTGGCTCATGGCGGGTTAGGCGGTCGCCTGGAGATCACTCTCTTTGGGGGAACACTTTTGTCCCCCGACGTATTCTGTCTTAGGCTCTCCTCTTGGGTGGGAGGGAGTGTTTCATGGGAGTAGAGGGGGTTTGTCTTAGCTCGTTGGCTCCTGCCTGACCCGCCTGAGTTTAGCCCTTTTAAACCCTAAATTGTTGTGTTCTGGGGGGGGGGGGGGGGGGAGTAGTGACATCCGTTGCTGCTCTCTTCCCATTGCTTGCGGCAGGGCTGGGCGGTTGGCCTTTATACGTGAATGCTGCTCTTGTTCTATAATTGCACTTTTTGATCCCTGCTATGGTTTGAGTCCCTCTGGAGATTTTGGGGATTCAGATGAGGGCAGGGCTCCTTGTCCTTCTTGGAGTTGGAACTGTTGTGGGGGTCTTGGGTTGGGGGGAATGGGAGAACGAGGGATTAGTTCCCTGTTCTGCGGAGTTGGTGCCCTTCATTGATGTTAGTGGTTGGGTGATGCTGGTTTTTGGCCCAATACTATGATTATTGCCTTCACTGGCTCCGTTCAAGCTTCCTAGTAGCTTTCTACTGACTCATGTGCATTTCTGTAGACCTTATAGGGAGGTAGTACACTCTACTTTAGCGTCTTTTCTCTTTCTTAAGTCCGTTATTGTTTTTGTTAGATTTTTGCACATCTTCTTTGGGTTGACTCTCCCCCGTGTACCGGAGCTCACTCTTCATTTGGTGGGGCTGCTGTTCCCCTTCATCCGGGTGATGGTGATCAGCCTCCCTTTACCGAATTGTGCTCCAATACAATTATTTATCTGTTGATATCCCTGTGTGTGTGTTTTTTGTGCCTGTGGTGTGTGTCCCCCCCCTCTTTCCCCCCCCCTTTTTTTTCCCTTCCTCTCAGCTCACCCATTGTCCCCATGGCGGGTGGCTCCTCGTTTGTCCCATCAGACCTTCGAGTCTTCACCCTTAATGCTAAGGGACTGAATGTCCCTGAAAAAAGGTCACATCTCCTACGTGAACTTCGTACCCTTCGTGCTTCTGTTGCCTTCATTCAGGAAACACATTTTCGCGGCTCTTCCCTTCCCCATTTGATATCTAGGGAATACCCCCTTTGCTATTGTAGCTCTGACCCTTCTGTTAAACGTAAGGGTACGGCTATCCTTCTTTCACGGCATCTGCCCTTTGTTGAGGAGGGATGTCTTCGAGATTCCGAGGGGCGATATGTTTTTCTCAAGGGCAAAATCGCTGATACTACATACACCTTTGCTTTGCTTTATCTGCCGAATGTACGACAACACGTTCATCTTGCCGCAATGCTTGCGACTCTCCGTGATTTTCAGGAGGGCTTCACAATCTTAGGTGGTGATTTTAATATCGCCTTGGATCCGGCTTTGGATACTTCTTCGGGTTCCTCTAGCATGCCACGGTTTGTGCTACGGAAAATTAAAAAGTTGCTGTTTGACCATCAGTTGGTAGATTGTTGGAGGGCTTTGCACCCAGAGGACAGAGACTACAGCTTCTATTCGGCGCCTCATAATCGCTACTCACGTATCGATTATGTCTTTGTATCTCATTATCACTTACCTCTACTCCGTTCCGCTTCTTATGGAGTCCTGTCGTGGACCGATCATGCTCCACTTCGGGTCTCCTTTACTTCTCCTCTTACTCGCCCTGCTCATTGTTCTTGGAAGCTTAACGAATCCCTACTATCACAAGAGAGTGTTCGTGAATCGACAAGGACACTCCTGACTGACTACTTCTCAGACAACATTTCGGAAGAGGTGGCTGAGTTGACAGTTTGGGAGGCCCATAAGTGTGTGGTTCGGGGCCATCTGCACAAACTGTCTTCAGAGGCTAAGAGGGAACGCTTGCGTAAGCTTCGCGACCTTTATACGCAAATTGTCTCTCTGGAGAGATCACATAAACAATGCCAGAGACCGGAGGTTCTACAGCAGCTTTTGACATTGAGGCGTGAATTGGCGTCCATCCTTGCACATCAAGCCCATCTTCACTTTCGGAAACTGAAGGCCCTATTCTATGAACATGGTGATAAGCCAGGGAAGTATTTGGCCAGGGCTTTACGTCGATGTCGGCGACTTACATATATTTCTATAATTAAGAGTCCTAGGGGACTTACACACCTTCTTCCTTCAGACATTGCATCTGAATTTGTCTCTTATTTTTCTGATCTCTATAATTTGAGGCGGACACCCGCTGATTCGACTCTCCCAGTCAAGGTGTCGGCTTACGTAGGTCGCCATCTACATCTTTGATTGAGGCTTGAAGATTCGGAGCTCTTGGAGCGCCCGATTTCCTTGACAGAGCTGGCCCTGGCCATACGGGACTCTAAAGCCGGGAAATGTCCGGGTCCAGATGGACTCCCGCTTCTCTACTATAAGCAATTTCAGGAGATCTTGGGTCCTCGCTTGGTCTCTGCTCTCAACTCAATATTGGAGGGTTGTGCGATTCATCCACACACCCTATCTGCCACGATTTCCCTCATCCCAAAGGAGGGTAAAGATCCTGAGGTTTGTAGTAGTTATCGACCCATTTCCCTCTTGAATGCGGACTTAAAGCTGTTCGAGGATTTTGGCCTCTCGTCTGGCCCCTTTTGTGCCTCATTCGGTTCACCCGGATCAGGCGGGCTTTGTTCAGGGGCGGGAGTCCAGGGACTGTACTATCCGTGCATTGAATTTGATACAGTGGGCTCGGGGCTCAACTACTCAGTTGGTTCTTTTGCCAACGGATGCGGAGAAGGCCTTCGATCGCCTGGATTGGAATTTTATGCTCGAAGTCTTGAAGCAAATTGGCCTTGGTCCCCACCTGCTTGCTTGGGTGTCGTCCCTGTACTCTCGCCCCTATGCTAGGGTTCAAGTCAATGGTGCTCTGTCGGAGTCTTTCCATATCTCTAATGGAACGCGGCAGGGATGTCCCCTCTCAACGCTGTTATTTATTTTGGCCCTCGAACCTTTTCTAGAAGTAGTTCGAACTAATACTGATATTCGGGGCCTCCTGGTGCAGGGTACTCATCATAAGGTTTTGGGTTGTGCCGACGACCTATTGTTTCCGATTACTTGCCCTAGGCTGTCTATACTGGTCTTGCTCCGGGAATTTCGGGAGTATTGCGAGTTGGCGAATTTTAAGCTAAACCCCTCTAAGTTGGAAATTTTGAATATCAACTTGCCGGCCTCAGAGGTACAGTCCTTGTCAGCCTCTTTCCCTTTTAAATGGTGCCGTGATCGGCTTCAATATTTGGGAGTGTTCTTCGTCAGTGACTTATCTCGCCTTTATTCTTTCAATTTCCTTCCGTTTCTATCCTCCTTACGCTCAGAGCTCCGGGCTTGGACCCAACTGTATGTTTCATGGTTTGGTCGTATCAATGCCCTGAAAATGAATGTTCTTCCTCGCCTGCTTTACCTTTTTCAGACCCTACCAATTTGTATTCCCTTGGCATTCTTCACCTCTCTTCGATCCTTACGGTTAAAGTTTTTGTGGGCTCGGAGACGATCTCGCCTTAGCTATCACGTTCTTCAGCGTCCTAAATCTTTTGGTGGCATGGCATTACCCTGTCCACGTACTTATTATTGTGCATGTCATTTACAGTGTATTATGGAGTGGACGTTTCACCCACCTCAGAAGCTTTGGATCGACCTAGAGGGTGCTACTTTAGACGTTTCCCTACGGGTCCTGCCTTGGCTATCGCCTTCCCATGCTAGGTCACTTTCTAGAAATCAGACTCTGGTTTCTGCTATAGTTGCTACTTTTCATGGTATGCTTTGCCATTTTCGACTCACTACTTTCCCGTCCCCGCGTACGCTGCTACGTCAGAACCCTGATTTTCCACCTGGTCAAGACTCGGGCTCCTTTTTGGGTTCCTCACAGGATGAGTTTCCGTGACTTTCGTCGTTTTTGGGAGAGACGGGTGAACTTCGTTCCCTGCAAGACATTTTGCCTTATAGGGTACTGACGGCCCTTGACTGCTTTCATTATAGCCAGCTGAAATCATTTGTTCGCTCTCTTCCGCAATCTCGGAATTTGCTCCGACCCTGGACTCCCTTTGAGGAGTTGTGATTGGGAGAGGCACTTCCTTCTCATAGTGTCTCGATACTCTATCGTTTGCTCCTCTCTCTGTGATTTGTCCCTTCCTGCTTTCACTCGGAAGTGGGAGGTCTCTCTGCAATCTACGTTTAGTGATGCTCAGCGGAAAAAGATCTTTGAACTGACCCATAAACGTTCCTTGTCTACTAAGGCCCAGGAGACGTCTTATAAATTACTCACCCATTGGTACCACACCACGGCGCTTTTGCATTCTTTTTCCCCTGGGACTCCGGATATTTGTTGGCGTTGTAATGCTGCCTCTGGTACCTTGCTCCACATTTGGTGGGATTGTCCTCTCATCATTCCTTTTTGGTCCCAAATCCATGCACTTTTGGGGAAGTTTTCTGACTCCCCTCCTCCTTTCCTTCCAGCTCCTCTTTTGCTCCATCACACCTCTACCTATTGCGGTTTATAAGAAATCGGTGATCAGATACTTGCTGAATTAAGCTAAAGCTCTTATCCCTTTACACTGGGGTAAGCAGTCACCTCCGACGATTCCGTAGTGGATTGCCAGAGTTGAGGCCACGCGTGGCCTTGAGGAGCTCGCTTTGACGGCCGAAGGTCAAAGAGACCGATACATTGCTACTTGGTTGCCTTGGATGTTGTTTCTCGAGGCCCCAGAGACGCGGGTTTATTTAGATCAAACTGTTTCATGACTCACGTGGCCACTCTGTCTGTGATAGTCCTTGGACTTCTTGGTTGGGACACCCTGGTGTTGGGACGGTGATGAGTTGACCCCTCCCTCCTCCCCCCCCCTTTTTTTTTTTTTTTTTGTCTGTGTCTACCCTTCCCTTCTTTTGTTGTCTTCTGTTTTTCTCTCCTGTTTTAACACTTTTTACTCCTGGGGACTCTGGGACTTCCCTTCTCTGACTCTCATTTTTGTGGAGCCTGGAGGGGATGATGGACGGGGTTCCTGAGCTCTGAACGAAGCCTTTGGGCCTTTGTTCTGTAGGTTTTATACATCTCGTTTATTCATGTTTTATATTGACCGTACCTATGATGTTACCGCTTGCCCTCAAAATGTGAGATATTTTGAGTCATTATTTCTCTTTGTTTATTCTTCTTTTAATTGTACATTGTGGTGTATTTGTTGCTGTATTTTCTTCCCTTTGTCTTTTCTTTCATTTGTCTTTGTAATATTGAAAAACGTCAATAAATCTCAAGTTATAAAAAAAAAAAAATCAATGATTTCAATTATAAAAAAGTTCTCTTAAATCAGATTTTTTTTAAATTTAAAATCAAATTTATTTTAATGAAATGCTTTTGGAGGAAAAATCCATTTAAAGATTGTTTTCTATTCAAGATGCATTATAGTTCAAAGGTTATTCAGCATGAAATAGCGCTTAGTTATGTAGCATGAGGCTGTATGGTCAATGCAAGATTTACATTTTTGCTAAACTAATTCAATTAATCCCATTGTTGTTCTGCAAATCTATGTACAAACAATGAACACATTAACTTAAGTGCTAGGTTTCTTTTTTTTTTTTTTTTTTTTTTTTTTTATTATTTCTTTTTATTTTCATCTTTTTGACACTTACAAAACATAAAAATATCGCATTACAATGTCATATATTCCACAACACTTTAACCAAATCAAAGCCATCTTCCCTCATACATTCTACCACCTCACATAAAAACAGTGCGGATATTAGGTTTAAACCTGACCCCACTCGATCAGGATGGGGGGGAATAAAAGCAAAGAGATTCACGAGGACCATTACCAAACCAGCTGCTTCCATTTGTCCCACATCTTATCATATACCCCCAGAATATTACAATCAGACTTTTTATAAAAATGTTTTTCTGAAAGCAATTGAAACTCTATTTGCTGTTTTATCTCCTCCGAAGAGGGGACTATCTGTTTTCTCCAATACCTAGCCAAACACATCTTAATTCCTACCAAAATGTGTACCATCAAACATCTATTAACTTTCCCCACAGTCGACATACCCATGTGAAACAAAAAAGTCTGAGGTAACAATGCATAATTAGAACCAGACAATTGTTCGAATATACGTCTCGTTCCAACCTTTATGCACCGTAGCTCAGAGCATTCCCACCAAATGTGTATCTGTGTACCCGCCACCCTCTGGCAGCGCCAACAATAAGCTGACAATCCAGGATGGTACCTAGCTAATCTAACCGGGACCAAGTACCATCTGTGAAGCAGTTTATAATATTGTTCACACAGAGTAATACAATGGACCACCCGTCTCGTAAATACCGCTGCTCTGTACCAATCCTGAATTGGAAATGACGAACCCAGGTCCTCCTCCCAGCGTAGCACAGCCAGAGTTTTACCTGGAGTCTCCATTCCCCTCATAGCTCTTTTTAACCCAGAAACTATATTTTTATTCCATTGTTGCCGAAAAAGGGCAATTTCCAACTCTGATTCAACCCCCTTATTTTTACTGAGGAATGCTTTTATTCTTAAGTAAACAAACAATTCTGCCACAGGCAATTTATAATTGCACTGTAATTCTGCAAATGTTAATAGTTTACCTTCAGAATAAAGATCCGATACCTCCTTTATTCCGCACGATTCCCACTTAATAAGACTCATATTATCCATATATATAGGCAAAACTGCAATTGGAGTTAATCCTGTAACCACTTTTGTTGAACTTACCATCCCCTTTTTCATTCTAAATTTATAGTACCACCTCACCAGTTTAAAGATAATTTGGTTTTTAATCTTCAACAATGCAAAGTAGTTCTGATCCAACCATATGAAACAGAAGGGGTCATATCCCCTACTCTGTGCCTTCTCAAAATTAACCCATCCCAAATTTTTTCCTCTTTTCGCACTCCAACTCAGTATATGCGAGAGTATACACGCCTCATGCATCTTACTCAAATCCGGATAATCTAAACCATGATGTTTTGTGCTTCGTCTCAACACTTTCCCTGATATCCTAGATTTCTTAGTACCCCAAACATACCTAACTAAAATATTTTCCAATTCCCTGATAATAACCGGAGGAACTGGTATCGGAATTGTTCTAAACAAGAACAAGATTTTTGGCACCATATACGATTTCACTACATTAATACGTCCCAGCCAAGATATCTCCAAACCCTTCCATCGCGTAATATATTCTTTAATATCATCCACTAGCTCTGAATAATTTACAACTAGAGTTTCATGCAAATTCAAACCTATTTTAATTCCCAAGTATTTAATTGTTCTATTTGACCAGACCATATCAACACTTCCCCTCATAACATGGATAGCCTCATTCGTCATAAAAAAGGGAAGTAACTGTGTCTTATTTGCATTCAACTTATAATTGGAGAACTCACTATACCTATCTATTAATTCGAGCTCCAATGGAACCGATTTCATCGGGGCCGAAAGTGATAGCAAAACATCATCTGCATATAATGACACCCGATGATCCTGCAGACCTACTATAATCCCATCTATATCCCTAGATTGTCTTAACATAGCTGCTAAGGGCTCGATCGAAAGAACATATAACAATGGGGCCAGGGGACAACCCTGTCTAGTCCCATTCCGAATTTCAAAGGTGTCAGACCCGATATTAAGGCCCACAATCCTGGCCCTAGGAATCGTATAAAGTGCCAATGTATGATCTACAAATTTGCCCACTATCCCAAATGCCCGCAGAGTTCTGCTCAAAAACCTCCAACTTACTCTATCGAAGGCTTTTTCTGCGTCTAAAGCCATCAAAACCGACGGAGTTTGCCTCCGATATATCTCGTCTACAATGTTCAGAACTCTGCGAGCATTATCCTCTCCAGCTCTCCCTACTACAAACCCCGCCTGGTCCGGATGTACCAACTCAGGTAATACAACATTAAGCCTCTGTGCCAAAATCTTGGAATATATTTTCACATCCGAATTAATAAGCGATATTGGCCTATAACTTGTCACCATCTCCGGATCTTTCCCCTCTTTTAATATTGGGATAATGTCTACCTCCAACATTTCTGCTGGTATAGGCTCTACCCCTACCATTTTATTATAAACTCGTTCCAACAAGGGAAGAATTATTGGATATAATACCTCATAGAAACTTAATGTGAAACCATCCGGACCAGGAGATTTACCCTTCTTTGAAGCTTTAATAGCATCAGCAATCTCTACCCCTGTAATAGAATTATTCAGTTCCTCCAGTTTTTCAGGTGGCACATTCGGTAAATTCAGACCTTTCAAAAACTCGTCTATTTCCCCCTCAGTCTTTCCTTCATCTGTCAAATTATATAAAGATTCATAGTAGGATCTAAAAGCATTCCCTATCTGTTTAGGTGACAAACATATTCTTCCATTCCACTTTATTTGTTTTATTCTATTTTTCTGATTTAAATATTTCAATTTTCTAGTCATTTCCCTACCAACCCTATTATTATTGTAATACCATTTTTGTTTTAATCTATCATACATCCTGGAAGCATTATATCTAATTTTCTCCTGAATTAAATCATGCAATCGTAAAATCTCCTGACTTAAAATCCTAGAAGGACCTTCTTTATTCTTCCTTTCCAATTTTGCTAACTCAATATATAAATCGTTCAAAGGTTTACCCTGTAGGCTCTTGATGTATGCGCCCTGTTTAATTAAACACCCTCTCGCATAACATTTTAACGAGCACCACAGAGTAAAATCGGAAACCTCCCCATTATCATTATCCTCCAAAAATTTCCCAATCTCTTCCACCAGTCCTTCCTTGATCTCTTCCCTATCTAATAAATTATCATTTAATCTCCACTTATATCTCTTATCATAGGAGGGATTATCTTTTATAAGCATTGTAACCGATGCATGATCCGACCATCCTATGCTACCTATCTTTGAAGCCATACATGCTTCTACAGATATCGAATCCAACAGAAATAAGTCTATTCTAGAGTATGATGCATGAGGGAAGGAATAAAAAGTAAAGTCTCGCTCTTCTGGATGATGAACTCTCCATATGTCAAACAAGTTATACCTACAAACAAAGGAAGAGAAAGCCTCTGATGTCGCCTGCAACCCACGAGCCGAAGATTTCGCTCCATCAGAAAATTTCTTATCCAAATCACAACTCAAGACCGAATTAAAATCTCCTCCCATCACGCGGCAGCCCTTCCCAAACCGTTCTACATCCTCCATCAAAGTTTCCAAAAAAGAAATTAAATGATCTGAAGGGGCATAAACATTTACCAGTGTAAACTCAACGTCATTGATTTTACACACTAGTATAATATATCTTCCCTTTTTGTCAGACTCATGGCAAATGTATTCAAATTTCACTCGTGATGTAATTATTATCGCCACCCCTCTCTTTTTTTTGTCAGGAAGGGATGCCGCGTAGATGTTGGGAAACTTATTAAATTTCCATAACTGTTTATCAGATAACCTCCAATGGGTTTCCTGTACAAACGCGACATCTGAGGCCTCTCTTAACATCAAGTCATATAAACACATTCTTTTAAATGGTGAATTAAGCCCTCGTGAGTTAATAGTCACAAATTTCAGAGGCATCTATCCCCAATCTCCTCCCTCCTTCAACCCCCCAATTAACCCAGCTCCGCTCTGGAAACATAAAACTATCACTGCACTCTTCACTCTCATTCTATCACTCATCCTATCGCTATCTAGAGGCCTATCAAAAAACCCCATCGTATGCGAAAAAAAATCCCTGTATCCACCAAGGATCCTTGAGCCTCCCCCCTCTGGAGCTATTTTCTATATATCCTCCCTATCCTTTTCCCATTTTTCTTTCTTTTTCTCCTTTCTTTTCCACTTTCCTTTCCCCTCTTCTTCTCTTCTCTTCCTTCATCCCACCTTCCCCATTTATGAACCTCAGTGCACACTTATATATATTATTTACGCTTATTTGTCCCCACACCCTCCTATAACTATATTACCCAGAACTCCCCCCTTCTCTTTAATTCCAAATTCGTTTATCTAATATGCGGATATCTCAACCCCTATGTGAATTCCACTTAACTCATGTGTCACTAATAACTCAAGTATACTCATACACCAATGTGAAAAAACCTTAGTATCTTCAAAAATTATCCACTGTACTACCGCTTCTGTGATACTACTTCATAAACAAAACCAATTTTACTTCGCTTACTACTTATTCCATTTATATCCCACCACTACCAGATCCAACCACTACTCCCCTGGTTCCCCTTATCTTCACCTCCATTTATAATATGCGGATATCACCGTCTCTCTGAAAAAAAAAAAAAAAAAAAAAAAAAACCCCAACAAACAAATTTTAAACCTACATAGCTCAACTCTGATCTTTCCACAATCCCCAGGCCTCCAATTTCAATCTTGCCTGAGCAGGGCTCTGGCAGGAGTGAACGGTATCCCTATAAACTATTATCAATTTCACTGGGAACCCCCATCTATAACTGATATTATTCTGTCGCAGACATGCAGTAACTTCCTTATACGTTCTTCTAACAACTCTTGTCCCAACAGAAATATCAGGATAGATCTGCAACAACTTATACTTCTCATTATCCTGAGATTGTAATCTGAATTTTTTCACAAAAAGATCTTTAACTCTAAGATTACAAAAACGGACTAAAATGTCTCGAGAACCAGCAATAATATTTGGTAGCTTAGGCAGTCTATAGACCTTCTCGATTGGAGCCCCTCCAATCGTTACTGGGTCCAAATAATACTTCAAAAGTTCCAAAACAAAGTCCTCCAGATTTTCAACCTGGTCTGAGACCCCTCTAATTCTGATGTTATTTCTCCTTGCCGAGTCTTCCATGTCGTTTACTTTAAGCTCCAAATTATTCAGTTTACTTTCCAAGACAACGTTCTTATTCACTAGATCTTCATTCATCTTTGTAAGTTGCTGAACCTCCTCCAACATATTCTTGCGGATTTGAGATATATCCTCCTTAAGAGCACTTAGATTATTATCCAAATCCAACTTTATCTTCAAATACAGGTTATCCAAAGCAAGCTGCAATTGAACAGGGGATATAACCCCAGGAGATTCCCATCCACTAGTTTCCAATACTTGTCCCAGCGATTGTCTATTTGTATTATTTCCTCTCCCATGATCCTTAGCCTGGGCGTTAGGAGAATAATAGGTATTAATAGGGTGGGATATTGATCTATCAGCCAAGTCTTTTTCTTGCTTTTTACTTTTATCAGTTTTGGGCGACATAATATGCTAAGAAGAGGCGAATATATTAGCGAATATATTAGTCCGAAGAGACAAACTGTTAGTTACCTTGTAACATAACCAGTGCTGCCCAGTTCATCTCTCGCCCTCGCCTCTGCTCTCTCCTCCTCTTTTAACCCCACAAGAGAGAGAGCGTGGATAACTCTTCGGCAATCTTATGCCAACAATATTATATCAAGTGGTTCATAATAACATGTCAATGTACTCACAGCACCTCCCTCTTGTCATAACCACGTTTCAATGCCTCCTCTCTTTTGCCCGGGACGGGATTATCAATGTACCAGCAGATCGCATCTTTCCAGACTTAGCTGTGTACATCCTCTCTTTTGTCCGGAACCAGGATCAAGGATCTACCTTGGGCGTCTTCGCGGCTGGCCTACCTCCCAGGCTCCTGCCACGCTAAAGCAGAGTGGCCGCTCCGCTCGCCTCAAAGGTCCGGTCGGACTCTCAAGCCCGTTCACCTCCTCCTCCACTCCGGACGATGCTCCGTCCACTACTCCCAGGTCCGAGAGCAAACATCCACGGTCGCCCAAACAGCATCGCAGCAGCATTCGGCGTCCTACGCTCCAGAGGGGGATCCGCCCCCTGACACACTTCCTGCTCACATCACTTCCTCCTCAGCGACTTAAGTGCTAGGTTTCAAGATTGTTTGGAGTGAAATACATCTGTAGGGTGACCACATTTCCATTCTGCCATTCCGGGACATGTTGTCACCCTAGTCCCGTGGCTCAGGCTCCCGCCAGCGCTGACCATCTTTCTGAGGCTGGCATAGTAAGAGTTCCCATTGGGAACTCTTACTCTGTGTCAGCCTCAGAAAGATGGTCAGAGCCGGCGGGAGCCTCAGCTGCGGGTCTCACTTGCAGCACCAGCACACCTGCTCCACCCCAGCTGTCTCGCATGTACCAGTCCAGCCAGCCAATGAAATGTATTTGCTATATGGTCTTCATTGGCTGACTCAGCCAGCCAATGAGGACCATACAGCAAATACATTTCATTGGCTGGCTGGACTGGCGCGTGTTGCTCAATTCCAGGACTCTTTGGGGGGTGACCCGGGGAGCGGGGCACAGACCCCCAAAAATGGACAGCCCGGGCATTCCGGGTCATGTGGTCACCAGACATCTGTACCAGGCTCTAAGTGTGAGAAGGGAGGGGCAAGCAGTAAAAATGAAAGTGAAACCTTCTGAGCAGCTTACAAACCTTGGGATCTTTGTGCACATAGCTTGAAGTTCTTTATTCCCTCACTTAAAAGGTTAGTAATGTCCAATAATAATTTTATGTTGTATTGTATATTTTAAAAAAATTAATTATGCGGAGTAAATCCCACCTCTCAAACCTTTATGGTGGTTTGAGAGATATTTGCATCTTAATGGGATAGTAATACTTCATTTTATCGTTATTTTATTTTGTAGGCATTAAAAACCATGAAGAACGATATAAGTCTTATCTCTCAAACCTTTATGGTTTGAGAGATATCCACAAGCAAAGTTTCCCCTCCCGCCCCTTTTACCTAGTGTAAGCCATCTCTTCTCAGATGTGGAATCTGGTTGTAAGACCAGACAGAAAACAGAAGGGGACAATCTTCTTCCTATGAGAACAATGAAGGCCCTGTCCTCCTTGACAAGTTTTTCAGGTTTTTTCCCTTATCTTAATTGAAGATTGTCCGTCTCTGCAGTCTACCTGGGCACCTGCCTTCTGCTCTGGCTGAGCAGTGTTACATCAGTAAAAGGGGTGGGAGGGGGATACTTTGTCATTGAATTACTCTTGAACTACAACTCTGACAGAATTGAAATAACACTCTCCAAAGTCCAAATACTATGATGATTAATTAGAGCTGCTTTTATTATGAAACTTTACTATCCCTTTAAGCCCCCCTCCTTCTCCTGAAGGAGATCTGTGTTGGCCGACACAAGGCAGCTAATCAGCAGAGCCGAAATAACGATATTTAAAAAGAACTACTTCATTGAAACGGTCTACAAAGTGTGCCTGGTTTGCAAGCATACTTTGTAGACCGTTCCAAATAAGTAATTCTTTTCAAATATCTCTATTTTCACTCTGCTGAAGAGCCGCCGGCTGATCCCAGTAGAGCACTGACGTCAGAAGGCGAGGGAGGGGGGAATTTTAGATACAAATATCTCTCAAACTATAAAGGCTTGAGAAATGGGATTTGCTCCACATATATATATATTTTTTTTTTAATCTACAATACAACATAAAATTATTACTGGACTTTTAAGGAGCAAAATGGCAGCAGGATGTAAAAGACACACAGTTTTGGAATATTTTATGAAGTTCCTCTTCCTACGGGTAAAGCAGGTATGCGTGAAAAATGAAAAGCCTAAGAAACACAAGGCCTGGTGGCGCGAATCACGAGAATTGCTGTGATGAAAGGAACATGTGAAGAGGCAGAACCTTCAGGTTGGTAATCTATTTTTATTTCACCATATTGTTTTTGTTTTTTTTTAAAGACTACAATGAGGTATTGTCATGCTGGAGCAATAATACATATTTGTTATAGTTACTGCATTTATACAGTAGCTAAAAAGAAATAATGAGCTGAAATAAGCAACTATTCCTTTTTAAGGCTGCACTGAGTGAATAGAATCAGAAATACATAATATAGCATAAATTGTTTAAATAATAAAACAACATTGACTTTTTGTTCAGGAGAATCCACCATCAACATAAAAGATTCTAGAAACTATCCACCTAGTTTCAGAGTTATCTGTCCAGGATAGCGCATCAGTCACATCATTTACACATATCCACAATACATCACCTAAAAGGAACAAACAATCTGGAACCACCATATATAAGTTTGTGATAAAAACCAGCAGATTAGAAAAAGAGTTAACTGATGAAAAAATTGCTCAGTTTGTTTATGCATCAAACTCTTCTTTTCGTCTGCTTGAAACCCCACACTTTTTTATTATGATCTAGTCATTGACACCAGGATACAGTCCACCAAGTAGAGCAGATTTTGCAGGGAAACTGTTGGATAAAGTATATGATAGGAACATTGAGCAATGTTCAACAAGTCTAGAAGATAAAGTTGTTAACCTAAGTCTTGATGGGTGGAGTAATGTCCACAATGATCCTATTGTATGTGATTGTATAACAGAAGAAGGGAATGTATTCCTTCCAGAAACAATGATACTTCAGGAAATGCACATACAGCAGCATACGTAGAAGGAGCAACAAAAGTTTTAATAACGTGAAAAAAATTCAAATGTCTGGTATGCAGTTTGGTCACAGACAAATGTGTCCAAAATGAGAAGAAATTTAGACAATGAGGAGACTGCCAAGTTAATAACATATTGTTGCAGTGCTCATTTGATGCACCTCTTAGCCAAAGACTTCTGTGTTCCAGAAATAAAGTTATGTTGTTGAAACTGCTAAATACTTCCGTAACAATCGTTTTGCAGCAGCAGCTCTGAAAAGAATGGGTGGAGCCAAGCTAATGCTTACACAAGATGTTAGATGGAACTCTGTAGTGGACTGTTTTGAATAATATATCAAAAACTGGCCTATTTTGATGACAGTTTGTGAGGAAAATCGAGAAAAAAAAAATAGATGGCACTGTCACAGCCAAAACCCGCAATATTGGGCTTAAGAGAAATGTTGAAAATATGCTGAGCATCCTGAAACCCACTTCTGAAGCTTAAACAAAATACAGAAAAATAGTTGTTTTATTGCGGATGCTGTTGAAATTTGGAAGCATCTGAGTGAGCATTTAAAAAACAGAATTGCACCTTAGTGACAGAATTAAATTATAAGCTTTAAAAAACAACAACAATGGGACAAGCACTGTCTCCAGGTCATTTTCTTGCAAACATTGTCAATATTCAGTACCAGGATGAAACCTTAAGTGCTGAAGAAGAGGAGTTAATCATGACATGAGTATCCAGCAATCATCCATCTCTACTGCCAACTATAATAAACTTCAGTGCTAAGGGGGAACCATTCAAGAAATATATATTTGCTGATGTTTTAAAGAAAGTCACTTAAGCACTTGGATTCAGAAATTGTTGAAGTAATGATTTCACTGTTAACAGCAGTGGCCTCTTCTGCTGACGTCAAAAGAATATTCTTCTTCCTTTGGACTCATTCATTCTAAATTGAGAAAATCAGTTGGGGCCCGATAAAGCAGGAAAAGCTTGTTCTTCTTTTCCAGATTATGAACAAACAAGAGAATGAAGATGAAGAAGCGTGAGATGCAGAAGACAGTGTTTTATGTTTTTCATGTGGACCAAGTTGATGATTGTTTTGTTTGTTTGTTTTTTAAAGATATTTTGTTTAATAAATATTAAACACTGATGTTTAACCCCTTAAGGACCGGGAAAATCTGAGGTTGTTTTCCCTTAAGGACCGGAGCAATTCTGACCATTTTGACTCTGTCTTTCTTCAACAGTGTTTTCCCTCTAAGTCTTTTATTCCACCCCCATAAATTATATACTGTTTTTTTAAGAACACATAGGGCTTTCTTTATACCCCACATATATGGATAACCCACCATTTACTTTATTAAAATTGGAAAAAAAAAAAAAAAAAAAAAAAACCACCATCTTTGATTTTTCTCTTGGGATCAATTGGCCACAAAGGGTTACATTTTTACGGAGACTGCGTGAAAAGTATGACCGGTCAGTCATACCTACAAAATGCGCAGTTTAAAGTGGCCACTGTCCCCCCGGGTGAAAATTCCCATGTCCCTTTTTCCCACCCTATTTTGACACTTTTTTTTATCCCTGACATTTGATGGTGTATATAAGTGTATTACATGGTTCCACAACAATCACACTTGCAATATTGTTTAATTATATGTTGTTTTTTTTAAATAAAAAAAAAATTTTGTTAAAAAAAAAAAAAAAGTTTTTTTTTTTTTTTTTTTTTTTTTTAAAAACACAAGTATATAATTGTAAGTCAAAAATTGACCTGCATTTAGCCAGCCTCTTGCACAAGCAGTGAAGGGGTTAATACCCCCAGCTGCTGTATTTTTTTTTTTACCACTAGGTGTCTCCTCTCTACTTCTCTCTCCCTTACTTTGATAGCAAGGGAGACAGGAGGCAGACGAGACACTCAGAGTCAGCATGCTTTGCACGGAGGCACGCTGCTATCATTTAAGCCATGACGGTCCTGGACCGTCATGGTTCCTTAAGGGGATAGCAACCCATGACGGTCCAGGACCGTCATGGGTCCTTAAGGGGTTAAGCAAATACAAGAATATGTATGCCATTGCTATTTAATGTTATTTTTTAGTTAAATAAAACA
This sequence comes from Rhinophrynus dorsalis, assembly GCA_037306005.1. Taxonomy (NCBI): domain Eukaryota; kingdom Metazoa; phylum Chordata; class Amphibia; order Anura; family Rhinophrynidae; genus Rhinophrynus; species Rhinophrynus dorsalis. The sequence goes on from CM074718.1 coordinate 65,291,809, forward strand.
ATTTAAGTAGTTCTCCAAATATGAGTGATTAAACTATTAAACTAAAATCAGTTCTGATATAGCTGTTTTACTAATCTGACAGGTTTGTTATTTTAAATCTGAAAAGGTGAAATTTACTCACCGATAATTTTTTTTCCATCTGTGTCCCTTCACGGCAAACATATGGGTATTAGCGCCGCCTCCCAGCTGGTAGGACCAATCCAAAAAGTACAAGAAGTCTGGACTTCCCCCTTGCTGCCACTTTACTATTGTCCAAGCTGAAAGATATAATAGGTTAATGCATAGTCAAATATATTCAACTTAAACAAGACATACTGTTAGGGTAGGGTGTGCCGTGAAGGGACACAGAAGAAAAAGAAATATCAGTAAGTAAATTTCATCTTTTCTTGTGTGTCCCTTACACGGCAAACTTCTGGGACTTCCCATAGCAGTACCATATTAGGGAGGGAAGAAATCCCAAGCAGAAAAATAAATACACACACATATTTTATATTAATTATATATATATATATATATATATATATATATATATATATATATATATATATATATATAAATAAAAAATATTAGGAACAATCCTAAATGGAAGCCCAAGTGGCTGCCCGGCATATTTCCTCAGGAGACGCCATACCCTTGTGGAATGAGCCTTAACATTAATTGATGGATCCTTAGAAGCTGTAGTATAAGTTAACTGACATAGCCCTTGATCCATCTGGAAATAGAAGACTTCGATGCAGCCGAGCCTTTGATGCAGCCGAGCGTTTGAATTTTCAAAAAAAAATGTGCAAACAGAGTTTCAGACTTACTAAAATCTGAAGTTCTGTTAAGATAGACTGAAATGCAACGGACAAAGTCCAAATTATGAAAAAGTCTCTTTGTCATTCTGCGGATTTGAACAGAAGTACGGCAAAATAATTATCTGGTTTAAATGGAAATCTGAGGAAACTTTAGGCCTAAAAGAAGGATGTGTTCTCATTACCACTTATACTGATGGATACCAAGATATGGAGGAGAACATAAGTGACTGCAATAAGAAATACTGTTTTTAATGTCAAGTTCTTGATGGAAACAGATTCTATAGGCTCAAACTCCTTATTTGAAGCTAGTTGTTGTAATACTAGATTTAAATCCCACGGAGGAACAATGTCCCTGATTGTAGGTTTAATTCTAGATATAGCTTTAAGATACCTTCTGACCATATAATCCTCAGCAAAAGGAGTTGCTAGAACAGCAGATAGTGCTGATAACTGTACTTTTAGTGAAGCCGGATTTAGACCTTTGTGGAAGCCGTCTTGTAGGAAGTCTAAAATATTGCCTATAGAGGCTTGTTAACTTAACTCCCCTGTGTTCACACCAAAGCTGAAAGGTAGACCAAATTCTATAATATATGCAAGAGGATGATGATTTTCTGCCAGATATAATGGTGTTTTCGACCTGAGTGGACATTCCGTTATTCGTCAACGAGTCCCACTCAACTGCCATGCCATTCGTTTAAGGAATTCTGGATCTGGATGTCTTATCGGACCTTGTGTTAACAGATTCTTCATTCGAGGCAAGGTTATTGTATTGCAGATTGACATTCTGATTAGATCATAAAACCATATTTTCCTGGGCCACCATGGGGCTACTAGGATTATTTCTGCCCTTTCTTCCCTGATCTTGCAGACTACTCGCCGCAAAATTGGAATTTGAGGAAAAATGTACATTAGCCTGAAGTTCCAGGATACCTGTAGTGCGTCTTGAGCTATTGCCTGAGGATTCCTCCATCTGGAGATGAATGTTTGAATCTTGGAGTTTTCCCACCTCTGGGATCCCCCACAGATCTGTTATGTTTTTGAATACCTCCTGGTTTAGCTCCCATTCGCCTGCATCCAACTGGGTTCTGCTCAGGTAATCTGCTTGAGTATTTGCTATTTCTGCAATGTGACAAGCAGACAGCTGTTTCTGACCATAGCAGTATCTTTGCTGCCAACCTGTTGAGGGCTTGACTCTTTGTGCCCCCGTTTTGTGATGAACGTTACTGTGACTATACTGTCTGATCTTATCATAACTGCTTTTCTTGCCAGATGGGGTTTCAGCTGACTTAGCGATTTCCAGACTGCTTTCAACTCTAACTCGTTTATATGCAGTGTCTTCTCTCTCTTTGACCATAGACCCTGCACTGTTTTGTGCCTCCATCTGCCTCCCCAACCCTTGAGGCTTGCATCCGTCATAAGGATTTCCCATGTTGGATTCCTCAGGCTTGTCCCCTGGCTCAGGTTCTTGTTCAATGTCCACCACTTGAGTTCTATGCTTTTTGAATGTGAAATATGAATGACTTGTGAATAGCTGGAGGAATCCTTCTTCCAATATCTTAGGAAATTCCTTTGGGTCTCTCTCATATGTATTCTGCTCTAAGGAAGAATCTGTATGGCTGATGATAGATGACCCAGAAGTCTGGAATATCCTATGGCTGTGCTGGAGGTTCTCTTCAGAAACCCTATCACACAACTTTTTATCCTTCTTTGCCTGTCCTTGGAGAGAAATGCTTTTCCTCTTCTGGTATCGAATTGAATTCCCAGGAATGTGTGGATTTGGCATGGAACTAGATGACTTTGAGCAGTTTATGAACCATCCCATCTTTGATAGATGATCCAGGCAAGACTGGACGCTCACTCTTGCCTTCTGTTCTGATTCTTCTTTAATTAGAAGGTCATCCAAGTAAGGAAGGATTTTTATACCTTGCTTCCTTATTTCTTCTAGACAAGGGGCCAGAACCTTTGTGAATACCCTTGGTGCAGATGGGAGACCGAAGGGTAGGACTCTGAACTGAAGGTGCTGTCTGATGTAAATGAATCTCATTTCTTCTGTAGAAAAACAAAACTGCTGGAAGCACTCGACTGTGATGCTCATATATAACTCATAGGCTGATACACCGCTTCATTTCTTTTAAAAACATCAATTTATTCTTCAAAAAATAAAATAAACATATACATGTGTTACAGCAGGGAGAAAAGAAAAAAGACACCACTATTAGCACATAGGATAGGATGTCATGTAGAACTCTGACATGTTTCGCGCCCTACGGCGCTTAGTCATAGATAAATCAATACACCTGAAATTACTACATTTAAACCAAACAGTGGGCCATGATTGGACTAAAAACAAATACAAAAAATCAAGAACAACCTATCCTGATCCCAAAAAACAGGGAACGGAAACTCCGTCAATCCTCTCGATCCTCCTCACCATACATTCCGTTTCACCCAAGAAATTCAAAACATATAAATATTTCACTGTTACCACCCTCGGGACCCGCAAGTACCCAACGAAAAAAGCAACAGTGAACCAAATCAAAAAAGGGGAAAGGAGCGAAAGAGAGGAAAAAACAAGAGAAACACTGCATCTCAATCCACACGCATGGTACACATTATGAAATAGACACAATGCAAATGTTCATTTGTAACACATGGAGAAAAAACAGTGCTCACACCAATAGGAATAGAACTGAAATCTAAAAGGCTACTAGACAGCAATCGATTGTCCAGGGGAGAAATAAAGGGGCCCAAACGCCCCAAATGACTCGGAACATAAAAAACATATATACCAAATGTGTGCGCATATTAGGATCAATAACTAAAAAATGAAAAAAACGAAAAAAACTTTAAACTAAAAAGTATATATATCTAAAAAATATGCGCAATATCCCATTCAGCATTTAGTCCATTAGGGACCCGAGTTCTTAGAGTCAATATCCAAAAAGCTTCACGCTCCTCTAGCAATCGATTGATATCACCACCTCTCCATGGCAACCGCACCCGTTCTATACCCATAAAGCTCAGGCACGACATATCTCCATCATGTACATCATGGATATGTTTGGCTATAGCTGAATCTAGGAGATGCCTCTCTGTTTGGTAGACATGTTCCCTAATTCTATGCCGAACCAATCTGATTGTGCGACCCACATATTGAATCGAACATCGTGTACAGGTAAATAAGTACACAACACAACTTGTAGCACAATTGATATAACCATTGACATTATACTCTAGATTCGTGATTGTGCTCTTAAATTTGGTTGCCTGGCATATATATGCCAGGCAACCAAATTTAAGAGCACAATCACGAATCTAGAGTATAATGTCAATGGTTATATCAATTGTGCTACAAGTTGTGTTGTGTACTTATTTACCTGTACACGATGTTCGATTCAATATGTGGGTCGCACAATCAGATTGGTTCGGCATAGAATTAGGGAACATGTCTACCAAACAGAGAGGCATCTCCTAGATTCAGCTATAGCCAAACATATCCATGATGTACATGATGGAGATATGTCGTGCCTGAGCTTTATGGGTATAGAACGGGTGCGGTTGCCATGGAGAGGTGATGATATCAATCGATTGCTAGAGGAGCGTGAAGCTTTTTGGATATTGACTCTAAGAACTCGGGTCCCTAATGGACTAAATGCTGAATGGGATATTGCGCATATTTTTTAGATATATATACTTTTTAGTTTAAAGTTTTTTTCGTTTTTTTCATTTTTTAGTTATTGATCCTAATATGCGCACACATTTGGGTATATGTTTTTTATGTTCCGAGTCATTTGGGGCGTTTGGGCCCCTTTATTTCTCCCCTGGACAATCGATTGCTGTCTAGTAGCCTTTTAGATTTCAGTTCTATTCCTATTGGTGTGAGCACTGTTTTTTCTCCATGTGTTACAAATGAACATTTGCATTGTGTCTATTTCATAATGTGTACCATGCGTGTGGATTGAGATGCAGTGTTTCTCTTGTTTTTTCCTCTCTTTCGCTCCTTTCCCCTTTTTTGATTTGGTTCACTGTTGCTTTTTTCGTTGGGTACTTGCGGGTCCCGAGGGTGGTAACAGTGAAATATTTATATGTTTTGAATTTCTTGGGTGAAACGGAATGTATGGTGAGGAGGATCGAGAGGATTGACGGAGTTTCCGTTCCCTGTTTTTTGGGATCAGGATAGGTTGTTCTTGATTTTTTGTATTTGTTTTTAGTCCAATCATGGCCCACTGTTTGGTTTAAATGTAGTAATTTCAGGTGTATTGATTTATCTATGACTAAGCGCCGTAGGGCGCGAAACATGTCAGAGTTCTACATGACATCCTATCCTATGTGCTAATAGTGGTGTCTTTTTTCTTTTCTCCCTGCTGTGACACATGTATATGTTTATTTTATTTTTTGAAGAATAAATTGATGTTTTTAAAAGAAATGAAGCGGTGTATCAGCCTATGAGTTATATATGAGCATCACAGTCGAGTGCTTCCAGCAGTTTTGTTTTTCTACTTCAAGTCATAAGCAACGTTTGGAGAGTTGCTTTGGTGAGCACCCCTTGATTGCCGGTGAGTCCTATATTCCTGCACTTTAGATGAACTTCTTATTCAACGTGTAGCACCTGATCTACTTTTCTGCTCATTTCTTCTGTGACTTCGTCTGACCATGACATGATAAGCACCCTGGAGATCGATGCTGGCTAGGTAGGCTCTTGGATATACTGCCTTGATCACTGAAGCAGTTGACTCCATCTTGAACTTTCTTATTTTCATGAATTTGTTCAGGAATTTTAGATCTAAGATGAGCCTGATCTCTCCCGATTGCTTGGGGACCGAGAATTGAATGGAGTAAATCCCCTGACCCCTCTGAGTTAGAGGGACTGGTTCTATGACTTCACTCTCTAGACGTTCTCTTTTAGCCATATCCATCAGTCTGGCCTTTGTCTTGGATACAGGAATTGACGAAGCTATTTGTCTTGAGAAAGGAGGAGGCTCTTGATATTCCAGTGGGTACCCTATTTCCACTGTCTGCAATACCCATCTGTCTGTCAAATGCTTGCAAACTGTTCCAGTCTGCCCCCGACCGGATATGGAAATAGGGCCCACTTCCCCTAATTGTGATTCCTTCCTGAATTGGCTCTTTCAAGAGGAATCCTTCTTAGTGTTTCCCCTGGCCCCTTGTGGTATGCCTCTTCTCTTTTGGTCATATGCTTTTCCTGGTTGACAACATCTAGATTCACAAAAGGATTGTCTCCTATTTCTATATCCAGATCGGGGTGATGAGAATTCCCTTTGTCTCTTCTCTTGGGGTAGAAAAGAACTGTTTCCTCCTAATGACCTCTATTTCCTCTAATCTTTCACCAAATAGGGCTTTCCCCTCAAAGGGTAATGATACCAACCTATTTTTAATCTGATGTTATCCAAGGATGCATTGCATGAGAAATTAATAGCGTCCTTCATGATGGCCAATTATTTTATAAGTCTGGACCTGGAAACAGATGATTCGATCTTGTCTTCAAATTCAGACAGCCTGATTCTTAAAGTACAAAATATGCATGCCAATGCTGTAGCTGACTTGAAATTCTGTCCAATAACCGAGAACTGCTTTTTCAGGGAATTGTCAGCTCTCCTATCCATGTTGTCCATTAAGGATGTTCCATCTTCTAGAAGGATGGTTGTCCTTCTAGATATCTGTGATACAGTCACATCAACTTTAGGCACTGTGGCCCATGATGCAGTGTCTTCTTCTGAGAAAGGGTACATTGTTTGGTTGTCTTCTTGACACAAACTCTTTTGTCTCCCTGGCTCCATTCCTTCTTCACCATATCCTGAATGGAGCTGTGAACTGGAAATATTGGGAATGGTTTTTTGTATCCTAAAAATGCCATATCCATGACATCCATTTCTGTGTGTGTATCTGTATGTCCTAGGGTCTCTCTCATTGTTTTAATTTGACCCTCCAGTTTATCCATATTGAAGGTTCCAGTTTCTACCAACTCGCCTTACTCAGCCGAGGAAACGGAAGATCCCTCCAGAATACTACCATAATCCTCTTCATAAGCAGCAGAAGAGGGACCCTCCTCAGGATCAGATAACCTGGGCCTCTTCCTGGCTGAATCCTGCATGATGGAAAATGTTTTCATCCATGCAAGAAACTCCTTGAATTGAGCTGGGACATCTGGACCTGAAATTTTGATCCAACAATCTGAACATAGCTTAGCTGACTCTGGAATTTTAGCATCACATCCATAGCAGTTCTTTAATTTAGGAGCTGGCTTGTCCTCTTTAGAGGAAGCAGTCTCCATAGCCTTAGGTTTCTCATTCTGAGTAGCCTTAGACATATTGAGCCCATAAACAGTGAAATCACCAAGAACAAAGGATATAAGGTACCAATAAACGTAAAAAGTTTAAATATTACCAGCCTTAAATAGTAAGTCCTCCGTGTTATGCGTCTCAACTGTAGAATGCATGCCGTGTTCACTTCCGGTTGCAGCATGTCATTAGGGTGACTGAAATCAGGATCTTTTGTTTGCCGGCTAGAGGGCACAGGATGCCACGTGGGAACACTGGAGCAGGATGCGGACCTGAGGAATCAACACAGGAGGACCGGAAGGCATACTCAGGCAAGTTCTCTGCCCCATGCGAACCTCCTCTGTCGGAGGATATCGGGATGGTGGGCAACAACAACAACCCTCAACTGTTAGAGGGCAGAGAAAAACAATACATTTGCTGTGGACTATTGCATAGGAGGCTCAAAGCCTCCATCCCCCAGCTACTAGGACCAAACTAAACTGGCAGCAAGGGGAAGTCCAGCCTACTTGTACTTTTTGGATTGGTCCTACCAGCTGGGAGGTGGAGCTAATACCCATATGTTTGCCATGTAAGGGACACACAAGAAATCTTCATCTGGTTGCAAATATTAAAGATTATAACTACTAGCAAGAATGAGTCCTGATTTAAAGGGATAGTAATACTTCGTTTTAACTTTATTTTATTTTGTAGGCATTAAAAAAACATGAAGAATGATATAAGTCTTATCTCTCAAACCTTTATGGTTTATGAGATATTCACAAGCAAAGTTCCCCTCCCCGCCCCTTTTTCCTAGTGTAAGCCATCTCTTCTCAAATGTGAGACTGGTTGTATGACAGGACAGATAACAGAAGGGGACAATTTCCTTTGTATGAAAACAATGAAAGCCCTTCCCCCCTTGACAAGTTTTTCAGCTTTTTCCATTATCTTAATTGAAGATTGTCCCTCTCTGCAGTCTACCTGGGCATCTCCCTTCTGATCTGGTTGAACAGGGAAGGGATACTTTGTTTGTGAATATCTCTTAAACCATAAAGGTTTCAAAGATAAGACTTATATCATTCTTCATGTTTTTTTAATGCCTACAAAATAAAATACAGTTAAAACGAAGTATTACTATCCCTTTAAATTGAGTCTTACTGACTAGTGATTTAAATAGACTATTTAAAACAGAACTACGACCACTCCTAAACTTGCCCCTAAAAAATTACCCATCTGGTGACTAGCAGCTCAATAGTGCTAGTCACCAGAATTATTACCTCTGTCTGAGATTTGACAATAGCACCAACAAAGTTTTTGTGATGAAAGTCATAACTTTTTCCAGATCTTTGTTTTAACGACCTGGATTTGTAACAAATTTGTAGGATTTATAAGAACAAACAACGATTCCTAAAATTCCAAATTACAGCCCAGTTGATCATTGCATTCAAATATTAGAGAAGATTTTGAGGGTAAAAAAAAAAAAAAAAAAATAAATTTTACAGAACCTCTGAACTTTAATGTTTATGGTTCACTGTTTGCCCCAGAACAACACAAATGCTATAGAACAATCAAAATGATTTAAAGGCAGATTAACTGTCAATCAACTTATCCTCTAAATACATATTTTAAAATATTAGTTTCATCTAAAATAGGCCCAGAATTTTGCAGTATATTTTATCCTATATCTGACAAGAGGTTACACAATTTGATGGAAAAAATCTACTGCTATTATAACAAATAACCTTTCCCTGCAGGAAGTGAAACAATTTTTCCTCTAATCTCAATGGATGACCTCTTGTAATCTCTACAGCTTTTCATGTGTAAATATCCTCAGCGAGATCTTTGTATTGTTTCTGCATATATTTGTAAAAAGCAATCGTATCCCTTTATAGGCATCTCTTTTCTAAAGCAAACAATATCAGTTCTGAAAGTTATTGGTCACCAGTCTTACCCTTCCCTTATTAACTCTGCTGCTCAGCTCTAAATACCTTACTCTAGAATGTCTTTTTGGGACTGATACTCAAGGGGAGATCTTGAAGATTTCTAGAAAGGAAAAGTTATACCTCACCCACCTATTGAGTCTATACAAATTATATTGCTGGCATTTGCAGAAGTTAATTAATTTTGTGTATGGCTACAAAAGTCTTATCAACAACAGCTCCCAAACCCATCTCCATCAAGGTTACATCTACCAGTGATGTCTATTACTACTTACCAAATGCATGACTTCACATTTATCTGTATTATACTGCTTCTACATGTTGAAACGTTATACTGAAAAGTCCTACCTTCTTTTATCGTGTCTGTTGTCTTCTTACTACTGCTCTTTTCTGGAAGCACAGTTTTAATTGGCTCTGGCTCATTTTCCTTCTCTTTTATTGCCTTTTCCTCCTTTACTCTTACAACCTCATCACTTTTCTTTGCACACTCGTTTCTTTTCTCTGTCCGGGCTTCCTTCCTCTCTGTCTTTTCAGAGATCTCTATTTTTTTGTCCAACTTCTCTAGTACTTTAGTTCTTGGTTCTTCGTCTTCATTCGGAATTTGTTTGCTCTGTGATGAGCCAATTGCTTCATTAACAGCAATTTTAACATCCTCAGTTGGAGGTGGAATGTCACTTGAATCTTCTTGTTTTACAACTGGTTCAATTACTTCTACTGGGACTTCAGAGATGGGTTTTTCAATCTCAAGAGTTTCCTCTAAACTGCGATCCTTTTCCATTTCGACATCAATACTTTGCTGTATTGGGGGTTTCTTAGACATCTTGTCAATGTTTTTATGGTTTGTAGTCTCTGTCAAGGAACGAGAGGCAGTTGCTTCTTGGTTCAGAGAACTAATGGTTTCCAGAATAGACATTGCATCGCTTGCTACACTGGTACTAGGACCAACTGCAGGCATAGAACCTTAAAAGAAAGAAAGAAAGAAAAAAAAAATGCATTTGTTTATTCAACAGAGCAAAGTTTGACTAAACAGGTCTACTAATAAACAATTTCTGCCAATTATGCCCAGTAATACATTATCCAGTTGCCAATTGTGCCCCTTCTTTTTTCTCCCACAATCCTTAACCGGTCATTGGCTGGCCGGAGATTATGGGAATTTTCAGTCACAAAAAAGCTGAAAGTCTACCACCTGACTTCTACGGAGATAAACAGTGAAACATAGTTAACCCTTTCAGTGTCAGTGGAGTACGCAACGCATTGCAAAACAAATGTAAGTGTGCTAATCCATGCAGATTGGATTCACAGTGATCATTAGTATTTTCTGCTCAGATAAGATAAGTGGGGGCTTATTTTGATAAGGAATGCATATAGACCATCAATGGGGGCAACATATTGCAAAGAAATGCACTGGACATCTCTTGGTCCTTTAAAACAGCAACTCCAATTAATCTTCATAGTATTTGGACCATGGAGAATGTTATTTCAATACTATCAGAGTTGTAGTTCAAGAGTAATTGAATGATAAAGTATCCCCCACCTGCCCCTTTTACCTAGTATAAGCCACCTCCCCTCAGATGTGGAATCTGGTCTTGAGACCAGACATCTCATAGCAAGGGACAATCTTCTTACTGTGAGCATAAGGAAAACCCTGCCCCCTTGCAGATTTTTCAGGTTTTTCCCTTATGCTCACTGAAGATTGTACCTTTCAGTGATCCATCTGGACAGTCTTTATGCTCTGAGGTGAGCAGTGTTACATTAGTAAAAAGGGTGGGATGGGGATACTTTATCATTCAATTATTCTTGAACTGCAACTCTAACAGTATTGAAACAACACACTTCATGGACCAAATACTATGAAGATTAATTGAACCTGCTTTTATCGCGAAACATTACTATCCCTTTAAAGAGATAGTAATGTCAGAAAAAAAAAGTATTAACTATATGGCAGATACAAATAAATGTGAGTACTCTCTTTTAATTGTATCTCTCAAACCATTATGGTTTGAGAGATATATGAAAATAAAGTTCTCCGCTCCTTCCCCTTTCTGCTTGACGAGCTGTAAAGCTGTCAGAAGCAGATTCTGGTTCCTGGATCAGATGGCGACTATTCAGCAGCGCCGATATAATGATACCTAAAAATAAATACCTCATAGGAACAGTCTACAAAGTGTGGCTGGTTTGCAAGCACAAGTTGTAGACCATTCCGATGAAGTATTTATCTTTAGATATTGTTATATCGGCGCTGCTGAATAGCCGCCATCTGATCCAGGAACCAGAATCTGCTTCTGACAGCTTTACAGCTCATCAAGCAGAAAGGGGAGGGAGCGGAGAACTTTATTTTCATATATCTCTCAAATCATAATGGTTTGAGAGATATAAATAAGAGCAAGTACCCTCTTTTAATTGTATATACCATATAGTTAATACTTTTTTCTGACATTACTATCCCTTTAAGTATTAAGAAAATCATAAATCCCAATAACTATTCATTTTATTTAGTACAAGTTATATTCCCTACTTATGATATATAAAAAATATATAAGTACCGGGGACAGAGATGAAGGATTCTGGCTTCTCTTCATTTTGTTCAGTATTTGCATTTGCATCTTCTTTGTTATTTAACATGGCCAGAAACTCTTGTACAACTTTTTCCACCTGAGGCCTAAATGTGTGGTTGATCTTTGGATCCACAACTTGGGAAATAATGCGGTCAATACCAGACTCTAGCATTCCAGACCTGAATGGAATACCACAAAATACTGGTTAATGAAGTGGTTAAAGGGTAATCTTAAATTAAATTGAGAGAAAAGACCAGTTTTAAGTATGCAAAGAAAGGAAAACAGATTAGTTCTACAGATATGGACGAGTGAGCAAACAGGAAGAACTCTGGTTCTGAAATATCAAAACTCTGGATTCTGACACAGAAAAAAACAACAAAAAATTTGGAAGGTAGGTGGTGCCATATGCAAATTAAATCTAGAGTTATAGGGGATGTATCACCTTACAAAAAAGGTGTTACCATATGCTTTGTTAAAGCGGAACTACCACCCAATAATAACACTGCACCACATAATTGCCCATCTGGCGACTAGCTGCTCAGTAGCACTAATCGGCAGAATTATTACCCGATTAAAGAGAAATCACTATTCTTCCAAGACTGACAGCAGGACGGAGCGAGGACATCTTGCAATAGTGTGACGTCCGCGCGCCTGCACGGTCAGTCCCTTCTGGAGCCGGCCGGCTCCTAGCAATGCCTTCTAGACCCGGCTGGGACTGACAGCGCAGACATCACTATGGCAAGATGTCCGCGCTCCGTCCTGTCTTGGAAGAATAGCGATTTCTCTTTAATCAGGTAATAATTCTGGCGACTAGCGCTACTGAGCAGCTAGTTGCCAGATGGGCAATTACGTGGTGCAGTATTATTACTGGGTGGTAGTTCCGCATTAATAAGTATACTAGGAAAGCTGTGTTTTGTTTGCCTACTTACAAAGATATTGCCTCTTCAAGTGCAGAAGAGCTGTGCCGAAGAACCAGAGTGTCCCATTATGCTGATCGGCACAGCTCTTCTGCACGTCCTATTTCTCCTCCCACCTCCCTCCCAGCTGCCCCAGGGAGCGTGTTCACGCTTCCCTTCGGTGTGCTGTGAATAGTTTCTAGAGTTAAATCAAACTCCGATTAGCATTAAACCGAGGTTGCAACCTCAGTATAATGCTAATTGGAGCTTTCTGTAAAACTAGGAGCCATTCACAGCACACCAAAGGGAAGTGTGAATGCGCTCCATGGGGCAGCTGGGAGCAGAAATAGGACGTGCAGAAGTGCTGTGCTGTGCACATAATGCGGAAGTGCACAGCACAGTCCTAGTATTACTTTTATTAACAAAGCATACGGTAACACCTTTTTATAAGGTGATACATCCCCTTTAAAGGGCAACAATCATGAGGAAAGAGCCCTGCTGGCAGATTTGCTTCCCTGGATGAAGGGGAGCCAGCTGCTGGAGAAGAAATCTTCCAGCTGATGAGAATCACCAACAGAAAGGAGAAAACTAGCTGCTAGGAAGGTAGTGAATGAAAGGTGAACTCTAGGAGAGTGAGAATGCAGAGAAATAAAAATAGCTCTAGGGGGAGAAAAAAAAATAGTTCCTAAAAAAATAAAAAAAGGGGTCATGCGTTCAAAATAAAAGGAAAGGCGTTCTGGGGCAAACCACTTGTACTATAGGGAAACCTAAAATTCCCCACTGTTTTCACTCCTTGAAGACGAGAGGAGACCCCAATAATCTTCAAGGGGTTAAAATCCCCATTCCCTATTCTGCAACTTGTTTGCTCCACGCATCCACTTTTCTTTTGGACATACTGCCCTAAGTAAATAAGAATACTAAGTGGGTGGAGTTTGGGTCCTACCCGCCACTGTAATGTCAGCCTCATTGGATATGATAACATCTAAGACAGATGAGAAATGTTATCTCTTGAACTAATGCACAAGGCTAAAAATTCACAGGGGTTATTAGGATGTTCTGAACACAGCAAGGTAAGTGGGAGTGGGTATTATTATTTGGAGGGGTTACAGTATTTCACATTTATAAAGGAACTGCAAGACTGCAACATAATTAAGTAATTCAACTAGCCGAACTGTTCCAGAACTGCTGGCGTATTATTAAATCTCCCACCCATATCATTTGACTTACTTGAGCACCTGCTGCCTGATGTTGTTCCTCAGCTGATTTTTGTTTAGATGAGGACTCCATGTGTGGTTTGCTAAATGGTTGGCTACAAAGCTGTCGACTCTTTGTCGCAGATTTTGATATGCAGGCTATGGAAAGTAAAATTAATAAATAAATACACCTGCACTACAACATGGAAATAAAAATTGCCATAAGTTTTGCGATGTATTAACCTTTTGAGTGCCAGACGGGTACGCAACACATTGCAAAGCAATGTGTTGCATACCCCTTCTGGCACTCAACGGGTTAAAGACCTTCCCTCTAGCACTCAGAGGGTTAAAGACCTTTAGCATTCAAAGGGTTACAAGCTCCATTCTAAAAATCAACAGAGATTTGAAGAATTTCCATTGCAACCTCACAGTGCAGTTTGTTTAGCCCAGTACTGGACCAATTTAGGGTCATCAATAAGGCTCTTGGTATGTAACCCTATGCGTGCCGGAGAAGAACCCACACCTTGCAACACAATGCATTGGATATGTCTCTGACATGCAAAAGCTTAAAGAGAAACTATTAGTACCACGTCTTCTAACCCTATTCAGTATTAGCATTTTATGTGCCAAAGGCTTTTAGTATTTTCTGACCTAGGACAGAAGTAAAAAGGTCAGCTTACTGCTATCATTCAGTCTGTGGATAAACATACTATTTCCATATTTCGATTCACATTTTTGTGATTTTATACAAAAGGAGGTTGATGTACTAAGAAAGCGGAGCAAACTTTAGGCAAACACCTGCACTATAGGAAACAAAATTCCCATTGACTAAAATAGGGTTTTAAACCCTTTGGATTGCAGAAGCAATGTGATAGTGACTTCTCTAGAACGCAAGAGGATTAAAAGCCCTGTTTAAAATCAATGAGAATTTGGGGAGCTATTAGTTCTTCATGGTGCAACCGATTTTATCAACTTTTCAATAGTAGATCATAAATACAAAACAAAAAAAAGTTCCTGATACCATAAGCTAGATCAGAAAACGCAGAGCAGGTGACTATTTTCAAAAGTTCTGATACAAAATGTTATAGTTCTGCATAAGGCTGTACACCAGGAGGTATCCTTTTAAAATGTTGTACACTAAACAGCATGTGACTACTGGGTGCATCCACCATGTCGTCCAACACTACTGGGTGCACTGACTATGTCGCCCACATTAAAAGGGCGACATGAGAATCTCTTACTGCAGGAAAGAGTGAGATTTTCACGTTGCGTTATGCAAGGTCGCAATCAATGGATTTTACTGTATTTGTAAGCGATTTTGCATACTATCAATATTAGATTAAAACCACTGAAAACAAGTTTAATAATAATAAATACTTATTCACCAAACATAAGTCGTTTATATACAGCCACAGACGATGTGCCCCGCAGCCAGGAGCAGGATCTTGTCTTGTACCCCAGCAGCAGGGAGCATGATCTCGTCCTCTGCCAGGCTCCCATCCTCCCGAAGATCTGCAACAGTAAAACCAGGAACAGCACATAGAGCCAGCACAGGGCCCGGTCTGTCTCAGGGGGCGGTAGGTATCTGCGAACCTTTGTTGTATACCCTCTACAGTAAGTGCACTACAAATAAACTACTTGAGAGGCTATAAGAGATGCTTATGTTTGGTGAATACATATTATTTGAGTTGTTTTCAGTGGGTTTAATCTAATATTGATAGCTCACAAATTCTCTTACAAATACAGTAAAATCCATTAATGGCAACTTTGCACAACTTGGCATGAGAATCTTGCACCTTCCTGCAGTGCCAGATTCTCATGTAGCCTTTTTAACGTGAACGACATGCTCAATGCATGGGTATATGGGCATTTGCAGGGGTAGTCAATTGCTGGACCTCGAGCTGTTGAGGGATACAACAAACAAACAACTAGTTTGAACTTTAATATCTTTTTTTTTTTTTTTTTTTTAAATCACCCAGCAATTTGAGTATGCAGGTTAATTGTAAGAAATGTTTATTGCCCCTTTAACTATTTGAGTGCTAGAGGGTTGCTCACACCTCTGGCATTCAAATGGTTAGTTTTCTGACTCCAACAAACTGTTAGCAACAACAAATTCAAAGTTAAATTTTCTTAAAGCATACTATGGGAAAGTTTGAGCCAGAGATTACTTCTACCAATAGTAACAGACAAAACCACACCAACTGTTCGCAAAAGAAAACTTAAAAAAAAATAAAAAAAAAAATTTGCAAACACCAGAGGATCAGAGCTGAGCTGGCACGTGAGCAATCACATGTACCGATACACAGAGGGAAAAAGCTGAAACTGACTACTTTAGGTCTTGGATCAGTCAGTTTCAGCCTCCAGCATAATCACAGCATGCTGTGTTCATTTAACTCATGACATCATAACCATAACTGGTTCTTAAAGGACCAAAAATTGTGAAGGTCCTGGCACGTCATTGGATGTTAAGGGGTCACAGAGCTAGTAATGTGTACAATAAACTTTGCTTAAATTGGACCTACCACCTTGAATTTTCTTCACATATCTGAAAGCTTCATTCATAACTGCCTGTGTGTCATGTTAAACAAAATTCCAGCAGATGTATAGTTTAGAAAATATGACATTTATTGCTGGGAAACTGACAATGTCCTGGTAGAGCACAGAGCTTCATTAGCATACAAGACATCACTGAAAAGCTTAATTAGCATATGGAATTTAAATGGTACCACAGTCGTTCATACTTGTTACAATATGTGAATATATGGTATCTCCATAACTGTACATTTGCTGATCTTTTGGTCAACATAACACATAGGCAGTTTTTAATGCAGTTTTCAAATATGCAAACTTGATTTAAGGTAAAAGATCCAAACTGTTGAATCAAAGTGGAAGTGTAAGACTTACTTCATGTGAAGGACCTGGCTAAAGCTTCATTTCAAAGCATGCCAAGCCTCTAGCTCCTATTTTCCTCCTTTATCCAAAGTTTCCACCTGCAATTCACTCACACTTGGGTGTAAAGGAGATGAATCACAAGGCCGGTGCAAATGGGCATTGGTCATATTAATTCCCAATGCCCATGTGGATCATCCAGTCCCTGAAGGATGCAAGTGGCATAACATCCTCCAGAATTGCTCAAGTGACCTGCCACATAGGAAGTTATGCAGATCCGCATGCTGGAACCTGGATGTGTAAAATACATAAATATATACAAGCTGCTGCATGATCCATTCTACAAGATGAAATCACCAGTGGGAACTGCACCACTGCAGACAAGCATTCCACATAAGTACTTAATACTAATAACACAAACCACCCTTATGAACCTAGCTTTAGAGTATAACTGTTCCCCCCCCTCTCAAAAGATCCCTTGATGTATCTATGCTGTACCACACAGAACGCTTTATTTTCTGTCCAATGCGGGCTCCCATAGACCTGCTGTATCAGACTTGAAAAGGTTGGCTAGTAGGTTTTAATCTATTTTTCAGACTGGTGATCACTGACATTTTTCCAGTCCCATAATAGTACATATTATACTAGCAGAAGCCCAGCATTGCATGTGCAAGAAGGTGTAGGGGGAAGTGAGGGTATCACACTACACAACACCCCAACTTAGTACTGTAGAGTTGTTCTGTGGCCATCGGTGGAACTAACACCAACAGTTTAGTTCCAATGATAGACACAGTCTCCTTCCTTGCTTACTGAATCACCCCCTCCTGCTCCACTTGCTCTCCCCTACATGGTAGATCCCCCCCCCCCCGCTGTGGTGCTGCTCCGGGTACATAGTAAAAGTGAACTAACTCTGGCAAAAAGACAAGAAGTAGTGTATATTTACAATGGACAAAGTAGCACCAAGAGAGAAAGACTACACAGAAGAAAATATACAGATGCCAAACCTGTTAAGCAGGGGAATGGGACACAGGAAGATGATGAAAGCAGGGGAAGGAGACACAGGGCAGGGTGATGATGATAATGAAAGCATTGGAAAGGGACAGAGGGTAGGGTGATTATGAGAGCAGGGGTAGGGGACACAGGGCAGGGCGAGGATGATGGAAGCAGAGGAAGAAGACAGTGCAGGGTGCTAATGATAGAAGCAGGGGAAGGAGACACAGGGCAGGGGGAGGATGATGAAAGCATGGGAAGGGGACAAAGGGAAGGGTGATGATAATTAAAGAAGGGGAGGGGGAACAAGGGCAGAGAGATGATGATGGGAGCAGGAGACACAGGGCAGGATAATATTCAAAGAACATGAAGCATCAACGTAGCCCCAATAAAAGTAAATCCCTTTGAGCATCAGAAGGATATCCAACATGCTGCTCCAAAGCAAATTTGAAACACCTTTGGTACTCACAGGAAAAGAAGTCTAGACAACAGACATTAAATGCATTTCTATCCAAAACAATCAAGTAGGAAATATCTAGATCTGTGATTCTGAACTCCAGCCCTAGAGCCATACCAACAGGTCAGGTTATCAGGATATAACCAGTTAAGCACTGGTGAATTTATCACAATCAGCTACTGAGTACCAATGAGATACCTTTAAACCATGCATTGGTTGTATGCCCTGAGGAATAACATTGGGAATTGCTGGGCTACATGCAAATAAAGTCAAAGCTATGAATTTTTGCAGATCAAGGAAACTGAATTATAGAATCTTTTTTTTTCCATAGAAAACATCAATATTTACAAATCGGATTTGTACTGTTGGTGATGCATTGATGACTAATTCTTCAAGATTTGCTGTCTGAGTGGAGTAAAGGTGAACAGCAGATTATCAAATGTTTAAAACAAACTATTAATACTTTACAAAATCTCAGAGGAAGGATCCCCAAAGATAACTAATACATCTTAAGGGATAGTAATGTTTCACAAAAACAGCTACGATTAATCTTCATGGAGAGTGTTATTTCAATAGTGTCAGAGCTGTAGTTAAAGGGATAGTAATACTTAAAATGTAAAAAAAAATATGTTGTAGGGTTTATCCCCCTGAGTAAAACAAGAGTACTCCCACTGCTGAAAGGTGTTTCATTCAAAAGTTATTAATTTTAAAAGTTTAATTTTTTAGGTGCAATATCACAGTGGCCTGAAATTGTACAGTGGCGCTGTTGCTACACCATCCTATGGAGAGTTATGGTCAATTGACCAGAGCTGTCCATAGGATCGTGTAGCAACAGCGCCACTGTACAATTTCAGGCCACTGTGATATTGCACCTAAAAAATTCAACTTTGCAAATTAATAACTTTTGAATGAAACACCTTTCAGCAGTGGGAGTTCCCTTGTTTTACTCAGGGGAATAAACCCTACAACATATTTTTTTTTACATTTTAAGTATTACTATCCCTTTAAAAAGTAATTGAATGATATAGTATCCCCCTCCCACACCTTTTACCTAGTGTAAGCCACCTCACCTCAGATGTGGAACCTGGTCTGTTGACCGGACAGGTCACAGCAAGGGACAATCTTCTTACTGTGAGTATAAGGAAAACCCTGCCCCCCCTTGACAGGTTTTTCCTCATGCATCTGAAGACTGTCCCTTTCTCTGTGTGATCCATCCAGTCTTGCTGCTCTGAGGTGAGCAGTGTTACATCAGTAAAAGAGGCGGGAGTGGAATACTATATCATTCAGCTATTTTAAAAGGGATAGTAATACTTAAAATGTAAAAAAAAAATGTTGTAGGGTTTATCCCCCTGAGTAAAGCAAGCGTACTCCCACTCCTGAAAGGTGTTTCATTCAAAAGTTATTAATTTTCAAAGTTGAATTTTTTTAGGTGCAATATCACAGTGGCCTGAAATTGTACAGTTGCGCTGTTGCTACACCATCCTATGGAGATTTATGGTCCCGGGACCAGAGCTGTCCATAGGATCGTGAAGCAACAGCGCCACTGTACAATTTCAGGCCACTATGATATTGCACCTAAAAAAATTCAACTTTGAAAATTAATAACTTTTGAATGAAACCTTTCAGCAGTGGGAGTACTCTTGTTTTACTCAGTGGGATAAACCCTACAACATATTTTTTTTTTACATTTTAAGTATTACTATCCCTTTAAAGGCCCGTGTACACAGGCCACCCTGCAGCCTCTACTGGTGCCCAGAGTCTCTCTGCTCACTGGCCGTGCTGCAGTCATGCGCAGTACAAAGTGCCCGAATGCACAGCAGCTGATACAGAGCACCCGCCCTGTGCATGACTGCAGTACTTGACTGCACACTGACAGTACTGAAATAACACTCTCCATAGCGCAAATACTATGAAGATTAATCGGAGCTGCTGTTTTTGTGAAACATAATCTCTCCATCCCAACAATGGACATACATGTACGTCCCGCAGAAACTGTCACTTAGAGACAGAGGACGTACATGTACGTCCAGGAAGTCATTGGAAGTAATGGGGAAAAACGTTTGGTGGTAGTTAAGTACCGGCCTCGTGAGCGCGCAGCCTGTCACTAAGGGGTTAATAACCCTCACTCCTATTAAGCTATGGCCAGAAAATCCTAATGGCTCATGAACATTTTGCTCGAAACATTTTCAATCAGTCTTGGATATCAAGTCTGTGGAACTGGACATGATAGTTGTTTTAAAGTGATGCAGGCAGAATATAGGAGTATAATTTAATGGTATGGTAATACTTAATATGAAAAAAAAATCATGTTGTAGTGTTTATCTCCCTGAATACAACAAGGGTACTCCAACTGCTGAAAGGTGTTTTATTCAAAAGTTATTACAGCTCAAACTTGAATATTTAGGTGCAGTATCACAGTGGTCTAAAAATGTACAGTGGTGCTGTTGTTACACCATCCTATGGACAGCTGTAGTCAGTTGACCATAAATATCAATAGGATAATGAAGCAACAACAACACTGTACAATTTCAGGCCACTGAGATATTGCACCTTAAAACTTCAAGTTTGAGCTTAATAACTTTTGAATAAGACACTTTTCAGCAATGGGTTTGTTTTACTCAAGGGTTAAAAATAATAAAGTACTACTAGCTTTTTAAAGGGATAGTATTACTTCAGAATTACTATCCCTCATATTGTAGCCCTTAATAAACTGAGTTAAATGACACCAGCGGCATCTCTCAAACCTTTATGGTTTAAGAGATAGCCGCTTTCAAAGTTTCCTCTCCCCTGCTGTCAGCGTTCTGCTGCCAGCAGGAGAATCCGGTCCCGGGACCGGCGGAGGCTCTTTAACAGAGCTGATATCTCGTTATGGAAGGAAAAAATATTAATTGAAACAGTCTTCTACGTGTGCTTGGTTACCAAACACACGTAGAAGACTGTTTCAATTAATCATTTTTCCTTCCATAACGAGATATCGGCTCTGCTGAAGAGCCTCCTCTTGATTCAGAGACCGGATTCCCCTGTTGGCAGCAGAACACTGACAGCAGGGGAGAGGAAACTTTGAAAGCGGCTATCTCTTAAACCATAAAGGTCTGAGAGATGCCGCTGGTGTCATTTAACTCCGTTTATTAAGGGCTACAATATGAGGGATAGTAATTTTGAAGTAATACTATCCCTTTAAGAACCAGTGAGGTGTGCAACTCACTGTGAGCTAATGCACTGCACACTGCTAAAGGGTTAAGATTACCATGTGCAGTGAACAATGAATGAAGTCCTGTGCTGCTAGCAACTATCATGTATGAATATATGTAACTTCATACTGTAAAAAGATTTCCACGCCATACATGAAAATGAGAGGAATCTCAATATATTCTTCCTGGTAAAAGATTTTCTAAGTGACTCCATGACATCCAGTGGGGGCTATTATTAGGATGTCCTGTGCCACAACAGGGAACAGATCAAAGAATGTTTGCCAACCTCTCTAGCACACAAATGGTTATCTAAAATTAGTATTTGTACTTTGGACATTTGAAAACCTATCAATTTTGATTACATTTCTAATATTACCTATGATGATTTTCATAGATACCAAGTTCCACTGGCTTTGTATCTCCTTTTCTATAATTAACTTTCTCATCCTCTCATTGTTACATACTTTTTAGTCATCATTCACTTTTGTCTCTTCCCCAGATCCTATACCCACAGGCACCCCTTCTTCCTGCCCCTTCCCCAATCCTACACCCACAGACACCCTTCCTCCTGCCCCTTCCCCAATCCTATACCCACAGGCACCCTTCCTCCTGCCCCTTCCCCAATCCTATAACCACAGGCACCCTTCCTCCTGCCCCTTCCCCAATGCCATGACTACAGGCACCCTTCCTCCTGCCCCTTCCCCAATCCTATACCCACAGGCACCCTTCCTCCCGCCCCTTCCCCAATCCTATAACCACAGGCACCCTTCCTCCTGCCGCTTCCTCAGTCCTATAACCACAGGCACCCTTCCTCCTGCCTCTTCCCCAATGCCATGACTACAGGCACCGTTCCACCTGTCTATTGCCCAGTGTCATAGCCGCATACAGCCTTCCACCTGTCTATTCCCAAATCCCATAGCCACAAACACCTTGCCTCCATTCTCTACTACTAACACTTGCCACAGACATTACTCATTGTATGTCAAATCACCTTCGTATCCACATCTGCCAAGCAGTCCCTCCGAAACTGGTCAAACAGCCCCTGACTCTTTAGATGATTGACTATCTGTGAGACAAGCTTCGGGTCCCCAGGCGGTAGGTTCGCCATAATGCCCAGAGCTATCGGACCTCAAAAAAATAACCGAGGGCTCAGCGAAAGGTTCCTGTAGAGACTATGACTGCTCTTGGGTTCATCACCCAAAACAAACGCAGCCGCTGCTTGTGAGACCTGACCCGGAAGTGCCGGGGGATTGTGGGAGAGAAGCGAAGAATGACCAGGAGTAAACACTGTCTGAACTGGGAGAGTTTTGTGTGAGCTGTGATCTCCCTCTGGAAGACTGGAGGTGTAACAGCAACACAGCGAGAGTGCTGCTTGGTTTTGTTTGTATTGCTTTTCTCTCGTTTTTTTTGGTTTTGACACTCATACTTGTCAGCATTTACAAAAAAGTTTAAATGGACCCTTTTTTTCTTGAGCAGTTACATAACAGTGTGTCAATAATATCCACATTCAGAGACAATTGTGGAATAAGTTGTCATTATATAAAGTATAATAATTGCCAGGTTTGGTATATATGTCCCAAAGTATTAAGTGAACAGATGCTAAAATATAGTTTATCAATTAGAATGCTGTAGCAGATGTATATACAAGTTTCTATACCCTGGTAGCAATTAAACATAATATTTTATGTGCTGTTTTTCAGCATGTTGGTGAAGCAATTGTCATTTGCACTCTTCTGTACAGATAATTTGCTCAGATCTCATTTTTTTAAGATTGATTCTTCTTATGCACAGACAATGCATTATTGCACTTGGTCCAGTACAGTCCTACTGTTTTTTTCCTTAAGCATCCTCAATTAACCCCTAATGAACCAGGGCTATTTTACAGGACAGAGTCAAATGTCATGTTTTTTTTTTTGTTTCATCAGTGTATTCTTCAGTATAGCAAAGCGATTTCATTTCTCCCAACATTTCAAATAGCCAAAGAGGACACTTATTTTAGGAGGTGTTGCTGGGGGCGTGGCAATAACGAGAATTTCTAGGTTATTTCATGACCTATTGACACCTGCTTGTATAACTGAATAAATGACTTAGTGTAAGACAAAAGCATTTTACTTACACATACTAATTTATAAACACATATAACATCATTGTGAGTTTTATTGCTGCATATCTCCCAAGTGTTCCTATTTAGGAGGGACAAATCATCTTTGAGATCCAAATCCCCTTTTTTTTTAAGGTGATCATGTCTGGTGCATATATAAGTATCACATTGCTCCACAGTAATAGAACTCACATTAATGTTTGTATAAGCTTTAGTATATGTGTTTATAAATTAACGTGAGTGGGAATAAAATACTTTGGTCCTGCTCTAAATAATTTATTCAGTTACACAAAAAGGAGTCAAGATGTCATAAAATAACCTAAATATGTGTCAGTAATGCCCTGTCTCACCAGCAACTCCACTTAAAACAAAATCATCCCTCTTTGGTAACTGGAAACATTGGGAGGTGTGTTGCTGTGGAGTAATGTGATACACATATACCATCTGATACAGGGACAGAGGGATTTGAGTCTCAAGGAGGGAAACTTGAGATGTATGCTTCATATTGTTCGGTTTGTTTGTTTGTTTTTTGTTTGTTTTTTTTGTATATAACACTCTCTGTTATGGTATCATTCTTATGTAAATATATATCACATATTTTGAATAGGTATTACAAATGCATACAAAATATGAGGCTGCTCCAAATTTTTTGCAGATAATCAGTTGCGTTGTTTTAAAATACCCCTATATAAATTCCACTAGTTCTGTTAACAAAAATGCCTCATGTGTCGCTTAGTGTAGTCAAGCACAATGTGCACATTTTAACTGAGTAGTAAACTTTTTTTTATGAAAACATATGTATTATATGGATTTCCCAACTGAGTAAAATAAGAGTACTCCCACTGCCAAGAGATTCATATTTCCAGAGTTATTATGTTTTTTTACATTAGCAGTGCCCTCTAGTGGTCAAATTCTAATTAGTTTTTCCTGTTACATTCTAATGGAGAAGAAAGTCAGTGACATACAGTTCTCCATAGAATGTGATAGAAACTGCCTGTCACTTCCTGTCAGAACTTTCAGGAAGTAAACACAGTAAATTCACTTCATAAGATTTTGATCAGAACACCTGACAGCAGTGGAAGCTACCTTGTTTTATTCAGCAGGAAAAGATCTATAAAATATGCATTTTCATAAAAAAGTGTACTGCTTCTTTAAACAATTTTATATGCATTGAAGTATTTTTATGAGGTAAGTCTCTGTTGAAAATTTGATTTACAGTTAAACTAAAATGTTCTTTTATGCTATGAATTTTTGTGCCTAGATATTAGTTTATGCTGATACTCGTGTAAAAGCCAATGTCCGGACGATGTTAAGAGGCCGGTCCTGCTCTGCGTCCTGCCGCTGACGCAGTTATGCACTGTAGAGATTGCCCGAAAGCACAGAATGCTCCCAGCCCAGAAATCCCAGCATTCTGTGCTCCCAGCATTCTGTGCATTCGGGCAGTCTCTCCTGCACCTGACGGCTTCTGACAAACATTCTAGCGAATTATTATATAGGATATGATAAGATTTTTGGTTATTCTAATATTTTTGCTGTTTACACTATAGAAAAGTAAAAAAAGTACATTCATACAGTGACTTATTTTCAGTGAACCAGTGATTAATTGTATTTATTTATAAGTTGCCTTAAACATTTTCCCCAATATGAGTTTGTTTGTACACAGTGACCACATAATCACAACAGAGTGCACTAATTTAGAGAAGTAACCTATCATTCTGTCACAAGTATATGCTACACTCATTCCTTTCCTTCACACTGAAATATTCCAGCGGGACATTGCCTGCAGTCAATGAGCAAGACATTCATATAACTAGTGAGTTTTGTTTTTTTTTTTTTTGTTTTTTTTTTTTTTTTAAATAAAAAAGACAGCTCCTTCTTTTCTGGGAATTTTTGTTTTTGTTTTTGAGCTCATCAAACCAAATGTAATATCTTGTGCTATAGGTGGAATTTGCAAAATAGCAGAAACAGACTGTGGGTTATTTTTCTGCTATTGTTTTTTCTCTAGACAAAGAAAAATGGTCTATAACTTTGGCTGCCAACCCGATAATCAGACGCTCCTAACTGGCCATGTCTTTAGGATTTGCTCGGTTTCTGTACAGGCAAATTATTTAAATGACTGAGCCTCTGATAGCGCATCTATAGTTAAACAGGGTAATCCAAATAACAGGGTAGGGTAGGGTACCATGCTCTATAAATGTACTCAATTCTATAAGCTAATTTTGCCATGCCCAAACATTCTGGAATCACCATCTTTCTAAGGACAAACACACCAAGAGGCTGTTTAAAGGAATAGTAATACTTAATATGTAAAATATATATATATTGTAGTGTTTATCCCCCTGAGTAAAAAAGAAAAGGGGTACTCTCACTGCTGAAAGGTGTTTTATTCAAAAGGTATTACAGCTCAAAGTTGAATTTTTTTAGGCGCAATATCACAGTGGCCTGAAATTGTACAGTGGTGCTGTTGTTACACCGTCCTATGGACAGCTCTGGTCCGTAGAACATAAATATTCATAGGATGGTGTAGCAATAGCGCCACTGTACAGTTTCAGGCCACTGTGATATTGTACCTAAAAAATTCAACTTTGAGCTGTAATAACTTTTGAATAAAACACCTTTCATCATTGAGAGTATTCTTGTTTTAGTCAGGAGGATAAACCTTACAACATATTTTTATACATTTTAAGTATTGCTATCTCTTTAAGCATGTAGCACCCTGGCAAAAACCCAGAAAAAAAAAAACCCAGAACCATGCTTCCACTGACTTTTTTTTTTGCCAGAGGGTGGGGATATGAGTGCTTTGGAGCATGTGTCTCCTCCCCAGATGAAAATCATTTTAGTAAATTCCATAATAGAGATGGTGAGCAAGATCCCCTGCCCCCTACTCATCTATCTTGATGTAAGGGACAATTCACCCTTTTTTGTAAATATCACTTAGCTCCTGGAGAATGGCCACATTTCCAACAGTTAACGGTTTTTCATATTCATTGGATTTTAACCCCTTAATGACCGGTGGATAGGCGCTGCGCGGTCAGTTAAGGACCATGGAGCATTCTTTTTTTTGTTTCTTCCGCTTCCAGACTCCCCGAACGGCGTGCAGCCACGGGGGGGGGGGGGGGCCGGAATTCCATGACGGTCATAGTACATCATGGGTCGTTAAGTCAGATCGACCCATGACGAACTATGACCGTCAATGGTCGTTAAGGGGTTAATATCATTATGGTTGGTGTAATTAATCTGTATAATTCAGCTGGAAAAGTCTGTAATATACTAGTCTGTGTGGTTATCCAAGCGATATTTATTCAGACTGAGGAAGATGTGTCTGGCCCTGTGTACTTATGAAAACTGTGTCAACCAAAATTGTCAGTTCTGTCTATTGTGTCTATGGAAGGATAATTCTTTGGCACTCAAAGGGTTAAAAAAAAACAACTCAAAAATCAATGTTCGCCACATGGGCAATGCCGTGCCACATGCCTGCTAGTATATCATATACTAGCAGGTGTGTGGCACTGCTTCACCTATGCGCAAAACCTTTTTAAATTGTATTAAAATTCAGGCATTGTGGTGGGGCATCAGAACCAATCCTGATGCCTCCCAGCTACTGATCTCGAAGCTGAGAGCTCCCCTGCTTCCATCCTACTCAAAGTACCATGTAGGTGTGGGCGGGATTGGGAAACCCTTGCACACCAATTAGTGGGGCTTTCCCTCATTGACATGACAGGGTCTCCTGGACACTCCTACCCATGTACTGTACTTTGAGTAGACTGGAAGCAGGAGAGCTCAGTAGTTGGGGGTCATCAGGATGGGTCCTGATGCCACACCACGAGGTCTGACTAAAATGCTTTCAGGAAGTAAACACGCTGTAAATTCACTTCCTGATAATTTGAATAAAACTGACAAAAAACAACGGACAGTGGCGGGAATACCCTTGCCAAATCCTTAAAATGTTATGCACAGAGGTGTCATTCTGCTTCTATCTTTAATGGTGCAATGAAGCAGTGAATTGCCCTCATAATGCATCAGATGGCCCAAGCCCTAGGTTTCTGAGAACCTAGCAAATTCCTAAAAACATGCACCTATATAGAACCGTTATCAGATCTGTCTCCTGGGGAGCAAACCTCAGGGTCTAGATGGAGCTGCACAAAACTGATCCTCATAGTGGTCATCGCTGTTTCCCACTCAATTAAAGTTTGAAAGTTGGAAGGCTTGAGTTCAGGCTGTTCCCCCCCAAAACTGAAATGAGACAAGTCAAGACTCCACTAATTGTCCCTGATTTATAGTTATATAGTCATTTTACTTCTGTAGCCCCAAAACTGGCTAATAGGAGCTATTTTGAGGCTGTACAGTGCAGCCCCTGGCTAGTCACTAAATCTGCTGCCATATTAGTGACTAACAAAAGCTATTTTTCACCTGGACAAGCATAAAAGTTCACATTTTTGGTACGAGTCTGTTAAGATGGTTTCCCTTTTCGTGCTTAGAATTCCAAAACAAACTCTAACTGAAGGTTTGCTGGTCAAAGGTAAATAATTAGTGGCTCATTATTTATGTTTGATATACTTATGCTTAATCCTTCGCATGCCAGAGGATACGCATCGCATTTCAAAGCAATGCATTACGTACACCCCTCTAGTTCTTAAAGGGCTAAACCCTGACTTTCTGGTCAGAGGACTGGAATTCAGAATCACTGATCCAAATGGTGTAATGAAAATTGCTATGCAGAAAGCAGTATGATGCGCTGCTGTATGCAGGGGTCTACAGCAATCCAACTGTGCTATAGGGAAAGCATTGCCAATTATTTAAATGGAGGTTTAACCCCTTGCGGCCTAGAGGGGGGTGAAAGACCTCTGGTCCTCAAAGTGGTAACTCCCAAAAGCTACAGAAGCAGTGACCTGTAGCTTTCAAGGGGTTAAAGGCCCCATTTAAACCAATATCATCATTGTGCTTAACCCCTTAAGGATTGCCGATGGCACATGCGGCCGTCACTTAAGGACTGCAGGCCATTTTTTCTTTTTCCTGCATCCGGTTCAGGGCTCCCCATACGGTGTGCAGGAAGCCCTGAATTCCATGATGTAAATCTACACATGATATGCCAGGACTCTCATGGGTCATTAAGGGGTTAATAAGGTTTCTAACTCCTTCAGATTAATGGAAGTTGTCCCCTGTGGATCACATAATTTGCACCTTTTCTTCTTTTTTACATAAGACCCCCAAGTTTGTTTCCAAAATATGAAAAGTGTATAGTGTATATAGGGCTGGATTCTATTGCAGGTGCTAATTTTATCACTGCTTTTATCTCCCGTTTTCCCCATAGACTTCAATAGGAAAATGTTTGATAAAATGAGTGTCAACATTTATCACCTGTAATAGAATCCAGCCCATAGAGCTCAGCACAAGTAGCTCATCTTCATAACATATCAGATGTAAAAAGGGAATAATTTAACAAAATATAAATAGTAGGGCTGTATAAAGAAAAGAGAGGCTACCTTACTGACACGCTGTTGTGTTATTGGTCACGTGGATACATCCTCCGCAGTAATTAGCAGCAGGTGAACACATACAAGTGAATACTCAGCCTATCACAGTAGGTCTCTAGAAAGCATTAGCACTCAGCCAGTTCAACCTGGATTGATTTTAACATTTTGAGTGCCAGAGTGGTATCTGAAGCATTGCAAAGCAATGCTTCGGATACCCCTCTGGCACTCAAAGGGTTAATAAAGGAAAGCCTGTTTCCAGCACATGTGTGTCATCAGCACAAATGAGTCTATCACACTGACTCCTCCACTGATTGGTTCACGTGTGCTCATGGGTGGAGATCCTGAAAACCTGCACTGTCAGCGTGTCCTGAGCTGGGGGACACTATGTAAGCTGTCACTTTAACCCTTTGAGTGCGAGAGGGGTACGCAAAGCATTGCGAGTTAATGTTGAAAACATGAAAATGCATAATGCAGGGCTGCTACAAACCACTGCAGCTCATTAGTAACTTTTGCAGTTCTGAAGCATTCGTTTTTCATATGTGTTTAATAACAAACTACAGCCCTAGACAGGGGTGGATTTACATCCCAGGAGCCAATAAGTAATGCATTGTAGGTGCTCTTAGCACCGCCCATGGCCACACCCCCACACTTTACCCAGTCCCATCCCCTGTTACCTGGTACAAAAAATATCCTTGGCCAATAACAAGCAAGAACGAAAAGGCTTTAATCCCTTGGTTACTAGAGATATAACCAATACATTGCTCTGCAATGCACTGGAGATCTCTCTAGCACCCAAGGGGTTAAATAATAGCCTGTAAAGGAGTATAGAACTGGTGCAGAGACATGGAGATGGCTCTGGTCACACCCACAATTCAGACTGTGGGTGTGACCAGCACAGCTGAGGATCCCCTCAAACCTGTAGCTCTAGGCAGTGTTCTACTTTGTCTATTAGGAAATCAGGCCCTGACCCTAGAACTACTTAAAGGGGAACTACCACCCCGCAATAACTTAACCTTCATTGATTCTTCATCTGGCGACTAGCTGCTTAGTAGCGCTAGTCGCCAGAAATATTACCCGGTTCAAAAGATTTCGGCGTTTTTCCGACGGTCACAGGAGCAGGAAGCACCACTTGGCTCCAAAATGGACTGACAGTGCAGGCGCACGGACGGCACTGTGACGAGATGTCCGTGCTTCCTGCTCCTGTGACCGTCGGAAAAACGCCGAAATCTTCTGAACCGGGTAATATTTCTGGCGACTAGCGCTACTAAGCAGCTAGTCGCCAGATGCAGAATCAATGAAGGTTAAGTTATTGCGGGGTGGTAGTTCCCCTTTAACTATTGTCAGAGTTTCTTAACTGCAATCCTCAAATACCCCTAAGAGTGCAAGTTTTAAAGCGGCAGTAAACCCTTAATATGTTGTAGGGCTATTTCTGTTGATTAAAACAAGACTACTGCCATTCTGGGTGATGCTTCTTGCAAAAGTTTTTAAAGGCATAGTAATGGTTACTTTTATCAAAGCTTAATAGTGTACATTGTACAATACGTACTTTGAAAATGACTTATTACTTTCCCTTTAACCCCTTAAGGACCAATGCTGTGCCAGAACCGTCACGGCTGTCCTGCAGTTAGGGACCAGTGACAGTCCTGGCACGTCATTGAATTCGGGGTCCCCGCGTGGCTGCACGCCACTCGGAGATCCCTGAATCGAATGCAGGAAAAAAAATGAACCATAGTTCTTAACTTCTGGCCACTCTGCTCGTGGCTGGTCCATAAGGGGTTAAATGAGGGTTTTCAAACCCTTGATTGCTAGAGAAGTCTCTACTTCATTGCTAACCAAAGATTTGGCAATATCCAGGGTTGCTAACATTATTAAATGTATTGACCGTAAGCCTTTTAAAAAATGTGTTTGTAAATCATTTGAGGTGTCATTAACCCTTTGAGTGCCAAATGGGTGTCCAACACATTTCAATGCAATGCGTTGGACAACACTCTGGCATTCAGAGGGTTAAAATATGGAAGCTCATTTAAAGGTGCCTCCAAAAAAATAGTTAGATGTTTTTCCAGTAATGACCATAAAAAAAACATTATTAGGAGTTGGTGACCCAGGAGACTTCTCTAGCATTCAAGGGTTTAACCCTTTGAGTGCCAGAGGGGTACGCAACTCCTCTTAAATCAATGGAGATTTTAAAGGGATAGTAATGTTTCACAAAAACAGCAGCTCCAATTAATCTTCATAGTATATGAGCCATAGAGACTGTTATTTCAATACTGTCAGAGTTGTAGTTCAAGAGTAATTCAATGATAGTGTCCCCCTCCCACCCCTTTTACATAGTGTAAACCACCTCCCCTCAGATGTGGAATCTGGTCCTGGGACCAGACAGCTCACAGCAAGGGACAATCTTCTTCTGTGAGAACAATGAAAACCCTGCCCCCCTTGACAGGTTTTTCCCTTATGTAAATTGAAGATTGTCCCTCTCTGCAAGACATCTGGACACCACCTTTCTGTTGTGAGGTGAGCAGTGTTACAGTATCCCCCTCCCACCCCTTTTACTGATGTATCATTCAGTGACTTGAACTACAACTCTGACAGTACTGAATTAACGCTCTCCATGGCCCAAATACTATGAACATTAATTGGAGCTGCTTTCATTATGAAACATTACTGTCCCTTTAATTTCTTCTCTATATTGCAGTTGACCCGATGCAGAATTGCCTTCACCTTATCACATAATCTGTTAATAGAGATTTTTTAAATGAAGTGTATGTTTAACCTGGCAATTAAAAAATAGCTTAGAGAAGCAAAATGATTCCTTTTTGTCCATCAGAATGAAATACGTTTTATATAAATCACTGAGGTGAAGCAGTTCTTGAAGAACGGGCTTTGACAAGCTAAATTGTTGGCACAAAATAAAAGAGTGACCAGACAACAGTTTCTCAGCTTTGAAAAGAAGCCTTTTATTCTATCTGGCATGTAATGGCCCTAGTGCTGACACCTTTAATACTTTTCAATAAGTTTTTAAGTGATTTCTGGAACAAAACTGAAATTACTGGGAGGTCTTGCTTCTTGGCTCTCACACTGTTATTAGACAGAGCAATCCTTGTCACTTGTAATCTGTGTCACAGAGAAGCCAAAACTTTGCGGCTCTTTAAAGAGACTTCTGAAAAGAAGGGAATGACATTTCTATTTACAGCAAAGCATTTTCATATGATGATTAAAATCTCCAGTGAGCAATTTTTAAGCATCATTATCTCCTGGGTATAAAGCACTGGGTCATCTCCATGGATGGGTGCATGATTCCTAACCCAATATTGCTGAAGAAGGTATGGAACTAATTAAAATCCATGTGTAATTCATTAGGGGAGATGAATAAAAATGTATATACAACTATAGGTTCTTATATGCCGTTTGCTCTTGATGATATTTAAAGATGTGTTAACAAGTTTTATATATTCAACCTAAGGTCAATAAAACATGTCAACTGGTACTTTTTAAGCCATTTACTAGTTGAAGAGCCCATTACACAGGCCACAGTGCCACTGCCAGCCGGTCCTTGGCAGTCATACGCAGTAGAGACTGCCCACACTGTGGCTGATACAGAGCTGGACGCTCCAAAGGAGCGTCCAGCTGTATATCAGCCGCGGAGCGGGCTGTCTCTACTGCACATGACTGCAGCACGCGCAGCAGTCTCTACTGTGCATGACTTTGTCGTTACACACGTTTTAGCGAATTATTATATAGGATGTGTCTTTTTTTTGCCCTGCATTGTAACATTTTATAAATATATTACATCCAGTATGTGAAACATGCGGCCCCCTGCATGCTGGTCTGCAGTCTTCACAAAAAATTATTGTGGCTGCTCATGCATTCCTGTCTTCCTTGGCACAGGAGGGGCCACAACCGTGGTGTCCCAGCATTTGAAGCAAGATGTCTATTCTACCTCCACTACAGACCTCTATCTCAGCACTCACTTGCAAGGCCTACTGTTACAGAGTTCCAGGATATGGCACAATATACTGACGCTCTGTATCATTAGACCTTGCAAAGAGCACTGATATAGAGGTCTGTGCATGTTGGACAGTGGAACAAGAATGGGGTGTCAATCAGAGAATGCGTATGACTACCAGTGCAAAACGGCTACCAATATATTGTAGAATATAGCTGGGGTTCTGTGACTACCAGGGGAGCAAGACCAAGGTATAAACTGTGTACATGTGGCTCAGTGACTACCAGTGGAGAGTGGAACAGGTCAAATAACAAAACATTGTATGTGTGGTGCTGTGGATACCAGTGGAACAAAGGCTGGGAAAGCAGTGTATGTATTGTTCTATAACTACCAGTGGAGCAAAGACTGGGAAAGCAGACAGTGTATGTGCAGTTCTCTGGATATCATTGGACAATGGAACAAACAGGGGTGTCATACTGTACATGTGTGGCTCCGTTATTACAGACTAGTTGAACAGCCCGTTACACGGACCACAGTGCCACTGCCACCCGGTCGCGGGCCAGTCACGCGCAGTGGAGACTGCCTGCGCCATGACTGATACAGAGCTGGACGCTCCTTCGGAGAGCCCACCTCTGTATCAGCCGCGGCGCAGGTAGTCTCTACTGCGAATGACTGCACCACGCGCAGCAGTGTCTACTGCGCATGTCACTGCGTTACACAGGATTTAGCGAATTATTATATAGGATGTGCTATGGAACAAGGCTAGTCAATCAGAGGATGTATCTGCTGTGTGTCGCCTACAAGTATGCACAGTAGATCAAGGCTGGGGTGTCAGACAGAGTATGTGTGGGTCTGTGACTACCAGCAGAACAAGGCTGGGGTGTCCCACAGAAGGTTATTACCAGTGGACAATAGAAGAATGCTGGGGTGTAAGAATGTATATAATTGGTTCTGTGGCTACCTGTGGACAGTAGAACAGGGCGTTGTACAGTGTTTTTTTTTTTTTTTTGTTCTATGATTTCCAGTGGACAATGGAAAAAGGCTGGGGGGTCCCACAGAAAGTTATTACCAGCGGACAACAGAAAAACGCTGGGGTGTACAGTGTTTTGTTTTTTTTTTTGTGATTTCCAGTGGACAATGGAACAAGGCTGGTGTCTTAGAGATTGTATCTGCAGTTCTGTAGCTGCCAGTAGACAGCAGAACAAGGTTGGAGTGTCAGACATTGTAACATGTATGTAAACACACATATGCCAAGGAGGTGGTTGTGGACATATGTTGGTCAAAAATATAATCATAAAATTGTTGCAACATGCAACAGTTTTTAATCATTAATGTCTTTCTTTAGCCATATCCACAAATTATGTCATACAAATTATTTGGTGCCCTTGGCACAGGGAAAAGATTTTTATGTTCCAACACCTTTATGCATAAGTGCAGCCAGTTGTTATGTAAAATACTGTACACCACCATGTATTCTAAATAAACATAAGCAAAGAAATCCAGTGCTTGTTGGGGATGATTATAAGGATTATTATTTGTTTGTTTTTCAAAAACTCCAGATTTCACTTCTCGGATTATTAAACATTGACTTCTTTCTCTAGCCACACCAACAAATTATGTCATAAAAGTTATTTATCATACTTCACACAGAGAAGACATTTTTATGTGCAAACACATTTATGCATAATTGCTTCCAGTAGTTATGTAATATTAGAAAACATACCTCCAGTCCCATGTATTCTCAATGCAGATGAGCAAAGAAAAGCAGTACTTGCAGTCTAAATTTTTATTTTTGTTTTTATAAAATTCTAGCAAATGTTTTTCCAACACAGTATAAAAGGACAATATACAGGTATTAGTAGGGATGTGAGAAAGTTTGCATTTCTTCCATGTGGGCATTTCCATAGAAAGGGAGGTGTATTTCTCTTTTCTGTGGGAAATTCCCATACGAGTAAAGGCAGGTAAAACTTAACTGGGGAACGTGAAGCCCAGTACAAAACTTTTCAGCAATGTATTCCTACTCACAGTTCCCTTGTTCCAATGGGGTGTTTAAGATATTCTTATGCAGGGCCTGATTTGTAACAAGGCAGAGTAGGCACCTGTCTACAGGCGCATCCCACAGAGGAGCGCCTGTCATTGCTGGGATAGTTTTTTGGCTTGTTTTTTTTTTTTTTTTTTTATTAGCCTCACCAGTCAGCCCTGCCCCCCACTTGGTGCCCACAACAACATGGAGAGGAGAGGTCTGTGCCTTTTTCAGCATAGACCTGTAGAGCTGCTGAGCTCCCTAGTTGCCGTCGGCTCTTTAGTAATAATGCAGAATGCTGGGAGATTACATCATCACCCAGCGCTCTGCATTGCAGACCGCGTGGGAGCTCCAGCAGGCAGCAGCTACAGCTCTGTGCCAAAGGAGGCACATATACCTCTCCTCTCCAGCAAGGTAGGAAACCGGGGGGGCAATATGGACATGATGGGGGCAGTGTGAGGGGCAATATGGAGATGAATGATGGGGGCAATGTGAGGGGCAATATGGAGATGATGGGTGCAATGTGAGGGCAATATGGAGATGATGAGGGCAATGTGAGGGGCAATATGGAGATGATGGGTGCAATGTGAGGGCAATATGGAGATGACGGGTGCAATGTGGAGCTGATGAGCATTGTGGAGGTATCCAGTAGAGATGGCAAATCGGAGGGGGGGGGCACTTCAGATTTCTGTGCCCACAGGCTCCTGAGATGTAAATCCAGCCCTGTTCTTATGCATATGTTTTACACAGAATCTCTGTTCACTGCAGAGTGTTCACCACATATTTTTTTCAATCCAATAAAATGTTACAAGTCAACAACTACAAATATTAACATGAACTGAATTTTTGGTAAAAAATAAATAAAAAATAAACACAAGGGGTATGTGCATATAACATTTGTGCTACAATAAGGGCAACAGACTGCTTTTGTGCTCACAATGAGGGGGTATGTGCAAAAAGACATCTGGCTAAAATAAGCAAAATAGGTCAAAAACGACTTCAAAATATATATGGTTATCACAGCATAAAGGTGATTTTGGAAAGTTCTTTCAAAATGTTTTAAAATTTTATATCGTGAGAAGTCCACTCTATGTAAATTGTTATAAAGGAAAATGTTATAGGTATAGGGTTTCTCCTTTTGAGCAAAAAATATTTTATTTAAATTTTCTAGTGCTTAAAACTCATTTTTTTAATAAGGTACTGTATGGGAGAGCTTGAATAACTTAAACAATTCCTCATAGTATGTGATAGTAACAGCACCACCTAGTGAACAGAATAGAAAATTGCATATTAATTAAAAAATTGAGCTGTAATAACTTATTTGATCTAAAAAATCTCCCAGGGGGAGATGCACTAAAAGATGATAAGGGGACAGGATGGTG
This sequence comes from Rhinophrynus dorsalis, assembly GCA_037306005.1. NCBI lineage: Eukaryota > Metazoa > Chordata > Amphibia > Anura > Rhinophrynidae > Rhinophrynus > Rhinophrynus dorsalis. The sequence goes on from CM074718.1 coordinate 65,327,915, forward strand.
ATATGGTGGCGAGTTTGTGTCAGTTGCATATTGACAGTATATGCTGAGATGTATTTGCTGTAATATCCTTATGAATCTACCACCAATCTGCCAAGATCACCATGAATTCACCATGCCTTCAACAAGTTTATGATTTTGCAGTCAGTACATCGACTATGGTTTATTTGCATATTGAAATGCAGTTTAATGAGCCATTGTCTTATTCATGTGGGTGTGTTTATATTTAATGTGGCACATCATCACATGCACTAAGCTCTGATAGCAGCCTTTGCTGTCACAGTTCAGAGTCCTAACATTACCAACCTGAGGAGCCAAAGGACAGTGTGTTGCCCTCCCTTAACCCTTTCAGTGCCATAGGGATGTGGATTGCATTATTGCACTGAAAGGATTAAGGGAGCGATGCTGTTTGTTGTGCAGAAGTCTGAGCAGATCCTCTCTGTTTCCCCAGTGGGAAGGTGGGAGAGCAAAGAGAATGCTCTCAGACTTAAGGATTGTCGAACTGCTTGTGATGTGTAAGGGAATACTTTGCTTCCACATTGCCAGCAGTTCAAGAAACATGCATGCTATTGAAGAAATTCTACAGTTCTGCCCTTGTATCACTAATTCTTAGTGCATAAGGTCATGTGTGTTTCTGTAACGAGAGCCTAAGTGCTTGGGCTTACTTAGACCGTCATTCTGGGTCTCTCCCTCCTGGATGCGGCTACAAGCTGGTAGCCTGTCTGATGAAAAAGGATAACTGGCTGAATCTCTGGAACTGGATACTCAGTTGGAAACTGCTGGGCTCCTACTGTCAACTACAAGGTGGGTAGCTGAAGAAAGCAGGCTGGCAGCTGTAATGCTGGAACACTGGAAGGCTGGAACACAAGCTGGAAAGCTGGATACATCAACATAGAACACTGGAACATCAGCTGCCTGAATGGGGGGGCCTTTAAACTATTCAGAATTAACACACAGGACTCCTTCTTAGTTCCAAATGACTAACATCTTCATTCTACAAAACAGGGGGCTTTATACAGTATTTTGGGAATTCCCCCACAATGGCAACAAATGACAACATAATACAGTATTTTGGGAATTTCCCACGATGACACAAATGGCAACATAATACACAGTGGGTACAATGGACTGTTGGTGTAGGGGCTTGCAATACCATGGAACCCCCTGCGGCTACTGTACACACATGATCAAAGGGACAATACAGAGGCTGTGACAGGCAGTTTGATTGATATAATCATGAACACAGTACAATGGAAACAGGTGTTACATGCAGTCAGAACCCCAAACTAATCACATCACACAGACAATAGTGGATACACAACAGAGAGTAGATTAATAGGTGGAACCCTAATCAAACTGTGGCACAGACAGTGATACAATACACCTTATACACAAATAATTTACCCCTAACTGCCTAGGCAGGATTGTAGGCCCAGAATTAACACAGGACAGTGTATTACCCAGTCCCTTTAAAGCAAGCCAGGCTATGATTTTAGTCTTTTTGGCAGAGCTGTCCACCAGTATAATGTCTCAAAGTTCTCCATAGCCTGTGAAAATGGGCTGAAATCCATACGCCCAGAGAGGGCTTCACCTTAACATCGCCCAGTGGGAGTAAACTTTATTTTTCAGCAGGAAAATCTCCATAGTATTTATTTTTCAACAAAAATGCCTTGTGCTACTTTTAAGAGTATTGATTTGTGCATGTATGCTTCAGGGCTGGGAACTTCATTGTTGAACCTCCAGCCATTGGCTGTTTGGTGATGATGAGAGTTACAGTTAATTGAATACCCCCTGATTTAGGGAGCTATTTTCTGTTACATGATACAGTGAATGAGGGTGGGGTGGACTAATGGGATGCATGGCATAGGCAAGGCTTGGTTGCTTAGCGTGTCTTATCTAAGGTGTATGAGATTAATATGACTGATCTTTTTAGCTGTGTACTCTTGGGGTATATTTAATAGATCAGGGTTATACCACACCAACCCAGTACTGGGTGTAACAACACAAGGGGGAAGATGCACTAAAGGATGATAAGGACATGATACAGCAATAAAACTTCTACAGTGATATCACTTCTCGAGTTCCTGTGTTATTCTATGGAGTTAATGCACTAAGATTTCTACAACTTTGGAGAGCTTAGTGCGGCTTCATAGAATAAGATAGGAACTGGAGAAGTGCTATCACTAGAGAGGTCATCTCCACATTATCACCTCTTTATCACACCTTGGTGCATAACCCCCAATGTGTGACTACAGGAACAAGAAGCAGCCACTGCTAGGGTGTGAAGGAAAGTGAGGCATGGTGAGTGTTTCCTAATAAAGGGTGTAAGCATTGGTGCTAACCTGTTCCTAAATAAAATACAAAATCTGTTTGTGCAGCACTATCATAGAACTCATACAGTAGCCCTCTGAATGTCATAGCGGTATCATATGCATTGCCTCTCAATGCAATGGATAGCCTTCAGATATTCAAAGGGTGAAACAGACCACTTGCAATCTGATAGTTTGGAGACAAGCATATTAAACTAATATTTAATACTAACTTGTCCTATTTTTTATTTTCTGGAATTAAAATGTCCTTCGTGTAATATTTTATAAAATATAAACTACAGAGCACAATTGCATGTTTTTTTTTTAGTTTACGACACGCTGATTAAATTATGTATTCTGAGTTTTAGCAGATGATGTGAATAGATCTTGATTGTTAGCCGATTAGCAATTTCTCATAATTTCAAGCAATTAGCCAATAAAAGATCAGGAGAAAACATAAATGAAATGATTAGTGTTGAAGATGTTTTAAAAGAGCTTCTTATTTCAATTCAAAAGACAATTACAGCATTTTCATGTTGCCATAGAATGGCTTTAATTATGTAGTGTGTTCTTATTGTGGATCAGAGACTGATTGGATCTCCAGCAGTGAGTCTTAGAATTGCATTGATTTGCCAATTGTCTCAAACAAAGTAAACTAAATTTAAGACTCCTATATAATAAAACGTTAGAATGTTTGTCCGATGCAGTCATGAGCACTAGAGACTGCTCGAACGCACAGAATGCTGGGAGCAATCTGTGCGCTCTGCAGGCTCTACTGTGCATGACTGCATCAGGCGCGCCGCCAGTGAAGCAGCGGCAGTACGCAGAGCAGGACCAGCCTCTTAGCCGTTTGAGTGCCAGAGGGGTATGCAACACATTGCAAAGCAATGTGTTATGTACCCCTTTGGCACTCAAAGGGTTAACATCACCTGGACCATGGCCCGTGTACACGGCCTTTTACACTAGTTAATATATACAGGAGCCAGTAGAGACAGTAAGGCTGATGTACTAGGGAAAAGTGCACCACAGGGGACCAAAAAAATTAACCAAATCCTCATTGCTTTGAACCATTTGAGTGCCAGAGAGGTATCCAATGCATTCCAATGTGTTGTATATACACGTCTCTGGAACCCAAAAAGTTAAATAGGGCTATTAAACTTATGAATGCTAACAACAAAAAATAAGTACCACCTCTGCCACAGTATATCCCAGTAAATGAGAATTACATAATGCACGGCTGTTTTTGTTTGTTTGTTTTTGGGGAGGGTAACAGGGTAGCCGAAACCCCCCCCCAAAAAAAACAAAAAACAAAACTGTAGCTGAAATTGAGCCACACTACAGATAACACAGAGTTTGTAATTGAAATGGAGCTACACTAGTGATACCACAGAGCTTATAGTTTAAATGGAGCTACACTAATGATGCCACAGAGCTTACAGTTGAAATGGATCAACACTAAACCAGTTGAAATGAATCTAAACCACAGAGCTTGGAAATGGAGCTAAAGTAGTGATACCACAGAGCTTACAATTAAGATGGAGCTAAACTAGTGATATGCAGAGCTTACAATTGAAATATTACTACTCTAGTTATACCACTGTAGCCACTGAACCACATATACTGACCCCCAGCCTTGTCCCAACTGCACTGGTAGCCATAGAACCACCCATAACGACCCTCAGCCTTGTCCCACTGACAACCAGCTTTGTCCCACTGCACTGAAAGCCATAGAACCAAACATATTGACCCCCAGATGTATCCCAACTGCACTGGTAGCCATACAACTACACATACTGACCATCAGCCTTTGTTCACTGCACTAGAACACCTTGAATCACCCATATTGACCCTCGTCCTTGTCCCAAATTCACTGGTAGCCAGACAACCACACATACTGATCACCTCCCCTCCACAGCTTTATCCCACTGTACTGGTAGCCACAGCAATATATGCTGACCCCAGCTTTGACCCACTGCACTGCAAATGCAGTGGTAGTCTGAGTGCTACACATACTAACCCCCTCTGTAGCACCCAGCTGCTGCTATACTGTCCTCCTCTCTCCTGAAATGGTACACCATCCCCACCATGAGATGCTGCAACTATGTTCACAAGAATCACTTCATACAGTGTAATGAATACAGAGTGGATGGGGGGGGGGTAGGAAGAGAGGTAGGAAGTGTTACAGTCATATTATCTAAATAACATAAAGTGCTAGCCACCTACGAAGCTCCCTGTGTGCAAAATTGCACATGTGCAGTAGAGACTGCAGGAAAGATGCAGTCATGCACAGTAGGGACTGGCCGAACGTGGTGATCACGAGGCCTCACCATCTGTCTGTGCTACCAGCTTTGGGGCAGCAGCCGAAGCTGCAGAGATGCAGCAGCGGAGCCTGTGTATAGGGGCTTTCCTACTAGTGTATATATACATATATATAATTTGCTAGAGTGTGTCGCTCCCTGTGTTAGTAACACACACATGCTGAGTGAAGACTGCATGAAAGTACAGGTGGTGGGCCGAGTGAGAGAGAGCTTTGTATTGCTCCAAAATGTTTTATGCATTTGGCCCTTTAACGCTTTGAGTGCCAACGAGGTACTCAATTCATTGCTCTGCAATGCATTGCATTTCCTCTGGCACTCAAAGGGTTAAAGCATAATGCACAGAATGCTTGGAGGTGGGCTGGATAGGAGAGAGGTTTGTATTGCTCCATAATGTTTTATGCATTTGGCCCTTTAACCCTTTGAGTGCCAAAGGGGTACACAATGCATTTCAGAGCGTTGCGTACCCCTCTGGCACTCAAAGGGATAAAGTATAATGCATAGAATGCTTGGAGGGGGGCTGGCTGGAGAGAGCTTTGTATTGCTCCACGTTGTGGTTAACAGTGTTGCCTCTCTGTGTGTCCCAGGTCCTCATGTCAGAGGAGTGCGGGGGAGTAGCGATGGCCATGGGCAGGACTCAGAAAAGCAAGTAGGGTCATTTCTTTCTGCTATACGATGTATTGGCATATGGGTTTCTGGGCTCTACATGTAGCAGGGTACTGTGGTTAGTCTCCTTTTGGTGGATGGTTATTATTGGGGTGCATTCCATGGCTGATTGTGGTAGGAGCATGTGTGAGATCTCCCTTTAGCCTGGTACCCTGGGTATATTCTCTACCCATGGTTGTGATAAGGGTATGCAGTGGGCTCACATAGGTGGAAAGCTGGACTGCGGGTGTCTCGGGTGCCCTCTGTGTTTTGCTTATTTGTTACAAGTGGGTGCAAGGCTGGCTCTATTGGTAGCAGACAGTAAAGTAAACAGTGTCCTAGATCAATAGCTGCAGTTTACATGCTCTGTAAATTGATAGTTGAAATTTGCCAGCTGATTTGCCAGCAGATTTGCAAGCTGTTGTATTTCAAATCCCCATCTTCAGACATCCAAACTCCCTAAGTCTGGGATAAATGGCTTTATCATAGTGGGCTGCCTTCTTCCATGAAAGTAGATTGATAATTTCCTGCGCTGACACATTTTAAATTACAGAGGTGCTCAACACATTAAAGCAATGTTGCTCACCCCTCTGATCCATAAAAAGTTTACAGTGGTGAATATGGTTGCTCTGGATATGGTTGCGCTGGTTGCTGTGACTGAGCTGCTACTCCAACTGTATTGTAATCCTATAATATAAAAGGCCAGATGTATGTTTGTCTGATGCAGTCATGCGCAGTAGAGACTGCCCAAACGCACAGAATGCTGGGAGGTGTATGGTACAGCTGGATAGGGTCAGCTCAGGCTATTTAAATGGCTATGTAATGGCAGGTGTACTACCGCAGAACTACACCTCCCAGCATTCTGTGCACTGTATATATATATATGCATAGACACATACCCCACACAAACACCTTGATAACAGGCTTTTATTTTTTATTTAATAGAAATCACATACACAACATTTAGGTGTTATCGGATACTCTTTCAGAATTACCTCAGTTGTTTTAAGATGTCAAAGAGAAAAGAAGATACAGAAGTGCTTCTCTGTGTAATATCTTCCGACTGGAGATTCTTCACCCCACCATCACCGTAAGTGTAATACTCACAAGTGTAATAATTGGTAACGCACTATGTGCAGACCAGCAATATGGACTTAGGGCAGTAGAAAGCTGTACCCTGTCAGCTCCTTTATTCCTCCGATTAAATAGGCGACTCTCCCCAAATCTCCAACCACGGAGTCTGTATACATGCAAAGGAGGCGCTAATAGTGCCTTATCACACTGATATTATGGATAAAAATATAACCACAATAAAATGCACTAAAGGGATTGTAATGTCTTAATTACATAAAAAGTCATACTGTACAGCATAAACAAAGAAATCCATCCAATCTCAGGAGTAACTAAAAAGAGAGGCTTCTGTGTTTGTGCCAGAGAGATCTATGTGTTTTGTAGACCAGCGTTCTAATAGATAGGGGTGGGCAAAAAGTGTGAAACATTTCTCGCATTACTTTTTCATGGAAATCTGCAGATTTTTTGCTTTTCCCGTGAAAAACCTTTCCGCCTATGCAAAAATGTCCTCCTTTTCGACTATTTTAACAAAATTTCCACCTATGTTAACACACTTTTTGCCTATTTTAACACATTTTTCGCCTATATTTCCTATAGGTACTACATTTCCCTCTGTAATATTACGTCTTCTGAGGGCTGAAGTTTAGAAATAAGTGATGAAAGTCAAAGTTGTGAGTCCTTCAGTAACATATGGCTTGAAAAATGTGTTAGCACTAACTTACTTTGTAAATTACACTGGCATATTTTTATGATGACGTCCAGAGATTAAAAAAAATACATCCTACAATGTGGTAGATATGTATTGTAGTGGTGGTAGTGGGGGATTCTCTGGTATGATTTGTGCATGTATATAGTTTTTACTATTATCATTTTTGATCAAATCTCTATCCTCCTTCTCAGATTAATGACACACATTACTTGTAGCTCATAGCAGGGTAGATGAGGCAACCCTTCTTCACATCCATCTTCCACCTCCTCATCTGTGCTGCTGTTAATATATTTGTCCTGGCTTTGTCTGTCTCTTTATGATTTGAGAGGTAGAACATTCTAAAGTTCCCCCCTCCCTCCCCTTTGCCTGACATCAGCTGTAAGCTGACAGCAGGAGATCCTGGTCCAGGGACTAATAGGTGGCCCTTCAGTAGAGCCACAATAGCATGATTTAAAAAGAAATACTTCATTGGAATGGTCTACAAAGTGCGCCTGGTTTACAAGCACACTTTTTAGACCGTTCCAAAGAAGTATTTCTTTTTGAATCGCGCTATTGCGGCACTGCTGAAGAGCCTCCTCCTGTCGGCCGACATGGATCTCCTTCTGGCAGCTTTACAGCTGACATCAGGGAGGGGGGAGCTTTAGAACGCTCTGTCTTTCAAACCATAAATGTCTGAGAGATAAGAATAGCACCAATGGATTTCTTATTTAATACTGTACAATATGACTTTTTATGTAATTAAGACATTACTATCCCTTTAAATCATTGCTGTAATATACTTGTATATTCACAGCTAAACAAGCTGTGATAATGCACTATTGGTGCACCCTTTTCATTTTGTTTTGTTGCATGTTATGTCACTCCCATTTAATCAGAGATTCTAAAAAAACATTTGTATTCAAAGTTCCAAGCTCCAAAAAACATCTTCCAGTGCCAGAGAATAATACATTTCATCTCATCTTTTTGGGTATTGTCTCTTGGTTAGTGTTTTTCCTTTTCTTTTTCCTTCAATCATGTGAATACATCTCTGCCTGAGATGACCAATACAAGAGCAAAATAAAAATGTACTAATTGGCATAGCCACCAAGATAGGCTAGCATAAAAGTGATTCCTTCTAAGGAGTAACTAAAAAGAGAGGCTTCCATGCTTGTGCTAGAGAGATCTATGTGTTTTGTAGACCAGCATTCTAATAGATAGGGGTGGGCAAAAAGTGTGAAACATTTCTTGCATGACTTTTCATGGAAACCTGCCGATTTTTTGCTTTTCCCGTGAAAAATTTCGCCTTTACGCTTATGCAAAAATGTCCTCCTTTTCGCCTATTTTAACAAATTTTCCACCTATGTTAACACACTTTTTGCCTATTTTAACACATTTTTCGCCTATATTTCCAATAGGTACTACATTTCCCACTGTAATATTACTTTTTCTGAGGGCTGAAGTTTAGAAATAAGTGTCTGAAAGTCAAAATTGTGAGTCCTACAGCAACATATGGTTGAAAAATGTGTTAGCATGCAGAATGCATATGTCCTTTGCCCACAACACTAAAAATACATCCTACAATGTGGCAGATTTGTATTGTAATAGTGGTTGTAGTGGGGGACTGGCTGGTATGGTTGTGATTTGTGCATGTATATAGTTTTTACTATTATCATTTTTGCATCAAATCTCTATCCTCCTTCTCAGATTAGTGTCACACATTACTTGTCGCTCATAGCAGTGGTCCCAAGTGGGGTAGATGGTGGCAACCCTTCTTTACATCCCTCCTCCACCTCCTCATCTGTGTTGCTGTTAATATATTTGTCCTGGCTTTGTCTGTCGTGTGGTTTCTGCTACTACTACTACTGGAGATGGATGTTGATGTAATTCTACTGCCACTACTACTAGGTGTCAAAGGTGCAGCACTTACAGCAGCAGCACCAGAGGTACTCGTCATATCTAACACTGTGGATGTTAACCTGTGTTGCTGTTTCTGGATACTCAAAACAGGTATGCGTGGCTGAGTGGGACTTGGACTTTGAAGAGGCGATGATGCTGATGATGACTGATAGGGTGACTGTGTGCTTTTTGAAATCTGTACTTGTCCAGGGTCAGACTTTCCATTGGCTTTCTCAAACACTTTATAGACAGGCACCGTATTCCTTAAAAGTGGTGGAAGATTCAGCCTTTGACTTTCTGCTAACCTTATAGCCCTGTCATCATCCTCACTCTCAACTTCATCTGTATCTGAACAAGAGAAGGATGCTTGAGGGATATATTTGTCAAGGTTTTGCTGAGTGGTTTCCATTCTGTCTATTGATTCTGCTGTCTGAGCTAATCTAGTGCTCTGTTATCCACTGCTGCTGTCTTCTGACTTTCCAGCTCAGGCTGAACCAGCTGACTTCTCTGATTGCTCACCTGACTGATATCAGCCAACCATCTCAGGGTATTTATAGCAGCTTGGCTCACTTGTCCAGTGTCCTTGTGTACTGTTAGGGACCAGGAACCAGACAGGACACAAGGACCATGAACTCAGGAGACGCAGGCAGTCTATTGAATATTTTTTTCAGGCTGGACCAGGTGGACAGCGCATCCACAACATACTCCTCCATGGCCTTATTCTCTGCGACAGAAAAAGGGTAGACTCGACCTTGAGGAGGTGTATGATTTGGTACGGATAAAGGAGGGCCATGAATGGAAAACCGCATTTAACACCAGGAGCAGGCATTACGAATACCTCGTAATGCCCTTCGGTCTCTGCAATGCTCCTGTGGTTTTCCAAGAATTCGTGAATGATGTCCTCCGGGACATGCTCCAACAGTGCGTGGTGGTATACTTAGACGACATTCTGATCCATTCCTCCTCCATGGAAAGCTACCATGCAGTTGTAAACTGAGTCCTGCAAAGATTAAAGGGATAGTAATACTTTGTTTTATCTTTATTTTATTTTGTAGGCATTAAACATGAAGAACAATATAAGTCTTATCTCTCAAACCTTTCTGGTTTGAGAGATATTCACAAGCAAAGTTTCCCCCTCCCGCCCCTTTTACCTAGTGTAAGCAATCTATTCTCAGATGTGGAATGCAGTCCATAGACCAGACAGATAACAAGGTGTGACCAGATAACAGCAAGGGACAAAATTCTTCTTTCATCAGAACAATGAAAGCCCTGCCCCCCTTGACAAGCTTTTCAGCTTTTTCCCTTATCTTAATTGAAGATTGTCCCTCTCTGCAGTCTACCTGGGCACCTCCCTTCTGCTCTGGCTGAGCAGTGTTACATCAGTAAAAGGGGCTGGAGGGGGACACTTTGTCATTGAATTACTCTTGAACTATAACTCTGACAGTATTGAAACACTCTCCAAAGTCCAAATACTATGATGATTAATTAGAGCTGCTTTTATTATGAAACATTACTATCCCTTTAAGAGAAAGTAACCTATTTTGCAAATAAGAGAAGTGTGAGTTCCATTGCAAACAGGTCACCCTCTTGGGATACATAATTTCAGAGGTCAGTTTCGCTATGGACCCTGAAAAACTCTCGGCTGTTCTCGAGGGGCCGCAATCCACAGGTCTCCACTCCCTTTAACATTTGCTCAGGATTGCGAACTACTATAGGAAATTTATCTGCAGTTTTTCCTCTATTGTAAAACCCCTTACCGACATGACCAAAAAAGACTCCACTCACTGGTCCCTGGAAGCCATCAGGGCATTTAAGTCATTAAAAGCTGCTTTTGCCGCAGGACCTATTTTGGCACACCCGAAACCCGAGCTTCCATTCATACTTGAGGTTGATGTGTCTGAGAGAGGAGTAGGCACCCTCCTTTCTCAACGTCCTACTCCTGGGAGCCAGTTGCACCCATGTGGGTATTTCTTGAAGAAGCTAAGTCCTGCGGAGTGCAATTATCAGACTGGCGATCGAGAGCTTCTGGCGATAATTCTGGCTCTCAAAGAATGGAGACAATAGCTCGAGGGAACTTCCACGCCAGTCCTAATCCTCACGGATTATAAAAACCTTACCTACTTGTCTGAAGCTAAGCGCTTGTCTCCAAGACAGGCCAGATGGGCCTTATTTTTGTTTCGTTTTAATTATGTACTAAAAATGTTTGGGCTGATGCCCTATCCACAGGGCCGGATTTGCATCTCAGGCGACCCTAGGCACAACAACCTCTGGCGCCCCTAGCCCCGCCTTTGTCCCACCCTAACCACACCTCCCACTTAGCCACACCCATCCATTAACCACACCCATTTCCCCCAGAGTTAGAGGGAAAAATTATATATAGAATATATCCAAGAGAGATTAGTCCCTCTTTCTCTCCTCTTTTTTTTGTATTTATATATAAGACATGCGGTGACAAAAAGACTAATAACTATATATACATATAAAAACATTAAAGGGACTCACTACAAGTTTCTCTTACACACATACCAGTCTGATGATGCTGCACTTGCAGCTGTTGGGGAGGCTACTGCGTGCCACTGCCACTCCTGCCACCCGTCGGGAAACAACTGGCCAGCCTGCTGTCTGTAGGGTTCCAAGCCTCCAAACCCGCCTCTGAGCTGACCCACAACTGCTGTACCGCTCCGCTCCTAACCCGTCTCTGAGCAGAACCACAATGCAGTGGCAGCGCTCACTCAGCCGACACTCACAGGCGCCGCCAAATATGGGGTATAGGTCGTTTGCTGGAGTAGCTTGCTCTGCTCCCAATAGGTCACAAGACTTCCCGAAGTGACCAATGAGAACAGAGAGCCTCTACCTCTGTTCTCATTGGTCTCCTCGGGACGTCTTGTGACCTCAGACGTAGATGCAATAGTGAGTCACGTGGGGCGGCCCCGGCGGCACAGACTACTAGTCGAGAAGGTAACAGAGCCTGCTCCCTTGTTATTCTCCCAGAATTGTGGGCATGACAATGGCACTGCAAGGCGCCCCTGAAAATCGGGCGCCCTAGGCAAGTGCCTTGTCTGCCTAATCAGAAATCCGGGCCTGCCTATCCAGACAGTTCTCGGGTTCTAAAGAGGAGAGTCTTCCTTGTCTGATTACTCCTCAGGACAAAGTACTGGCCACCATAAGTACCAGCATAACATCTCCCCTTGGGGAGAAAATACTGGCCTCCCAAGTAGATGCACCTGCTGAGACTCCCTCTGGGCGCTGTTTTGTACCTACTGACCTCCGTACCAAGGTGCTTGCAACCTACCATAAGACTAAATCTGCAGATCATCCTGGAAAGAACCAGCTCCTCTGGTTGGTTTCCCATCTCTTCTGGTGACCAGAACTCAGCAAAGATGTTGCTGCCTGTCCAGTCTGCGTGCAGACCAAATCACCTCGTCACCTTCTCCAACCCATACCCAATGGGGAAAAGCCATGGTCACACCTTGCCATGGATTTCATAGTCAACCTCCTTTTGTCTAATGGTCACACTGTCATCCCCATGGTGTTTGACCGATTTTCTAAGATGATTCATTGCATACCATTCAAATAACTTCCATCCGCTAAAGATTTGGCTATGGTCTTTGTCAAAGAGGTCTATCAGCTGCATAGGGTTCCCAATGTCATAGTTTCTGACCGGGGTAGCCAGTATGTCCTGAGATTCTGGAAGGCCTTCTGTGCACAACTAGGTATCCAACTTTCCTTCTCCTCGGCCTATCACCCGCAATCAAATGGGGCAGCGGAAAGGGCTAATCAGGCCTTCGAGCAATTCCTGCGGTGTTACATCTCAGACCATCAGAACAATTGGTCGGACCTGCTACCTTGGGCGGAGTTTGCTCATAACAGTGCTCTCTCAGCTTCTAACTGGCTCTCCCCGTTCATGGTGAATTATGGGTATCAACCCTCCTTGATTCCAGATTTGTTCGCTCCACAGGGGATTCCGGCATTGGAGGATCATCTACAGTGACTCCGTTCCCCATGGGTGCAGGTTCAAGAGTCGTTACAATGCTCATAACAATCCCAGGAGCTCCAGGCTAATTATAAACGCCTACCCGCATCCTCCTACCAGGTTGGGGAGAGGGTCTGGTTGTCCTCCAGAAATATTCATCTCCGAGTGCCCTCTCAGAAACTGGCTCCCTGTTTTGTGGGGCCTTTCTGTATCCTCCGACGTATGAACCCTGTGGCCTTTGCCCTAGACCTTCCTCCCAATATGCGGGTACACAATGTGTTCCATGTCTCTCTGCTGAAACCTCTGATATGTAATCGTTTCACTACGGTCACTCCTCAACCCCATTCGGTGCCTGTTGATGGCCATGAGGAGTACGGGGTCCGATCCATAGTTGACTCTCTTAGGTTCAGAGGGAGTCTTCAATGTTTCGTCCATTGGAGGGGTTACGGTCTTGAAGAGTGCTCATGGATTCCAGCAACAGAAGTGCATGCCCCTGTCCTCTTTTGTGCTTTCCATGCACGCTTTCCTCATAAACCTAGTCCTGCCCTGCGGGGGGGGGGGGGGGTCATTGAAGGGAGGTACTGTCAAGGTTTTGCTGAGCTGCTTCCATTCTGCCTATTGATTCTGCTGTCTGAGCTAATCTAGTGCTCTGTTATCCGCTGCTGCTGTCTTCTGACTTTCCGGCTCAGGCTTTCTCACCTGACTGCTATCAGCCAACCCTCTCAGGGTATTTATAGCAGCTTGGCTCACTTCTCCATTGCCCTTGTGTTTGTTTGCTGACCTGTTGCTGCTGGCTGCTGTGGATTTTCCTGTGTTCCTGCTTGCTGTGTTCCAGACCACTACTGGCACTGGTGGTGCTGGAACTAGTTTTGCTGGGATCTTGACAAACTGCATCCTCCCTTGAAGTAGAGGGATCATCATCATTGATTGCACACTCTACAGCAAACATTGCTGCAGTCGGTTTTTGAACTACTACTTTACTCTCATGTCCCTGCACTGCTCCACCCCTCCCCCTTCCCCTTGTGCATTTGCTGGACATTATGCAACTACACTGTGTTTTTTTTACTGTACTGTATGCAACACAACTGATTCAGCTGTATGATGCCTTGCCTAAGCCCAGTCAGCTGTCTGTCACTGTCACCTAAGATATTTATTCATTCTTTTTTATTTATTTATTTTTATTTATAAAAATAACCATGTTGTCTTATCACAGTCTGTCAAAAAAAAAAAATTATAACTGAAAACTAAATCAACAACTTCTTTCCCCAGACTTCCCCACCCAGCACAGATAATAACAGCAAGATCAGCAAGCAAATAGGTCCCTAGCTGCCTGTGTCTTTCCAGTCAGTCACATGGAATTTTGGAATATTTGGAGGTCAACCTCATTCCTCCCTTCTTATCACCTAGAGTGCCCCCAGACTCCCCTAATACAGAGAACAAATGTCCTACCTAAATGACTCCCTCAACTAAGCTTCAATTTCTCTATATTTCCTCTAGCTCAAAAACATGCTGCTCTCCCCTCTCATAAACACAGAATGGCTGCTATGAGAGCCTGAAAGCCTTTTATATGGCTGTAGAAAACCTTCGTCTGGTGCAGAAATATTTTTCTTCCCATTGATTTCAGTGGGCGAAAAAGGAGCGAATATGTGGAAAAACTGCGCTTTTCGCAGGAAATTATTTGCCAAGCGGAAAGTGCCATGATTCACCAGTTTCAGTTTGAGGCAAAAATTTTCACCCATCCCTATTAATAGACTAACCAACATTTTAATAGATCAGTACATCTAATTGTTTAGTTTCCTGTATGTTAAACAGCAAATTATCCATCGTAAAAATCTCTACCTAGTTCTATTAGATGCAAAAAATATTGTGGAAACCAATTTGAAAGAGACAAGTATCTGATCTTTCCAGTTATATTGGCATAACTCTTGCTCTCCACGACATACTTGAAAATGAGAGAAATCTCCCTTAAAATCCTTAATATTTTGGGGTGAAACTGACGTTCACTTTTTGATGTATTTGACTCTCTTTGGGTGTAAAGTTCAAATGAAAATAGAGGAATTCTAGGACAACCAAATGCAATATCGGAGAGAAGTAAAATAAAAAAAAAAATAATTTAAATGGGGCTTTTAACACCTTGAATGCTAGAGAGGTCTTCAACACATTGCTATTTGAAGATTTTTAATTTGTCCCATTTTTATGCCTCAGATTTCCTCTACTTATCTTCTGAACATAAGGCCAATAATTTGAGAGCAGCACTAGGACTTTTGGCAATGCTCAGTATCTCCTGGCTCTTCTGTAGGGACAGCTGGCTAACCCAATGATGTATTAAAAAGAATTGAGAATCTGCTGTATACCAACTGCACCACAGGGCACAAATAATTCCTATTCATTTAACTGGAGCTTTTAAACTACTAGACAAGAGATCTTACCTGAGTCTCTATGATGACTCAAATGCAAAACTCTCATTCAGCTTCTTTATTTCTAAAAACAGAGTGTAACTTTATATAATTTTAATGTTCCATATGTATGTATATTCATATGTGTATGTATATATAATAACATGGAATATATAATATTTCTCAATTTGTGTAACACTTTACTGAAAACTATCCAGAATTCTCAATGTATTCTTCCTGGTAAAACATTTTCTAAATAAAAATTTTCTCTCTAGGGAAATTATTTAATTTGTCTATTTTTTTCAGCCCATTAAAGAGTTTTAATTATTAAAAAAAAGGACATGGAAGCCTCCTTAAACAACATTTTCTTAGCTTCATGGCACTTACCCATATATTTCAGCTTTTTCTCAGTTTCTTGAACCAATGTACTATCTTGGGTATGTGGACTTTGAATAGGTTATTGCATTTTTACCTCATCTTCTCCTCTTCTTTTCAGTAATCAAAAGGCCTTTTTAGGACTGATAATTCGGTAATACATTTATTTGCTGCACTAATGATCAACAGTGCAGGGTGATTTTTATGGATTAACAACCCAAAACTCTTTTTAGGGCTTGTATTACACTTGGGTAATTTTTCTGTTTCTTTAACATATTCTCTGTATTTGTAAATTATTTGAGAACAGTATTTTAGCTTATATTGTTAAAAACCATTTATGAGGTTTTTGTTTGCTTGAAATATAGTGACTCTCAGTAACAAAAGGGTTTTATTGGACTGGTAGCAGGTTGCTTGTCAATTAATCATTCAAGAAATATTTTCATTGCCTCATACATCCTAATGCTACATTACTTTATTCAGTGTGCAATGCGTACCTGGGTAGTTTTTTCATGTGCACATTTGTTGCATCATACTGTGGCAAGCCAGATATTTTTTGCCCTGTCAACAATTTAAAAAAAAAATGTTGCTGCTTTTTTCTTTAAGGTTTTTATGGCGGAATGCAGGAAACATGCCCATTCGCTATTTCCAGTGTGAAAACCACTAGCGAATAGGTTTGTGCATGATTTTGTTGAATTGCGCATGAAAAATCGAGAACAGCTGCACATATTTTTTAGGTGGGTGTGATCAGAATTAACAAATCTGTCTGAGTGGAATAGGGAATGCGCCTGTGTAGTTTTGTCATAAAAGCTCATTTTTCATGTGGAATTCAAAAAGCATTCAGTATATGACTTCCTGCATTCCATTATGTTACTAAAATAAAATGTACCTTTTATCCCTATGTTTTTTTGTCTTGTTTGCAGGGATTCTTCATATGATTACTATTTAAGTGGTAGTACCACAAGGTTATCTTATTCTTTGCTTCAATGGTTTTATCTAACAGATGCTTTTTGAAGCAAAGGCTGAGCTAGCATTGGTGCTGCAGGTGAAAAGCAGTAGTGCCCAGCTAACTTTAGGGAGCCATTGAATGCTGAAAACACAAAATCTTTAACACTTTTCAGTAGTTTTGCAGTGAATTGAGGCTTCAAAAATAATTTAACACCAGGACCCTCATTCATTAGATCTGCAACTACGTTGGAGTCTACAGAGAACTTGTTCTATACTTTGCCTGATATGCAACAAACAACCTATAGATCAAGTTCAAAGCTTGTGTACCTATGACATTAAAGAATCCAAGACCCATGCTTCAGTTCACAAACTCTGCTTTTGCCCCTGCTTTGATCACATCATGGAGTGAGGGTAGTTTGTTAATTTGAAAACCTTCACTTTCTGTAAATATGAAAAGAGACTGCCTGGGAGAAAAATGCAAAAATAGGACTGTACCTCATGCTCTCTGGTCCTACCACACCAATGCCTGATACTCTGGTTTTTACACTCTGCTGCTGTTATATGATTTGGCATTACTATCAGTAGATGAGTTTGTTTCCTTGAATTGTGTATACTACTCCAGGAAATAAGAAAATGAGCTTGAGCTCAACTTATCACGTAGAAAGTTATACGACGGCGAGGAACAGTATGGTCACCCTGGTTCCTATTACTTACACCACTGACAAAAAAAACATTCCATTCATATTTGTTTTGTCACATAGATTAGGAACAGGGGAAAGGTTTTTAATGTAAATGAGTGGTATAACCTTTATTCTTTATATTGATAAATTGGATAATTTAACACCACAAAATTGGTATATGTCCTTATGTATTTACAGTTTGGCCTATAGTACATGGACGCAAATGTCTCTTAACACCTTAGATGCTAGCGATGTCTACAGCAGATTGGCTCACAATGAGTTGGGGATGTCAATAGTATTCAAGGATTGTATAAGGATTAGTATCAGTAGAAATGCTCAACTGCATTGTAGGGTTCCAAGACATGCTATAGTAATCCTTCTATCAGAAGTGAGGCATCCTCTTCAGGGCAGACTTTATTATATTGAAAAACCATGGCGATATAGTGAAATAAAGGGGACTGGATATAGAGGGGTTATATGGCTCTAATCACCTTGGTGTTCTGTCCAAGGCCAGCATAGTTTAGGAAAGAACCTCGCAGTCCAGACTGGCTATGCCAAACCACGTGCCCTAATCTACAGGCATCTGGGATTTTGACTTCACGGTGCTCTCACATGTTAATGAGGTTTTGATATAGTAAAGAAACCCTGAGAGGCAGAAATATAACATCACAAATCCTTCATATTTTTTTTTATAATTAAAGTAGAACTAAAACTTTATAACTACTTGGTGATTTTGAAAGAGCTTTCAAAAACATATATATGTATGTTAGCCATTCTTTATTTAAGACTATACTTTAAGAGATGCTTAGCTTTATTAATGTATCCATTTTTGCAAATTACTCAGTACTGGCTAGCACAGCCCATTGTATCTGAAACTAACATTCCCACTCTTGCTCCCAACTGCCACTTCCTACCAGAAAGCTAGTGCAGTTGCACTAGGCCCCATCTGCTCCAAGGTCCAATATGTTCTAGTTATGCCTCTGTGAATACATTGTGTGTGTATATATATATATATATATATATATATATATATATATATACTAGTTGAAGAGCCCGTGTACACGGGCCACAGTGCCACCCAAGCGGCCGAGGTGCAGTCATGCAGAGTAGAGACTGCCCATGCCATGGCTGATATGGAGCGGGGCGCTCTGAATTCAGAAGCAGAGAGGACTACGGTCTGAATTCAGAGCCCCGCTCCGTTATCAGCTGCGGCGCAGACAGTCTGTACTGCGCATGACTGCAGCTCGGACTGCAGCAAATTATTATCTAGGATATATATATATATATATATATATATATATATATATATATATATATATACACATAGTTGGTAACTTTAAAAAACCCTCATCCGAAGATCTGAAGCCCGGAGGGGGGGGGGAGTAGATTGCATTAACCCTTTGAGCATTGCAGTGCGCACCCGTTTTGCACTCAAGGGGTTAAATGAAAAGTTTGACTACACTTATCTTGACTACACTTATCCACTCATCCCCGTCCTCTCGTGAAGCGGGTAGGTAAGCAAGCAATCTTATCTTTCTACTGACATCTGCCCTGTGTATTAATTGGCTGGCTGAGGTCACTTGCCCCAGATGCACGCCTCAGCCTTCCAACATGAGCTATTCTGTTGTTTTTATTTTTTATTGTATAGATGCTTGCTTTACCCGGTGAACTTGCCGTAAATCCGGAGGCTCCGGGTGAAACCCGGCAAGTTCCCAGGTATGTGTGTATATATATATATATATATATATATATATATATATATATATATATATATATATATATATATATATATATATATATATATATATATATATATACAAGCAGTAGATGGTGGGCACTCCAAATGCATAATAATTCATGGATGAAAATGGCCTGGTGCTACTCAAAGTATTGCTACTCAAATATATCCAAGGTATCAGGATCGGGATCCTAATCAAAGAGACTTGAGGAAGGTCCAGATTAGGGCCGAAACGTTGACATTAATAAAATCATCTTTTTTTGTTTTAATCATGTCCTACGAATGCTCTCTTTGATTAGGATCCCGATCCTGATACCTTGGATATATATATATATATATATATATATATATTTATATATACACTAGCAATAATGTCTCTCACAAGTCTGTAAGTTACACTTTGGATCTGTTTCATTGCAAGCTCTTGATATTTCGTCATGTATACACACTCCTGTATTTGCCGCATACGTATACATGTAATGTGCACTTAGCGTTACCTTACTATTACAATTTATGCCACTTATATCTTTGACATATAAATACTGTTAGCATCCTGTTAATAGGATTAGACTCTATATGGGTTTCTATGTATTATCTTCTTTACCCCATTATTCTCGTATATAACAGTGAGATGTATAACAACTGATCTGATTTCTATTTATACTTTGCATATCGGCAGGCAAAGTGTTAATATGTAGTAAACACTATTTTTGACACTTTATATTATTACTTCCTCTGTTTCAATATGTTTTTATACCATTAGCAGACTTATACAGCATTTATTCATTCACACAGCAGTTTAACCCGATGCGCTGCGATGTGCTGGAGTCCCGGCACAACCACTCACGCATACTTTGCCCTTATATTGCCAGTTTTCAAATTATATAGTTACTACATCTAACCAATATAATATTTGGTTACTGACTTAACATACTGCTCTGTTTTCACGATTTCACACACAGACGCAGTTGTGATCTATACATCATTTTACACATCTTTATCTGCATTCTGGCTCAGCTGTGGTATAGTTTTACAACTTACGTGGCGATGTTTTTCACTCTTGACAATACCTCCTATGTTTGTCATTTTATGTATTTGATTTTAAAAGTTTTGATTATTTTGTTACTGTTTACAGCAGTACACTGTATGTCACACTGTAACACTTGGGATTGGAAGTTTCCCTTGTCCATCAATTTACTTCATCACGTTCAACAATTGGGGTTGGTGTAAGGATGTTTGGAGCCTCTTTTCCCTAACCTTAGGTTCATGTATTGGGTATATAAACACCATGTTTTACTATGTTGTACATTCTTGATAAAAGCCACAATCTCTGTCCGAAACGTTGAATAAACTACGTTTGATCTTTGAGCAAAAATCATCCCTGTGAGTGCCGTCTCTCCTTCCATGAACTGTATGTATCTTCTATCCAGATTCAAATGTATATTAACAGTGAACGCATCTCATTACCATATATATATATATATATATATATATATATATATATATATATATATATATATATATATACACACACACACACACACACAAATGGGGTGGTTGGAACCACTCGCTCTTTATTTGGTTATGGTCCAGGTGCACAATCCTCAAAGATGGTAGACAATGTACGTAATGATGGGAGGCATCACCAGTGGGCTGGTTGTAGTGGGGCTTTCCGATGATTAGTTACCCCATTATAGCAAGCACTAGTTAATTTGTATAAACTGACATCTCATAAATTATAGATTTAAATAAAGAATGGTTAAAATGAAATATAGATACTTTTGAAAGGCCTTTCAAAGTCTCACAAGTCATTTTACAGTGTTATTTCTATTTTAAGCAAAAACTTATGCATTATTTCACCTTTTGTTAGATTTACTTTTTTCCAGCAGATGGCACCATTATACCTTTTTAGTTACATCAAGAGTAAATCTGTATAAAATTAGATTACATTCCCAATTAAAATGTGATTGTGTTTGTGGATGACTCAAAACAATTTGTATGCAAGGGGCATCATTTCACTGCACTGAGCCAAGTTCACTTTGCTGTGAACTTGGCTTCTTTGTCTTTGACCTTGATTTTGTGTCTACTTCTACTAGGATGATGATGATGACCTTTATGAAAGATGCAGAGAGAAGAATTACATTATTTTGAAATGGTTACCTTCTATTCATTTTTATTTTTCATCCCTTGTCTTTTTAAACACATTATTGATCAGAAACAAATGTTCAGAAACAAATGTTGTAATGCTCAGAAAAATCAACATTCTTTCCATCTGTATGATGAATTTTGATTATTTGCATGGTCTCCTGTGTGCAGAAGATCAAGCTGTCCTGCAGGGTCTCTTAGGTGGAGAACATCAAGCTGTCCTGAAGGGTCTCTTAGGTGGAGAACATCAAGCTGGTCTGGATGGTCTCTTACGTGCAAAACATCAAGCTGGTCTGCATGGTCTCTTATGTGCAGAATATCAAGGTGGTTTGCTTGGCTACAGTAGTTATTGTGAATATTTGGTCAACTAAAATTTGTTGAAGTGTTAAAAGAACATCAACACCTCCTAATAATTACATCCTTCCACACATTTACCTTACCCAGGGCAGAATGGCCATTATGAATTAATTCTATGTGAATCGGTTCACAAAATGAATCCTTAATTTGTAATGTAGATCATGTCCATAGAGGCAGAGGTTATTCTTTTTGCAGAACCCTGGGACCCCCAAACTCCTCCCACTGCAGTTTTCTTAGGAAGCCTTCATAGAGAAGTGCTTGTGGTCCTTTGGCTTTATTCATCCAACTAAATAGTGCAATTCTGGAGCAAACTAAGGAACCATACAGGTGAAATTAAAATACATCTTGATTTGAATGTGACTAGTCCCTTGATGTGTTGAAGACCGCTTAAAAGGACAGTAACATTTCTCTATCATCTAAAATGGAATGCAGGTACCATGGGGTTGAGCTTCTCCAATTGGAGGCAGAACACATCAACAAAACAAGGGCCTAGACTTGACTAAAGGTCGATGCTGTGGTGATATGATTTTTAGGCTTGTGCGAATCGGTTAGTCCAAATTCGGAATTCGGACGAATAAGGGTCATTCATGCATTAGTTTTTCTAAAACCGAATCCGAACAGCACTGGTCAGAAATTTGTGAAAATATTCAGATATTCAGAGGATGTTCTCCCGGTGCGCACTACTTTCCTTCCCTCTCTAGTACAATTAGCTTCTTCGTTTCATGACTGGGGGTTGGACTAATGACATGTCAGACACCCAGGCAGCTTGCATTTCCTCTTAGTCCATTGTTGGAGCTCAGAGAGAGAAGGAGATAGAGAGTGTCCATTTGTTTTGTAGGCAGGCAGGTAGCATTAGGCATAGGCAGTCAGCCAGCATTAGTGCCTTAATTGCCACTGCAAGGGAGAGTCATTTGTTCCTGTGCAAAATATTAAAAAATATTAGGAATTTGTTTGAGTAGTTTTCATCCAGTCTCACAGTTCTGTAGGCAGGCAGGCAGGCCTAGTACCTTATTGCCACCGCATTTGTTCCTGTGCAAACTATTAAAAACTAGTGTAAAAGCCCGTGTACAAGGGCCAAGGTTCGGGTGATGTTAACCCTATGAGTGCCAGAGGGGTACGCAAAGCAATACATTGCGTACCCCTCTGGCACTCATAGGGTTTAAAGGTCGTTCCTGCTCTGCATACTGCCGCCTTCCTTGCTGCGCACGTGATGCAGTCATGCACTGTAGCTACTGACCGAACGCACAGAATGCTCCTAGCAGTGAGTTCGGGCAGTGAGGTATGACTTTTAACTCACTATGATCTTTATTGTGGTATGTAAGGAAGTGTCTTGAAACGCTATGTAAAAGATGACCTCTAGAAATATTATAACGATGTTGGCAAATACGTGCTTTAAAACTCTGAGTGGTTCGGCCCCCATATTGTAATTTACATGGACATGTAAGTAAATGTATAATAGATTTCGTGTTACAATTTAAGTATGAATTTATTTTAAATTTCTCACCTGTAGATAGTAAACTCATCCGTCCTATTTATCAGCATTGGACAAGTCAAACAGTGTACAGAGGGGCATTTATAGACACCTTTGATGGGTTTAGAGTGTATTAAATTTAATGGGTCACCTGTCGTTTCTTGTGATAATAATGTGTTGATCCCATTCTTCTTATAAGAGTTCTGCTTATGACTAAAACGACTAGGTGCTAAGATGTTTTTAAGTGTATTAGACCTTCTGAAGGTTATTTTTGGTCTAGCTGGTATTACATTTTTAAGAAGGGCTCTGTTTAGGATTTTTCTTATCTGACTACCCTTGGAATTATAATTGGTAATAAACAAAGGGAATCCTTCCACCCCATTTGTACATGCCTCTTTAGATTCCTTGGGAACAAAATCTCTCGCTTTAATATGAGTTCTCAATCAACTCAGTTGGATATGATTTTTCAGAAAATCCCTGCTTAAGTAACTTTGATTGTTTTTCAAAATCTGCCATGTGGGTACAATTACGTTTAATTTGTCGAAATTGCCCATTTGGTACATTAATGAGCCATGGTTTGTAGTGACAGCTGTGATAATCTAAAAAACAATGCGAATCAACTGTCTTGAAAAAAGTGATGTCACTCTCCGTTGTGGGAGCTCCCATTGGCTGAGCCTGTTTGACCGCCCATTGTGGCCTTTTTATACCAGGCCTTTGGCACCTGTCAGGTTCCCTTTCGTGGTGTTCCTGAGCCAGTGTTGCTGTAGCTGTGTTCCAGTGTTCCTGCTTCCTGTGTACTGATTTAGCCTGTTTTGACGACGCTCCTGGTTTCCTGCTCCGTGATCTGACCCAGCTTGGCTGACGTTCCTGCTTGTGACTTGATCTGGCTTGTCTGAGAATCCTGCTCCGTGATCTGACCCGGCCTGGCTGACGTCCTGCTCCGTGACCCGAACCAGCTTGCTACTGACTCTGCCACCGTTCCTGCTGCTTGGTGTCGCCAAGGTGACATTCTGACTTCTGCTGTGCTTGTGGCAGGGCTGATCGTGGATTGCCTCCATTAACACTTGCAGAGCCGTGCCTCCATTTGCTGAGTCTCCATTAACACTTGCAGAGCTGTGCTTCCATTTGCTGAGTTTCCATTAACACTTGCAGAGCTGTGCTTCCTTTTGCTGAGTCTCCATTAACACTTGCAGAGCCGTGCCTACGTTGTTGAGCCTCTGGTTGTACTTGCAGAGCTGTGGGTCCGTTCCCTGAGCCTCCATTAACACTTGCAGAGCTGCAATCTCCATTCACTGAGCCTCCTTTAACACTTGCAGAGCCGTTGTTGATCTTCCGCTACACCTGCTGAGCCGATTACATTCAGAGCCTTGTTTAGGCGGTGGCTCATCTTGTCTATCTTGCAGTGTAGTCGCTCTCAGTTACCGCACCCGCGGGAGGCGCTATTGGCTCTAGATCATACAGTGTTAGCTCTCTGTTACACGCCCGGTGGGGCTATTGGCTCAAGCTCTTGCAGTGCAGCTTGTCTCCATTACTACGCCCGTGGGGGCTATTGGCTCAAGCTATTGCATTACAGTTTGTCTCTGGTACTACGCCCGTGGGGGCTATTGGCTCAAGCTCGTGCAGTGTAGTCTGTCTCCGTTACTACGCCCGTGGGGGCTATTGGCTCAAGTTCTTGCAGTGTAGTTTGTCTCTGTTCTACGCCCGTGGGGGCTATTGGCTCAAGCTCTTGCAGTGTAGTCTGTCTCCGTTACTACGCCCGTGGGGGCTATTGACTCAAGCTAACCTGCAGTGTTCTGGCCTCAGTTCCAGCTCAGCCTAAGCAGCTATCTCTGTTTTATTGACTGACGGTGTTGTTTCATCTAGCACCACTTGCTGCCTCATTACCACCTTGGGTGTGCCAAACACCACAACAGAGACTGATTGATTTACATGTACTTTAACCATTGAGTACCCTTACAATTCTATGCCTGTCCTGTGACAGTATATGTATTGTCCTTGCATCTGTATACTGGGCCTGATAAGGCATCTGTAAACCAATATCTTGCTATTATTCTGTATTGCCTATAGAGGGCGATCTTTCTTGTTTTGTTTTAATAAAACTGTGTTTTATTCTAACCTGCTGGTCTGAGTGTCCTGTAAAACCGTTACAAAGTGTTGATTCCACCAGTGTTTGTGCCTTTCAATTCAAGGTCCAAAAACTGGATAGTATATCTATCAGAGTTACTGGTGAACTTAATTCCCCATATATTCTCATTCATATAATCTACAAAATTCTCCATTTCTTCAGAACTCCCTCTCCATATGATGAAAATGTCATTGATATATCTACGATAGAGTACCAAGTTTGAGCCGAATGGACAATTATTAAAAAATTTTAAGATGTTCAAAATATCCCACAAAAAGGTTTGCATAACTCGACGTGAACTTGGTACCCATCGCTGTCCCTTTAACTTGAAGCAACAACTGATCATTAAAAGAGAAGTAATTGTGAATAAGACTGTAATAGATGGCTTGAAGTAGAAAATTAATTTGTTCTATGGGCATTAACAGATCTCCTTTTAAAAAATATTCAACATCTTCTAAACCCCCAATATGTGGAATATTGGAATAAAGGGCAGAAACATCCAAAGTGAGCCAGAAAAGATCTTCTGTCCACTGGAAATCTTATAAAAATGTAAGAAAATGGTTAGTATCTTTTAAATATGATGGAAATGCTACTACCAATCTTTGGAGATGAAAATCTATAAATTCAGATAAGTTGGCTGTTAATGAATCTATTCCAGAGACTATGGGTCTGCCCGGGGGTCTGGAGAGGGACTTATGGATTTTTGGAAGATGGTAATAAATCGTCATCCTAGGTTCTCTAGGATAGATAAAGTCCCTCTCCAGAGCCCCAAGCACCCACAAACCAACGGCATTATCCAACATATTTTTTAATTCCACCAGATACGCTGCAGTAGGTAGACATTCATAATATACAGGATCAGACAGGATGTGGTGAGCTTCTGATAGATAGTCGGTGGTATCCTTTACCACCACCCACCTCCCTTATCTGCCTGTTTGATAATGATTTTATCATTATCCATAAGACTCTTGATAGCTAACCTTTCGCTCCAACTTAAATTGTTCTTGATACGAATACTAGTATTTTTTGTTTTCACCAATCTCCTGAAGTCCTCAATGCCCACTGTGGAGAAAACCTCCACATGTTTTCTTATGCTCTCTGTGGGAAAAAGGGAAGATTTGGGTCTAAAATTAGTAGGAACCCTCCCCTCCAAAATATAAAATAAAAAGTAGTGTAAAAGTATAAAAAGTATAAAATATAAAGTAGTAGTCTGATCTATAATAGGAATGATTTCATTAATTAAAATGTCAAATTGCGACTCTTCTGTAATAATAGGATATACATCTGGTGTCTTTTAAGTTTTTTGTTAGCAAAATAACTCTTAAGAGAAAGTTTTCTTATATATCTATGCAGATCTACATAAAGTTTGAAAAGATTGGGCTCTGAAGTGGGGCAAAATGACAAGCACCTAGATAAAACTGACATTTCAGATTGTGTAAGAATTTGACTGGACAGATTAAAAATGCTTTTTTATACTCTAACTTGTCCTTGTTTTTTTCACTGTGCCCCCCACCTTTTCCCCTTCTACCTTTGTGCCGCCTCTTTTTGCCAGACCCTCCTCTCGTTGGGGCAGATATCTGCCCTGATTCTTCCACCAGGGGTTCTCAACATCCCTGAGTGGGCCCAAAAGAGAAACTGCGCCAGAAGTGGGAGTGGTCAAAGCATTAGTCACAGAGGTATTATTTGGCAATGTATGTCTATTAGAAGGGCCCTCCTCTGGGTCATCTAAAGCAATCAGTATATTCGCCAACGCCGGGGGCGCACCAAAGGAGACTTTAGGCTCCACTGGAGCACCACCGGCAACGGCATCCACAGACACTAGACTGCTTTCCTGGGTCTCTTTAACATTAATCGTTGTGTTATGCGAAATACCATTTTGATTCAAATTTGCATTATTACCAGATATAGATCTCTCCGTTCCAGTACCACTATATTTTGGTGTCTGGATGGAAACTATGGTACGTTGTCTATTTGCCCTTTTAGGCCAAGTGTGTACCTGGTTATTTTCTTAATCTATTCTGTCGCGTGTAAGTTTTTTCTTTTTTCTCTCTAAACTTTCATTCTGGAATTTGGTGACATTTTGTTCATTTGTTCTCCCAACCTCACAACATTACTATCTTTCTTTAAACATTCCACATCTTTATATTTTGCTTCTATCTCTTTGTTTAGATCTAAAAGCAAACCTTCTCTATGTTCAATCAACAAATGCATTAGATTAAAAGAACATGCATCAAGTGCCTTGTTCCATTTCTCTGCAAAGCCCCATCAGAAAAATTAGGTTGAAGGTTAAATCTTAACTGTCTTGGGATCATGTGCAGAGAAATGTAATTTCTTAAAGAGACTGTGTCCCACCAATGTCTACATTCGTTCTTTAAAATAGATTCTAAATCTCTAAAGATTTTCTTGGAATCTGTATGTTCATCAGATTCTCTCGATTGTATTTTAACATTTGGACATAATGTAGATAGAAAATAGTTGTTCACTCAATATATTTTGGTTGGACACCCTGTCTTTATAATTATACATCATAAAAAGTGACACAGATATCAATAAAAAACCAAACTTTTGTAATATACTTTAAAATATGAAACTCTTTGTTCCTCAAAGTTCAATTTGTAGATAAGTCCAAAAGGTGCTGCTCTCTTCTAAAAATCAAGGATAATCCAAGTGAAACTGTAAAAGAAGAGACAAAGAAGAGGCGCTCCTAGTGTATTATCATCAGGTCTATTAACCCCTTCCCTTAACTTGAGACAATGGGTACTCACAATATATTATTTCCAGTGCAATACATATGTGCACATTGGAAAATCAATCAGATGGGGTATTTACGACTGTCCCCAAACAGTACACCAGGCTTCTTGATCAATATGGATATATTTGACTGCTCCTCACATCCATCCAGCCATAGCATGGAAGTATATATAGAAAGAAAAAGAAAACAGAGAGGGCGCCTCAATAGAGCCTGTTAAGTTGTTAAGACCGATCAATAATATCAATAGAAATGGTATTCACATTTCTATATGGCTGGCAGATGGCATATGTCAAAAACCAGCAAACAAGCTTGCAGGAAAATTGAACCCATCCCGGCTCAGGTCTCTCCAGTATAATCCAGAAGTCTATAAAGGTGATCTCTAGAAAAGGTCCTCAACTGGTTCCACAGGAAAAATAAAATAAAAAAATACAAAATACACAAGCTGCTCCAAACTAAGTCTTCATAAAAATGTATTATAAATTGATAAAAAAAACAAGCCAATTTGTGTATGCAGGCAGGCATCCAGCATTAGAGCCTTATTGCCACGGCAAGTCATCTTTTTTCCTGTTGAAAAGAAAAATATTAGGAATTTATGTAAATAACAATTTTCAGAGTGACACAGCCAATCTGACAGTTGTCGTTTGGCCAGGTTTTAAAATTATTATAATACACTACTGACCTATCTGTAATGGATATGAGTCCTAGTGAACAACCTGATGTTGCACGTCATGGTACCAGCTGCAATGACCCAGCAACCACCAACACCACCACAGTACCGTTGCTTTCAAGCAGAGCTAGCAGTAGCAGGCGGCTAAAGAAGAGTACTCTCAATAGTACTAGCAGTCAATGTCATAGTCAGACTCAGCAGCAGCACTCCATTGCAAAAAATAAAAGTAAGAAGGGAACTTCAGGTCATTCTACCTCTACAAGCAGGGTAGAGAGGTCCAGGTCCTCCTCTGAGACCACAAAGTAGCCAGCATCTGTTTCTCGTCGTCAGCTATTTGGTGATGATCCCCCCAAGAAACACCTGCACAATGACTAGTGCCACTGCCAGTTCCATCACCACCTTTGCTACAGCCAGTTCTATAAACCTGGGGACACCAACCATGTTTAACACTACTGGTCAGAAACTGCGGTCAGTA
The DNA here is from genome assembly GCA_037306005.1 of Rhinophrynus dorsalis. Taxonomy (NCBI): domain Eukaryota; kingdom Metazoa; phylum Chordata; class Amphibia; order Anura; family Rhinophrynidae; genus Rhinophrynus; species Rhinophrynus dorsalis. The sequence goes on from CM074718.1 coordinate 65,356,935, forward strand.
TCAACACGGGATTTTTACAGTGAACGTCTGTATAAGCAGCCAAAATGGGAATTATTACAGTATTTAGAGAAAATTCCTCCTGCCACCACTGTCACTGGGAGCATATCTTCTCCAAAAAATGTTGTTCAGGGTGACGGAGATAGTTGTTTACCATTTCCCGGTAGCCACCAGACAGAAGAGGCATTTCAGCAGGTTTCTCAAAAACTTAAGGGAACATATTTTTTGTATTATAGACATTTGGTATTTTTTGTGCCATGCAAGAGTGGAAAGAGCTGGAGCAGGAGCCATTAGCGGTACTGATTGTGCTTAGGATTCCCTGATCAGGGGTGATAAAGATGGAAATCCAACCCTCCCTGTTGGGTTAATCAGAATTGTTCAATATATTTTGAAGCAGATCATTTTTTGATGTGTAAGCTCAGGGGCAGTCAGTTGTTGGAGCTCTAGTTCTTTGCGACTAAGACTTCCATCATCTCCATCTAGCCAATGGATGGTTCGGGATGATGGGCGTTGTAGTTCCTGTCAGCTAGACGTCCAACAATAAACTACCACTGTCTTAGCTGTTAAACAAGTCTGCAATACATTAGAGATTTCTTTAGGAGCTAACGTTTAAAACCGACTAGAGATGAATTTATAGTAAATTTACGGTACCCCTTTGATTTAAGAGACATTTCCAACCCATTGCTTTGGAGACATACCGAGCATCCATGGTGTTAACACCTGTCATTCAGCAAATTGTAATTTCATGCTCATTTACATCTTTAGCTGTAAGAATATTCTGGTGACATTATGAAAAATGATAAAGATTTAACTAATATGGCATGTAATGAGAATGAAAGCAATATTGATCACTAAAATAAGAAATCCCATTGTGTTTAATGAGGTGCTTCCTCACAAAGCCATGATTCCACTTTATTTCAACAGAAGCCAAGATTTATCAAATTGGGGATGTACTCTGTGGTATAAAAAAAGAGAATTAAACAAAATGAAACTTTTAATTTATGAGGCATATTTATTATACAAAGAGATGTTTAAAGGGAAATTATAGGGGGAATTAATGACTACTGCAGTACAGCTACCTTTCTGCATTGAGGCATTAGTCTCTGGTGTACTTCGATGTGTGATCCCTTTAGGTTATAACAAGCGCACATTTCTCCGCAGTGTAGACTTTAAACGGATAGTAATTTATCACAAAAACAGCAGCTACAATTAATCTTCACAGTATTTGGGCCATGGAGAGTGTTATTTCAATACTGTCAGAGTTGTAGTTCAAGAGTAATTGAATGATAAAGTATCCACCTCCCGCCCCTTTTACCTAGTGTAAGCCGCCTCCCCTCAGATGTGGAATCTGGTCCCTTGACCAGACAGCTCGCAGCAAGGGACAATCTTAATACTGTTAGAATAAGGAAAACTCTGCCCCCCTTTACTGTTTTTTCAGGTTTTTCCTTATGCTCACTGAAGATTGTCCCTCTCTGCGATCCATCCGGACAGTCTTGCTGCTCTGAGGTGAGCAGTGTTACATCAGTAAAAGGGGCGGGGGGGATACTGTATCATTCAATTACTCTTGAACTACAACTCAACCAGTATTGAAACAACACTCTCCATGGCCCAAATACTATGAAGATTAATTGGAGCTGTTTTTATTGTGAAACATTACTGTCCCTTTAAAGAGGCAATATCGCCCATCTAAATTATTTTTGTCACTTTATCTGCACACATAGATACACACTAATACTAACAACCTTGTCCATCATTCTTTTTATAATAATCATATTGCATCCCCTCCCATGTCAGATTGGTGTTCTCTCTCTTTACTTCCACATTCCTTCTGGGAGTGAAATCTTGTATCCATTATTATCACACGTACCTGTGAAGTGCACATTGCAAAAAAAAATACATGATGCAAAGTAAGATCCCTGCAGAGAAAGCAGAATATTTGCTCTGTGGGGAGCATGGTGACATGGTATGGCTTGGAGACAGTGACTAGACCACCAGGGGCTAGTGGGAAAGAAAAAAAACCTGCATACTGTTTTACAAGGTTAAAGTAAGTACCTATGGGGCGAATTTAAATTAAATTCACACATTAAAACTAGCAATTGCATAAAAATAAATATTTAAACAAAATGTAGCTAACTGTGGATAAACTTTGCTCCATGCTGTGTAAATGTTGAAATACAAGATGAAATATTTTGGACATATGATGCAGTCTCACGATTCCTTGGAGAAGACTGGGTGAAGTAGACAGAAGAAGGAGAAAGGGAAGGCAATATACTTGGTGGACACACAATGCAATGACTGGATTAAAAAGAAATCCCCAATGTGTTGGCTATACCTTTGGCACTGAAAGGTATAACCCTTTGAGTACCAAAAAAGTGTCCAATGCATTTTAAGGTGTTGAATACGTTTCTGGCAGTGAAAGCATTACACTCTCTCACAAGCACTCAGACACACACCCCAGAGTACCTGGAGAAGGCGATGGTGAGAACGGGAGGGGGGGCAGTCAGGGGAGAAGGCGATGGTGCTAAAGAAAGGGAAGGGTGGTGAGGGGGAAAGCGATAATAGAAGGGAGGGCAGTGAGGGGAGAAGGCAATAATAGGAAGGAAGGCAGAGAGAGGAAGGCTATAATGGGAGGGAGGACAGAGCAGAACATGATAATACAAGGGAGGGCAGACAGGTGAACATGGTGGATGGGAGGGAGGGTGAACAGCGGAGAATATGAAAGCATTAACACACACACACACACCTGAGCACTTGGAGAAAGTAATGGTGCAAATGGGAGGACAGTGATGGGAGAAGGAAATGTAGCAAATGGGAGAGGATGGTATGGTGAGGGGAGAAAGCAATGGTGTGAATAAGGGAAGAGCAGTGAGGGGACAGGACAATGGTGTGAAAGGAAGGGAGGGTCATCAAGGGGATGATGAGAGCAGAAGGAAAGTCAGTGAGAGGAGAAGGTGATAATGGGAGGGAGAGCAGTGAGTGGAGAAGGGGATAATGGGACAGAATACAGAGAAGGGAAGGAGATAACAGGAGGGAGAGTGGACAGAGGAAGTGATAATGAAGAGCTGGTGAGCAGAGGAGAAGGCAATAATGGGAGGGAGGGCAGATGGGTGAATATGACAAATGGGTGGGAGGGTAGACAGGGGAGAATGTGAAAACATTAACCTACACACCCTGGAATGCCTGTGTGAACATCAGGGAGGAGAGAATGCAATAACTAAAATGGGAGGGAGGTGAGGGGAGAAGGGGATGGTGCAAACGGGAGGAAGGGCAGAGAGGGAAAAAGGCAATGATATGAACAGGAGAACAGGAGAGTGGTGAGGCAAGAAAGCAATGGTACTAAGGCGATGAAGGGCAAAGAGGGGAGAAGCTGATGGTGTTAACGGGAGAGAGGGTGGTCAGTGAAGAAGGCAATAATGGGAGGGAGAGAGGGTGGTCAGTGAAGAAGGCAATAATGGGAGGGAGGATGGAGAGGGAAGAAGGAATAAAGGGAGGGGGGACAGAGAGGGAAGAAGGTAGGATGGAGAGGAAAGAAGGCAATAATGGGAGGGAGGACGGAGAGGAAAGAAGGTAATAATGGGAGGGAGGACGGAGAGGGAAGAAGGTAATAATGGGAGGGAGGACTGAGAGGGAAGAAGGCAATAATGGGAGTGAGGACGGAGAAGGAAGAAGGTAATAATGGGAGGGAGGACTGAGAGGGAAGAAGGTAATAATGGGAGGGAGGATGGAAAGGAAAGAAGGTAATAATGGGATGGAGGACGGAGAGGGAAGAAGGTAATAATGGGAGGGAGGACAGAGAGGGAAGAAGGTAATAATGGGAGGGAGGATGGAGAGGGAAGAATGTAATAATGGGAGGGAGGACGGAGAGGGAAGAAGGTAATAATGGGAGGGAGGACTGAGCGGGAATAAGGTAATAATGGGAGGGAGGATGGAGAGGGAAGAAGGCAATAATGGGAGGGAGGATGGGGAGGGAAGAAGGTAATAATGGGAGGGAGGATGGAGAGGGAAGAATGTAATAATGGGAGGGAGGATGGAGAGGGAAGAAGGCAATAATGGGAGGGAGGATGGAGAGGGAAGAAGGCAATAAAGGGAGGGAGGATGGGGAGGGAAGAAGGTAATAATGGGAGGGAGGATGGAGAGGAAAGAAGGTAATAATGGGAGGGAGGACAGAGAGGGAAGAAGGTAATAATGGGAGGGAGGATGGAGAGGGAATAAGGTAATAATGGGAGGGAGGATGGAGAGGGAAGAATGTAATAATGGGAGGGAGTACGGAGAGGGAAGAAGGTAATAATGGGAGGGAGGATGGAGAGGAAAGAAGGTAATAATGGGAGGGAGGACAGAGAGGGAAGAAGGTAATAATGGGAGGGAGGATGGAGAGGGAATAAGGTAATAATGGGAGGGAGGATGGAGAGGGAAGAATGTAATAATGGGAGGGAGTACGGAGAGGGAAGAAGGTAATAATGGGAGGGAGGATGGAGAGGAAAGAAGGTAATAATGGGAGGGAGGACAGAGAGGGAAGAAGGTAATAATGGGAGGGAGGACTGAGCGGGAATAAGGTAATAATGGGAGGGAGGATGGAGAGGGAAGAATGTAATAATGGGAGGGAGGATGGGGAGGGAAGAAGGTAATAATGGGAGGGAGGATGGAGAGGGAAGAAGGCAATAATGGGAGGGAGGATGGGGAGGGAAGAAGACAATAATGGGAGGGAGGACAGAGAGGGAAGAAGGTAATAATGGGAGGGAGGATGGAGAGGGAAGAAGGTAATAATGGGAGGGAGGACTGAGCGGGAAGAAGGTAATAATGGGAGGGAGGACAGAGAGGGAAGAAGGTAATAATGGGAGGGAGGACAGAGAGGGAAGAAGGTAATAATGGGAGGGAGGACAGAGAGGGAAGTAGGTAATAATGGGAGGGAGGATGGGGAGGGAAGAAGGTAATAATGGGAGGGAGGATGGAGAGGGAAGAAGGCAATAATGGGAGGGAGGATGGAGAGGGAAGAAGGTAATAATGGGAGGGAGGACAGAGAGGGAAGAAGGTAATAATGGGAGGGAGGATGGAAAGGGAAGAAGACAATAATGGGAGGAGGACAGAGAGGGAAGTAGGTAATAATGGGAGGGAGGATGGAAAGGGAAGAAGACAATAATGGGAGGAGGACAGAGAGGGAAGTAGGTAATAATGGGAGGGAGGATGGAGAGGGAAGAAGGTAATAATGGGAGGGAGGACAGAGAGGGAAGAAGGTAATAATGGGAGGGAGGATGGGGAGGGAAGAAGGTAATAATGGGAGGGAGGACAGAGAGGGAAGAAGGTAATAATGGGAGGGAGGACAGAGAGGGAAGAAGGCAATAATGGGAGGGAGGACAGAGAGGGAAGAAGGTAATAATGGGAGGGAGGATGGGGAGGGAAGAAGACAATAATGGGAGGGAGGACAGAGAGGGAAGAAGGTAATAATGGGAGGGAGGATGGAGAGGGAAGAAGGTAATAATGGGAGGGAGGACTGAGCGGGAAGAAGGTAATAATGGGAGGGAGGACAGAGAGGGAAGAAGGTAATAATGGGAGGGAGGATGGAGAGGGAAGAAGGCAATAATGGGAGGGAGGATGGGGAGGGAAGAAGACAATAATGGGAGGGAGGACAGAGAGGGAAGAAGGTAATAATGGGAGGGAGGATGGAGAGGGAAGAAGGTAATAATGGGAGGGAGGACTGAGCGGGAAGAAGGTAATAATGGGAGGGAGGACAGAGAGGGAAGAAGGTAATAATGGGAGGGAGGACAGAGAGGGAAGAAGGTAATAATGGGAGGGAGGACAGAGAGGGAAGTAGGTAATAATGGGAGGGAGGATGGGGAGGGAAGAAGGTAATAATGGGAGGGAGGATGGAGAGGGAAGAAGGCAATAATGGGAGGGAGGATGGAGAGGGAAGAAGGTAATAATGGGAGGGAGGACAGAGAGGGAAGAAGGTAATAATGGGAGGGAGGATGGAAAGGGAAGAAGACAATAATGGGAGGAGGACAGAGAGGGAAGTAGGTAATAATGGGAGGGAGGATGGAAAGGGAAGAAGACAATAATGGGAGGAGGACAGAGAGGGAAGTAGGTAATAATGGGAGGGAGGATGGAGAGGGAAGAAGGTAATAATGGGAGGGAGGACAGAGAGGGAAGAAGGTAATAATGGGAGGGAGGATGGGGAGGGAAGAAGGTAATAATGGGAGGGAGGACAGAGAGGGAAGAAGGTAATAATGGGAGGGAGGACAGAGAGGGAAGAAGGCAATAATGGGAGGGAGGACAGAGAGGGAAGAAGGTAATAATGGGAGGGAGGATGGAGAGGGAATAAGGTAATAATGGGAGGGAGGACAGAGAGGGAAGAAGGTAATAATGGGAGGGAGGATGGAGAGGGAAGAAGGTAATAATGGGAGGGAGGACAGAGAGGGAAGAAGGTAATAATGGGAGGGAGGATGGAGAGGGAAGAAGGTAATAATGGGAGGGAGGACAGAGAGGGAAGAAGGCAATAATGGGAGTGAGGACGGAGAAGGAAGAAGGCAATAATGGGAGGGAAAGGAAAAGGCTTTCGAGGATATACAGCAAGAAAAAATCAGGAGACCCCAAATAATTGTACTCACATAAGATATACAGTAGTATTTTAGTTAGATTAATTTGAGATCAAACTAGGTTTGATACATTACTTCATAGTAAATAAACTGATACAAATAAATTACGCATATTTATACACAACATAATTTTATTGGAATATAAAATGAAATATAAATTAGCAAATTAGTAAATATCAAGTGACTCGGTAATATATCCTATATAATAATTTGCTAAACATGTTTGTCAGAAGCCGTCATGCTCAGTAGAGACGGCTGCGCGCACTGCAGTCATGCAGAGTAGATTGCTCGTGCCATGGCTGATACACAGTGCCCTGCTCCATATCAGCTGTGGTGCAGGCAGTCAGTACTGTGCATGACTGCAGCGCCGCCAGTGTTGGCCCATGTACACGGGCTTCAAAACTAGTCTCATATATATGACCAAGTCACATACTAAGATATATTTATAAGATTGGAATACGGCAAAATGTATCAGATGATATAACAAGGTAACATACCCAGCATATATAGGGTTAAACCTCACATATATGTATCCGGAGGTATAAGCTAGCAATATTTAAACACAGCAGCATAGCAATTAATCTGCTGTTTTCAATGTTCACGCCTTCTAGATGACACAAAAGCTGCAAATACATTTTCCACATAATAATCATATGCACAGAACAACGTGTTTATTGAAAAGCAAAGACTATGAAATTATATCAATACGTCATATAAACTATAAAGATAAAAAGGCTACATCATGTTTGCTATACAATACCAGCACCACAAGGGTTAACCAGAACGGCAGACATCATTTTTTCTGTCAGAAGGCTTACCACATGGGGGGAGGACTATTCCGACAGACAATTTATGGACGCTCCAACACCGCTACGCATGCAATGAGACTAGCATACCTGAAGTAGGAATCCTATATAATAATTTGCTAAATCGTGTGTAACGCCGCGACATGGGCAGTACACACTGCTGCGCGTGCTGCAGTCATGCGCAGTACAGGCTGCCCGCGAAGGAGCGTCCAGCTCTGTATCAGCCATGGCGCGGGCAGTCTCTACTGCGTGAGACTGCCCCGCGACCGGGTGGCAGTGGCACTGTGGCCCGTGTAACAGGCTGTTCAACTAGTCTCTTAAATAAAGGAACTATGCACCAATTGAGAAACAAAGGCAAAGCTTCCCAGATAGCAATAACAGAGGGTTAAAGGGTCAGTAATATCCCATCAAAAATCCTTAGAGTTTTGTAGAGGTTCAAAAAATAAACTATATGCCATAAATCCTATCTCCCAAACCACTATGGTTTGAGAGATATAAGCATTCAAAGTTCCCCCTCCCTCCCTTTCTCCTGACGTCAGTGCTGTACTAACAGCAGGAGATCCCGGTCCGGGGACCATCCGGCGGCTCTGCAGCAGAGCCGAAATTGCGTTATTGGAAAAGAATTGCTTCATTGGAAAGGTCTACAAAGTGTGCCTGGTTTGCAAGCACACTTTGTAGACCGTTTCAATGAAGTAATTATTTTTTAATAATTATTACTGAAGAGCCTCCTCTAGTCGGCCGACTTGGATGTCCTGCTGTCAGGGAGGGAGGTACTTTGAATGCCTATATCTCTCAAATCATAGCGGTTTGAGAGATAGGATTTGTGGCATATAGTTTATTTTTTGAACCTCTACAAAACTCTAAGCATTTTTTATGGACATTACTGTCCCTTTAATGATGAAAGCACAAGATCATAGCAGCACCAATGACCAATCAGAAACAAAGATATTGCGTATCATCTGCATGCTCTTTCAACGGCATGTTATCACATTCCTCAGCATTTGCATGCACAATTATAAACACAATAAACATGTGGCTCTTCAGATGTCAGTAATTACAGGACAGAATTGATTTGTGATGGGGATAGTATCTAGATATCCCTAGCAACCCCTTATATGATCTAAAATTGCTATGACTTTTATCTCCCACAGTATCAATATCAATATATATGAATTGACAATGAGTTATTCTGCATAGTTTAAGAACTGTGACTAACACTACCTCCTAAATGGCTACTAGGTGGCTGTTGCCATTAGATTGGCCAGATATAGTGGGGCTTATCTACCCTAGAATAGATTGTGTAATAATAATTCTAGAAGCCTTACAGAATTTTATACAAGAAAGTATATATAGTTACCTATTCATATAAGATCTAATCTGGGGGGGATCTAGGTTATCAGGTCACTGGTTTCCATTCAGGTAGGTCCAGACTCCTGTAATATCCAGAAAGACACTAGGAAAAACACAGCCAAAAAGCCCCCTTTTCCTTGTATATTTTGTTTTATTACATACAACCGTTTACCCAGAAGGTACTGCCCATCCTTATTTGATAGGCCAGCCCTATATGAATTATAATATAAGGTTGTATTGAGTTTCCAGAAAGCATTTGATTGGTCAACAAAGCAATGAATCAAAGCTCACTAGAAACAATCTCTTACACTAGAAGGTGGTGATAAAAGACTTAAACTGCATAAATGAATAAAAAACAAAACAAAAAACATCTGCTTGGTTAAAAAAAACAATGAACAATAGGGCTTTGTTGCCCGTTGACATCATTGCCTCAGCTATCTCTAAGAAGAGATATTATTTATGAAGTGTTACGGGAATAACCAAGTCTAATCTTATGTACAGACTGGAAGGTTTTTGTAAGAGGAAAACATGTTTTCTTAAACACACAGCAAGCAAAAATGGCTGCTACAAACCATTAACTATTTGCTAATGATCAGACTCTCTGACAAGGCAATAATAGGAGGGAGGGCACAGAGAGGAGAAGGTGATAATGGGAGGGAGAGCGAACAGAGGAGAAGATAATGGAAGGGAAGGCAGACAGAGGAGAAGGCAATAATGTGAGATAGTGCAGAAAGGTGAATGGAGGAGGGGACATGGAAAACATTAAAGGAATAACACACACATCCCATAGTTCCCGGAGAAGACAAATGGCAAATGGGAGGGAGAGCAGTCATGGAAGAAGGCAATAGTGTCAACAGGAGGGAGGCAGGTAAAGGGAGAAGGCGATGGTGCTAACAGGAAGGAGGGAATGTGAGAGTATAAAAGCAATGGTGTGAACAGGAGGACAGTGGGAGGAGAAGATGATGGTACAAACTTAAGGGAGGGAAATGAGGGGAGACGGTTATGTTGGGGACCGGAGGGAGGGTGTAAGAAAGCAGTGGTGTGAATGGAAGGGCAGCGAGGGGAGAAGGTGTTGGTATGAACAGGAGAGAGGGCAGTGAGGGGAGAAGGTGACAATGTGAAGAAGAGGGAGGGTGGTGAGGGGAGAAGGTGATGGTGTGCAAATGGGAGGGAGGGTGGTGAGGGGAGAAGGTGATGGTGCAAATAGGATGAGGTGGTGAGGGGAGAAGGCAATGGTGCAAATGGGAGGGAGGGTGGTGAGGAGAGAAGGGGATAAAAGGATGGAGAACAATGAGGGGAGAAGGTAATAATGGGAGGGAGGGCAGAGTGAGGGGAGAATGCAATAATGGGATCAAGGGCAGAGTGAGGGGAGAAGGCAATAATGGGAGGGAACACAATGAGATAAAAGGCAATAATGAGAGTGAAGGCAATGAGGGGAGAAGGCAGGATGTCAGGGATTCCTCTCCTTGATCCTCTGTTCTTGGTGGACTTTTGGGAGCGCTGCACTGTTGGTGCTTCTTTCCCCTCTTCTTCTCTATCTTTGCCACACTTTTGGGAAGCAATATCCAGACCAAACTGCTTTTCAGCTCTCTTAAGGGCACACACTGGTCTCTCTGGCATGCAATTATAGAGTTTACTGTTTTGTGTACCCTGGTATCAATTGATGATTTTCTTGTCTAGACCTTGGCCTGTCCCTGGATTTCTGCCCTTGTCTGCTGATTTTGTCTGACTGATCTCGTTACTGACCTAGGTCTGCTCCTCCTGAGTTTTCAGTCTGCTCCTCCTGAGTATCTTGTCTACAGAGCTTATACTTGGTGAGTTCTCTTCAATCTTGTATTTATTGGAATGACTCTCCCAGGGGCTGGTAGGGTTAGTCCTTACTGTGGTGTGTTATCCTGGGCCTTCTTCAGTTCCTCTGAAGGGGGGTCATCTAGCTTTGAAGCTAACACCTTTATATGGCCCTGGATGCAGCACAACAAACTACAGGGGGCCTACAGATACCAGCAATGACCGCTAGCCTTGCACTCTAGTCTTCTTTCTACCAGCCCTTGTTGGAGGAGTCACATCTTCATGACCTTCCTACCCTTACCCTGAGGGCCTACTTCCTAGAATTAGCGATAGTGTTATGAACTGTTTGCGACATTATAATAGCTCCGTACTCACTTTAGTTATGGCCAGAGACCCATCAGAGTTATCTAAGGCTTTATTACAGCGAGATGCTGTGTTAGAACATTTGCAACTTATACAACAATGCAAGAGAGAAGTATCCATCTAAGTGATTAAGGAAAGAGCGCTTATTGGTACTATTAATACATTTATTATAAAAAACAAGTGTAACAGAGGGTACCCTTGTAAAATACAATGATTAAAAACAATTGTGTGCATATAATGCCAATGTTAATGCCAGTCCATGTATATAGACATAGGAGGAATGTCCATTTAAAATGATAAATCAAATTATCTCAGCTGAAGATGGTAGAATATATATTGGAAGATGTGTACCGGTATAATGCCGGTCTTACCGCCTGTATGTAATATGTCTACTACTGGTGAAACAATGCAGAGTACAAGGTGGTGTTTATAAAATTGGGATAAATGAGTGGGCAGCAATGGTGTTTACATACTTGACCGTAGGGAGTCTCCTGTCTTTGTAATGGTTAGTCCTGTCTTACTGAGAGAAATCCTTCTGCTGGTTTAAGTAGCATGTAAGCTGGAGGGCTCTCATTGGCCAAAGACTGCTCCAGCTTACATGCAGAAATCCTCTGTCATTGGAGGAAGCTGGATAGAGGGAGAGTGACAGCCTGTGGTACAGAGCTGGTAACTGCAGTCTGTCCGGAAGGAAGCCATAGGGTAATCTTTAGACGTTTAATTTGGTCAAAATAATGTGTGTTTTTTTTTTTTTAAATGAAAATAGTTTTCAATCTAATCTCTACATAAACTAAAGTTTTAGACAAACATGTATAGGGGTGATAGATCCCCTTTATTTTTGTGAGGAAGTGTAGACCAAATACAAACCTGAAATGTTGGTTGGCAACTTGACATACTATGTGAGAGAGACAGTAAAATACCTACTCATACCGAAAGATCGAAAAGGCAAATTTTTGGCACGCAAAAATGAAGAAATGGCTGGATTCTACTTACTCTGACAACAAATCAGGCTTCCTGCTTGGTAGGAAGCTGAGCTCTACCTTAAATGGCCACTAGCTAAATGGCTACTGGCAATGAAATGAATGATGACGAACGTTCCAGATACCTCACCCAAGGAAGCAAACTTTAAACTAAAAACAAGATGGTACTTGAGGCTTGTCAGGTTTTCCCTTCTTTGTTTGCCTCTTTGCTGGAGGTTTGGGTCAGAGGTGGGCTCCATATTTCACCTCTGGTGGTCGTGCCCCGCCTTGACAGAGTATTGGAGTAAAATGAGGCATGACATTAGATCTATGCTAAAGATTGTTCTCGGTCCTGATCCTCTGCCCTTCCTTTTCCTCCATTTTGCAGACCGACCTGACCTTACCAAACCTCAATTAAGGTTGTTTGGGTATTTAACTAATACAGCCAAACAGCTAATACCGCTACATTGGAAGGACTCATCTCCTCCTACTGTCAGAGAATGGCACTCAAAATTAAATTTCATTGCATCTTTTGAAAAAACGTATGCACGTGTCACCTCAGGGCTAGCCTACCATGAACAGATTTGGACACCCTTGTTGGAATTCTCCCACTCTGTGGTGCTCTAGTAGCATTTATAGGGAAGGATCACTGAGAGTATCAAGGAACTGGGGAATAATCCATGATGGCCAATCTTGCAACAGGAAACATTCCTTAGCTATGTATGGTTGTGCTCCTGTGATCGGCCTCCCCACCCACTCACAGGGTGAACCCACCGACTCATTTTGTGAACCTTCAGGGCCCTAGAAGGCAGACCAGACATCTCTCTCCCCTTACTTCTCTTTTCTCTTCTCTTCCCCTTTCATTTTGTACTCTCTACTTTTGTTTAATCTCCCTCTCTGCACTCGCTCATTACAGAACGATATGATGACCCTATATTTAGCTGAGATGGATTAGAAAAGTGAACACATCAAAGCTTAAATCTTCATGCTATTATTATTACTTGCATGTTACCTTCCAGATAATTTTGTTGTATACTGCTCTCTGATACATTGTACTGTCATACACATATGCAAGTAAAATGGATTGTTCACTATATTGCTGTTTCATTTCTGTTATACTTTTGACTTTTCAGTAAAACACATTAAAAATAAAAATACCTACACATACCAAAGTATGTCTTTTTGATAAGTAAATTAAGAGTATTTTTTCTATAGGAAGACTTCCCTTTTTAATATGTATGAAAGATGCAACAATGTACCAGGAGATTCCATTCCAGAGCTCTAAATAAAGGAATCAATATAGTTTTACATGGCTGCATATAACAACATTCTGTTTTATATTATACTTTTTATTGACAAGAATGTGCTATTATTTTCATAAAACAATTCCATGGAATTCTATACTTTAGTAGAATATTTTCTATTTTGGTTTACCCTTCTGTTTTCATGTGCAAATATTCAGAATCAATTTTTCTGAAAATGTAATTTGAGATGAGAATTGATGCTTCCTTCTACAGGGGATTGTCAAATCTTTCTGAAATTGCAATATTCAAGGAAAGCCATTTATAAGGCAGACATGCATCATCACAATGGAAAGGGCAGCCAGGATAAGGCAGTTAGAATTCTTTATATCTGTAGGAACCAGGGGAAATATCTGATTCCAAGGACAAAGATCTACCATGATTCATATTTAATGAATTCCAGTGTGTTTTCTTTCTGCATTTCTGATCATTACGTAGTCTTTACTTTTTTGAATGCATGATTAAATATGTATCACTTTCTGTGCCTGTTTCCTTGAAGGATATGCACTAAGGTGTGATAAACAGTTGATAAAGATGACTTTTATCACTTTTCCAAGTTCTCTGTTATGCAATGGAGCCAATACACCAAGATTTCTCCAACTTTGGAGATATTAATGCATAGGATGTATATAGTAACATAGGAACTGAATAAGTGATTTCACTGGAGAAGTCATCTCCACCTTATCACCTCTTTATTACACCTTAGTGCTTATCCCCCCTTGTATCCAAATAAATGATAGCAACAAACAACAGTCAACAAAATGCAATTTGAAGAATCTATATTGAGTAAAAATATACAACATTTATTAATATTCACATTCAAAAGTACATAAGATCAGACCCCCTCATAGGTAAATCCAGTCTAATGTCTCATGAAAAGAGAAATCAATGAGTAACTGGGATTTAATGTGGAACAAGTTAGAGTGGATCTTCTTATATGGGGGCCTTCACACAGTGGTAAGTCTGGTTTCAAGTAGTGTACACTAGCGTTCGAAAGTTTTGGGACACCTCAATTTTTTCTACTTTTAGTTATTGCCATATAACTTGACAAAAACATGTCAACATTGGGTGTTTCTAAAATCAAGACAAATATTATAATCTATTAGCAGGTGTTTTTTTCAGGTTTGTAGATGTATAAAAGATTTTTTGTGCACAAGATAAAAAAAGTGCATTCGTAACATTTGTTTTATCATATTTTATAAATATTTTTCCAGGAAATTTGATGAAAATAATGGTATCTTTAGAAAGGAGAACAGCAAAAGGTAACAGAGCCCTAATACTTAGCTATCAGAAACAGATGCCCACTTTCTTTTTTATATAATTTGCTGTGATGCCCTGATCAGCCCCATAACTCTCGCCCCTTTTTGAAGACAGACACTCACTCTGGCTGTAGTATACATTACAGTGAAAATAAGTCGCTCTTACTCACTCACTTAAAACCAGGGAGGACTTGCTGTACAACTGTCCTCTGTTGGAGTGTGCCTTGGTGTAGAAAGAGCGCAGCACCCGGCACAGCGCCTCCTTGTAAATGCTCTCAGAGTCCGGGCTCTGCAATTCTCACTCAGGTATTCAGGGGTGGATTGTGGTACAATACCAGCCTGGGGATTTTTTTTATTTAACTGGCCCACTAGCTGGTATTTTAATCTGTGTGCATATAATAAAATTCCTCAGCAATGCGCCTTGCACCCCTCTGGCACTCAGAGGGTTAAATACAACTGTTTTTCCCCACTCTCTCCTCCTGCTCCAGCCTATTACCACCCCCCCCCACACACACCACTTTTTTAAAGAGGCATAAGTGCTTATCTATTAACCCCTTAACCTACTGTATGCAAAAAATTATCAGTTATAAACCCCTTGCATGCCAGAGAGTTGTACAGTAATGTGTTCTGCCATTAACCCATTGAATGTCTCATAGGTACACAACACATTGCACAGGAATGTGTACCTCAATGAGTAACCCTTTGTGTGCTGAAAAGGCATAATTCATCATTAACTAACACCTTTATTCACCTTTGTGGTACAAAAGGGGTCAGTTACTGATGAATTATGCCTCTCTAGCATGCAAGGGGTTAATCAGTGAGGTACTGCACATATGAGGAATCCAGTGGGTTAATAACAGACTATTGCTGTAATCCTCTCTGGAATGCAAAGGGTTAATAACTGATAATTTATACTTCCCTAAAGCATACAGGGGGTTAAAGGGGTTTAAATGGTTAAAAGATGATAAACTAAGCCTGTCTAGCAATGGGTGCAGTTAGTTAGGAAGAATTAAATCATACCAGTTTAAACTGCTAGGCATTTGGGACTCAGAAGCTCTGCTTTCTAACCATGCATAGGACACACACTGCAGGCAGAGCAGCTAAGTCAGCCTTGGGGGCGGGGCAATTACAGAGCACAGGACCAGGTCTCTTCTCTTCACTGCTGCACCAATCGATGAGTGAGTTGTCCCTCACATCTACAGAGCTGTGGACTGGAGAGGTGAGATCACATGATCTCCCTACCGGACCATGACTGGGCGGCCCACTGGGGGATGCCCGATCCCCCGATAGGACAATTCGCCCCTGCAAGTATTCTTTTCCTGTACCCCCAAGTTGCAACAGCAATGGCTCCATATCCTCCCCAACCACCATCCCAGAGCGCAGGCCAGGACACTAGATTGGGACGTTTGGCAGCTCGACCTGAGAATCTTGCACTTTCATGGTTAATGTGTTATGTGAGTGTGCAACCTTTCAAAAGAATACCCATAGGGTGACACGTGAGACCAATACATTCTCAAGCTTAACCGTACTGAAATTAAAACACAGACAAATGCATTAAGAAAAAATATTCTGGAAGCAGGGTACATGGAAGTGGCCTAACGTTTTCAGTTGTCCAGTTGTGTCATAGACATTCAGATATGTCTATGTATAAGGGCTGGACAACTTAAAAAACTGTATTTGTGTGTATTTGTCCATGATTTAATTTCAGTAATGTAAAACAGGGATTGAAGAGCTTAATGGTCTCAATTGCCTCCCAGCTGAGGAGTGTAGCTTTTGCTATTATATTGCCCATTCATTTGAACTCTGAATTTGCCCATTACTCCCGCCCCACAGCAAGGTCTGATAACTTGCCTATAGGTTGTGAAAGGCTAGACACAGGCAGTGGTATACATGTATCATGGGAGAGTAGGTCAGTGTGCTAAGTAAAAACAGGGCCGGCCCAAGACATTATGCTGCCTGGGTCCAAGGATGAAATGCTGCCCCCCCCCCCACACACACTCTGACTCACCCCAAAACACACCCACACCCATTATGTTTGGGTCAAACTAAATATCCGTTATGCTCTTATACTAGGTTGGTGGCTACAGACATATTATAAATCAAATTGCATATTTACACCCTTGGTGACATAAGCTCTGTTTATGGAAACAATACCCCACCATCATATTTACTGGCTGAAATAATTTAAGCTTGTAAATATGATAGTGGGGTCTTGTGTCCATTGACACAGCGCAAGTCACCAGGGCTGTAAATATGGACTCAGCTCTCATTTACAATATGTCTGTAAGCAGGGCTGGATTTATGATAAGACAGTAGGCATCTGCCTACAGGTGCACCCCACAGAGGGGCACCTGTCATTGGGATCACTTTTTTAATTTATTTATTTAATTAGCCTCAGCGTCCGCTCCATGTTGCGCCCCCATTGTCCGTTTCCTACCTCCCCGGTTGTCTGTTTCCTACCTCCCTGGCAGGACAGGTCTGTGTCTTCTTTGGCACAGTCCTGTAGCTGCTGAACTCACTCGTCGGCTCTTTAGGAATGCAGAGCACTGGGAGAAGACGTCATCTCCCAGCGCTCATCATTCCTGAATAGGAGACCGCGCGGGAGCTCCAGCAGCTACAGGACTGTGCCAAAGGAGGCACAGATGACAGATCTCCTGCCAGGGAGGTATGAAACGGACAACAGGGGGTGTTAGGAAACGGACAATGGGGGGGAGGCAATGTGAGGGCAACATGGAGATGGTGGGGGCAAGTTGGAGCCGATGGAGGGCAATGTGATGGCAACATGGAGATGGTGTGGGCAATGTGGTGCTAATGGGGGGCAAGTTGGAGCCAATGGATAGCAATATGGAGATGGTGGGGGCAATGTGGAGCTGTTGGGGGGCAAGTTGGAGCTGATGGGGGCAATGTGAGGGTAACATGGAGATGGTGGGGGCAATGTGGAGCTGATAGGGGGCAATATGAGGGTAAGATGGAGCTGATGGGGCAAGTTGGAGCTGATGGGGCAATGTGAGGGCAATATGGAGATGGTGGGGGCAATGTGGAGCTGATGGGGGGCAATGTGTGGACAATATGGAGATGGTGGAGGAAATGTGGAGCTGATGGGGGGCAAGTTGGAAATGGTGGAGGCAATGTAAGGGCAATGTGGAGCTGATGGGGGTAATGTGAGGGCAATATGGAGATGATGGGGGCAATGTGGAGATTAGGAGTATTGTGGAGGTGTCCAGTGGAGATGGCTGGGGGGGGGCGCTTCAGATTTCTGTGCCTACAGGCTCCTGGGATGTAAATCCGGCCCTGTGTAGCACAGGTATTAATGATGAGCTAAACACACCTAAATTGTGCTTTTCATGTAGGCAATTTTTACTTCACTTGATGTGCTGGTATGCAACATGCTGCAACTGGGATGTGCCTCATTCACTGAACACATCCACGTTTCAGATACCTGATTTACACTGCAGTCTGTGGGGACACAGTGCCGATCATTCATACCAACAACACTTGGAGTTGCGATACTGTTCTCATCCTTCAACAGGCAGTCGACCCACTTTAGTTTTATACAATAGTACATTGCTGAAGCTCATCACATCACTGTCATGCCCTCCCACATATGATGGGATCACTGGTGGATGCATGACAATGGAGGTAAGTAAATATAGGGAGACTGAACTGTGTTGGAAGAACTTGTATGAATATTTTCTTAAGAAATGCATGTATGAATTCTTAAAGGGATAGTAATACTTCGTTTTAACATTATTTTATTTTGTAGGCATTAAAAAAACATGAAAAAATGATATAAGTCTTATCTCTCAAACCTTTATGGTTTATGAGATATTCACAAACAAAGTTTCCCCCTCCTGTCCCTTTTACCTACTGTAAACAATCTCTTCTCAGATGTGGAATGCAGTCCATAGACTGGACAGATAACAGAAGGGGACACTCTTATTCCTATGAAAACAATGAAATCCCTGTCCCCCTTGACAAGCTTTTCAGATTTTTCCCTTATCTTAATTGAAGATTGTCCCTCTCTGCAGTCTACCGGCAGCTCCCTTCTGATCTGGCTGAGAAGTGTTACATCAGTAAAAGGGGCGGGAGGGGGACACTTTGCTTGTGAATATCTCTTAAACCATAAAGGTTTGAGAAATAAGACTTATATCATTCTTCATGTTTTTTTAATGCCTACAAAATAAAATAAAGTTAAAACGAAGTATTACTATCCCAAATACACTACATTGTATTGTAAAATAACCATACCAATTAAAACCTAGAAAGGAAGTGCCTGTCAATTCACCTTTAATATTGACTGGACCAATATAGGTGGATTTGTAGTATAGTAATCCCAATGTGCCCATCATTGTGTTAATCAGGTTCCTTCCTACACATATTGCATTTGACAAAAAGATAAGAAACAATTATCTCACGTTGTCTGCTTCTTTTTCTAAATGCTTTTAAACCTCCTAATCCTATTAGCCTTAATTTATCTTCTAGATAGCTGATGCATTTTCCAAGAATGTCTGTATCTCTTTAATTAACTTGTTTTGTTATAATCCGGAAGATGGGCTTTCAGTGAATTAAAAATTAATCAAGATCATACTTTTGCCCTCCATAAAATGATTTTATATCTTATTAAGTTTTAAACGAATAGCAAATAATTGGATTTAACCCTTTGAGTTCCAGGGAGGTATCTAACACATTGCTTTTCAAAGTGGAACAGCGAATTTATAAAGAAATATTGCTATTTGTGACATTTTGTGAATTTTGGACACATATTTAAGGCCATGTTTGACGTGTTCTTATTTTTGCGGTCACCACATTTATAAATGTACCTAGAATACTTTACAAATACCAACACTTATAATAAGGAATAAGGACATTTTAAGGTTACATTCGCAAAAATGATCAAAAACACTTTTTATAAATCTCCCCCCATAGTAACATAATAAATTAGGTTTAAAAGACTCCAGTAGATCATGTTCATCCTTTGCCTCATAACCCAGAGACATGAGAATTATATACACTTTCCTGCTGCCAAATAAAACAGTCTTTATCTGAACTTCCTGCTTTGCCTACTAGTACTAATATACTGTATAACCCTCTTGAAATACATATATCTAATCTTCTCTTAAATGTATCCATTGTATCTGCCATTACCACATCCTTGGGTAAAGAATTCCACCATTTAACAGAGCTTTCTGTAAAAACAAACCTCCTTTTCTCTAATCCTACGGGGTAGCAACTGATTATTTGATCAGTTCTTGGAATTAATACCTCACCAGAGAGATCCTTGTATTGATCTCTCATATATTTGTACATTGTGAATAGATGACCCTCTTAGTTGACTTTTTTATAGAGTAAATAAACCAAGATTGTCTACACAGTCTGGCCTCGATTGTGGCTGCTAAACAGCTGGTAGGGCAAAAATGGCTACCGATCTGTACAACAAGGGCCTTGATTCAAAGAATCCAGCTAAAACATATTGTAGGGCAAAACTGGCTACCAGTCAAAAAATGTCTAAGTAGGTAGGCATTCAATTGCCCTGACAACTGAAACCACAATGGATGCTGAGCCACAGAAACTGACTTGTGGCCAAATGTCTGTTGTGTGTTTTAAGTTCCAAAAATCTATGCTAAATAGCTTGAATTGTGGGAACATCAAAGGAGAAAAAACAACTCTTCTTGTTTAACACAGTGTCAAACAACTTGAGGGAGCTCAAAACACAACCACCCTCCCAACACCTCCCATACACTAACCCTAACATGACACTTAAACAATACTACCCCTATCCCTATCATAACACCCAGAAATGTAACACTTACCTGTCATCCACTGTCCATCTTCTTCTGCAATCCTTAGTCACCAATTGTTATCACAGTCTACCTTTGAGGCCTAGTTAGCCTGTGCTTCCTTCCTCTGTTATGTGTCGGCCAGCATCCTTGCGGCCACCTCTGCATTACTGTGTCTGTTACAGGCACTGTCTCGGACGCCTGTTTATGGGCCTATTCTGGGTGGCCTAATTGTGTCCCTCCTCCTTCTGCTCCTTTATAATCTTCCTTGGGGCTAGGAGTCATTGCACTTATGTGGTGTTTCTTATAGCTTCTGCTTGCTCCGTTGTGATCCGTGCCTGTCTGAGTATTCACTCTGTGTATGACCCTGGCTTGTCTGACTACCCACATCGGTTCTGACCTGTGGCTCTGGCTGACTACTCGCTCTGTGTATGACCCCGGCTTGTCTGACTACCCACATCGGTTCTGACCTGTGGCTCTGTCTGACTACTTGCTCTGTGTATGACCCCGGCTTGCCTGACCAGTGGAACTGGCTACTAACCAATCAGTGTAGCCTCCGGTTGCCTTTCCTATGGGCCTGGTTACTTTCTCTCCTTGTAGTCCTCGGTTTGCCTGACCAGTGGCCCTGGCTCCTACTCGCTCAACATAGTCTCTGTTTGCCTGACCAGTGGCCTGGTCACTCTCGCTCCATGTAGTTCCCAGCTTGTCTGACCTGTGACTCTGTCTGCCTACTTGCTTCCTACACTACCTGCTTGCCTGACCTGTAGTCTTGGTGTCTTCTGTCTCTGGTATGCTCGCTCTCTGCTGCCTCCATTCGCAGGCCAAGTGGTGACTCATATTCTACCATTCTTCTGCTGTCCCACTTAAGCCGCTTCCCTAGTCTCGAGACCTTGAGTAGTGCAGTGCACAGCACAGTGTGCAGCTCCGGAGGGACATGTGTCTGGGTTTCTGTGTGGGCTCTACCATTATTGTTGTTATAATAAATAAAGGTGGCTTTATTTTATCTTTGTGTCTGTCCTGATTACCATGACAACTGTACATCTTTTTCAATCTTCTTGTTGCAGTAATCTTCTTTCTATCCATTCTTCCAATCTTTTTTAAAATCTGCAGTGTAAAATAAAAAACAATGCAATGAAAATTGTTTTTTGAAAAAAAAAAACAAAAAAAAAAGGGGCCAAAGATATGCACCTCTACTCTTTCTCCTCAGAACTCCTCCACAATACTTTAGCTGAATGTTCTGCCATGCAGTTTCTTATAGCCATACCTGGGAACTTCTTACTTGGGGCTGCCTGGAGGACAGCCCAGTAGTGCCAATGAGGATAGAGAAATGACGCAATTTCCATCATTAAAAAGGGGCGGGGCTTAATCGTGAGGAGGGGCCGGACTACTAAACATAAAAAACCATATAGAATGCTCAAGGGATGGGGTAGAAGAGGGCGCCGAGTGGGAGGAACAGGGTGGGATTGAGCACAAGTGGTCAGGGTTTCCCCACATCAGGAGAATCTGACTCTGCCCCGGAGACCCAGTAATTCATTGTCAAATCCAGAGTCTCCTGGGCAAAACCGGAGAGTTCCCAGGTATGCTTATAGCACTTATCACCTTCCAGTCCCTGTTGTGTCGCAGTCTGTGGCTGGAAAGTCCAGTCGCTTGGACCCCTCACATCCAATAGTTTGTAAGCTCTTGCGAGCAGGACCCTCATGGTGTTTCAGTTTCCGTTGATTTTTAATGTTGATTGTAAATATCCTTATATAATGAACTCCATTGTTTACTGTTCTATTATCTTTAACTATTGTAGATTGCTGATGAATCTGTTGGCATTTTATAAATGTTGCTAATAATAATAATAATAATAGTACAATGCAATAAATGTTGGATTATTGGAGTAATCCTTAATCTGGCAATGAGGAAATTAACAGGATTGGTTTATAAAGGAAGGCGCAGTGGAGCTCGAAGGTTTTTGAAGATACTGGACTGCAGGATAGACCAGGATGACATCATACTGACAAAAGGAGCTTCTTACATCCAAAATAGTACAGTGAGAAGAGCTGCTGTCTCTCATGTCATCAGACACAGGTTTGAAAGCTTTGTGACACTGTTGTGTTAACAGGAATTAACACTTTAACACAAAACACTACATGGAATAATGGGCAGAACTAAGCTTAACACAGACTTTCAAGTAACTTATCTGATTTATTTTTTGTAATATAGCTACTGAAAAATAAATGGAGATGTATGAAGTGTGAAATATTTAGAAATCCAACTAAGGAACGTGTATGCCAAAGTTTACTCATACCTTGTTCCAACTATCTTCTTGTGTTATCTAAATACATTGTACACAATTAATATAATTTATGGAAATTTTGTAAATTTCCTTCCACCCCAACTCACTGACATTTCTCATGATGCAGCAGTGTGTGTGTACATGTGTGTTTGTATTGGGACTCCACCAAATATAGTGATGTGAAGGCTTACAATATTAAGGTAATTGTAAAGTCAAATAGCTCTTTTGGGCCAATAAGATGATGTCACCATGTCCACTGTTCCTAGCTACTCACAATGATGTCAACAATGGTGACAGAACTTTACTTAGAAAATATAATAACCTCTGCTCTTACAGTTATTCATGAAGGGGGAGGTTACAGGAGAAATAAAGCAAATATTAGTAGAAATTTTCTTCTCCCAGAAGTAGGAGTAAAATACATATACTAGGTATTTACATCATCTTTATTTTTGGGTTAGACTTTATCATGTAAACAATAAAAGTATTGCATTTTGGGTGAGTTGTTTCTAATGTAACATTTAGTTTTCCTGTTCCTCTGCAGACACAAGTATAGTTGATTAGTATGCCATGCTTGTATCCTTTCTTGTTCAAAGCACTTTAGACCTCTTGTGTAAAATTCAAAAGAAAACAAGTAATCAATTAAACCCTTACCTATTCCATGGGAATTACTTATTGCTTTTCATCATGTTCTGAGTCTATAAATTATTCTGAAAGCTAAAAGAAAGGAAAATATTAAACAACCCTGAAGATTTAATAAACTCAATCTTTTCACCTAATGGAACATACAGTAGGACTCAAACTTTTATTGTGTTTCATTTTAATTCCAAGAAAACCCAATTTCAAGAGACTAGAAAGACCCAATTGTTGTTAAGAAACCAATTATTTTCTCATGTATACTCAGTAAAGGTCCTGGAGCATATCCTGTAACAATGTAGAGTAATTTATTGTTCACTAAAACAATCTTTAGACATTCCGCTGACATATAACGAAAACCTTTTGAAACTTTCAAAACAACAAAAACAAATTGGAATTGATGATGTGAATCTTATGGTAGCTCATCAGTTGTTTACATCATACAAAATCAAATAAGTTCTATAACAATTTAAGTAGCACAGAGAGTTTAACACATTGCACACCAGTCAGGTTTGTAAAGGGATACGATTGCAATTTACTTCAACTAAATACAAAATCTTCATCTGAAATTATTCTAACAAGTTTGTTTAAAGGAGCAGTAAACTTTTTTTATGAAAAAAAAATATATATTGTAGGGATTTTCCTATTGAGTAAAATAAGGGTACTCCCACTGCCGAGAGATTTATATTTCCAGAGTTATTACAGTTTAAACCCATGTTTTTACATTAGCAGTGCCCTCTAGTGTTCAAATTCTAATTAGATTTCCTGTTAGATTCTAATGGAGAGGAAAGTCAGAAAAGTCAGACACATACAGTTCTCCATAGAATGTGATAGAAACTGCCTGTCACTTCCTGTCAGTTAGAACTATCAGGAAGTAATCACAGTAAATTAACTTCCTGATTGTTTAAACCATTATAATTTTTGAATAAAACATCTGACAGCAGTGTGAGTGACCTTGTTTTATTTAGCAGGGAAAGCTCTGTAAAATATGTGTTTTCATAAAAAAAGTTTACTGCTTCTTTAAACTTTTTTTTACTGCTCTGTGGGGAATTAGATAATTTTAACAATATTTATTTAGCTCAGTATAATGGTCATTCAACTGTGTCAAAAAGTATGCGAAGTAGAAACTGCAATTTATCATTCACCACAATACCAATCCTTTCCCAAAATGCCAGTAACAAAAATTAATAGGAAACAGACCAGTGATTCTCAGTTTGTGTTACATGGAACCCCAGGGTTCGCTGAAGTACAGTATTTCAAATGGTTCCATGGAACATATTTCAGTACTTACAGAAAGAGGGACAATGCAAATTCCTGGCATCATTTACCTGATAAAATGTAGTCTAATAATTGTCCATTAAGTTACCAATAAAAACTAACAATCAGATGAATTTGCCACTTATACTAGGTAAACCCCTTGCATGCAAGCAAGGTTTCCAGTGCATTTCAAAGCAATATATGATCCCTTTCATTTTGCATGATAGAGTCAAGACTGGATTTCCCATTAGGCATTCTAGTTAACCACCTAGAAAGCCTAATTTACAGGGTTGCCTCAGCTATACTAGACACTGACATGAGAACCTGTGCCAACAGGTTAATAACTCCAGTTGTAGTATTATGGATTGAGAGCATAGAAGTGTCTAGATGGATACTTAACTGGAGCAGAATAATTAATAGTCATGTACTTGTTAACTGGAAGGGTGACACAGGACAGAAGGTAGGGACACTGGAAATGAGATTGTCCTGACCACACTAACCTGCAGCAGCTAGAGAACAGAGTAAACCAGGCACACTTAGCCAGAAGCTGCTTGAGAACAGAATTAACCAAACAGTTTAATATAAAGGGAGCAGGCAGACAAACAGACAATCATAGAGGAACAATGATACTCATGAATGTGGTCAACCTAGCTGAAGGCTGTAGGACACTGGGAAGAATAGTTAACCTCACAGCAGTTAAATAGTAGAATACTCAAAGAAACAAGTCTGGTGGAAAGACAAAGTGGAAGTCATATAACAAACAGCAGACAGTATCTGTGGTTAATTAACAGGCAGAAGGTCAAGGCAGGTGGCAGACAGTAGCAGTGGTAATTTAGAGCACAGCTAATGCTTCATAGCTGGATTAAAACTCTATATGGCTCTAGGCATGATCCCAAATTAGGCCATTACACCCCTCCCATCTCAGGTCCCCCCAACCAACTCTCGTCACACACCATTTTTCTGTTTGGCCATTGTCCTCTTGGGTAGAGGTACTAGCACCAATTTTAAAAAGGGACAAAAATAATTTTTAACCCCTTGGGGCCAGAGAGGTCACCGAAGCCTTGAAAAGCAATACATTGGGCACTTCCCTGTCATCTAAGGGGTTATGTATATATTAAAAATGTATCACATAACTTATAATTTAATAGATTACAATTGAAATGGGGCTACAAATCGCCAACAAAGAACATACAATTGAAATGGTGCTACACAAGTGACACCACAGATCTTACAATGGAAATGGGGCTACAGTAATGATACCAAAGAGCTTACAAATGAACTGAAGCTACATAAGTGATACAGTCCCCACATACACTATCTGCTCCCCAGCCTGGTTCCACTGGTAGTCACAACTCCTCACATACACTGCCTGCCCCACAGTGTGGCTACAGTTGTAGTCACAGCCCCCTCATAGATCCCCTTGACTATTTCCGCTGGTAGACACAGGCTGAGAGTGACAACCAACATGCATTGTCAGCCTGTTTCTACTAGTAGTCACAGATCTAAACATGCACTAATTACACTGTTAGTCAAAGCCCCCACATACTTTGTCTGCCCCCAGCCTGTTTCCACTGGTTGGCACATCCCCTCAAATACATAGGATGCCTACCCCCCCCCCCAGCCTAGTCCCACTGGTAGTTACAGATCCCTACGGACACTGTCTGCTGCCATCCTGGGTTTCACTGGTAGTCACAGCACCCACATACACTGTTTACCTGCCACACAGTCTTGTTCCAAAGGTACTTACAACCCCTGCATACATTGTCTGAACCCCCATACATTTAGTAGTGGAAAACATGAGCAATCCACTGCCGTGCTGTCCTTGATTTCCTGCTGAATGAGCATCATTTGGAGTAGAGGTTTCACAGGATCCCTTTTATCTCATACTTATGACTTGCGCTGACATGTCAGTTAAGAGGGAGCTGGTTGAACTGCTCCTCCGCTATGATGCTCACACTGTCATGTCAATAGAAGTGATCCTTTTATTTCTTTAATCTCCATTATGAATCACGGCATGCCTAAAATCAATGCATTAAACTCTAATCCTATATTTAATATAACCACCAGAGTGCCAGAGGAGTGTACAACACCATTGAATATTGATAGAGGAAAAATTGACGTAAAAAGCGAAATGGGCAAGCAAAACAGTATTTTTCGCCTTTCACATGAATTCCATTGAAAAGTGCAGATTTTATGTCCTTTTTTATGTCCCTTGCAGTACTTCTACTGCTACAAGTCGCGGCACCTCTGATGCACTGCTGATGTGTCAGACCCGTGGTTTTGCTTCAGGTGGGGTCTCAATGAGGATGTGCCCAGATGGGATACTACTTTCCCCATGCTCACAAGGTTTTTTACACACACTGATAACATGTTTAGCTTTTAGATTTTGAGTGAGGTATACTGTAATATTTCATAGATTTAGAGGTTCTTGTGGAACTCTTACTGCTTGTACTACAGGAGCTAAATGTTTTAGAACCTCAAATGTTCAGCATTCAAAAGAAGTCGGTTGGGAATGATAAACAGAAGATATTTGATTTGTTTAAAAAGATATTTATTTATACCAAAGGATATGTCTACAATAAACACTGTGTAACGTGTGTTCAAATACGCAATGTAAATTGGAAAAGGTTATAAAAAACAAAAATCCTGTCCAGCAAGAAGGAAGAAACACCTATGCGCATTTGATGAACAGAAGTCTGGCGGAGAACATATGGATGAGGAGGGTGATCGGATACCTTTTATACCGGTGAGTTCATTCCATTACATAAGCCAGTGAAGATTGTATACATGCGTGAATAGGTTATTGCTGTGTATTTGCGGCTGATGGTGCCAGAAAGTGTTGAACATCTAAAAACATCATATATATAAATATAACATTGATATTTGCGATATCCACTGTTTCATTTACAATTGATACAAGTATTAGTCATTGTATATAAGACAAAAGTTATAGATATATTTGAAACATTGTCTTTAAGATACTATGAATACTAGTAAAGTATGGATATATCTAATAAATTTTGCCTCATCTACGATACAAAGAGGATAAAGAACTACATGACATAGATTTGAAAACATCTAACTTTGCCTTTAAACATTGTCTTTAAGTATCCAAGATTGTTGTGTATGTTGGGACTCTTTCTTTAAAAATTGGATTTTTTCTCTACACAAGTTTGTGAATGAAAATCATTTGCTCACATATTGATCTATAAATTTTTTGCGATCGATCACTAGTTTCTATAAATGTCTCCTAAAAAATATATATATTTTTTGTGTATACTGGTATTTAGCTTATATTAAAGGGACACTAATGTCCCATAAACGTTTTGTTGTTTCGTAGAGTAAAAAAAAATTATCTCTCGAAAATCCTATCTTTCAAACCTTTACTGTTTGAGAGATATTTGGTGCTAAAGTTCCCCCTCCCTCCCCTTTTCCTGACGTCAGCGCTCTGCTGACAGCTGGAGATCCCGGTCCTGGGACCAGCCGGCGGTTCTGTAGCAGAGCCGCAATAGTGATATTGGAAAATAATTACTTCGCTGGAACGGTCTACAAAGTGTGCCTGGTTTGCAAGCACTCTTTTTAGCCCTTTCCAATGAAGTCATTATTTTTCAGTATCTCTATTGTGGCTCTACTGAAGAGCTGCCTCGTGTCGGCTGACACGGATCTCCTGCTGTCAGCTTTACAGCTGACATCAGGGAACCAGAAACTGTAGATAAAAATACCTTTCAAACCATAAAGGTTTGAAAGATAGGATTTTCACCACATAATTTATTTTTTTTACTCTACAAAACAACAAAACATGTTTATGGGACATTACTGTTCCTTTAAGAAAAACAGGGTATATGCAGGGTAAGATTTTGCTGTGTTCTCGACACTGTCCATGTGTTTGTCAAGAGTGTGAGATTTGTGTTTAATAGAGGGATGTTTTATTTTTTATTTATTTTCTTCTCTATGCTCGGGAAATATACATTGGACACTATACAGGAATAATAATATTAGCTGCTGACCGCAATATATCTTTATATATATGTGTGGTGTTGTGCAATATATTATGGTTTGGGTTTAAGATGTACATTTTTTTCCATTTTTGGAAACAGTGGCACCTCTGGATATTTCCCATCATTTTAACACAATTTTTATTTTTTTCGATTGTTTTTTATTTTGTTTTTTTAATAATCTTGTTCAGTCATACCTTTTCCAATTTACATTGCGTACATGGAAGCACATTACACAGTGTTATATTATTGACATATCCTTTGGTATAAATAAATATAATTTTAAACAAGTCATATAACTTCTGTTTATCATTCCCAACTGATTTCTTTTGAGCGCCAAACATTTGAGGTTCTATATGCTATTTACTTTAATCTGAGAAGCAACAGTTTTTGTTTAGTGCCTGTCGGATGTAGGCTTGTTCCTGTTTTTTTTCTATATTAGTACAACCCAAGTTTTCTTTTTTGTGGAGCTAAATGTTGTTGCAGAAGTACAAACTGTAGGTGTCAGTGGTGATGCACTTCAAACAACAGCAGAAGCACTCATCATAGCTATGTTTGTGAATATTGATGATGACCTGTGTTTCTGTTCACTCAACAGTAAGGTGGGGGATGTACTTGGAAGTGCTGATGCTGATGGAGACGACTGTATATTTTTAGTCATGTTTCCTTGTCCAGAGTCAAACTTTTCCTATTGTTTAACAGTATATAAACAGGCAAATTTCTACTTTTCAGTGGTGGAAAATTGACCCTTATATTTCAGCTACTTTTCTGGATATTTCATCACTGCTCTCACTCTCTACTGTAGCTGTACATATATATTACAACATCATCATCATCAATAATTAGGCCATCATCATCAGCATTGTCAGCTTTTTTCCCACTGCCATATTCTTCTAGGCTTTTTGAAATCTCAACAAAGTTTATTTTTATCTTCCCCCTTAGGGGGATTTACAGAAAACTGACCACTAATTTGAGGCCAAATGCTAATCTGTCAGACGCAGCAATTGTAACTGCGAAACCCTCCTCTTCTATGGCAAGAAAACTAGAATGCAACTCATTGTTGTCTTCAGTGTTTTTAAAAGGTTTAGAATTATTACTACTGGTGGTGGAAATTTTCAAGTCATTATTACAAACATCATCATCATTTATTATACAAGCTGAAGCAACCTTGGCCTCAGTGTGTTTTTGGAGTGCAACTTTATTAGAGACCAACACATACATGAACCTTTCCTACTCCTTTTCCTATACACCTGCCCATAAGACTTTTGGTGGACATAATGAAAGTAGTTTTAATTTTTACTGAACTGAACTGTAGGTATTTTTTTTAAATTTTTCTTTTTTACCAATTATCCCTGACTGTCACAGTCTACGAAGAAATCACACCTATACTCCCTGCAACCATAAGCACCTCCAGTTCCCTCTATTTGCCTGTCTGTCTGCTGCTACATGTAGCTAGTATAACAATTTCAGCAGCTTTCTCTGTCTCTCAGTTTCTCTGCAGCTTTAATTTTTACTGTACAGTACAGAATAAATATAGAACTGTTAGCTTCAAAATAAGAAGTTTGAAATAAAGTCTAAAGAGTGCTGCAAAGCAGCTGGTGCAGGTGTGCAGCGCCCCTACAGCTCAGTATATGCTTGTTCTTCTGGTTCTTCAGGTTGTAGGAGTATTTGTATAAGTACACACACTGTCAAGAAAGTTGTACTTTTCTGGTTGTGTCTTGAATGTATGATGCACTTTTATCTGTCTGCAAAGTATCTGTCACTCACTAAGTCTCAGTAGAGGCTCAACCAGCTCAGGTAGGAACTTTACTGACTGTGACGGTACCAGGATTTACCGGACCCTTTTGGGGTCATCGGTTCCTGAACCGCCGCTGCTGCTGCCCCTCTTCCCCGGCCGGCTGGAGCCCTGCTGCTTCCTGGAGGTCCTGGATACTCAGGCAGGAATAACTGGATGCTGCCCCCTGGCAGACTGGCAGAGCTAGTGAATTTAGCTGCAGAATCCTAGGTGGGGTTTCCAGAGGCTCTACGCCAGTAGACTGGCGAGGCAAATGAATTCGCTCCTGCAGTGGCTAAGGTGAGAATCCCCAGACCAAGCTCCCTCCAGAAATGCAGCCGAGACTTGTATTAAGGAGGGTAGAACAGAACAGCCTTTATTGATAAAACACACGGCTTAAATACACTTCCAGACACTCTTATCAAGATAAGAATACAAATTAGTGCTTGAAAAAGGGACATTTTAACTGGTCCTTAATAACCTCCCCTGACTGGTCAATGAAGCACAGAAGGAGTCAATTCACATTCCTTAGCACATTCCTTAGCACATGGAGTATTCTTTAAACAAGCCAGAGTGCTGGACTTAAAGGGATAGTAATACTTCATTTTATCTTTATTTTATTTTGTAGGCATTAAAAAAACCTGAAGAATGATATAAGTCTTATCTCTCAATCCTTTATGGCTTAAGAGATATTCACAAGCAAAGTCCCCCCTCCCGCCCCTTTTTCCTAGTGTAAGCCATCTCATCTCAGATGTGAATCTGGTTGCAAGTCCAGACAGATAACAGAAGGGGACATTCTTCTTAGAATGAAAACAATGAAAGCCCTTCCCCCCTTGACAAGTTTTTCAGCATTTTCCCTTATCTTAATTGAAGATTGTCCCTCTCTGCAGTCTACCTGGGCACCTCCCTTCTGATCTGACTGAACGGGGCGGGGGGGATACTTTGCTTGTGAATATCTCTTAAACCATAAAGGTTTGAGAGATAAGACCTATATCGTTCTTCGTGTTTTTTTTAATGCTTACAAAATAAAATAAAGATAAAATGAAGTATTACTATCCCTTTAACAGCCCACACAGCAATCTGGTTCCCCAGATTTACCAAGTATCACAAAATGTACAAAACAGTGATCAATATTTCAAATGTTATAGTTCTAAATTATTCCATCTGGTCATCACTTATCAGTCAAGCTTTTTTTAAAATAGTTCTAATGCTTCTTTCTTCATTCCCTAAACCAAAGAAAAGTTTGGCTACCACCAAGACTCATTGCCTCCCTCTTTGCCTGTCACCTCTGTGATCACAAGTCAGCTGCTTTCTCTGCATATCCCAAGCACAGGCTAACAACATGCAGAAAACTGACACGGGGAAACACATTATCATTGATTTCAAAACAATGAAACAGACAGAAAAAAGTAGAAAAAAGCTACTTTTCACTGGAATTTTCCCACACAGGAAGTGCTGTTTTTTTCACATTTCCACTTTTATGATGAAAGTTTTTGCTCATCCCCAGTGCTGCTGCTGACGATGACCTAATAATCGATGATGATGTTCATTTAGCACATGTCCCTCCACAATCCTCTCCTAATACTGATACTGATGAAGTAGCGAGTGAGAGGCACAATTACTTGAAAGGAAAAGTCTTATTCTTATATCACTGCAAATTAAAAATATGCCTCTTTATAAACACTGGAAAATCTGACTCTGTACATGTAAATATGCCTAATAATAAAAAAATAATCTTCACGGCCATTATCAATGTCACTGCTTTCAAGGTCAACCACCACATATTATTGATTAAGCAGCAACACATATCATCAACATCCACAACCCTAGCTATGAGTGCTTCTGTTAGAAGGATAATACACTAAGAGAAGCACTGAAAAAATGTTAGATGTATACAGCAAAGCAAGCCTTGAAAATGTTTTTGGAGATTTATGGCCAGGTAAGACACTACTAGCAACCTCCAGTGATGTTATGTCTTTTTCTAATTTAGTTCCTGTTGCTGCTGCATCACGTTAACAGGCTAGTATATACACCATGCCCATGGGTAGTAGTAGTGTAGGTGGCTGGAGTGGGACTGGGATCACAATATCCACAAATTGTAGTGGTGGAACCAGTAACACCAGAAGAGGTAATGGTGACTTCTACTGGCCCTAATGCTGAGGCAGCAGTAGCAGCACCACAACATGTAATTACCACTTCAGGTGCATCTGTGGAGATATTGTCGGATTACCATAATTCTATTCCTCCTCTGCTTCCCATAAAATCATGGTTGTTGGAATATTCTCCTGGGGGGGGGTGGTAGGGAGGGACTGCGCATTTATTATAAACTCTAGTGTGCACAATGTGAATGGGGGGAAGGAGTGGTAGCACACAACACAATCTGTTGTGTCTACTCGAATTGCATGTTTTGCCAGGAGACAATAGTGGACTGTGGATGAAACAATGCATGTGCTCAGTTTTGCACTGAATGTTGAACGGTAACTTAATTATTTTACTTTTTTAAATCAATACAGCAAGAAATGACAGGCTTTTTGGCTAGTGGAGACAGCAGTGGCCAAAAAAACTATGTGAGACTTGGGGTACCTTCATTTGACAGTGCCTCCACCCAACCAGGTGCCCAGAGTATGGACAGGTACCCAGGTTGGGAACAGATCTAGCCCTAACAGTAATACTGCTACCGGAATAAGTATAACATTAGGTTGCATTAAGGTAAAACAGTAACACAGTTCAATAAGACCATTAGAACATACACCCTATCTGGTACTCCTGCCTCTATCTGACCATCCAGCAAATCCCTTCCCCAAGAGCTGGTGCCCACCCTAAGCTTCACCCTAGCGGCAGTTGGGTACCTTGTTGGTGCATGTGAGGTGGGGCCCTTAAACTTGTAATCTAAGGTATAATGTGGAACTTGCTTTAAATCTTCCCCAGAAAGTAGTGTAACTTGGAGGTAGGACAATGTTATCTCTTTATTAGTATGAATAGTTCAGGGTGCCCTGTCGTGGGACAGGGGAAGAGAAAAGGTATCAGCTTACCACTGTGCAGTCTCAGACTGGAACACTTGAATAAGGGAGCTCCTTGCTCCATCAGGTACCCTGCCTCTTCTTTACCACTCACGGTTTTCTCTGCCAGAACACCTCTGTTCTCTTTCCTGCTGCCGCAGCTGCTTATTGGAAATGATCTCCAATGGACTCCAAAATCCGCAGGCCTCAATCCTAGGGTTTGCTCACTGCTCAGCAGAGGCCCTTCTCCCTTGACTTCTCACTCTGAAATGAAACTGAAACTGAAACAGCCTTTAACAAATCCAGCCATGCTTACAAAGTTTGCCATCTGTTGGTCACTACACAGGAACTGCAGGCAACTCAGTGACTCAGCATACATTAAAATCCCAGAGGGGTTACACAAGCACATACCTCTGTCCAAGTAAATGCTGCAGATCATTATTGATTTGACTCCTGGACCATGAAAGGTCTCTGTTGCTTTTCTCGGTTCAGCATGCTGGATTTTCTTTTACAAAATGGGTACAGCATCATATAGTCAGCAAGTATTGTCCAGTCAGGTTACGTGAGTAAGTCACATGGTCCTTTCGATCTTGGCCTCTTGGCACATAGTAGGAAGCCATTACACGTGGTCAGGAATCCTAAATCCTAAATACGTCCTTGTGGTATTTGTTAATGCCCCCATGTGCTCAGCCATTCATAAACACTGCCCCTTGTGGTGCATGTTCACTGTGCACATACATATGAAACGATCCTATAATAATTTACTAAATTGTGTGTAATGTCGCGACATGTGCAGTAGACACATGACTGAGCTTGCTGCAGTCATGCGCAGTAGAGACTGCCAGTGCCACGGCCGAAGGAGCGTCCAGCTCTGTATCAGACGTGGTGCGGGCAGTCTCTACTGTGCGTGACTGCTCCGCGACCTGGTGGCAGTGGCACTGCGGCCCGTGTAACGGGCTGTTCAACTAGTATTTCTATAATTGCTTGTGCAAAATGAATCATAGAATTACATCCAATACAATAAATTGTATCCAATACAGATGTGGAGGATTTGCTTCATGAAAATTAAAGTAAATAGATGTCTGATATCAAATTAGCCAACTTAATCCTAAATCAACATTTGTCAAACAAATGCCACCATTAAAACTTTTTTACATTAGTAAAAGGATATTTTTAGAATATGGTGCCTGTTCATTCTCAGGATGACAGTCTTACTAACGGTGAACATAGAGTGTTAAAGTGTTAGTAATGTTCAAAAAAAAGTTTTTTTGCATTTAGAAGAGCTTAAAAAGCTGAGCTAAATGCAAAAAACCGTATCTCTCAAACCGCTATGGTTTAAGAGGTACAGACATTTAAAGTTCGCTGTTTCCTACTGACAGCTGTAAAGCTGTCAGCAGGAGATTCATGTCGGTCGACACAGAGGCGCTTGAGAAGTGCCGAGATCTCATTAGTTACAAGGAACCCCTTCATTGGAATGGTCTAAAACGTGTGCTTGAACACCAGGCACACATTTTAGACCATTCCAATGAAGGGATTCCGTGTAAGTAACGAGATCTTGGCACTTCTCAAGAGCCTCCTTGTTGACCGACACAGATCTCCTGCTGACAGCTTTACAGCTGTCAGTAGGAGAGATAAAACTTTAAACGCTTGTATCTCTTAAACCATAGCGGTCTGAGAGATACGTTTTTTTGCATTTAGCTTAGCTTTTTAAGCTCTTCTAAATGCAAAAAACTTTTTTGGACATTACTAACACTTTAATGGAGATGAAAACTTGGAATGATGTGAAGATAAAAGAATCGGATAAAGGTGGCAATCTACTCGTGAGGCAGAAAGATAAATATGTTGAGGATTTATGAGATAACTTTCTGACCAAATGACCTGTAGGAGGTTAATATTCAATCCCATGTTTGATTTTCAGGAGTTGTTAGAAAGAATTTTGAAAAATAGTGTAGAAAATTGGATGTTTACTCAAATTAACTATAATTTCCTGTGGGCTCCCTGCACCTAAGATCCTCAAGGATGACTGTAACGGAAGCTGAGAAGGGACCGTGTCGCCTTCCGCCGTCGTTCCTGGGTCTCTCCTTCTCGACACAGATAAGCGCCGTCGGATGCACCAATTGAAGGATGGACAGTCACTGGAAACAGCCGCAGGATCGCTGGAAGCAGGGAAGCAGGGAAGAGTCCACGTCGCCGCCTGACAGTCCACGAAGCTAGGACGCAGGAAACTGGCAGCAGGCGGTCAGCGATTCAGGATACTTGGCGCAGATGGGTATCAGAGTGGATACTTTAGACCATAAGCAATACAAGACTCCAGGACTCCTTGTTCACTCCAAAACAGAACTCTCTTTATTGAACCAAACCACACATATTTATACAGTTTCAAACCACACTAACTTGGAGCACAGTACAGGAGACTTAATTCAATCACAGTTCATCAATAGGATACAGCAAATGGTAGGGCAGAATACAATGGAGTAGTCACAGGGATAATTCAGTCACCACAAAGGGTCCAAGAACCAACAACAAATGATTCAGGGAAACATAATAGGGCAGACATGATTGGATTAATCACACAGCAGGGGGCCACAAGACAGTGTTCAATACAATGACTTGAGTAATTAAGCAAAAGGCTTGGGGGACTACAATACATATTGAAAGTAAATATGCTCAAACTCAAATGATTAACCTTTTGCAGGTCAGAAGAGTTTGCAGCACCCAAGCCTTGAATTGTTCTTTCCTCTGGTACAGCTGCCTATCCACATAAGGCTAGCCAAAGTCTCTTAGTCCAGGATAAGGGCTTGAGAGATCATATGCCAGGGCACAAAGGAGTGTCCAATATCCATAATCCTTGGGCCCAGGGGTGAATAAATGCCATGCCCAGACAAGAGCTCCCAGTAACGGGTAGGATCCGTTACATTTCTCCCCCTTTTGGTTCCAAGCCAGCGGGTGCGGTAGTAAACGCTGGCTTGGAGCTGTAGGAGGGCATGGAGGTGGTGAGGCACTTGTCTGGACAGTGCACTAGTCCGAAGGCCTTGGTCCTAGGCCAGTTTCTACTGAGGGGCCCCTTGTCCTGGGCCAGTGAAGAAAATGCCAGTTCCTGTGTCCTTAAACCTGGGCCAGGGGAACTGATGCCTGTTTGTCCTGACAAACATCAAAACAGGTGGCCTCTCCTGGGCCCATCTCCAGGCAGTGCTGAAGTCAAATCCTTCTGGGTCTGGGGCCAGTGGCTCAGGGTCAAGAGCCAGTCTATAAGGGGGATCTCCCTGGGGCAATTGTGCCTCTGGCTTCTGGGCACCAGAGTTTGGGGAGAGAGACCCATCTCCCCCTTTTAGTTGGGCCAGGGCCCCAGAGGGACAGGAGCGGATGCAGCTCCCACGCTCCTGGGTCAAATCAGGTATGGGCCTGATGGGGAATACATTCCCACCCACCAAGCTGGGGTCAACAGGGGACAGGGCAACACAAATGTCCTTGGTGAGGATCCTGGTCCCACTCACCAAGATGGGAATCTCCAGTGCAGGGAGAATAGCAGGCTCTTTAATGATGACCGTGGCCCCACGCACTAGGCCAGGGGTCTCAGGGGAAGGCAGAACAGATGCTGGGCTGGGGATGAGGACGGCTGTCCCACTCATCCCAGCCAGGACTTCACATGACCTGGTGCTCTTGCTCTCCCGCACCAAGTCAGGGGTTACAGGGGGACTGATGGGGCACTCTTCCCCACCCATCAGGTCAAACAATATATCCAGGGGAGTTCCAGCAGCCCTACTTTCTCCCAGTCCGCTGGTGTCCTCCTCTGGTAGGCCATCACGCACAGGCCTTTCTTTTGCCTTGAGGGAGACCGCAGTCCCATCCCTCAAGGCGGCATTACTTGTACTCCTGGGGAGCACGCACGGCTCCGCTCCTAGGCCATCTTCCACCCCCACCAGGGGCAACATTTTGGGGCTGCTGCTGGGTTCTCTCACACCCATTACAGCAGGGGTCTCAGGGGAACTGATGGGCTTGCTCCCACCCATCAGTTCACAGTCCATATTTGTAGGAGGGCCAGCGGCACTATTTTCTCCCATCCCACTGGGGTCCTCCTCCTGTAAGCCATTACACATAGGCCTTTCTTCTGCCTTGAGGGAGACCGCAGTCCCATCCCTCAAGGTGGCATTACTTGTAATCCTGGGGTCACGCACGGCTCTGCTCCCAGGGCATCTTCCACCCCCACGAGGGGCAACATCTTGAGGCTGCTGCTGGGTTCTCTCCCACCCACTACAGCAGGGGCCTCAGGGGGACTGATGGGCTTGCTCCCACCCATCAGTTCACAGTCCATATCTTTAGGAGGGCCAGCGGCACTGTTTTCTCCCAGCCCACTGGGGTCCTCCTCCTGTAGGCCATTACACATAGGTCTTTCTTCTGCCTTGAGGGAGACCGCAGTCCCATCCCTCAAGGCGGCATCATCCATGGCCCTAGGGGGCACACACTGCTCCTCTCCCAGGGCATTCTCCAATAGAACAGGGGGCATCTTTCTGGGGCTGCTGGTGAGCTCTTCTCCCCTCACCACAGCAGAGGGTTCACAGGGACTGATGGGCTCTCTCCCACCCATCAGTTGGGGCATACAATTGCTGCTGGTGGGGACCTGCGTCTCGTCCACCGCAGCTGGGAAAACACGGGAAGGGGCAATATGCCTATCAGGGGAGACGTCCGTCCCATCCCCTGATGCAGAGGCATTCTCTTCACTGAGGGGGAACGAATTCCCACCCCTCAGCTCAGGCAACAAACAGTCCAGGGGCAAAGGGGTATCAGGAAGGATGATTTTCCCACTTCCTGATGCAGGGGCAACAACAGGGGCACTGGTGAGGAATGCATTCCCACTCACCAGTGTGGAGTGAACAGGGGCAGCTCCATCTAAGTCCTCAGCTCCACTGAAGTCCTCCTCAGATGAGTAACCCCCCCAGTCTTTTTCCTCTCTTTGTATCTCCTGGGCTTCCTCTATCCAGCCCATGTACATTAGCTCCAAGTTCCATTCCTGCTCGACTAAACGGTCTAGGTTCCCCTCCAGGTCTGGAGGAAAGTAACTTCCAAACATGGCCTTTCTTTTCTCCCAAATCTCCCAGTAGCGGCTGTACTTCCTCTGGCCGAAAGTAGCATCCTCCTGAAAGGCCATCCATACCAGTTGTTGGAGTTTCAGGCGCAAGTTGAATGGGAAAAAGTTGACCATAACTCCTGTATACTCCTTGTGAAGGCACTTGATCATTTCCCAGTATCCGTCCTGGACTCGGAGCTCCTCTGTGATGCAGGTGGTGACCTCCCGGTAAAACTCCTCGGCTAAATCACCTAGGAAGGTCTCCCATTGACATCCGATGTAGTGGTACCGCATGTCATACACTCCTATGGCCTCCGGTAGCCGCACTTTCGCCGCCATCTCTTAGCTGGTACACCCAATAAAAGAAGGAGAAATCCCACCGCTATGCCACCAATGTAACGGATGCTGAGAAAGGACCGCGTCGCCTTCCGCCGTCGTTCCTGGGTCTCTCCTTCTCGACACAGATAAGCGCCGTCGGATGCACCAGTTGAAGGATGGACAGTCACTGGAAACAGCCGCAGGATCGCTGGAAGCAGGGAAGCAGGGAAGAGTCCACGTCGCCGCCTGACAGTCCACGAAGCTAGGACGCAGGAAACTGGCAGCAGGCGGTCAGCGATTCAGGATACTTGGCGCAGATGGGTATCAGAGTGGATACTTTAGACCATAAGCAATACAAGACTCCAGGACTCCTTGTTCACTCCAAAACAGAACTCTCTTTATTGAACCAAACCACACATATTTATACAGTTTCAAACCACACTAACTTGGAGCACAGTACAGGAGACTTAATTCAATCACAGTTCATCAACAGGATACAGCAAATGGTAGGGCAGAATACAATGGAGTAGTCACAGGGATAATTCAGTCACCACAAAGGGTCCAAGAACCAACAACAAATGATTCAGGGAAACATAATAGGGCAGACATGATTGGATTAATCACACAGCAGGGGGCCACAAGACAGTGTTCAATACAATGACTTGAGTAATTAAGCAAAAGGCTTGGGGGACTACAATACATATTGAAAGTAAATATGCTCAAACTCAAATGATTAACCTTTTGCAGGTCAGAAGAGTTTGCAGCACCCAAGCCTTGAATTGTTCTTTCCTCTGGTACAGCTGCCTATCCACATAAGGCTAGCCAAAGTCTCTTAGTCCAGGATAAGGGCTTGAGAGATCGTATGCCAGGGCACAAAGGAGTGTCCAATATCCATAATCCTTGGGCCCAGGGGTGAATAAATGCCATGCCCAGACAAGAGCTCCCAGTAACGGGTAGGATCCGTTACAATGACCTATTGTGTTTGGCATTGTACCTAAGATTAAACCCTTGTATAAGTTTACTGACACCTTTTTGATAACTTTCATCAACTGATTGATGGGTGTTGAGTTTTTCAAAAAAATGATTTCAACTCATGGTAAGGAGTTGGATGATTTAGTTTTGTGACTTTTACAAATTGTACACATTTTTTGTCTTTCAGGATCAGTTCTTTATGCAACTTAGGGGCATGGACGTGGGTGTTGCCTGCTGTCCTACATATGCCAATTTATATGTTTGTAGTGGGAGTGCATGGTTGCATTTTCAGACTAATTTTTTATGTTTACTAATAAAATCTCTTTATGGTTTTGTTACATTGATGATATCCTATTTATATGGATAAGTTCTCAATAAGAGTGTGAATAATTTATTACGGCCTTAAATTTTAATGATCTAAACCTTAAATTTACATCTGAAATGTCAGAAAAAGCCA
Organism: Rhinophrynus dorsalis; assembly: GCA_037306005.1. NCBI lineage: Eukaryota > Metazoa > Chordata > Amphibia > Anura > Rhinophrynidae > Rhinophrynus > Rhinophrynus dorsalis. Next base: position 65,396,873 of record CM074718.1, read on the forward strand.
TTATGTTTTTAGATTTGGAGATACGGATCTCTATAGATGGCATATTTCCATGGACTTATATAGGAAACCTACAGCAACCAAAAAATTATTGGATTCTAGACGTTCTTACCCTAAAAGTTTGATCAGAGGTATAGTGAAAGGACAAGTTATTAAATTATGATGCAGTTGCAACAGTGCCACTGTACAGTTTCAATTCACTGTGATACTGCACCTAAAAAAAATCATGTTTAACTTGTAATAACTTTTGAATAAAACACCTTTCAGCAGTGGGAGTACTTCTCTTTTACTCAGGGGAATATACCCCACAACATTTATTTTTACATTTTAAGTATTTCTATCCCTTTAAATTTTCTCCTGTTGTGGGATCCTATGCTTGTACATCATGTATATCTTGTATATCATGTAAGAACTGTACATTTTATGAACACCACATTGGTTTATAGAGGACAAGAAGAAAGAGGCCATTTTTCTCCACCTTTCCCCTTCCCTCTGAAGTCATCATGGGTGTGGGACTATTTTTCTGTTGGGGCAGGCACAGTACATTCATCAGCATCAGCACTGTGCACAATTTGTGACAAGTCAGTGAAAAGAGGAAAGGAGGGAACACACCTTGGCACAAGCGCCCTCATATCACATATGAAACACAGACACCATGAAATTTACTCCAAACATGTTAAAGCCAAACACCCACCACAGAAATCAAGCACTGTTTTGCTGTCCCTGACTCCAGAAAGGCAACAAGAGGCAAGGTGGAGATCAAAGAGGAGGAAGAATAGAACAACCCAGGCAGAGACTGGAAGTTCCAGGACAAATGAAACAACTAGCTCGCCATCACCTTCTAGGGTAACTACATCTTCTGCCAATCCTCCTCGTTCATTACCTTCCCTGCCAAATGATAGACATTCTGTTGATGTTAGGATATGGCAGTTCGTCTCTACCCATTGCACACTATGTGGTGCACTGACCACACATGCCAGTGTGGTGGAGTAGAATCGCAATCAGTGCATCAAGCGGCATCTGAGGAAATTCCAACTTGCAGAATATGCTAAGATGGTGGCAGAGAGGGTTCATCACTACTAATAAACTGTCAGCAAGCTGTCATGTGTCCTTAGCGGGTGTGGAAAAGGGGTACAGTGACAGCGGCAGTATTTAGTTTCGGGTGTCATGTTGTTTGGATACAGTTGTGCCCCAGATGTTATTTACCAAACACACTGTGCACATTGCACTTGCTGAGGAGACCCACTGATCCTGCTCTCAAGGGATAAAATATATTCTAATAACAACACACCCATGATGATTTTGGAGGAGGGGCAGGTGGAGAAGATTTAATGGCCAACTTGTTCTTTTCTCCACAAATACTGGGGGCTACTTATTCTGCTGCTACTGCATCAGGTGCATCACTGGAGCCAGTTGTGGCAAATGGAACCTTCATCATCCATCTTCCATGTAACTGCTATTGTTGATCCCATTCCCTTTCAGCTGCCTAATCATCCTGCTGCTTAAACAACTCAGCAACAGCAGTACGAACAGCAGTTGCAACTCAGGACTCAGGAGGACATTTGACAGTGGCCACTGGCCAACATGATCTGCTGGCATTAGGCCAGTAGGGCATTTTTATTTTTTTCTTAGGGCTTGTGTTTTGAAAAAAAAAAATAAATAAAAGAAAAAACTAGTCCTACAAAAAAAACAATTTTTTGGGGGGGTTGTTTCTAACAAGCCTAAGTCCTACATATCAATGTTTCCTTAGGGCTTGTGCCAAACAAGCTTAAGTCCTACAAATCAATGTTTCTTCAGGGCTTGGGCTTCTAATAAGTCCAAGTCCTACAAAGGCCTCTAACAACAAATCATCCTCTACAAAATACTCTGTCAAGTATCAGTCCACCCCAGTGGCAGCTTATGTCAGAGGGTTCTTGTCTCTGCCACTTTAAATACAAAGGTCTTATTTTATTTTATTGTGGTTTTTTTTCATTAACTGTCCCCCCAATATCAGTCAAGAATCCCCCCCAAAACAAATTCTCTGTTCAAAAGATTCATTCATTCACCAACACAGGCACCTCCTCAGACCATTTTATACTATGTCTTATGGTTTTTATTTTATTTACGATTTTTTATTGTGCCCCCCAATCCCAGTAAACAACCTCCCAAAAATCATCCCCTGTTCAACTGATTCTTTTCCCTCACCCCACCAACACAGGCACCCTCATGCCCCTTTTATACAATGCCTTTGGGAAATAAAAAATGTTTTGTAATGTGTTGTGTGTAACTTCTATGTTCCCACTGATTTCAATGGGCGAAAAAATCGGAAAATCTGCACTGTTTGCGGGAAATTTTTCGCCAAGCGGAAAGTGCCATTTTTCGCCGATTTCAGTTTGAGCCGGAAAGTTTCGCCCATTCCTATTGGGGACTACAATTCCTATTATTCCCAACCAGCAATACTAAAGAGAAAAGGAGGATAGAAGGATTGGGACTGTACTGTCTACATCTACAATATTGAGGAGTAATTCTCATAATGGTATTATGGCAGCTCAGTCATAATAACACACAGTGATGGATATTGCTTGCACATCACGGATTGCAGATTTCCTTGTCTCCTAGTAACAATGAGAACAGAAGAATAATTTTCTATAGTAAGAGACTAATAGGAATGCATTGCAATAAATCCATCAGATTTTGTATGTACCACTGACTGATTCAAGTTTTATAGAAAAGATGGGGAACACTAAGTTGATGTCCCTGACACAGCAAAGTGCCATGGCACTGTGACTGAGGTCCACTGCTTTAACCACAGTCATGCAGAACCACAGAAAAATCTTCAAAAACTGGAATTACCCTTGCTTTATTGAAAAAGCCCTACTTATATTTTTCATAATTGACCCTTTTGTTTCATATATCAAGTGCAGGAGTAGGGAATCTTTAGCTGTCCAGTTGCCTGAGATTAGGAATCTCATTATCCAAAACTGGCCAGTGATATTTGCACTACATTCTGAATGACCCACATTTCTTGTAGCTAAGTCATTCGTTAAAGGTGGAGTAAAGGGTCAATGTAAAAGGCTTTCAAGCTTTAGGTAGTTACTTTGAAGTTATGGGAACAAAGTGTTTTTAAATTAAAACTTGTCCATATGCACCACATATCTCTGTACCCTGTAGGCTGGGTAACATCACTGGTTCACCTGGTGATTATGGAAGACTTCTGCCTTCTCCATTCAAGCCTATTGCCAGTGAATTCTCCAACATGTGGCTTCAGTGGAGAAAATAGTGACATTGCTTCCTCTACTAGCAGCACCAGGTTCATGCATCCCTTCAGATCACTGAGATCTGCTGGCATATTTTTATGATCTTCAATGTTGTTCGCTTAGAGTTTTTGAGAATGTTCATGTACCTTCATTGGGGTTGCTTATGCCTAAGGTGAATAATAACTCTGATTAAGGGATTTATCAAATTAAAACTTCTCTGTGTTTATATTGTTATCTGTATAAGGGTCTTAAGCAGAAAGCATGCATGAGTATATATGTATAATACAGTGCTTACACTGCTGGATGATGTTTCATTTTAATTCATTCAACTACAGCTGTTTTATTGTGATCACTAGGTGCCGCTCTTTCTATTAAAGTAGAAAGCTGCAGTCAATGACTCAAGCTTCGTAATCTAGAATATTATAAAAAAAGCGCCTTTTGGACCCCAGTTGACATGATTGCTACCAGTTTAATTTAAACAACATTATATTTGAATTCTAATAACTTTCAATGAAAAATCTTCCACCAAGGGATTGCCCTAGTTTCATTAAGCAGCACATATATATTTTTTTAAAATTCTTTACTGTTCCTTTAAGAAAATGATCATCTTATGTTGTAGTTCTCATTTTCATTCAGCTCCCCAGAAATAAACATTAAAAATAGCTAGTAAGACCACGTAGCAGTTTCTTGTCTTCTCAAAGTGTTCCATGGGAGTGTGTGTGATGTGCTATGTGATACATGTATTGCTCTGCCATTAGAGCATATCAGCTAATGCTATAGCTCACTTGGTGACAGGTGATTGCATCTGGCCAGCAGGCCATTTGGAGGGCTGAATTGTGGCTCTAGGCCCACTATCTTTTCTATGATGTATTAAAAAAAACATTTGCTCACATCACAAAAATCATGGGCCACATCACAACGGAATTGGACAGGGCAGGTATAGCTCATACTCAGCCACACAGTCTACCGCACAATTTTGAACACGCCCGTGATAATTAAAAACATGAAACTTTTATTGTCAAAAATAAAACAAGTACTTATCCATATCTGTGACTCATGATCACCTCAGCTGTCTGGAGGGTTAAATATCAACGTGTTTCGCGTGTTACTGCTTAATCATGATGAGCCATTGTGCGGTAGACTGTGTGGTTGAGTGCTGAATTGTTATGACCTGGGAGGGTCATTGTCCTACCTGGCACATGTTTCTTGCTATCCGCTCAGAAGGACACTGTGGTTGAACTACAAAAGATTCCGGTAACTCCAGAGCCGCTTAAAAATCTTTTAAGTTGTTTTCTCAGGTATAGCTCATAGACAGGATACTGCTTAAAGGGATAGTAATACTTCATTTTATCTTTATTTTATTTTGTAGGCATTAAAAAAACATGAAGAATAGTATAAGTCTTATCTCTTAAAGGGATAGTAATACTTCATTTTAACTTTATTTTATTTTGTAGGCATTAAAAAAACATGAAGAATGATATAAGTCTTATCTCTCAAACCTTTATGGTTTAAGAGATATTCACAAGCAAAGTGTCCCCCTCCCGCCCCTTTTACTGATGTAACACTTTTCAGCCAGGGCAGAAGGGAGCTGCCCAGGTAGACTGCAGAGAGGGACAATCTTCAATTAAGATAACAGAAAAACCTGAAAAGCTTGTCAAGGGGGCCAGGGATTTCATTGTTTTCATAGGAATAAGAGTGTCCCCTTCTGTTATCTGTCCAGTCTATGGACTGCATTCCACATCTGAGAAGAGATTGTTTACAGTAGGTAAAAAGGGCGGGAGGGGAAACTTTGCTTGTGAATATCTCATAAACCATAAAGGTTTGAGAGATAAGACATATAATTCTTCATGTTTTTTTAATGCCTACAAAATAAAATAAAGTTAAAACGAAGTATTACTATCCCTTTAAACCTTTATGGTTTAAGAGATATTCACAAGCAAAGTTTCCCCCTCCTGCCCCTTTTTCCTAGTGCAAGCCATCTCTTCTCAGATGTGAATCTGGTTGTAAGACCAGACAGATAACAGAAGGGGACAATTTTCTTCCTATGAGAACAATGAAAGCCCTTCCCCCCTTGACAAGTTTTTTAGCTTTTTCCATTATCTTAATTGAAGATTGTCCCTCTCTGCAGTCTACCTTGGCATCTCCCTTCTGATCTGGCTGAACAGGTGGGGGGATAGTTTGCTTGTGAATATCTCTTAAACCATAAAGGTTTGAGAGATAAGACTTATATCGTTCTTCATGTTTTTTTAATGCCTACAAAATAAAATTAAGATAAAACGAAGTATTACTATCCCTTTAATTGAAAAAAAAAACTGGGTGACAGAGTTTCTAGTGGGAAGAGTCTAAAAGGTCTCCCCAGAAATGTATGATCATATTGTCCCGCTAATGAAAGACACGATGAAGGCGGAGGAAGAGTGACATAATATGATAATGTAGTGCTGAATCTGAACCACTCCTATTATTGCTGTAGGAAAATAAGGCCAAATTCAGGAAGCTAAAGAAGAAAAAGTATTGTTCAAACATACTTCATCACAGGGAACAAATAAAAATTCCCCAAATCTCAATTGATTTAAGTGAGACTTTTAATCCTTTGAATGCTAGAGATATCTTCAACACATTACAAAGCAATGTACTGGAGACATCCGTAGTATTCAAGGGGTTAAAAGCTCCATTTAAATCAAGAAGAATTTCCATATCTCCCCCATGGTACAGTTGGTTTGATCCAGAAATGCACCTCTTTAGTTACCCGCATACGACCCTTAGTAAGTGTTAAAGGGATAGTAATACTTCGTTTTAACTTTATTTTATTTTGTAGGCATTAAAAAAACATGAAGAATGATATAAGTCTTATCTCTCAAACCTTTATGGTTTATGAGATATTCACAAGCAAAGTTCCCCTCCCTCCCCTTTTTCCTAGTGTAAGCCATCTCTTCTCAGATGTGAATCAGGTTGTATGACAGTACAGATAACAGAAGGGGACAATTTTCTTTGTATGAAAACAATGAAAGCCCTTCCCCCCTTGACAAGTTTTTCAGCTTTTTCCATTATCTTAATTGAAGATTGTCCCTCTCTGCAGTCTACCTGGGCACCTCCCTTCTGATCTGGTTGAAGAGGGGGGGGATACTTTGTTTGTGAATATCTCTTAAACCATAAAGGTTTCAGAGATAAGACTTATATCATTCTTCATGTTTTTTTAATGCCTACAAAATAAAATAAAGTTAAAATGAAGTATTACTATCCCTTTAAATGCTTCTTCGGTAGATACATTTGGCACTGAAAAATTGACCTAGTAATTGCAACAATCAATCATGACATATCCAAATAAATTGAGAGGTAACCCAAACTTAATTATTACCCAATCCAATAAGGTACTGTTTAGCTTGTTTTTATGAGATAAAACTAAAATGCTTTCTCTTATTCTTATTAGAATTCTTGGCAAAAAACTGCATCAAAACATAACCTAGTGTTAAACACTAGTCACACTAATGAGAATTTAATGGGAAAGCATAGCAGTGAAAGCGAATCTTTGAATGTGTGCTAAATGCATTAAATTAACATCAACCTATGCAAATTTAAATCACTGCCACTCAAATACATCATTGCTGCTGTTCATGGGCTCCTCCTTTCTGACCTCTCATTACTCTAAGCAGTGATTTGCTCATTTTCATATTAATTGCATGAACTAACAGAGATAATGCTCCCACTGAAATGAGCGAGGCGATGAATCACTGAAGTAGTAGAGTTATTTTGTTTGCTTAACCAGTCTCATTTGGCCCACATAAAGAACAGCATTCATCTGACTTACCATAATTGCTTATCATTAAGCACAGCGGATGCAGTGAAATATCTTTATTTATTTAAGTCTCATCTGTGATTGATGATAAGATTAGTCACTTGTAAATACGTGGAACTTAAATTTTCTGGTGATGAGATAGGTTTTTGTTAAAGTTATGAAGAAACTAAAAGTTTAAGAAATAATGGAAAACTATTCTTTTCTACCCCTAAATGTTAATGTCAGGATTCTCCTGTTCACTCTTCTGGCCTGTCTTTTTTTTCCATTTGAACCTATTGTGGTCTATTTCCCCTTGCATCCATTTCCTCCTCCTCCTGGGATCCTATTGGTCAGCTAGGGTTTATAGCCTTAGGCCTCTGTAACCTCCTGGCATGATTATTCAAGTCTGTTTGTAGATTGACTTCATTTGTATCTTCGACCTTGGCTTGTGTATTTGGATTGTCCTCTCAGTTGTTTACTCACTGTCTTACATTTACTGACTACAGATTATGCTTACCTCTTATACCCCATACACTCTCAGTGACCTCGACTTGTTTTGACTGTTCTTCTACTTGATTCCATCCACACCATCAGATACGTTTGTATCTTGGGCCTCAGGGCCTGGGAGGAATTTATTGTACTCACTATATTAACTGTATATCCATGTTTCCTCTGACCCAGGCAAAAGACACTATTTTTGTATTCTCCTACATACACACCCCTATATTTACCTTCTGCCTAGGCAGCACCTGGCCGACTTAGCTCGACATTGTGTTTCTACTGCAGGGCAAGTCAAAGCCAGGTGTGCCACATCTCTCAAGGGTCCCATCTTTTAGAGTTCAGGGGTGCTCCACTAATAGCTATGGCCCTGGCCTAGGTGTTGGAGGTAGCAGGAGTGAGTATATTTACCCTGCTTGTTGATCTGCTACCTTAACATTGTTGCTCTATATTCCGTTGGATACTTGTGGTGTAGGAGTGGTAATAGTATTAGTTGATCACTTGGCTGTGGTTGTGCTCTGATTTACTCTACCTCTGAGGTTATTAGAGTTTTGTAGATCCTAGTCATATTCTGTTCAAACCATGGTAGGATTTCCTTCACACTTTCCATTGCTGTCTGACTCCATCTCGATATTCAGTATGTGTTTTGGGGTAACCTTAAGTAGTCCCAGCCTGCTACATTTAAAAGGTGTCACGGTTTTGTTAAGAATGCTCAGTTAGGTAAGGTTAAAAGCTTTATTGAAAATAAATAACAATAGCCCCACTCAGGTCCAGATGAGGTCCGTACCAAGTACTTTCCAAATCTGACTCGGGTCAGGGTGAGAACACACACAGTAATAATAATGAGATATAACTGTGATGATCTTGGACTTGCAGGCAGAATTCGTAGATAGTTTCAGGAGCAAGAATATCCTCAACAGCCCCACACCGCAATAGGTGACACAAGCGATGGGTAACTGTAGGGCAATCCTCTAGTGGACCAGGGATTTCGGAGGCAGCACAGACAGTGTACAGGTAGGCACCTAACCCTAGAATTCTAGGGTTAATGGAGACAACACAGGCAAGACTCTGGCATAGAACTGACCCTAGGGGTTTAGGGTCAATGGAGGCAACACGGACAGGACTCTGGTAGTGACTGGACCCTAGAACGCTAGGGTTAACGGAGGCAACACAGACAGGACTCTGGCAGCGACTTGGCCCTAGCACGATAGGGTTAACGGAGGCAACATGGACACGACTCTGGCAGCGACTTGACCCTAGAACGCTAGGGTTAACGGAGGCAACATAGACAGGACTCTGGCAGTGACTTGGCCCTAGCACACTAGGGTTAATGGAGGCAACAGACACTGGCAGTATACTGACCCTAGACCACTAGGGTTAGCGTAGGCAACATGGGCAGAAGTCTGGCTCAGACTGGACCCTAATACTACAGGGTTACCGGAGGCAACACAGACACTGGTGACTGATTGGGCTCCCACAGGCACCAGGAGACTACTGGAGCGGGTAGGCCTAACAGGCGCTATGCGGTAAGCGAGTGGGAGAGAGCAAGGTACGCAACGTAGCCGGTCAGTAAAGTAACCGGTGTCGCCCTGATCGGTACACGGAGGTAGTCAGCCAGTCCCATTAGCAATGGAACCAGAAGCTCATCCAGGTTGGCACACACTGAATATACAGCCAGTCTTGATGGACAACCAGACACTAGCCCATCCAGGTCCATGCACACAGAGTAGTCAGCCAGTTCTTAGTCGTTAACGGAATCGGATACTCAGCCAAACCAGGTCAGTACACACGGAGTTAGTCAGCCAGTCCTTAGTCGGTAACGGAATTGGGTACTCAGCCAGGCCAGGTCAGACACACGGATTCAGTCAGCTAGTCCTTAGTCGGTAACGGAATCAGATACTCAGCCAAGCCGGTTCGGTACACAAGGAGTTAGTCAGCCAGTCCAAGGTCAGCAACGGAATCGGATCACTGGAGCATCAGGAACTAAACGTAATCAGGCGAGCCGGGTCATGCACGGAAACAGGAACAAGAACTTCTAATCGCTAGTTACGGGTACACCACGAAAGGGCACCGGTAGAATGACAGGAGGGCGTATTTAAAAGCAAACCCTGGGAGGAGTCACCAACACAGAGCCAATAAGAATAAGGCCAGGTAAACCTGGAAGTAACAATGTCGCTCAGTACAGAATCACGGGCACCATGATAAAGGGCTAGTCCCTATTGCCCTGTAGTCAGACCTTAAGCAGTCCCAGCCTGCTACATTTAAAGGGCTAGTCCCTATTGCCCTACAGTCAAACCTTAAGCAGCTCCAGCCTGCTACATTTAAAGGGCTAGTCCCTATTGCCCTACAGTCGAACCTTAAGCAGTCTCAGCCTGCTTTCTTGGGTGGATCCTTTTCTGTATGAGCTTAGAAGATCTGCATCTGGGGTTCTCACCGGGTCTTTGTCCGAGGCCAACACCAGTGTGCATCTGCTCCCATCCCTGCTCAACTGGGATCAGACACCTGACTTTGCGACCAGCACCTTTATCCAGCTTTGGCCACAGCAAGGGAGAGGTGGCACCGTCAATGTTCCCGAACTATGCTCATTAGTGTCTGAACATTTGGACACCCAGATACTGATTCTTGACAGCCACTGTAGAATTAAAATGTTATTTGCTTTCTTTAAGTAAATATTTTTGTGTTAGGATATCACTAGTGATAATGTGAGTGCTGCTCATTTTCTGCACGTCCTGGACATTGTCAGGCTGCCAGACTTCCCTTTGGTACAAGATGTGTAAATGTGAGAATTTTCCATGTAGATAGCTTGTTACGTAGGTTATGGACAGACATAGTATCAGTAAATCTAGTCAAACACACATCTTATAGCACAATCATGTTAGGACATCCCCCTACTGAATAGTTTTTAGCACAGGCTAAATGGGATAGATTTTCCAGTAGCTCAGTAACTTTACTTGCACTGATTTGCTTATATTAGATCAGAGACAAACCAATAATGTGAAAATGTGTTTGCTGCTGTTGTGCATATGTTGTTGGCTGTGGGGAACACCCTGTGGTAACTTCAACTGTTGTTGGACTAGAACTCCCATCATCCTCGGCCGGCTGTTGGCCAGTGGTACATATTCTTGAGTTTGTTCCATATGACTTTGAAATATTGCCAGAACTGCAGTCCAGTGTACAGATGTTTCTGATTATTATCTCTTGTCTGTAACTTTCTGTGTTAAAGTGATAGTAATGTCTATGTAAAATTAATTGACCAAGTCTTCTGTATATTAAATAGAACAGATTGCGTTATGTCTAAGCGCTTACTTCTTTGTAGTTCAAATGTTATGAAGCACTGAAGGTCCACCACCCACCCCTTTCTGGCCCCCTCCCACGGAATCCGAGATCGGGCCTTGAGGAAGGAGGGTAGGATTTCCTTTTGCTTACTGAAGTTTGTCCCTCGCTGCAGCCGTCCTGACCAGCCTGCATCTTTGGCATTCAAAAGGTTTTCATTTTTTGTTTGAGAGAAGTAAGTAATGATCAATTTAAAGTCATAGCATTTCATTAAAGCTTCCTTAACCCTGTAAGTACCAGAAGAATGTCTCACTCATGGTTTTGCAATACCCCACTGGTCCTTAAGGGGTTAAAACATGGCTTCAGTAAGGAAACAGGATGCCACAGGAACAGTAGAAGAAGTTGCAGGCATTTTTCTTTTTGCTATAACATTTTGCCAGCCTTGTCAGCATTGCCAGAACCACAGTCCAATTATCTATTATTCACTTTGTTCGGGACAAAATGATTATAGTAATTGTCTCCTGCTTTTGTTTGTTTAAAAAAAAAAGCCATTGATTTCAAATAAGACGTAAAACTAAGTAAGGTTATTTAGACGAATATCTACATAAAATACATCTTATCATCAATTACTCCTAGCTGTGCATAATATTCATACCAGCTATCAGGTAATGTGTCATTAAATTCTGATGCGGAGATTGCTAACAGCACAGATTCCACCCTACATTCTTTAGTATTTCTAAAATTATCAATATCTATAAATTTCGAACATTCAGTGGGACAATGCACATATCTGCTAGTGCAGCTTAGTGTGTGTGCATGCCATGTGATTGCTGTAGTGCAGAGGTTCTCAACTCCTGTCCTCAGGACCCACTAACAGGCCAGGATTTGATGATTTCCTTGTTAGAGCACAGGTGAGTTAATCAATGTGAATGAGCCTCTGATCACCACACCTGTGCTCTAGCAGAGGAATCCCTAAATCCTGGCCTGTTAGTGGGTCCTGAGGACAGGAGTTGAGAAACACTGCTGTAGTGCATGCAGATTCTCACGCTCCCTTACTGTTAACCCTTGGAGTGCCAGAGAAGTATCCAACTCTTTGCAACACGATGCATTGGATTGCCTCTCTGGTACTCCAAGGCATAGCTAGCACTTAGATATCAGTTATAGAACTCAGTTTCTTACTCATGTTCCCAAGCAACCCTAATTGGACCAAATGGAAGAACTGTCCATATTTATCGAGCTATATAGTACTATGATGATGATTTTTAGGGTCCTAAACATAGCAGCAAGAAGGCAAAGTCCACCCTCTTCCCCAACAACTCCCAGGGGGACAACATCAAGGTTTTTGGTTGGCCTCACGATTGTGCCTTTTAGTTTATTCATTATTCCATTCTACCAATTATATTTCAGGTCAGTATATGATAGGGCTCCAGCAGGTGACACTATCTCTTTCTTTCTTTTATAGCCATTAACTTAATAGTATTAGGTATGATTGTATTATTAGTTTTTATCTTTTTTATTAATTGGTTCTAACTAGATTGTTTTGGCTATCATTGGGTGAGCATATGAGTGTCCAGAGATTTACATGTGTGTTTTTTATCCACTGATGTTATGTTTATTTTTTATTTATCACCAGGGTAATTGTATAAATAGGGCTAGTTAAAGGGATAGTAATACTTCGTTTTATCTTTATTTTATTTTGTAGGCATTAAAAAAACATGAAGAACGATATAAGTTTTATCTCTCAGTCCTTTATGGTTTGAGAGATATTCACAAGCAAAGTTTCCCCTCCTGCCCCTTTTACCTAGTGTAAGCAATCTCTTCTCAGATGTGGAATCCAGTCCATAGACCAGACAGATAACAGCAGGGGACAGTCTTCTTCCTATGAGAACAATGAAAGCCCTGCCCCCCTTGACAAGTTTTTCAGGTTTTTCCCTTATCTTAATTGAAGATTTTCCCTCTCTGCAATCTACCTGGGCACCTCCCTTCTGCTCTGGCTGAGCAGTGTTACATCAATAAAAGTGGTGGAAGGGGGATACTTTGTCATTACTCTTGAACTACATCTCTGACAGAATTGAAATAACACTCTCCAAGGTCCAAATACTATGACGATTAATTAGAGCTTCTTTTATTATGAAACATTACTATCCCTTTAAAGCCCTTCCTCCATTTTGATCCCCGTGGGGAAGGTGTCTCACAAAAACACATTAGGGTATTCACACTCAGTGTAGTGCAGGTCCCTTCTAGTATCCTCAGTGAGGTTCCTCTATCTGCCCTCACCCCTATTCCAGCTGTTAGTGATAGAACAGAGACTCTTGCGCCCATGCTTGAAAGTAACAGTTGGCGCCAAATGGTACTGAGAGCACTACAAGGATTCAGCTCTATGAAGGGGAAGGGGCCCTGAAATGCACTTGCCTTAATGAGTTAACATGAGTGTCTATTTGCTTTTTATTTATCTACTTTTTGAATACATTGCTGCACATAGATACTTATTAGTTTTTGTGATGGATTCCTTTTGGTTGCCCTCTGAGTGCTTGATCTATTTATGGGTTAAAAACCACCGTGATAGATACAGAGAGAATGAGTCATACTGATGCGCTAAGAAGAACTGAATCAACCCAACTGCACTATAGAGGGGAAGTAAAATTCTCTAAATGTGAGGCTTTTACCACTTAAATGCTAGCGATGCCTCCAATGCATTGCTTCACAATGCTTGGGAAACCCCATTTGAATCAATGTCAGTTTTGATTTGCTCCCTGTTGGTTTGTTCCAGTTCTTATTAAGCCTCATTCACAAGGGTGACTAGACTAGTGCAGCCTTCTGCAACAGTTGTATCACCCATGACTAACAATCACAACCCAATCAGCTGTGGAATGCAGTAGAGGATGGACTGATGGCCAGCACATGTGTGTTATTCATTGGAGGTTGTAATAAGGATCGCAAATTTCAGCATAGCTCATTTGTAAGGTCTGCCAGTGGCCCCATAGGCACCGCACAGACCTTGCTTACTGCAGCTTTACTGTGTTTCTGAGGATGGAGAAAACTGCTACATGATGTACTTTGGTATGATAAGACAAGAGGGCATAGTCTAAAAATAGAGGGACAAAGGTTTAGATGTAATGTAAGAAAGTTTTACTTCACTGAGAGGGTAGTAGATAATTGGAATAGTCTACCAGCTGAAGTGGTAGAAGTTAATACAGTGACAGAATTTAAGCATGCATGGGATAGGCATAAGGCTGTCCTTAACGTAAGAAAAGACCAAGGACCAAAAAACGGTTTCAGGTTTTTACTGTAGGAAAATGGGCAGACTGGATGGGCCGAATGGTTCTTATCTGCCGTCAAATTATATGTTTCTATGATAATTACCTATGTGAAAGGCACCATAGTCTGGCATGTTACCTTTCAACATGGGCAATAGATCCTATGTATTATCTCTATGTTTTTGTGTCCTGTGTGAAAGGGGTCATACATCATTCTTAGAGAGAGAGACCTTTGCACACTCCCAAGTACATCACTCACCAGGTAAGCGTTCCATGTCTGCTTGGCTTCCTGCAAAAAAAAAAAAAAAACTGACTCCAAATACCATGTATGCTACATGTACCTGCTCTATTAGTTGTTCTGACATCATGTGATTGTTTTTCCTGTTATCCAGTTAATTAACAAGGCATTATCACTTAAATACAACTTTGCTCACTTGAAATTCTTTTAAAATCACCTGTATGTAGTATTACTCTGTAAATATACACTTAGTGGTGCAATGATGGAAGACACCACAACAAAAAAGTTAGTTCGATAGCAGCCCAGAAAAAAGCCCACACTTAAAGGCTAAAAATAAATATATATAGAAAAATATTGTAGTGCTTATAAAACTAGTACCACACCATCAGTCCAAAAGATAATAGGATATTTTATTAAATGTATTAAAATGTTATCAATGGATTTGAGACTACAGATGCCTCATCATGTAATACCACACTAAAATCAAGATAAGTGTCACCTACATATTCATTATAAATGAACAGTCACCCAGTATATTAATTCAGATATCGTAACAAATATTACAGGTACCACCACATACAGCACTTAACACAGTGTGTATATAGGCAGCCGTTGGCTCCAGCTCTCATAACCACTATCGCCAAGAGTCAACAGAATGCCCCTCTCCCCAAAGTTGTCTGCATCAAGACCCAATTAAATATCAGACAAGTAAGAGAGCTTACATCTCCAGGCATGTCTCCTATCAACTCACCATATGCATAAAGTGTACAGTCATATCTATATTTTATAACATAATCATATCTTTCAAATAGTCTTAAATATGAGCCACAAAATATATTATTCAATTCTATACAACCGAAATATCAAGAATATGTACCATAAAATAGACTGACTTTAAAGTGTTACCCTGAGGAATACCACTTACAACTTCAAACCAAATTAAAAAGGCTCCATTTTCAACATCCGTCTGTGTTGTATCTTTAAACCAGTTTTCTACCCATGCACAGATTTTACATTTGAGGCTGATCCATTTAAAGTATGCAGTAACCTGTTGTGACGTACAGTATCAAATAATTCAGCAAAACCCAAGTGTACTGCATCCACAGCTAAACTCTTGTCTAGTTTACCACTTATCCTTACATAAAATCAAGAAAATGATTAATGATATTGTATGTTAGTTGTTCGGAAACCTTATAGTATCTTACGCCCTTTCAGAGCCAAACTTACAGGTCTATAATTTCCATGTTTAGGTGTTCCCCCTTTTTAAATAATGATATTAAGGAACCGTTCTGGGTCTTGCTAATATTGGCTTTTTTGTATACTGATATCAAGGGTTTGATAAAGCAGCTACTGCTGCGAAATGCATACCCTTTCTAGCACTTTTTATTAAAAAAATTGTATTATTCATCAGCCCAGAACGGTTCCTTTTTTATTTTTACTTTTCATTTTTATTTTTATGGTCATATCGATATATATTATCTCTTTTTTCCTGTTTGGATTTCTGTGGAGTATCATTGTAGTTCCAGTTCCTGTGATTTGGAGATTGGTTCCAGTGGAGGACGTGAACAGTGGACATCATATACCTTTACAGGGACGGGTAAAGTACCCTATAGGCTTTTTAAGTTGGTGACAGGTATAAGCCTGATTACTAACATTTATTAAATGTGAGTTGATATTGTGTATATACACTCTGCCATCTTACCAACTCTGGTAATACACTATAGGCGCCTCTCCTGTTTTCTTTCTTTGCATATTTTACTTCTACTCTGTGGACGATTGTGGAGTAGCGGAGCAGCCTGAGTTTACTGCTGGAGGGGAGCAGTTCCAATTATACCCCCAAAAAGCTCATATAGCTGAACAACACATGTGTTAGTGTCAGCCACGTATTTTGTCATTGGTGGTGGTTGGTGTTTTTCTACAATTACGTTAATACACTAGGAGCGCCTCTTGGTTTTTTCTTTTGTTTTTACAGAATATAAAATATGATGCTGTTTGCCAGCATTTTTCTGCAGTTATTAAGAGTTGCCTTTGGGTATTCATAATGACCACTCTTATTTCTTCTTGTGTATGGAAGTAGGCAAATTCAAAGAATACACAGGGTAAATGCTGAGACTGAGGCAATAAACACTCATATGCATACAGCAAAAGTGTATACTGGTGTTCACCCCCATTGCATATAATGGGATCTGCTAGCTTGAAGTTGGAGGATGGCATTTGGCAATCAGTCCGGCCATAGCTTATTGATGAAAAAGTGATGACCAGTAGAGATGGGCAAAAAGCCATTGGCAATTTTGCTATTTTTTCCATGAAAATTCTGCTTCTAACCCCTCCACACACACACACACATACACACACACACGCAATTTTCCAGACTTGGTATGTGTGGTTCTTGCTATAGCAGTGCAGTGGGACAGTCCTGGAGGTTGTTATGAGTGGCTCTGTGGCTACCAGTGCAGTGGGACAAGTCTGGGAGGTCAGTATGTGTGGATTTAGGGTTTTCACAGGACAAGGCAGGGAATAGTATTTGTGGGTCTATAGCTAACATGAAAAAAGGCTGAGGGTCAATCACAGCAGTGGTACGCAATGTGAGGCCCTCCATCTGTTGCCAGTCTAACTGCCCTTGGATGGTAGGGACAAAAGGAGTTTTAATCTGGCAGCTGCTGAATGACCTAACATTGGGACAAGGCTGGGTGATCAGTATGTATGGTTTTATGACTACTGTGGGACATGGCTGGGGGTCAGTATGTTTGATTCTATGGATACTGCTGGACAAGGCTGGAGGTCAGTATGTGTGGTTCTGTGTCTACTGTGGGACATTGCTAGGATTCAGTATGTGTGGTTTTATGTCTACTATGGGACAAGGCTGGGGGTCATTATATGTAGTTTTATGGCTACTGCAGGACAAGGCTAAAGGTCAGTATATGTGGTTCTATGGCTATTTTGGGGAAAGGCTGAGGGTAAGAATGTGTAGTTCTATGTGCAGTGGGCAAGGCTGGGGGTTAGTGTGCGTGGTTCAATAGCTACCAGTGCAGTGGACCAAAACTGGGGAGGGGGATCAGTACGTGTGGTTCTAGTGCAGTGGAACAAAGCTGGTGGTTGCATCAGAAAAAAGTGGATAAATGGGACGTTTGCAGAAATTCCAGCATAAAGCATATAAGTGCCATTTTTCTTTTTTGGGCAAAGGTTTCTGCCTGTCCCTAATGACCAGATACTATCTGGCCATTGTGTATTCATCAAATGACTAATGTGCAAGGAAATCCTCTGTGGGACAAGGCTGGAGTATCAGACAAAGTATGTGTGGTACTCTAGCTACCGGTGGACAGTGGATCAAGGCTAAAGTGTCAGACAGGCAAAGCCCTACATCAATAGGAATTGCATGCCATAACCCCCTCCTCAAAAAACAGAAAGAGGGCACTTATACTGAAATATGCTTGAAGACTGGTCACATATAGTAACACTACAAGTTACCTTGTATATGGGTAGGTACTCAGAGCATGCATGGCAAGCTAAGTATTTACTTCCCAGCATAAGTTGCCTCTGAGGAATGGTACAATGTCTCAGTAGCAGCTTCACTAGTCTCTCTGAAATCAAGTTTAGATGGCAGGCTGATACTCTCTCTACAGCTGTCCAGTCAACATTGGTGTGTATAAAGAACACAAGAAGAACAATAAAGGGCCCCAATAGTGCCCTATATCCAATGGCACAACTTCATGTTATATCACAATGCAACGTATGAACATTTTAATGGTGGTTAATGAAGGCATAATCCACAAAATAGTGTTTCTCAAATTCAGTCCACGGGCTACTCCAAATGGTGAGCTTTCCAAAACATCCCTTTTTAATTAGAGACAAGCTATCAGAGGCCCAGTGACTGAGCTTCCTGTGCTTTATTAGGAATATCCATTAAACATGACCTGTTGGGTTGCCTCGAGGAGGAATATATATATATATATATATATATATATATATATATATATATATATATATATATATTCAATGTAGAGAGGAATGGGCAGCACCCGTGGGTCTTTAAATGGGATTTATTGTAACAATTTAGGCAAAAAAATGGTCAACGTTTCGGTCCAGTGAATGGACCTTTCTCAAGGTCCATTCACTGGACCGAAACGTTGACCATTTTTTTGCCTAAATTGTTACAATAAATCCCATTTAAAGACCCACGGGTGCTGCCCATTCCTCTCTACATTGAATGTCTGTCTATTGGGGATGTGCACCTGGGCAAATAACTAAACAGTAGAGCGAGTGCTTTCTTCTACATCTTTATCTTATATATATATATATATATATATATATATATATATTTGTCATCCTCAGCCATTGCAGGACGAAGGCCTCCTTAGCAAGCCTCCATCAACTTCAGTCCTGCACTTTTTTCTTCCGACTGTGTACCAATGAATTTGGTAATTTAATCTACCCATCTTGCCTTTGGCCTTCTTCTTGGGCATTTAGTATCGAGTAGAATCCATTCCAAAATGTATTTGGTCCATATACCGTCAGGTCGTCTAGCAATGTGTCCTTCCCATTTCCATTTCAGGTGTTTTACTCTTTCAGTGATATCATGGACCTTTGTTTGCTGATGAATCCATGAACACATGTTTGGTCTCTTTTTGTTATGTCCATAATTCGACGCTCCATAATTCTCTGCATAACCTTAAAGAAGCAGTAAACTTTTTTTATGAAAAAATATATAGTGTAGTTCTTTTTCTGTTGAGTAAAACAAGTGTACTTCCACTGCTGATAGATTAATATTTCCAGAGTTATTACTGTTTAAACCTATGTTTTTTTAAATTACCAGTGGCCTCTAGTGGTCAAATTCTAATGAGTTATTTTGTTACATTCTAATGGAGAGGAAAGTCAGTGACTTACAGTTCTTCATAGAACGTGATAGAAACTGCCTGTCACGTCCTGTCAGTTACAACAATCAGGAAGTAAACACAGTAAATTCACTTCCTGGTTATCCGAACTTTTATAACTTTTGAATTAATCAACTGACAGCAGTGGGAGTACCCTTGTTTTTCTCAGAAGGAAAAGCTCTGTAACATATAGGTTTTCATAAAACATAGTTTACTGCTCCTTTAAGGTTTTTTATAGCTTTGCCATTCATATATATTCATATATTATACAAATACACAGTGAACAGATTATAAAATGAGTTCACTTACATTTTGTTATAAAACTGGTTGAAGAGCCCGTGTACACGGACCACAGTGCTGGCCGGTCGCGGTGCAGTCATGCCCAGTAGAGACTGCCTGCGCCGCGGCTGATACAGAGCTGGACGCTCAGAAGTCAGACCTCCAGTCTGTCTTCGGAGCATCCCGCTCTGTATCAGCCTCATCACGGGCAATCTCTACTGGGCATGACTGCGTCGTTACAAACTATTTAGCAAATTATTATATAGGATATAGCCTAAAGCATGGATAAAAAGATTGAACTGTACTAAGGAATAAGCAAACATTCTGATAAGGTGCAGGATTAATGATGTCACTTATATGTGTATTAAATTAAACTGTAATGTTTTTTATTTAATATATTTATATTATATATATATATATATATATATATATATATATATATGTATTATGGAAATTATAATATTATTCATTTAATATATTTACAATATCTATCTATATATATATATATTAATTTCCATTTAATACACATATAAGTGACAGCATTAATCCTGCATTTTATCAGAATGTTCATTTATTCCTTAGTACAGTTCAATCTTTTTCCCATGCTTTAGGCTATATTTTATAATAAAATGGAAGTGAATTCATTTTATAATCTGTTCACCATGTATTTGTATATTAAAACACCGTATGACTTTAGAGATAAATAAAGAGCACAGCTTGGTAAGTGCTCACCTATCTTTTCTATGAGATTTTTTAATCTTATCTGAAGGGATTTATGACTGCACACACCTGTTTATCACTTTTCTATGTACTTTTGAAACCAGACAAAAGCAGCTTAATGGATTATATCTTATACAATCTGTGTTTTTCATTGCATAGACTCAGTTTAATTCAATATATTCTGTATTTCAGATATAACTTTACCAGGAGTATAGCAGTAAATGTCATTCAATTATTTGATCGAACTGTAAGGACTGAAACAATATATGTCATTTTCATTTATTTTTTTTCCTTTTAATAAATCATTCTACAACAGCATATGTTTTAGTTTTTAAGAGGTACAATACCTTTTTTTTTAGCTTGTGTTGCTTATAAAACAGCATGATTTTTTTTACCTTATTATAAGCAAAGTTTTAACGTTTCGGTCACTGTATGCTGAGATGTGTAGTCCTATTTAGTGAGTAGTGATTTTTCTCCTCTCAAGGCTTTTAGAGATACAAAGAATAAATAAAAGAGTGGATAAAGTGCTCAAATCTAAAAAATATATACAAATGAATTAATATAGAATCTAAATGGTACAAGTATGGTAAATGAAAATAGTTTATTAATACATATAATGAACACGCGTAAAATCCCTGGTGATAGTAAAACCAATAATATTGTTTTGAGCTCCGTGATCAGCATTGAAATAAAGTCCCAAAGAAGTAACTATTGATATGAACCAGGATTGTTATCAGCATATGTATATTTCACGTTCAAGGGGATGGATTCTATTGCAGGTGCTAATTTTATTTCTGCAGGTTTCCCCATCGTCTTCAGTAGGAAAATATTTGATAAAACGGGCGTTAACATTTATCTCCTGCAATAGAATCTAGCCCTAGATCTTTTATATTATGGATACAGTCTGATTTAGCTTTTACAACCTGATCTTCCATCTTATACAAAAAGCAGGTACCAGTTCTCCTGTTCAGGATCAATAATATCTACTTCTGTGTAGAAGATGTTTTTATTGTAGTCCGTTCTGTGATTTTATGCCATCGTGCAGGGCTCTCTTCTTCCTGACCCTTTAATGCTGTATAGACACATGCTGCATAAACTTTCTCCGTACCTTGTTGTTAGTGCGGAAAAGGTTCTCCAGCTCCCGACCCCTCAGCTCTATATAGCCATGGACAGGGAAAACTTCCTCCCATCTCTTTAGCAGTAGAGCTGCCTTTATTTCTTTATGTGGAGACAGTACCGATACTGCTCTTTCAACTTCTCTTGTATCTTGCTCAATATGCTCAGTACTTAAAATTCAAGATCTCCCGGTTTAAAATACATGATGAAAGGCAGCTTTGCAGCATGAAATGCATTAGAACATTTGTCATTATTATCACTTTGTACTTTAAACCGGGAGATCTTGAATTTTCATTTACTATATTTGTACCATTTAGATTCTATATTAATTAATTGTATATTTTTTAGATTTGAGCCCCTTACACACTCTTTTATTTATTCTTTGTTATTAAAATTTTTAATGTGATCATTTACTCCTAGCTCATGGTGGGTTTATAGCAGCTGAATATTTAAGAGATTTATAGATAGAGTGCCCATTACACCATATTGGCTTTTTTTTTTTTTTTTTTTTTTTTTTAAGATACAGACTATAATTCTCAGCCTCTTAGATTTTTAGCTATATTTTGAATCAGCATAGGAGGATGGAGGAGATACACTGGAAAAAATGTATTTATTATGTATGACCACTTCTGCACACAGCATTCCCGTTTTTGCTGCTGTGTGTGTGGCTGTCCTTTGATTTGTCTCTACACAAACAGATAAGATGTGTTTTAGTAGTTATAAAAATGTGTATGTAGGTAGATGTGTATGTTGGCTATAAAGTTTGAATAGCCCTTTAATGTTAAATGACAATTTTGTAATGCTTATAACTTGAAGGGACTAATGAATATAGGTGATATGGGGAATTTGTGGAGTCGGCATCAAGTTCCACAGACCCATCAACTTTGGTAAAATTATTTGAAGACCGGGAAAAAGTAGGGTTTTATCCATTACACATTTTTATCCATCATGAAAAATTAGTCAAGACTACAGCGGAGTCTACTGAACAGATTTATATGAAACTTGGCACTGAGATTGATCTTGCAGAGTACTTTCTTCTTTTATTCACTGCTTGTTGATAGGTGGTCCTGTTCTTGAAATACTAATCTCTGGAAAATATACATTTCACAAATACAAAACACTGTGCGCACAAGGAGATTTGCAGATATGTTTATTAGTTTGGATTAGTTTGATTATGCATGCATAGTTCATAGGTGAAAAACAAAGAAATAACCATTTGTCAACAAAAAGTCAATCGATCACAAAGAGCACTTGAGAAATATTTCAATAACAAGAAAGGTAATGTATGATTCTTACATAGCATCACATTATCATTTGTCATTCATCAATGTTCGCAGCACTGATCCCAACTGTTGTAGATGGTGGAAGCTGTGTAAATCCCTTCTCCTCAGTTTGCTGTACATGTTTCTTATGCATAAGAATAGTGGGTTTTTCTCCATTTCTGCTACATGATCCTGTATAGCAGTGGTTCTAAACTCCTGTCCTCAGGACCCACTAACAGGCCAGGACTTAGAGATTTCTCTGCTAGAGCACAGGTGTGGTGAACAGAGGCTCATTCACATTGATTAACTCACCTGTGCTCTAACAAGGAAATCATCAAATTCTGGCCTGTTAGTAGGTCCTGAGGACAGGAGTTGAGAAACACTGCTGTATAGTATTAGATGCTGGTACACTTTGGAAAAATGTATGTATATCTACCAATGCTGCTCCTAGATAGACAGGTTCTGCGGTCCTTAATTATATAACCAGTTGCAATGAAAACCCATTCTGACTGCAAGCTTGCTGTTGTGCTAGTGTGGGTTTCTAACTTTTGACAGCAGTACACAAGTACTCGCCACACACAATGTTTTCTCTGCAAGTACTAAAGCAAGTCTTTGTTTTCACCTACAAAAAGTATGCTGCAACCATCTCAGATGCAGTGAGGTCACTCCTTGGAGATAGGAGGTGTATATGTGCATCAGTTACCAACCCATATTCTGGGAGAAAGTCGCACAGGGATGTGCTAGTGCCACCCATTAATGTTCAACATACATCCTTGAGACGCATTAATTGCTTTTTGTGGTTATTAAAACATGTTTTGCACAATATTGTGATGTCGTTGTTGCTGGTACTGAAGGTGCAGTCCTTTATTTTCCTTATGCTTTCTAGTAGTTTCTTCCTTACATTTATTTCATCCTACACTATGCAATCTTCTACTCATTTGGGTTCAGAGTGCTGCAGCTGCTCATGTCTTGGAGCAAATTCACAAATGTTATATTTAAAGGTCCAGCAACGTATCAAGAATGTTTTTCTTATTTATTTTAATGGAGTCTCTTCAAAGATATCAGATACTTCATATCTGTATGGAAATCAATGGCCATGCTCTTCCTCTTTTCTTGTAATACATATATTAGTGGAAGTATCTCACTGATTCCTGTACTAGCAAAACTAACCAGCAAGGTGGCCTTCTCAAAAGATTTCAGCTGCTCACATAAGTCACACATAAGACTTCTAGTTAAGCATTTTATATTCACTAATGACTAATGACAATGTGGAATTTTTCCAGTTTAAGATGGTGATAAGTCTAATGTGCCCCAATTTTGTTGGGGTTATATCGCATTTCATTGTGGGTTTCATATTCTTTGATGAATTGAACAAACAAGTTTAGGATGGGTGAAGCAGGGTGCATGCACCATATCTGCTGTTCTCAGCTACTATATTGGAGTCATTGTCGGCAGACACAAAGCTTTCAAAAGTGGGGTATTGTATTGTATTGTATTGTATATTTTATTTATATATAGCCAACCAGTGTACTTGGCACTTTACAGTTTACATTTGATATATAAGGGGTACAATAAGTGCAGTGATTAAGTACTTATAAAGACAATCATAAGGGGAGCAACAGTTGAGTCTCTGCCCCATAGAGCTTTCAATCTAAGTATAGGATGGGTGACATACAGATACGATCTGGTAGAGGAGGAAGTGCAGTTTTTGACATATGAGATACTGTTTTCATATACAAGACATTTGTCTATGACAGTGTTTCCCAAACCACAGTACAGTGACACTTTGGTATGCCACTTAAGGTGCTCCTATTTTTCTATGAAGTCTTTGAAAAAAATGTGAATGTTGTGTTTCAAGGGCATACTGTGTAATAGTATGTTCTATGCTCCATATGCTATTTATTCCCATTCTGATTATGGGACATAAGAATAACATGTAAATGTTAAGGGTGCCTGGGGAATTCCAGATGAGAGATGGTACCGTGTTAGCCCTAGAAATACAGGACGCAAATATAGTCAAGTTGATACCTTTATTGGCTAAATAAGCATATTTAGTCTGCAAGCTTTTAAGACCTCTTAGAACTTTTCCTCAGGCATGTTATACAGATAAATATGAAAACATTTATATTATATACAAGTACATATTACATTGTTTAGAATGGAAATCAGATAAGAAAGCTCAGTCCAGGCCCAGGTTCTTTGATCAGTCAATGGTAGAGGATGTGTTGTAAATTGCTGTCTTCCTCTGAGGAGTCAAAGGTATTTACGATCCCAGTGGGACTGTTATAAAGGTTAGTCCACAATGTGATAATGTAACAGGAATTCTCTGTCTCTGTTCAGACCATTATTTAAAACATTAAACTAGAGCATTAATTTACCCTCCCACATATTTCTTTCCCTCTGTTTGTGAAACAGTCCCATTAGTACAGTCAATTTAATGTCCTTGACACTGCCCATTTTGGCACAAATGTTCTCCCACTGGTGTGTCTGTCTTTTGTTGTTAACGCTGTATCTGTGGGAATTACCCACATAAAGACCATTTTGCACACATGATGAGGTCTATTACACTGGATGATTTGCAGGTGAAGGTGCCATTAATCTTATGGTTTAACTGGGTGTTTGGTATAGGTACCTTGTCTGTGGTGAAAATGTGTGCACAGGTTTCACACCTACTTTGTATGCAGGGAGATGTGCCATTTTTTGTATTTTTATTCAGGGCACTCATTACCATCAGTTGTTTTAAATTGGGAGGCTGTCTGAAGGAAAGTAAGGGAGGCTGCAGGAATATGTTCTTAAAGGGATAGTAATGTTTCAAAATAAAAGCAGCTTCAATTAATCTTCATAGTATTTGGGTCATGGAGAGTGTTATTTCAATACTGTCAGAGTTGTAGTTCAAGAGTGATTGAATGATAAAGTATCTCCCACCCATTTTACTGATGTAACACTGCTTACCTCAGAACAGAAACGTGGTCTCCAGATGGCTTGCAGAGAGGGACAATCTTCAATTAGCATATGAGAAAAACCTGAAAAAACTGTCAAGGGGGGCAGGGTTTTCATTCACAGTAAGGAGATTGTCCCTTGCTGTGAGCTGTCTGATCTTAAGAACAGATTACATATCTAAGGGGAAGTGGCTTACACTAGATAAAAGGGGCTGTGTCACAGTACCCAGTATGAAATGAAGGTCAGACACAAGTATATATAATGTAAAACTACTTTTACTGAAAATACATAGTAATGAGCAATAATGCCCACACAACCCCAGACCCAGCACTGTGATCTCTAGTCTACTATCTGGATCTGCACTCTGTGCTGAGCACTGGACTACTGAGCTACACAGAGGGAACAAGGAAAGGTGCAGAGGCCAACACTGGGGAAACAGCTATATGAGGCTAGAGTCTCCAACAGGTATCGCAACCTGGAGAGCCATAGGTCAGGACCGATGTGGTTAGTCGGACAAGCTGGGGGCTACAAGGAGTGAGTTAGTCAGCCAAAGCCACAGGTCAGAACCGATGTCGGTAGTCAGACAAGCCGTGGTCATACATGGAGCGAGTTAGTCAGCCAGAACCACAGGCCAGAACCAATGTGGGTAGTCAGACAAGCCGGAATCATACACAGAGCAGATTCGTAGGTCAGGCATGGGTCACAATGATACACAAAAGCAACTAACGGAAACACCACATAAGGGCACTGAATCATAGGCCCAAGGCGGAAATAAAGGATCTGAACAAGGCGGGAACCAAGTAGGCAAATCAGAAAGGGGCCATAAACAAGCTCACGTACCAGCGCCCATTCTAGTGATGTGGGATATGAGGAAGGAAGGAATCACAGGATCGCTGAGGCCTCCTAAAGGAAACTGTGATAGGTGGGAGGGGCATACTTTATCATTCAATTACTCTTGAACTACAGCTCTGACAGCATTGAAATAACACTCTCAATGGCCCAAATACTATGAAGATTATTTGGAGATGCTTTTATTTTGAAACATTACTATCCCTTGAAGTCTTTTATCGATATGTAATGTTGTTCGACGTTCTCTTGATATTTTGTGTAGAACTTCAACTTGGGGGTGGTAAGTGACCATCAGTGGCACCCTGTTTCCCTTATTTTGTTCTTTGTTGCTCAATAGATTTTTTTCTTGGTATGTGGATAGCTTTCTGTATCCTTGCACTGTAACCGTGTTTTATAAAGTCTCCTTTGAGTTTCTGGAGGTGCTTATCAAGGTCCACCATGTCAGAACAGATGCGGTTGTATCTGATGGACAGGCTGTATATGATGTAGTTCTTTGTGTGTAGGTTGGTCTGTCCATTGGTTTGTGGTACAGGGATGTGTAGATGGAGTTGTTCTTAATACTGATAGTCGTGTCTTGGAAGTTAATGTTTGTGCGTGAGTGACTGAGTGTTAGGTTGATACTGGGGTGAAATGCATTGTAGTTTTTGTGGAATTTGAGAAGTTCCTCTTCACTGGCGGTCCAGATTATAAGAATATCATCTATGTAGCGGAGACAGACCTGGTGTTTTAGATGGCAGGTAGACAGGAAGTCCTCTTCTAATTTTGACATAAACAGGTTAGCATATTGTGGTGCCATTTGGGTATCAATCTGTCAGAGACTTTGTCCTGGGGGAAAGTAGAGAGTTAATTTTAAAAAGCAGAATTGTTTGAAAGTCTGTTTAAAATGTGTTTAAATTAGCTCATTCTTCTAGACATAGGGGGCCTCTTTGCTTCAATATGAGGATGAAATAGTTGAGTGAGTTTTAGGGTTATTAATGTTGTCCCAGACAATAAGGTATAAAAAAAGGTTTATTATCTGGGAAGAAGATATACTACCATGTGAGAAAGTCTGGTAGGATGACATGTTTATGTGACGTATGATAACGCCCCAAATTCCTGGTTTTTGAGAAAAACAGACCAGGTATCATTTTAGGTGCGAATTTTAATGTGGAGTAAGAGCGCCACCTTTAGAGTGCATAGCGTTATTACCAGTGTTTTGAGGAATTCCCAAAAATGTTCTGACAACACCATATAATGAAATGGCTCTTTACCCAATCAGAGAAGAGGGGCTGGGCTTTTATTTGATAACAGGATTTTACATTATAAATATGTAAGTTTTGAGAGAGAAAGGGTCTTTTTGGCTCTTGATTTCCTGTTCTGTTCTGTTAAATAGATACTAAGAAATACTTATTGGACTGGTAACTATATCTTTCCTTATTTTAATTCTGCAAAATTTGGAATCAAATATATATTTCTTCTATATTTGAAGAAACATAATTTTTCTTACAATTTGTCTTAATCGGACTGGCCACCCAATTGGGACCAATTATAATAAGCTATATTGGCTGTAGTAATTCTGAATTAAGCAGAATTCATTAATTAATTGGTAAACTGTCATATTTTGCCATATAAATGTAAAATTTATAATGTCAAATTTTATAAATAGCAGTGAGATTTATATATCCTTGTTTATAAATTAGTTAATATAATCGTTGATATTTCTAGAATATATTTTGTTTCTAAAAAAAGTTATTATAGCTAATATTTGATCTGGGGAAATTCTTTGAATTCATTTATTAACCCTTCAACTGCTATTTGTCTATTTATTTTGAGATGTTTCTTTAGATTTCTTTGTGTATGTTTTTGGGTTTAAACTTTTGTACAGTGGGAAATTTATTTAAACCCCTCACTAGACAAAAGAAGACACCATCTTGGGTGTGGCATCCTATCTTAATAAGTGGATTAACCCTTGGAGTACCCTATAGGTTTTACATAGGATTGCTATGGTCACATTTATGATATATGTTGCATGAAGTTGGTCTACTGTCTAGACATATAATATTGCATTGATTCTAAGTATATTCTTGGTATTATCTATTACTGACTATATCAATTGCAATTTATATGTTTTATTCAGAAGGTATGCAATATTTGAAATTGGTAGATAATTAAATTATAGTGATCTAAATCTGGGATTTTATTCCATTTAGTTTCTCTAAAGTTTGCTATTGCATATGGTACAAGGAGAATTGTCAGAGGACCGGGCTTATTATTAAAGCTTACTCACCTGACAACCTACCTTAAACCTCAATTAGCATAGTTTATACAGTTTCTGGGGCAGAGGTATTTATATATTCT
Source organism: Rhinophrynus dorsalis (assembly GCA_037306005.1). NCBI lineage: Eukaryota > Metazoa > Chordata > Amphibia > Anura > Rhinophrynidae > Rhinophrynus > Rhinophrynus dorsalis. The sequence goes on from CM074718.1 coordinate 65,425,518, forward strand.
GCTGCCAACTGTATTTTAATTAATTATAAGGATCAATTATCCTTTTCTATGCTGCTGGGTTCAATTATTGTTATTTAATACCTCTGAACATGCCTATGGGTGGTTAACCCTTTAATTGCTGGTAATGCTAATTGTAATAATTGTGGTTTGAGTTACTTTATATCTATTGTAATTGCTGGTCACTCATTTATATCATTGTTGTTTACACTTTATATAGAGTATATTGTACTTAAATAAATTATATATATTTTTGCACAAATATGTGGGATTGATTACTTTAATCAATTTACTACTGTGAAGTAGTGTGTTAATACCTTATATAGTGTAAAGTTCTCAAATTTAATTTTATCTATTTAGGTGAAGACATCCAACCTAATTGGTTCTCCTGTTAGAGGTTAATCTTGGATATTATCTTTGACAAACTGCAGTCCCCATTTTCTGAAGGTAAAGGTCCTGTCCAAACTTGAAGTAACTATGGGTGAGTATAAACTGTATGACTTTTGTTACCAGTTTCATGGGTGTGTTATTTTGTTCCAGATATTCTTGGCATGCTGCTATGCCATCTGTATGTGGAATGTTGATGTAAAGGCATTCTACATCCATAGTGGCCAGGATGGTGCTCTCTGGAATGGTGCCCAAGTCAGTTTTGTTTATGAGATCTGTGGTGTCTTGTAGGAAGCTGGGTGAAATTATGGGTCTTCCCAGGTTTCCTTCTTTGAGTATTTTTGGTAAAATATAGAAGGAGCCAACTTTTGGATCTGCTGGTATTAGGGGCCTTATCTGTTCTCCAATGTTGGAGGGCAGTTCTTTTATGATCCTTTTAAGTTGTTTTGTATATTTTTTGGGATCATCTTGTAATTTCACATAGCATCTTTCATCAGAGAGTTGCCTATTTGCGGACTACATTCAATAACGTTCTTAGGGTCTTCTGCAGAGTAAACCACCTGCACCATAGAGGACAATTAACAGTTATTAAAATTCAAATTACACTACATGGGGCTATTAACCTCTTTAATCTTACAGAGGTCAAAGCAATGCATTGGAGACCCTTTTTAGTATTCAAGGGGTTATAAGCCCATTTAAAGCAATATAACATTTTATTTCGTCCATGCAGTTGGTTTGCCCCAGAATTGCTCACTGTTTACTTTATGCATAAGTCCCTTTAACTAGGCTCCCTTGAGAATTTTTTTTAAAGATTCATCTATCTGGCCACAGAGGAGTTTATATCTTTAATCATTAAACTTTCTCTAGATAAGGTCTATTTTACTCTCTCAGCTGTGTATTTCAGTTATGATTAATGAAGTGTCATAAGGAAGAATTTTGAAACAGGCTGCTAGATTTTGCTAGATTTACTTATAGGTTTTAGTTGCTAGGCTCCCAAAAGAGCCAACTGAATTAATGCGTTGTTTGTGTACTATTAAGCCCAACTGCACCATTATTAGTAACGAGATTAGCACCATTACATGCCCCTTGCTGGAAACAAGATCCAGGGCCCTACGCATGAGACTTGGGGCTTTATCCCTCTCAATTCCCCTGGTAAATGTCTGATCCAAATATTGTTTAATCATTTATTTGCCAGATATATCACCAATACTCTGTAGGGGGATAGGGGAATGATTTGGTATAGTTGGTAAGTGACCAGTTATATTGTTCATTCAGGACACCACTCTCTCATATTCATTGGTCCCTCTATTAGTTAACTCCTTGGGGATTGTTTTACCAAAGTTAATATTTAATCAGTACTGAATATCATATCCACAGAGACACAGATATGATTTTATTTTCAGGACTCCTGTACTTTAAACCCCACCCATTGGTCATCTTAAGAAGTGAGAGGAATTTGGAGTCCTGGGGGGGAGGGGGGAGATACACTAAAATGTGATGCAGAGGTGGTATACTGGAGATGATCTCTCGAGTGTGATAAATTCTTCAATTCCTATGTTATTCTATGGTGCAAATGAACTACGATTTCTCCAGCATGAGAGACCATATCACATAGTTTCCATAGAGTAAAATAGGACTTGGAGAGTTTATAACTGTGCAGAATATATCTCTTCTTTATCACCTCTTTAGCACTTGTTTATCATGCCCTTCTTCCTAAATCCCTTGAATCCTGCAACAAAGAATCCTGTCTGCCTCAGTGAACAGATATCCAGTACTAATTAAAGATCCATTCTGGAAAATGAATACATCAGAATTGATTCATAGTGGCCTTTAGAATTTTCTTCCTGCATTAAAGTTAGTAAAGGCTTTATTCTTAGTGTTTCTGTAATAATTTTTTGTGGAGGATTATAATATTTAAAATTATGGAAACTATTGTTTGATGCACAAACAGAAGTCACTTGGTTGAGAAAACCTCCCCATTTTCTATGTCATTCTACGGATCCTATAAACTAAGATAAGGGAAGTCAATCTATGGACCTTTCGATTCTGGAGACTCCCATTATCTCCAACAAGCCAATAGATGGCTGGAGATTATGGGAGTTATAGTTTCCTTAAAATGAAGGTCCAAAGGTTGATGACCCAGCACTATGATCTCTCCAACATGAAAAGAAACTTCCATAGACTAAAACAGTTTTAGATGAGGTAGGATAAACATGAGATCAGTCGAGTTTAACTTTAATATTATTAGTTTCTTGGTAAAGGAGAGAACGACCTTACAGGTGAACTTTACCATAGGATTAAGTGTCTCTTGGTTATTTTTCAGGTTAATTCACCTAGGTAGTTATTTTTTGTATGATATCAGTAGTTTCCTGTATATAGTGATCACAATTCAAGCCTACCTTTAGGTCATCTCCTCACAGCAAACAATTGATTGCAGAAGACCTGAATGGATTGTAAGTGCCACGAGATATTATCAGTTTTTAACTTTGGAGTTGTCTATAAGATCAAAAACAAATAAAATATTATATAGATATAATGGACTGCTGTTTGGAGGGCATCTGCCTAGTAAAGCCCTCCTTTTCAATAAAATGATATTCACGGACACAGTTCTCCATTAATGCAATAGTTCCTAAAGCTAGTGATTATGATACATGTGTCAAGGTGGACTAGGCAAACAAGGACGGCAGACTCTCTAGCAGAGGAGAAATAATAATTGGACCTGTCATTGGAAGCGGGGTATGGATCCTGGCTAGCAAAATCTGGGAGCTTATGTGTGTAATTGTAGAATGATCTGGTCACTAGAGGAAAAATACAGTTAACAGGCCTGCTGCATGCAAGAACACTGGAATATGTATAGGATACAACAGGGAGGCAGGTGGCAATTCAGGCTGGTGTAGCAAAGTGAGGTAATCTGCCAGAGCACACATGGATGGTCTGGACTGCAGTACCAGAGTTCAACATTAACAAGGGGTTCATAATGATGTGACTCACAGACAGGAGCAGACTTCGACAATGTTTGAGGCGGATAGACAGTAGTTAATACAATATGGACTGGCTATGCTGCAGAAGGAACTTGAGAGCACACGGGAAGAGAAGCTGAAAGAGATGTTAATTAAGTAGGACGCAAACCAGAAAGAACAGACAAAATTACTCGTAGACTTAGCTAGGATCAAGTAATTTGGGCACTTTAGTAAATGCAGACTCAGTGTGGTGGATTGGGAGATGTCAGACTGTAACAAGTCAAGGAGGGCATTAGATGACAAAAGAGGCACATCATTTTTTTCAAGAGTTGTGGAGTAAAAAATGAGGATTGAGAAGGCAATAATTACCGTTAGATAGTGTACAGTCATTTTCATCCATAATTTCTTCTGCTTTAGCTTGTTCGAGAGAGCTACTTCCTCTTCGCCGCCATCATTAATGGATACCTTTGGGTATTCAGCAATAATCTCTCATGTATATGCAAAGCAGGGAAAATTGCTTAAATAGGCCAGTTATGTGATAAACCTAGTTGGCCAGATACAATCCACCAGTTGCTGAGTGCGCATTAAGCTGTTCACACCTAGATGAATACCAGCCTTAGTCAGAGGACCCAAGGGTTTTGTGCTGTTTGTGCATTGTTTGGTGGTTTGCTGGTGTCCTCTCTGACCTCCATCTAGCTAATGGAATACAAACAAATTAACATCAATTTATGGATACTTTTCAAAGAGCATTTTTGGTTGTTGGTTATGTCTTTATTTTCACCTAGTGTAATTTTCTACTATTTACTAAAATGTGAACGTAAAGAGAAACTGTACAATAAGGTAAAGCTGAGTGTTTTGCTAGTTAATCACTGTTCAACTTCTATCAGTAGCAGCATTATATATTTAAACACTAAAAAAATGGGGAAAGGACGAGCGCCACCTTCTTTTAGTAGCTGGATATAGTAAATGGTAAACTATGATGTTAATAAATGGTTAAGCAAGATGCAATCTTGCAAATGTAACACAAATGTATCTTTAGGGTATAAGTCTTGTAGCAATGGTTAGGGCTTGATAGGAGACCGGGTCAAAGGACAAGACTCACAAAATAAGATCAGCGTATGGGTAATGCAAGCCCGACGCGGCCGTGACTCTCAGACGAGAAAGACGTAGTTAAAGCATAAAATACTTTATTAAGTTATTCTACCTACACATTTCATGGCTCTCAGTCCACTTTGTCAGGGGTTATATCCCTGACGAAGTGGACAGAGAGTGGGTGGTGAGCCACAAAGTGCGTAGGGAGAATAACTTAATAAATTATTTTATTCCTAAATGAAAAGGTGCTACCGAGGACACCACGACTGAGCAGTCATACAACTATGGCCTAATACTGGGGTTCTCTAATTGTCTGACTGTGCAGGTGATACTATTCCTTACAGGGACTTAGCATTTGGAGCGCTATATGTGTGTTTTATGTTCTTTCTGTTCCAACATTATATATTTACATTACAGTCCTAACTGTCCAACCTCCTGCAAGTGCTGATGCTGCCAGTGCCTCATTCCTATTCTACTGGTTGTGCAGGTGGGTGTGATGTCATTGCTTCCAATAGGAATCACCATTTGAATTTATGAAGCTCACAGCAACTGGCAAGGAGAGGAGTAGCCCAGAGATGGGCAGTATAGTTATGATTCTTCTACTCCCAGAGGTGGAAATAGTGGCAATTGACTCATAAAATACAGATATCTAACCAGGGCAGATTTCCCAGTGGGTAAGGTAGGAAACTACCTAGAGCGCCAACATTTGAGGGGCACCTCAGCTGTGCTGGCCGCATATGCATTCTGATTTGTTTATTCCCTTAAGCTTGAATTGTTTAACCGCATGGATGCTAGAGAGAACACCAATGCATTGCAAAGCAAAGCATTCAATATGGTAATAAATCTGAGAATGAGTTTTACAACTTAATCCCTTTAGGACCAGCGGGCCAGGGAAGTTACCTTCCCTTAAGGACCACTTTGATCCTTGCTGAGACGCCGCTACACGTGACTTGTTACACATACCGGCGCGCCGCTTTGGGGCCTAAGAGAGACCGCTCCAGTCTTGGAGAGGTCAATTTTAGACCCCATTTTTGCTTACAACTCTCTCGGAGGAGCACTGTAAGTAAAAAAGAATGTGACGTGCTATGACCATCACCGGTCCTTAAGGATATAAGGACTGTGACGGTCATAGCATGTCATCTGGTCCTTAAAGGGATAGTAATACTTCATTTTAACTTTATTTTATTTTGTAGGCATTAAAAAAACCTGAAGAATGATATAAGTCTTATCTCTCAAATCTTTATGGTTTAAGAGATATTCACAAGCAAAGTCCCCCCTCCCGCCCCTTTTTCCTAGTGTAAGCCATCTCATCTCAGATGTGAATCTGGTTGTAAGTCCAGACAGATAACAGAAGGGGACATTCTTCTTACAATGAAAACAATGAAAGCTCTTCCCCCCTTGTCAAGTTTTTCAGCTTTTTCCCTTATCTTAATTGAAGATTGTCCCTCTCTGTAGTCTAACTGGGCACCTCCCTTCTGTTCTGTCTGAACGGGGGGGGATACTTTGCTTGTGAATATCTCTTAAACCATAAATGTTTGAGAGATAAGACTTATATCGTTCTTCATGTTTTTTTAATGCCTACAAAATAAAATAAAGATAAAACGAAGTATTACTATCCCTTTAAGGGGTTTTAAACAAAATGAACACAACATGGAACTTTGCACTTAGTGTTAGTATCACTTGAAAGGCAATGACAATCTGAGGTATCTGATTATTACAGTGGAGAAAGGGTTAAATGGATAGTAATGTTTCACAAAAATAGCAGCTCCAATTAATCTTCATAGTATTTGGGCCATGGAGAGAGTTATTTCAATACTGTCAGAGTTGTAGTTCAAGAGTAATTGAATGATAAAGTTTTCCCCTCCCGCCCCTTTTACCTAGTATAAGCCACCTCCCCTCAGATGTGGAATCTGGTCTCTTCATCGGACAGATCACAGCAAGGGACAATCTTCTTACTGTGAGAACAATGAAATCCCTGCCCCCCATTACAGGTTATTCAGGTTTTTCCCTTATGTTATTTGAAGATTGTCCCTCTCTGAAAGCCATCTGGACAGCACCCTGCTGCTCTGAGATGAGCAGTGTTACATCAGTAAAAGGGGCAGGAGGGGGATACTTTATCATTCAATCTTGAACTACAGCTCTGACAGTATTGAAATAACACTCTCCATGAACCAAATACTATGAAAATTAACTGAAGCTGCTTTTATTATGAAACATTACTATCCCTTTAAGTGGAAGAACCATTAAAACAGTGAAGGCATAGTGACCTTGTCAAGAGCATTCAGGCTTTTGCTAGCAACGTTTTCGTCTACCACACAAAACCACTAATGGAAAAGTACTCCATGAACTCTGTAAATTATTAATTTTTTCATGTTATAGATACTTCTCAATACAAACACAAGAGGTCCCTTACCAAATATCTAAAGCAAAATGAATTCCTGCTGATACTCTGGCAGCTGTAGACAACCTTTTTAATCTACATACTACTGAGTGCTTGAGCTTTCAATGTGCAGTAGTCTATGACACACTTTTGACTGCTAGCAAGAAGCTTGATATCCCCTTGGGATGAACTGTTTCAGCTTTAATTTTAGGTGTTGACTGAGACGAATGACTTTAAATTACTTCCAACTTTCAGCCCATCTAAAATGTCAAACAAACTTTAAGCAGTGTATGTCTAGGGATCTATTGCTCCCAGACTGAAAATAGGCTGTTAGATATCTTGATTGAACTGAGCCCCCTAAGTAGCAGGTAGGTCATGACACAACATCTAAGGAAGAGCAAAGGTTATCGTGAACAAGAAATTGTAACAAGGCATGGAAGGAGAATGAATTCCTTTCAAAATATTAAAGGTAAAAGAATGGGATTGGGATACATGCATCAGAACAAAAGTTTTGTTAATTAGGAGCAAAATAGTTATACATATTCATCAAAGAAAAATCCTCATTCATTTCAGTCACAGATTTTCTATGTTACATAAGATTAACTTTGTGCTCTGTATTTACCAAGCATTTCTTTTGAAACTTGTGCTTCATGGTATTCACTCAGGGGAATGTACAAATCAATTAACTGAGCCCATATAATGTGCTTATTCATAAGCTTAAAATGCTTATGTCTGCACCTATTCTTTCACACAAATGCTTTATGTGCATAACGTCTGCCACTATTAAGACTGGAACATGAGTAAGGCATTCACAGGAAATAGGAAGAAGCGGGGGTAGGAGGCAAGTGAAGAACTTGAATTAGTTCAGGTCACTTCTTTCTCCCACCCACTGACCAACAGTTCATGTGGCAGGAGGCACTTACACCCCATAGAACTTACTCCTTCTGTGTCCATCCTACCTTCCTCTAGACTATAAGTTTTCACCAGCAGGACACTCTAATCCTTTTGTTTTCTATGTACTACTGATATTGCTTAAAGGGATAGTAATACTTCGTTTTATCTTTATTTTATTTTGTAGGCATTAAAAAAACATGAAGAACGATATAAGTCTTATCTCTCAAACCTTTATGGTTTGAGAGATATTCACAAGCAAAGTCTCCCCTCACACCCCTTTTACCTAGTGTAAGTCATCTCTTCTCAGATGTGGAATGCAGTCCATAGACCAGACAGATAACAGCAGGGTACAATCTTCTTCCTATGAGAACAATGAAATCCCTACCCCCCTTGACAAGTTTTTCAGGTTTTTCCCTTATCTTAATTGAAGATTGTCCCTCTCTGCAGTCTACCTGGGCACCTCCCTTCTGATCTGGCTGAACAGTGTTACATCAGTAAAAGGGGTGGGAGGGGGATACTTTGTCATTGAATTACTCTTGAACTACAACTCTGACAGAATTGAAATAACACTCTCCAGATTAATTAGAGCTGCTTTTATTGTGAAACATTACTATCCCTTTAGTGTCTCTGTATGTCTATTCCCTATTGTACAACGATGCAGAATATGTTGGTTCTATATAAATAAAGGATAATAATAATAATAATATTTGTACATTCCCTTTGATGTGTTTAAGGGAAACTGTATTAGATATGCTATATACCTTTAAACGGAAACTGTCTCATCATGGGCCATATGTGCAAAAGAAAAGTGAAGAAGTTCTGGGGCAAACCATTTGCACTATATGGGAGAACTAACAATTCTCATTAATTTAAATGGGGATTTTAACCCCTTGAAGGATAAAGAGGTCTCCAGCGCATTACAAAGCAAAGGCCTATCTCGCAATCAAGGAGTTTAAATCCCTATTTAAATCAATGGGAATGTTTAGTTCTCCCCTATAGTGCAAATAGTTTGCTCCAGAAAAAATGGCAGTGAAAATAAATAGTATATGTTCTCCCCTCCCTCCTTCCTTATTCCATTAGCTGCACTGTGCCACTAGACTAGCATGAGAACAGATAGGTCACATCAGCTTTGCTTTGATGTAAGTGATTTTGTCACTTTGCATCAAACGCATGTTTTCAGTAGGCTGTATCATTGACTAAAACACCTTTCCTGCAGACGGCAGTGGACTGGTCCTAAGCTTTGAATGAATAAATTTAGAAAATAACAGGCTAGGAATATTCTTGACCATATGATTTAATGGACCCCTCCATCTGTAAAATATAGGGGTTATTGAAGGGATAGTAATACCTGGAATTATGAAGGTTTAATATTGTTCATATGAAAAAAATAAATGAAATGCAGTAAATCCCATTACTTAAAGGGATAGTAATACTTTATTATTACTATCCCCCATATTGTAGATATTTGCAAAATAATTTAATAGCTCCCAGGTTCATCTCTCAAGCCTTTATGGTTTGAGAGATAACCGAAGGCAAAGTTTCCCCCTCCCTCCCCCTTCCCTGAAGTCAGCATTGTACTGACTGCAGAGGAAGTCTGTTGTACAACATGCTTGCAGCTCTGCAGCTGAGCCGAGATCGCTTTAGTAAAAGAGAATTATTTCACTGAAACGGTCTTCTACATGTGCTTGGTTTGCAAGCACACGTAGAAGACTGTTTCAGTAAATTAATTCTTTTTCACTAACGCGATCTCGGCTCAGCTGCAGAGCCGCAAGCATGTCGTACGACAGACTTCCCCTGAAGTCAGTACAACGCTGACTTCAGGGAAGGGGGAGGGAGAGGGGAATTTGCCTTCGGTTATGTCTCAAACCATAAAGGTTTGAGAGATGAACCTGGGGGCTATTAAATTATTTTGGAAATATCTACAATATGGTGGATAGTAATAATAAAGTATTACTATCCCTTTAAAGATGCATATTTTAATATTTATAAGCTTTTAAAATCCCCATCTTCTGCCCCTTTTATTCACGTCAGCGCTCTAGCTGACAGATAGAGATTCTGGTTATGCGACCTGACGGCTCTTCAGCATTGCCAAAATAGCGTTATCTACAAATAAATATTTAATTAGAATGGTCTACAAAGTGTGCATGCCCAGGCTTTGTAGACTGTTCTAATGAAGTATTTCTTTGTAGATAATGCTAATTCTGCTCTGCTGAAGAGGCATCCGGTCGCATGACCAGAATCTCGATCTGTCGGCTAGAGTACTGACGTGAGTAAAAGGGGCGGGAGATGGGGACTTTAAAAAGCTTATAAGTCTTAAAATAGTCATCTTTAAGCAATGGGATTTACTGCATTTCATTAATTTTTTTTCATATCAACAATATTAAACCTTCCTAATTCCAGGTATTACTATCCCTTTAAGTGCACACCATGATGGGCATGGGATCCCACAAGTGAAAGAGAAGGAAGAGAACCATTTAACCTTTTTCCTGATTCACAAATATCGAGTCACTCTTAAAATATTACCTTATTCTAAGACTAATAGCAAAATTCATTACCGGCATAGATACCTTATTTTATAGTTTTTGTGTTTTCACCAAGTAAATATACTATAGATATCTATAGCAAATGTCCACTTTGGTAATCGAAAGGAGAGAAAAAAAATAAAATAAGGTATCTATACTGCTTTATGTACATACTAGTTGAAGAGCCCGTTACACGGGCCACAGTGCCACTGCCAGCCGGTCACGGGGCAGTCATGCGCAGTAGAGACTGCCCGCGCTCCTTCGGAGCGGCCAGCTCTGTATCAGCAGTGGCGCAGGCAGTCTCTACTGCGCATGACTGCAGCATGCACAGCAGTCTCTACTGCGCATGAGTGTGTCGTTACACACGTTTTAGCGAATTATTATATAGGATATTATATGTGGCAGGTAGATCTGCATTCCCCATACATAGGTCCAAATCCTGGAATACCCTACCGCCACCTAGGGTGACCACATGTCCCTGATTGCCCAGGACAGTCCCTGATTTTAAATGTGTGTCCCTTGTCCCTGGCAGCCCTCTTCAAAGTCCTGGAATGAAGACACAGAGGTCTAAACACTAAAAGAAGGAAAACTGACCATTGTCTACTGTGACAGGAAGTGATACATCTGCTGTGCTACAAGAAAATGGATTCCAGGCAGAACTCTAAACACTAGAGACACAACTGAGCCTTGATTTTGATATTGGACAGGAGCTGCCGTACAATTGTGTTTCAATGTAAGACTTTAGGCATGATGTACATTATCTTGTTGCCCAATACAGGCATTGTCTTCTGTCACAGTAGTCAATGGGTAGTTCTCCATCTAGTGTTTAAAACACTGTGGTGCACTGATCTCCAGTGATGTATAGTGACCCATCCCACATAGCTATACTAGAGCCCAGGACAAGTACTCTACTGCTCTCATCTCTGAATGACAGAATGGAAATGTGGTCACCCTACCGCCACCCCCAAAAAAATAAAATCTTCTCACAGTTTAAAATCCCTAAAAATAACAGCATACTATATTTATAAGCAACGTGTAACCGTCTATATAATGTAAAGTATTTTTATTTTACTTTATTTCTATTTGTTGTAAATGCATAATGTTGTACAGTAAATTCTTTCAGTTCATCCTTGAAAATAAGAGGAATCTTGGGTATTTTCCAGCTGAGCAAAACAAGGTCACCCCACCCAAAACTAATTTTCAGTCAGGTTATGCCAGGTCAATGAACTGGTATCTTTTTAATGGCATTACATTAAAAAAATGCAAAAAGTTATGACTGGCATACCAGACATATAGAAATATCACACTCTGCACTCCCTGCCAGTTGCCACTCACTGGCGGACAGTCCTAGGTCATTTCCACAAACTCATAAACCAACAATTTTTTAAATCCTGTGGGGATGTGGACATGTGACAATTACACATTAACCCCTTAAGGACCGGGAAAATCTGAGGTCGTTTTCCCTTAAGGACCGGAGCAATTCTGACCTTTTTGACTATATCTTTGTTCAGCTATGTTTTCCCTCTAAGTCTTTTATTCCACCCCCATAAATTATATACTGTTTTTTTAAGCACAAATAGGGCTTTCATTTGATACCCTACTTATATGGATAACCCACCATTTACTTTATTAAAATAAAAAAAAGTGAAAAAAATGTAAAAAAAACACCATTTTTGTTTTTTCTCTTGGGATCAATTGGGCACAAAGAGTTACATTTTTATGGCGACTGCATGAAAGGTATGACCGGTCAGTCATACTTACAAAATGTGCAGTTTAAAGTGGCCACTGTTCCCACCTTGGGTGAAAATCTCCATGTCCCTTTTTTCCACCCTATTTTGACACTTTTTTATCCGTGACATTTGGCGGTGTGTATAAGTGTATTACATGGCTCCACAACAATCACACTTCCAAAATTGTTTAATGAGATTATTTTTTTTAAATAAAATATTTTTGTAAAAAAAAAAAGTGTGTTGTGTTTAAAAAAAAAAAAAAGTATCATTGCAGGTCAGAAATTGACCTGCATTTAGCAAGCCTCTGGCACCAGCAGTGAAGGGGTTAATACCCCCAGCTGCTGTATGTTCGTTTGCCACTAGGTGTCTCCTCTCTACTCCTGTCTCCCTTACTTTGATAGCAAGGGAGACAGAGGCAGACGAGACACGCAGAGACAGCACGCTTTCTGTACTGCTTCTGTCTCTCACTATGCCGGTACATGTGATGGCTGCTACGGCGATCACATGAACCGGCACAAGCAAGAAGGGCTGAGACTGAACGTCCCAGTCTCGGAGCGCTCAGTCTCAGCCTGAAATTAATGATAGCAGCGTGCATGGAGGCAATCTGCTATCATTTAAGCCATGACGGTCCTGGTACGTCATTGGTCCTTAAAGCAAATCCAGCCATGACGTACCAGGACCGTCAAGGGTCCTTAAGGGGTTAAATAATCAAAATATATATGTTTTCAAAATAATGCATATTGAATGAAGTATCTCCCAAATGTATGAATACCATTTCATGATGAGCAAAACTATTGTGATTCTGTTCAATCAATAATTAGAATAATGTTAAAATTAAAAGTTGTGGCAAATGGATTCTGAGCAAAGACACATACACACATTCAATCACATACAAACACACATGCACGCACAGCTCTCCATCAGTTAACTTGAGTTGTCCACATGAGAGGCAAATTGTCCAGAAGAGGAATATTCTATAAAAGCAGTATCCCTTACAGCAAGGGTTGACAATTATTTTGGTCTCTTTAAAAAAAAAAAAATATATAGGGGGTCGTGTGATGTGTGTGTACATAAAACACATTTAAATACATACACACATAATCCTTGACTTAACCCCTGACCCATTAGTAATCCTCCTTCCTGACTGCAATGTGTGTGAAAATAACAAGGTTATGTCTAGCTACTCCTAGTGCTACTGTTGAGCATCTGCCTAGACAACGTATACGTTCAGTCTCTCCCTGCACTGGTAAATTGATTCATTGTATGAAACTTGCATTTTTTTTTATATAAATTTCTTTTCTCACTATATTACCTCTTCTGTATGTGCACAGCCCAGACTCGAGGGTTACATTGAATCGGCCCACAAGTTGTGTTTTGCTCATGCCTACTATACAGAAAACAGAATAAGTAACTTTGCACTCAAATTTTAAAGAAGCAGTAAACTTTTTTTATGAAAACACATATTTTACAGAGCATATCCTGCTGAATGAAACAAGGTCACTCCCACTGCTGTCAGATGTTTTATTCAAAATTTATAGTAGTTTAAATAATCAGGAAGTGAATTTACTGTGTTTACTTCCTGATAGTTCTGACAGGAAGTGACAGGCAGTTTCTATCACATTCTATGGATAACTGTATGTGTCTGACTTTTCTGACTTTCCTCTCCATTAGAATCTAACAGGAAATCTAATTAGAATTTGACCACTAGAGGGCACTGCTAATGTAAAAACATGGGTTTAAACTGTAATAACTCTGGAAATATAAATCTCTCGGCAGTGGGAGTACCCTTATTTTACTCAATAGGAAAATCCCTACAATATATATTTTTTCATAAAAAAAGTGTACTGCTCCTTTAAAGATATAGTTATAATTGTTTCCCTGTGCACTCTGATCACAACTGCACCAAACACAAACACTCAATATATTAGTCACACAAAGTGCCCCAAATGCAAAATAAAAGTTCCAAACTTTATCTTTCTCCAAGCACCTCTGGTCTCTTGTCAGTGATGCACTGTAGTCTTGATTACCTGGTTCTGTGACCCTTTCACCGCAACTACCTGCCAATGTAAAAAGCAAAAAAGACACAGTGCAAAAGAGCCTCTGAGTGACCTTTAGGCACAATTCCCTCTTTCAGCCCCTCTAGATAGGTACTCAGTAAATGATGAGGCTTCACTGGCCTCTTGGTATTTTGGGGTATGTTAATCCAAATGTCCTTGAAAAAGTTACTGTGTGTAACGAAACATATTGGACTGAGCATTGTTTTTAATGTGGAATTTTATATGGTTATTTAAGCTTTTTAACACCATTAAATTCATCTTAAAACATAAGCTCAGGTATAATTCTTATCTACAAACAAGAAGCACAAAAGAACACCATCTAAAAGTACTATTTTATTCCTGGAGTATTACACAAGTTAAAATACACTCATCAGACCAATAAAGTATTCAGACCTCAAGCACCTCCCAGCATAAGTCCTCTCTCCGGTTCATCCGATCTTTCACTCGATAGACCTTTCAGTTTTTCCGTGAGCATTCTCAGTGCTCACATTTAACAGGTCACAGTCCTTTACCGTATATTTCACGCACCACTATATCCCAATTCCGGTGCTGATAGACAGTACATTGCGGGAGGTTTCCTGCTGGGAGACTCCTGTATACAATAATCGGTCCTTTCCAAAACAGTTCAAAAGCAATTTTAAATTCACGAACGCGTATCGCAGCTTCACTGGCTGCTTTGTCAGGGCTAAACACTCTCTATTACCCTTTCTACCAATCCTATGTACCCACATCTTTCATACACTCATCCTACTCGACCATCCTCCATTAACCCTAGCCCAGCCGAGGGTCATAATTATAGCATTCTCTACACTAATTTAACCTAAATTTCCTCATTTTAATATCCAAAATTAAAAACCTAAAATAGTATAACCCTGAAATATAAATCGCATCAAAGATAAAATTCACATTTAAGATTTCATTAGTCCTTTCCACCCTTCTTTGCTAGATCTTAAAAGTACAATTACAACAATATATTTCAGACCTTTTGACTCTTCATATTAATTTTCTAAAAAAAAGCTGCCAAATCAATATCTACATTTAGGCATCCTGGCACTAATGTTTCTAATTCTTTGATCCACTTAGTTTCTAATTTCCTTAGTGCCAGTAGCCTATTCCCACCTCTTCTATCTACAGAGACTTGTTCAATAACCTGTATTTGCAATCTTCTATTGGAACCCTGATCTTTGGCATGCTTAGATAGGCTATGATTTTCAAATCCTATCGCCACATTTCTCAGGTGTTCACTAAACCAAGTCTTTAATTTCCTACTCACCCTTCCAATATATCGGATTCCACAGATACAAGTGATCATATATACTACATATTCACTATTGCAGTTAAACTGGCCTTTCAAGGAGTAGGATTTGTTAGTAACTTTAGAGACAATCTTACTGCCACCACCCCTGGGAATGTGCTCCCACGTTGTACAGTGCTTTCTCCCACATCTAAATGTGCCCTCTGTTTTCAGCCACATATCATACATATTCCTATACTGACTTGGATTTTTTCACACAATATCACTTGGTGCTATAATCTGTTTAACCGATCTATTTTGCTTAAATTTTATATTTGGTTTCTCTCCAAGTACCGGACCTAATATGGGGTCATTCTTTTTGATAGGCCTCATCTAAAAGATCTCTGTTATATCCCTTTTCTTCAAATTTTTTTATAATTATTTGGGCTTCCTTCTCAAAATCCTCCTCTCTCGTACAATTTCACTTAACCCTCTGCAACTGACCATATGGGATATTTGCAATCCACCTTTTATGGTGGCCACTTGTAGCATGTAAATAGCAATTGCTATGAATTGTCTTGCTAAAGTTTTTAACTGCAACTCGATTCTTATAATGGTACAGAATAATATCCATATTAATATAAATTTGCACCTCACTACTCTTAACTGTAAACTGCAATCCCATATTATTTTTATTAATATATTCAACAAGGATTTCTGGGTACCTTCCCATATCACAATAATATCTTCAATAAACCTTCTATATACCCGTAAGTTATGCCTATATGAATTAGTGGGGGACCAGATATATTTGTCCTCCCAACCCCCCTATATAAATTCGCATAACTTGGTGCAAAATTACACCCCATTGCAATACCTTGTTTTTGTCATCAAATAAAAAATAATTGTGTGTAAGCACAAACATTATTCCCTCATGGATAAATTCTTTTTGGGATTCTGATAAAATACCATATTTATCAAGATGGTTTCGAATGGTCTCTACCCCTCTATCATGTAGAATATTTGTGTATAATGAGGTTACATCACATGTAACCCACACATAATTGTTTTTCCATTCCATACCCTCCAATAAGCCTATAACTTGTATGGTGTCCTTTATAAAGGATGGTAACAAACTAACTAGGGGTTGTAGGAATACATCTATTTACAGACAGAGACCCAATCCCTGATATTATCGGTCTACCACGTGGGTCTTCTAAGCTCTTATGTAATTTGGGGAGATGGTAAAAACCTGGTGTCTAATCAACCAGCAGAAACGTATACTCATCCTCTGTAATCACACCTATATCTCTATATTTGTGTAACAATATTTTAAATTCCTTCAAAAAGTTTTCCACTGGATTCAGTGTCAATTTTTGATAAGTATTCTCATCATTTAACAATCTCTCATCTTCATTTATATATTCCAATTTATCCTGTGCACAAATTCCCCCACCTTTGTCCGCCTGTCTGATAATGATTTGTTCATCATCCCTAAGCCTCTTTACAGCCTCTCTTTCTCCCTTTGTTATATTAGATGTAATATGTTTCCTTTTCTCACACATCTTATCCAGTTCTTTTTCCACCATATTTTGAAATACTTTTATGTATTCACCTTGTCTATATTTCCCGGGTAGAAAGTTGATTTTTTTTACTTTTCCACTATTTATAGCTCTAGATTCCTCCATATTCTCATCACTACCATCCTCTAGATCTCTTAATCTTCTTATATTATAATGATCCGTTACACTATATTTCAATTCACTTTATACCACCCCCGAATTTTTAATCAGGAAAAATCTCTTCAATGTGAGAGAGCGAATATATTTTCCCGTATCTATATATATACTTGGAACTTATCAGGCCCCGAATTCGGTGCAAATGATAATCCTTTCTTTAGTAGACTCACTTCATCATTTGTCAAATCTCTCTTTGATAGATTAAAAATCCCTTTCACTATTTTATTTCCACAGATTACTTCCTCGGTAGTTTGATGTCTCTTTCTTCTTCCTCTTCCTCCTCTACATCCTCTTCTGATCTTTGATCTCTTTTTCTCCTTATTTGTGGCACAAATGTCTGCCCCTTGTATTTCTGCAGTTTCCATGTTCCCTCTTCTAAAAAAAGGAGACTGTAATACCAATAATCCTGTAGAGGAGGTTGATGTACCTTCCTCACAATTCCCTATACCTACCTCTTCCATATTTATTTCAATCTCCTTATTTTCACCCCCTTTTCTACTCTATTTTTCCCACGTCTCTCTCCTGATGACCTTCAACTTTCTTTTCTTCCCTTATCTTATTGTGTATACTACCCACAGGACAACATGAAATATTTTCATACAGTCCTGTTCTGAAATTTCTGTGAAATTTAACCCAATCCTTTTTGTTCGCCAGCTATCAGAAGCCTTTTTCTGTCCTTTATTACTATCTTTCATACCTTATTCTATACTGTGGTCCTATACCTATCTTACCTTTATTTCCCTCCTCTCTTTTCTCTTAATAGTCTGTTTGGTCCCTAATACATTTTTTCCTTTTTGTAATTTTTATATTCTATTCTAGATCCTTCATTTTGTATTCATATTAGTTTCTAACTTTATATATTCCTCTGTCTTTTTAATACCTTATATTTGCTTTTCAACTGACTCAATTTCCTCTTTTGTTTTTTCAATCCTACTTTCTCTATATTTAATCAATAATTACATAAATTTTTTGGAACATTCCTCCAGAATATTTTCCCAGTCTGTTATAAATTCAGTATCATCTACCTCAAAGGTAGGTATTTTATAAATACGTAGGCCTCTTGGCATGATATTATGTGTCTTATAATTATCTAATGCTATTAAATCGTACCAGTCCTTGGCCTCCGTAATTAATAATTTTTCTAATTTTTTCACTAACCCGATTGGGTCTTTTCTGGTGGTCTATTCCTTAATTACATCCATGTCAATAAAGTCCAAAGCTTGCACTCTATTCTGTCTCAGATATTGATACTCCATCTTATATGTTTTCCGACTTGCTGCGGGATTAAAGGGAAATAGCTCTATATACACAATACTCTTTTCTGTAAAGGGTTAACACTAAAGATACCCAAAACAGAAAATATCCTGCGCACTGTATGTTAAACACTTATCAGGATTCTTAATCTGTCAGCCAACTACAGTATAACAAACAATTCAATTTTCCTGTATACACAATATGTACAAGACGATGTTCTATATCTACTATAATAATAGATCTCTATTTTACACCAATATATAGTGTACCTCAGTATCCAAGATTGTTCAACTTAGTGGCTTATTACAGTCATAGAATTGTTTGTTATACCGCAATTACAGAGCACATGCAAGATTTTTAGATTTTATGTATTGGATAACAAATGCGGAGTTTTTCACAAGAAATCATGGAGTGCATGGTATTTAAGGATGTTTAGTTAAGTGTGTATAGTCCCACATCATTTTAGGTGTGATGTTAGTCTTCTTTGAAATTGATGGGGAGGTTGATTTGTCCCCAGGGGAAATTTATTCTTTGTCCATCAGCCTCGATATCCCTCTAATCATTAGTAACTTAGTAATCATTCATGCCTTTGTAGACAAGAATTGACATGACAAAAATGTGCAAAATTCTGTTTCCTTTCTGATATCATTATTATTATTATTCATAACTTATTTATTTATAATATTTTACATTTTGGTCTTATGTGGCTCTTTTTCAAGATCAAAAATCAAGTGATGCAATGCTGCATTTAGGATTACTGTCAACAGATGAGTTATAGTCCAACAACAGCTGCAGAGACAATGGCAACCAAAGGCAGTGTTGTGTATTGTATTTCTTGTAGTGAAACTCCATTATGGTTAAGGAAAAATAAATACTTCTATGATATAGCTCCTATTCTCTAAACTGACAACAATTTGGATTGTTAGTGGTGATTAGCTATGGCAGAGTGTATGAAGCAAAATTTACCAGTGAGTGAAATCTGCATTACAAATTCTAAATGTCAGGGTCAATATATCTTCCTGTGAAGATGCAGTGTCATCAAGACTACCTATTGATGTTGTTCAAACGTATTATCTTGAAGGTACATTTGGCTTATTTCTTTGAGTTTTTCCTACATCTTGCAAATAACTCCATGATATCTGTTCAGCACCTGACCCATAACTTTGTGGTTATATTTCACAACACAAAGCTCATCAAAAATTATCCATACACTAATGAAATGAATTATTAAAGGGGAATTGTACCCTTAGATGTAATTGAGGTCATGCACAATCTGAATCGATAGTTATAAAAGAATGTGCAGCTCAAATAATTCAAGAGATAAAGAGTACAATTAATAAATTATCCCCAAATCTCCACCGCTAGATGAATACAGCTGGTCCCTTGGTTCACGATTTGAATCAGTTTTTAACAGATGTGAAAGAGTTCAGTTTGACTGTGGAACTTTCTGAATAATATTTATAGTTGAATCATCATCTGAATTATTTGAACTATATATATTGTAATTATATATTCTAAGTTAATATAACTTTTATTTTATATAAGGGTATAGTTATATTTTTTCCCACTTTTCAATTTTAGGACATGCCCTCTTGTTCTCGTATTGTACAAAATGGATTCCTCCTGAACTGTATTAAAGGTTCAGTTGTATCACCCCTCTCCTTTCATCCAAGCTATACATATTAAGATCTTGGAGTCTTTCCTGAAATGTTTTTTTTTTTATTCCATGTACCATTTTATTGATCATTGTTTGAACAGTATCTAATTTATTGATGTTCTTCTGAAGAGAAGACCTCAAGAACTATACACTATACTCTAGGTAAGGTTGAACTATTGATCTGTAAAGTTGCACTAGGACCTCTCTTTCTCTGCTGCCAATGCCTAGTCATATGCATCCTAGCACCCTGAGGGGGACAATCTTCAATTAAGATAAGGGAAAAATCTGAAAAACTTGTCAAGAGGGCCAGGGCTTTCATTGTTCTCATAGGAAGAAGATTGTCCCCTGCTGTTATCTGTCTGGTCTTACAACCAGATTCCACATCTGAGAAGAGGTGGCTTACACTAGGTAAAAGGGACGGGAGGGGAAACTTTGTTTGTGAATATCTCTTAAACCATAAAGGTTTGAAAGATAAGACATATCGTTCTTCATGTTTTTTTAATGCCTACAGAATAAAATAAATATAAAATGAAGTATTACTATCCCTTTAAGTGAGGAACTTAAGCACAATGTGTTCCTTTTAGAATCTACGCAGCTCTCCAGAAGATACTATTTTGATAGTTTGATACTTATCAATAAATAATTGGTTTATTGGTTTAGAGTGCCTGTTTGAGACTATATTTTTTCTTTTTAACAATGCTATGTTATTTTGGGTCTCTATGGCACCCCACATGTGTTACACATTGATTAACCGTTTAAGTTATTTCTTTGGATTAGTGCTCGTTCTTGGTTATTCAGATATCACAAAGGCATCTAATCATAGCATGCATCTTTTCACACCTTTTATGCATTTCAGATGGAAGGTGTGCTCCATTGTACCAGACCCCTGGCTATCAATGGCTACAATTTACAGTTACAGTGGCTATCCACAACTATGATCCTCCTGAGTTCACGTTGTGGCCATCAACAACTATGATACTGTGTACCTGACCCTGGGCTAGTCTTAACTTCTATCCATTCTCCTCCCTGTGAAATATGGGTACATCCTGGGTACCACACACCCTCTGCTATGCCTGTTGGACCTGACTACCCATTAGTATATTGATGTGGTTATACTGACTGATTTCTGGATCAAACTGTTCTGGCGATTCGGCCTTGTGATCAGATCCTTTGAAATGGCCAGTGACCTCAGTAGGACTATACCTGCTACTAACAGTGCTTACAAGCATTGCTCACCAACTGCTCCCCAGGCTTCTCAGTAACCCTTGATTTACTTGGGATGGCTGAAACTTTTCGCCTGAAAATTGAGAGGACAAAAAAAAACAGCACTTTTTGCTAAACGGTAAATTTTTCCCGAAATGTGCTGATTTTACACTTTTATCGCATAGATTATTGTGTTAAAATCAGTGGAACAACTGGACTTGATGGATTTTGGTGGACACTGTATGGCAATGCCTAGATTCCTATGCTATCTCATCAGTCATATTGGTGAGAAAAGGAGTTAGGATTTCTATAAATGGTTTATAAGGGACTGAAAGGCCATCAGGCCCTAGAGATTTGGAATTTTTAAGAGATTTATTTGTTAGTTGGATTTCTTCTTCAGTAATGGCCTCATTGTAAATAGCAAAACAGTTAAAAACATAGTTATGAAAAAGTCGATCAGCCTCAATTGGAGAGTGTATTTTTTTTTTTGTTGCTAAAAAAATCAGAGTACAAATTAGAGAATTCATCTACAATTTTAATTAGAATACTAGTTGTTAGCCCAGAGATGTTTTTATAGGGTGGGAGAAAAAAAGCTCTGATACTTAGGATTGAGTTTATGGGACAGCAAATCATGTGGTTTATTGGTTTTCTGATAGTATTTTTCTCTGGTCCATCTTAACTTCTCAGCTGTATGAGATAGGCAGATATCCAGTTTTCCATTTTTTGGTTTAGTGTGCTAGTGGGAGTTTGGGCATGTGAATGTTTTAGTTTATTTAGCATTCTGGGGAGCTGTTGTATCGTTGAATATCTTTCTTTCCTTTTTTTCTCTGAGAACATAGTTAAAGGGATAGTAATACTTCATTTTAACTTTATTTTATTTTGTAGGCATTAAAAAAACATGAAGAATGATATAAGTCTTATCTCTGAAACCTTTATGGTTTAAGAGATATTCACAAACAAAGTATCCCCCCCCTGTTCAGCCAGATAAGAAGGGAGATGCCCAGGTAGACTGCAGAGAGGGACAATCTTCAATTAAGATAATGGAAAAAGCTGAAAAACTTGTCAAGGGGGAAAGAGCTTTCATTGTTTTAATACAAAGAAGATTGTCCCCTTCTGTTATCTGTACTGTCATACAACCAGACTGACATCTGAGAAGAGATGGCTTACACTAGGTAAAAGGGGCGGGGAGGGGAACTTTGCTTGTGAATATCTCATAAACCATAAAGGTTTGAGAGATAAGACTTATATCATTCTTCATGTTTTTTTAATGCCTACAAAATAAAATAAAGTTAAAACGAAGTGTTACTATCCCTTTAAGATACCCCAAAAGCACAATTTTCCCATTGATTGGTATCTGAATTTTAGTATTAGATGCTACCTATATCAATGATTGAGAAGGTAATCTATCTTAGTACCATGTGTGATAGGAAAAATGTATATTCTCTGGAGATTGGATTACCCTCCCACTATAGTCTACAATATATAAGCCCAGTGGAAACTGATGAAAAGTTCTCAGGGATGGCTGGTTTAGTGCTGTGATTTAGTCAGATCTGCCCATTGCGGTGTTGATCACTGTATTCACAGTGCCCACAGTTATAAGAGTACACTCCTTATCAGAGTATATGAGATTCCCTAGTTTGGGGAAAAAGGTATCCTGGTTGAAATTGGATGCATAAATGGACTCATATGAATAGAGCATCCTGCAAGTGATCAGTGAGAATTAGAAATATACCTTCTAAAATGGAGTCCGACTTTTTAAGGTGGACATTCTTCATTTCTTCTAAACTTCACCAGTTATTCTTCATGTTTCAGTTTCTCCATTCCTTTTATTTATTTTATTGCTTGTCTCTTCAATCTCTCAAATTCCAGAAAGATCTTTTTCAAAACAGGTGCACAAAACTGTACTGCATGTTCTAGGTGTGGTTTTAACTATTGTTTCTCAGCGTTAGTCGTCAGGGCACACAAACTGGTCAGTTTTTCAAGATATCCTTGTCTAATCATAATTATGATTGAGATGTCCGTTCTTAAATTATGGCTATCTCGAAAACCTGACCTGTTGTTGTGCACCGAGGACTGGAACTGAGAATCACTGGTCTTAACAACAACAGTGATAAAATGACCCTGTTCACACTTGCCAAGTCGGTAGCCTACAAGAACAAATATTTTGCTATCAATAATTTACATAGAAAAAGGGTAAGCAATCCTAGACACTCCAGCTGTTGGAAACTAAACTCCCATCACTGGGCATGAAATGAGTTCCAGCCCCCATCAGCAGACGTGTAAAAGGTGTCCTATCCTAGAATAATTTGATTATGTTCATAATTAGCACATTTTTTCCTCATTTCTGTGCCCAAACTTCCACCAATTTTGGTAAGATATTCAATGGTCCTAGAATACTATTTAGTCATGTTGAATTTTGTAATATCTTTAAGGTGTTTTGTGATCAAGCCAAAGGTCTCTTAATGAGCTTAACATTTTAAATTGTTCTTACTAAGCACATTACAGAGCATTGTACGCAAGACTTCGGGCTCAATAATTTATTGAACTGAATAGTTTACTGGTGCTTTGATGCCTGGCAGAAGGACATAAAAGATAACTAGCAACTGACTCTGGGATTCAAACCAGGTCTTGTTTCTGCTGACTCAGCTCTGTATTTAAACCTTTCAGTGCACGAGGGTGTCCAGCTTATTGTGAAGCAATGTGTTGGATACCCTTGTAGCACTCAGATGGTTAAGATCACTATATAAAAACAAATTACTCATTTATATCATGTAATTTGTATACAGATGTCTGAATACAGGGGTCTTTTTTATTATAAGTGCACTGGCGAAAACATCTGTTGGTATTCATTTATTAAGAACTCTCACTCAAAAAAAAAAAAATAAATAAAAAAGGTAACCATAAATGTATACAATGCGAACAATAACTTATTTGTACAAGTCTGTTGATACACAAGTCCAGGAGCAAGTGCAACAGCGATTCACCAAATCTTATTATTGATGCTCTGGCAGCTCTACTCCTCCCCTTCAGAGAAAGGGTCAAAAAGCTGTAGAGGTCAGAATTTAACCAGCTGACTGCCAGTGAATCTCCAGTGTTTGTGATTGCAATGCTATGGGCTTGGTGTGTATTCACAAACCTGTACAAAGGAATTATTCTTTGCATTGCAAAAATACTTATGTTTTTCTTTTGTTTTGGGGTATTTAATGCATGAAGCACAACTAATGTTTTGCACTGTACTTCTATGGTTTTCATTTATTAAAAATAAACCCCTTAGTGTGTTAGCTACTAAAATATCAAAATACACTTAAAGACTGCTAAGAACATCATGGAGGTATCATCAGTATACCCATTAAAACCTCTAAGGCTATCTCCCAGTCATTCTCAGGACAATGGGCAGAATTTGAAGAAAAAAAAAACAGGACTTACTTGGGGTGAATCCTGCATATCAATATGTAGCACTTTGTTGGAGAGCTCTGTGCATCCTGGTGACATCACCATTCTCAAGCATGATGTCATAGGGGTGAATCCTGCATATCAATATGTAGAACTTTGTTGGAGAGCTCTGTGCATCCTGGTGACATCACCATTCTCAAGCATGATGTCACAGGGGTGAATCCTGCATATCAATATGTAGAACTTTGTTGGAGAGCTCTGTGCATCCTGGTGACATCACCATTCTCAAGCATGATGTCACAGGGGTGAATCCTGCATATCAATATGTAGCACTTTGTTGCAGAGCTCTGTGCATCCTGGTGACATCACCATTCTCAAGCATGATGTTAAAGGACGCTAGATCATCTGGCAGAATTTGGAGGCAGGGGGATCTCTTTTACAGACCCCATATATCAGCCCTACCCCCAGACTACACAGCTTGTGTTACTGGAAAGGGAAGAATCTCTCCTTTATAATCATACCCAACCTATCCAATCTATGGGTATTCATGCCTGTTATTATGCGACCACTGGCAAGAATATCCGAATACTGGACATTAGTGAACCAGGAGAGAGGTTGGTTTCTAACTGAGCAAATATCTTAGGCCCCCTGCATGATGGGGGTAACATTTTAACAGAATAATATAATAATTATGAGCCTTCTTTGTACTCTTGAAGGTTTACAAAATATTTAAGTTTCTATAGACTTTCACTTTTTTGGAATTCCAGTTAAAAGAAAACAAATGAAGGAATTCTGAATAGATTATCTGGTCATGTTAGGGGATATTCACAAACCACTGTTATATTTTGAAGAAGAAAAAAACATGGTCTGTGGGAAAAAAGCAAATATGATATAGCATGGAATGCATGGGGGTATGCCTTTTCAGTGAAGTGTTAAGTAAATTTTAGAATGTGTTGGGTCTTATGTCTTATTGAACTTTTAGCACCTTCACTACTAGACAGGTCTCTAATACATTTTTCTGGAAGTGGGGTTTTGGGTTTTCTGCATAGCAATATGTTAATATTTACTTCTGTGATTTCTGGTTATCCAAGAGGACCGAGTACCTGTTTTGAGAGAATTCTTGACTAATCCAGCTACTCCAGTGAAACATCTTCAAAACACTGAACAAACTTCTATCATAATTATTCTTACTACCTTAATTAAGCTAAATTAAGCTTTTCAGTTGTTGCTGGACTACAGCATCCTACAAAGTCCAACTACACCATCCTCAGGCATCAAAGTACTACATAGAAGGCCTCTATAAATCACACCCATAAGCAAAATTTAATCCCTACTTTTGCTGTCTGTGTGATCCACATCTCATTCCTATATTCTAAATCATCCCAAATCAAACACCTGCATTTATAGTGTTCCTTCCCCCAGGACACTGCTCATAATCTTGCTTTACTTTTCATGCAACACAGCACATACAGACATAGAACACTAGACTGAACATCATTCCGTGAAGTCTACATCACAGCCAGACAACACAATCCCTTTAATGCAGGGGAGGACTGACCATACGGGCATTCAGTCACGGACTGAGGGCCCGGGACCGAAGGGGGCCCGCCGCCACCAGCAGTTATAATTTTAGCGCAGCGTGTCCGCTTGCCTGCCTGCCTGCCACTTAGGGGCCCATCTGTAGCTTAGCACTCCCGCTACGGCCGCCGGCACGTCGCTCTAGTAATACAGAGCGCTGGGAGATGGGAAGTAGGGGCGATGTGGAGATGGGGGCATTGTGGAGATGGGAGCATTGTGGAAGGGGAAAAGTGGAAATGGGGGCATTGTGGAAGGGGAAATGTGGAAGGGGCAATGTGGAGATGAAGGGGGCAATGTGGAGATGAAGGGGGCATTGTAGAAGGGGCAATGTGGAGATGAAGGGGGCATTGTGGAAGGGGCAATGTAGAGATGAAGGGGGCAATGTGGAGGTGAAGGGGGCATTGTGGAAGGGGCAATGTGGAGATGAAGGGGGCATTGTGGAAGGGGCAACATGGAGATGAAGGGGCATTGTGGAGATGGGGGCCTTGTGGAGATGAAGGGGGCATTGTGGAAGGGGCAATATGGAAGGGGAAATGTGGAGATGGGGGCATTGTGGAGATGAAGGGGGCAATGTGGAGATGAAGGGGGCATTGTGGAGATGAAGGGAGCATTGTGGAGGGGGCATTGTGGAGATGAAGGGGGCATTGTGGAGATGAAGGGAGCATTGTGGAGGGGGCATTGTGGAGATGAAGGGGGCATTGTGGAGATGAAGGGAGCATTGTGGAGGGGGCATCGTGGAGATGAAGGGGGCATTGTGGAGGGGGCATTGTGGAGATGAAGGGAAAATTGTGGAGAGGGCATTGTGGAGATGAAGGGAACATTGTGGAGGAGGCATTGTGGAGATGAAGGGAACATTGTGGAGGAGGCATTGTGGAGATGAAGGGAGCATTGTGGAGGGGGCATTGTGGAGATGAAGGGGGCATTGTGGAGATGAAGGGGCAATGTGGAAGGGGCAATGTGGAGATGAAGGGGGCATTGTGGAAGGGGCAATGTGGAGATTTCTGCAAGGGGCCCAGACCTCTTTTTGGACCAGGGACCCTAGGTCCTGTCAGTCCACCCCTGCTTTAATGTGACTGTTGCAGGAAAGGAAAAGAAGGGAGAAGACAAAACAGGGTGCCCCTTGTGCATATTAATAAAAATTATCCTGGTCACCATCATCAAAAAACACACGCTGTTAGAAACGCACTCGCAATTTGTAGAGTGTTGGAGAAGACTTATGCCCAATCCAACTATCAATGCAACTGGAGATGAAACTGTCCCCAGTAACAGTGTCCACAGGTCGGCTGCTCCCCTGACAGAACTCGCTCCCCCAAGCGGTATCACAATAGGAAAAAGAACATAAAGGAGCACCAATGGTGCAATATTGTTATAATAAATATAGTAACAATTGCTTTTGTACTCACATTTAATTATTGCCAGTCACTTGATACCAAGAGTACTGGCTCATACGCTTACAACCATGTGGGTATTTCTCGAAGAAACTAAGTCCTGCGGAGTGCAACTATGAAATTGGTGACCGTGAGTTGCTGGCTATAATACTTGCTCTTAAAGAATGGAGGCATTTGCTTGAAGGAACTTCAGTGCCAATCCTAATACTCACTGATCATTAAAACCTCACAAACCTGTCCGAAGCTAAGCTCTTGACTCCAAGACTCCTGATGGACCTTATTTCGGTCCTGTTTTAATTATGTGGTCTCATACCTGCAGGGCACAGAAAATGTCCAGACAGTTCTCGGGCGCTAAGGAGGAGAGCCCTCCTAGTCCCTCCTGGTCGAACTGTTACACCTTCTTCCATTATACCATCAACACTAGAATGGACTTGCTGTCGTCTTCAGTTTTTTAGATGGTTTATTAATGGTGCTGAGAGTAGTGGAACTGTCAAGGTTTAGCCGAGCTGCTCTTTCTCTGCTGCTTAATTCTGCTGTCTGAGCTAATCTAGTGCTCTGCTACCTATTGCTACTGCCTTCCCTGTTTTGAGCCTGGCTGAATCAGCTGACCTCTCTGTGATTGCTCACCTGACTGCTATCAGCTAACACTCCCAGGGTATTTAAAGCTGCTTGGCTCACTTCCTGATGCCCTTGTCTTTGCTTCTGGCTGCAAGAGTGTTCTACAGCGTTCTTGATTTCATGTGCATGACCTGGCTTCCTCTGACGTCCCTTCTGGTTCCTAACTCCCTGGCTTGTTCCTGACATTGCCGATCTCCGTATTCCTGGCCCCAGCTTGGCCGAGTACCTGTCTTGGTTCCTGACCCTGGCTTGTCTTTTGGTTTATGCTTTTGGATCACAATTTTGCTTTGTTTGCTTTTGTTATTTTAAAAAAAGTGTTTTGCACTTTACATTTTTGTGTCTGTCTGGTTCCTGGTCCCTAACAGGAACTTTTTGGTGGGACTTTGACAAACTGCCCCCTCAAGAGGAGAGGGATCACCATCATTTATTGCACATGCTGAAGCATCCATGGCTGTAGTCATTTTTGGTCTAACACTTTACTAAAATGTTCCTGCACTGCCACTACTCCTTTCGGCCTCTTCCTGCCCCTATTGTATTTGCTGGACATTAGTGAACTACTGTATGTATTGGTACAGTGACGTTCACAATAGAACTGATTGTATATGATGTCTTGCCCTTTACAAAATACTATTTCTCTCTCTCTCTTCTACTATCAGACTGTCTCAATCAAAGCTCATGTCAGTCACTTATTTGTCAAACTATTGTCATTTTTTTAATCTTTTTTTTTAATTAACTGCCCCTATTCATATAGTTGTCAAAAAAAAAACAACTTACTGTTCAACTGCTTCATTCCCCAGACTCCCCTAGCACAGAGCTAACAGTAAGATCAGTAAGAAACTTGGATCACAGCTGCTTGTGTCTTCCCAGTTTGACACACAAAATTTTGGCGTATTTGGGGTAAATCTCCTTTGCTCCATTCTCACATCCTCAAACTCCCGAAACACAGAGATAATAGCACAGAGATAATAGCCAGACCAGGAAGGAACCTGGATCATGGCTGGCTGTGTCTTCCCAGTCAGTTACACAAAATTTTGGGGTATTTGGGGTAAATCTCCTTTGCTCCCTTCTCACAACCCCAGACTCCCCTAGCATAGAGATATCATCCAGATCAGGAAGGAGTTTGGATCACAGCTGCCTATGTCAGACAACCGAGAATTTGGGGTATTTTGGATCAAGCTCCTTTCTCCCTTCACCATTGCCCAGAATCTCCCAGCTGTCCCTACAAAGTGGAAAATTGGCACTTTACATGAAAAATTTCCCACTTAGCGGAAGTACCATTTTCTACTGTTTCACTGGATCAAATCCTCCACATTCCTATACATTTAAGTGGTTAATCTAATCTTTGAACGCTACACAGCACTTCAAAGCATTACAAAGCAAGGCATTAGAGACCTCCCTAGTATGGAAGGGGTTAAAATCCCTTGTTAAATTAATGGGAATTTTGATTGGTTTATATTTTAATCAAAGTGATTTTTTCTTATTTCTATTGCCATAGAATTACTCCTTTTCTTAGTGTATTCGCCTGAATTAATTAAAGATAATATAGTATATATATTTTAAAAACATTCTAGAAAGAAAACAATTCTACCTAATTATTTCTCAGTAGTTAATGTTAATGAAATAATAGATGATACATTGCAAAACTGGGTACCTGGAGCCAAATGAGCTAACTGTTTAAATTAATAGAATTATATGTTAGGATATTTGTAAAATGATTTAGCTGCAATTTTCTTTTCATTGGCTTTCTAAGGTACCATGCTGATTCAATTATTCCATTTAAAGATTACGGTAATTATATTTCAGAATGCAAGTATAACAATTAGTAATATGAAAATTAATTTTTGTTTTTCCCCAATCTAAATACCAAATTAGTTTCCACAATATTCATGCAGGAATGTGAAATTCGGAGAAACATCAGTGTTCTCTATTGTAGTCAAAGGGCATGAGACGTATGAGAATTCGACTTTGTTTACTTCCTAAACAAATTGCTGTGAGGTAAACATTTCCAACATGAATAAGAGTTAGACATCTGATAACAATCGCTTATTTCAAATAGCAATTTCAGAACTTGTAAATGCTGCAATTTCTGTCACTTTTAGCGACTGAGCATAACACTTTAGATACTTCATGTTAATTATTCTACTGTTTTGAATAATATCTAAATGCTGGATATAATGCTAGATTTAACATTCTCATTTTTTT
Source organism: Rhinophrynus dorsalis (assembly GCA_037306005.1). Taxonomy (NCBI): domain Eukaryota; kingdom Metazoa; phylum Chordata; class Amphibia; order Anura; family Rhinophrynidae; genus Rhinophrynus; species Rhinophrynus dorsalis. Next base: position 65,455,803 of record CM074718.1, read on the forward strand.
ATATGTACTTTGACATTTATAGGTAATATATTTTCTAGATTATTATATGTATATATACTTTTACCTTGGTCCATCATCGGACTGGCATGTGTGGCAGTTCCATCTTTCAGTGCTGGTGGAAGGACAACCTGAGCCTCGTCAATTACTGGGAGAGCAGGACATCTTCTTCTTCTTTTGCATAGTGCCTCCACTCAATAATTCTCACTAGATTGAATAGGGGAACCCACGAACTGAGAAGTGGCCCCTTCCAGACAGAATAATAATACACACACAATACAGATTTAAACAAAATGTATTAAAATAAGCATGTAACACATAAACTGGTATCATGAACTAAGCTGCTGCAGCTGTTCAGTTCAAGCAGGTCTTGCATAGTCCTGAGAGTATAGAGACAGAACATAGTAACTAACTAGGAAACCCAGCTCTCCCTCCCAAATGCAGGTGCCTTCCCCCACCCAGGTGTTCTCCGTGTCGGTACACTATTGGGGCCCTTGATGCAGGTAGCGCTATCCGGGGAAAAGTGTATGGATGCTGGTATACAGTTTAATAAGGTACCTCCCTTTAGTGTCTACAGTCAGCAATTGGAATGCTGCTGCTTTATTCTCCTGGCTGCAACTGATGCTGTCTTCCCAGTCAGACTGATGTCTCTCTGCACCTCTGGTCTCACTCTCACCTGACTGGTACTGTGACTCTAGATGCAGGACTGGAACCTGGAACACTCTGCAAGCTAAGGAGAACTAAGTGTACTTGCAGCTTCCTCAGACTTATTCAAGATACTATACAGTGTAGCAGCTTGCGGAATGCTCTGCACACAGACACTTCAGTGCACTGCTTGGACATTAGCAGTTCACACTCTAGAAACAGCAGGCTAACTCCAGGGCATGCTTGCAGGGAGTGCAGTGTACTGTTTCAGCCTCTTTCACTCCCCTGCTCCATTCTGACCCACCCTTTCTGTTCCAGAAGCCTCCAGGGTGGATTTACGCCTCTCACAGGCTGAACAACATGTCCATCACACAGGGAATTTACAGCTGCCCAAAACAAATGATGATTGGTTCAACGGAGCCCAGTGACTGTTTCTGGGGGAAAGTTCAGTGTCCATGACAACCCAACAACAGAGTAATAAGACAGAATCATTGCACTGGGTTACATTCCCCCTCCCCATCATCCTAAATATCTAGAAAACAGTCTGATTTGTTTTTGATTTGGGGACTCTGGAGGGTCCTCTCATTCCTTCACATTTGGGTTCTTTTTGTATATAAAGATATATTACAATGATGGTGTATAGCAAAAAAATTCCCTCAAAAAAAAAGTGTTTAGATGTGCACAATCATTGCAAGACAGGTACTTAAACGATAGTACATGGTATATTTTGACTAGCTTATCTAGCTTATGTTTACCTGTAATCACTCCAGTTTAGTTGAATAAATGAAAAACTCAGGGCATTTTGAAAAGGTGTATTATACAGGCTCTATGCTGTTTATAGTAGTGTGTACTCTAGCATACCTGCCAACATTTCAAATTGCCAAAGAGGGACACTTGTGTTTTAGAGGGTGTTGTTGGGGGTGTGGCTGGTGGGTGGGACGTTACCGAGAATTTTTAGGCTATTTCATGTCCTATTGATACCTCCTTGTGTAACCAAATAAAATACTTAGATCTTGTTATAAGTCATTTATTTATACAGAATAATTTAAAAACACATATACTGACATTTAAACAAACAATAATGTGAGTTTTATTGCTGTAGAGCAGTTTTATGCACTTATATACACACCATGCAATCCGATCTCCTAAAAAGAGGGACATCAAGGTGGGAAAGAGGGACAGAGGGATTTGGGTCCAAAAGAGGGACACTTGGGAGGTATGCTCTAGGACAGACTTATATTAATTACAAGTGAATTAATATGTCGGTGTAATATGCACCATGGTCCGCGATTTCTCAAACATGTTGCTGTAATTTTTGCATCCAGTTCCACCATCTCATTCAAAAGGAAAAAGCAGTCTTAAATATGGGTGTGGTTTACTCCACAGTCATTTAGGGGAGTACATTAAAGCTGAACTTTCACTTCGTATGAAATTGCCCTGCAATAATTAAAGGAGCAGTAAACTTTTTTTATGAAACACATATTTTACAGAGCATTTCCTGCTGAATAAATCAAGGTCACTCCCATCGCTGTCAGATGTTTTATTAAAACTTTATAGCAGTTTAAATAATCAGGAAGTGAATTTACTGTGTTTACTTCCTGGAAGTTCTAACTGACAGGAAGTGACAGGCAGTTTCTATCACATTCTATGGAGAACTGTATGTCTCTGACTTTTCTGACTTTCCTCTCCATTAGAAACTAACAGGAAATTTAATTAGAATTTGACCACTAGATGGCACTGCTAATGTAAAAAAAACATGGGTTTAAACTGTAATAACTCTGGAAATATAAATCTCTTGGTAGTGGGAGTACCCTTATTTTACTCAATAGGAAAATTCCTACAATATATATTTTTTCATAAAAAACATTTACTGCTCCTTTAAGTATATGATGACTAGCTTTATAATACTTCTATTACCTTTCAGAAGTGGCAGATTCTAAAGTAATCCTTAATCTTTGGAGACTGACGACCAGGTTAGTGCAGTCTGCGAGCCTATTCCGTCAGTCCCTTCCAGTTACCTTATGGCACAGTGCAATGCTTCTTAGAGGAGACCAGGACTGACAGTGCAGGTGCGCATACAAGATGTCTGCCCTGATGACTGGCTTCCAGTCTCCAAAGATTACTTTAGAATCTGCCACTTCTGAGAGGTAAAAGAACTATTATGAATCTAGTTGCCTTATGCTTAATTATTGCAGGGCGACTTTGTACAAAGTGAAAGTTCCGCTTTACAAAAAAATCTTTTTACCTGTCACTTTTTGTCTGATTTTTCCAACAAGATAAAAATGGTCTAAATATGGAGAAAAAAATATGAAAGTACTGTTAGCAGATAGGTGTGGGAAGCAGTAGTATGTTGTTAACTGGTTAAAAAGACTCTATTTCTTTGAAAATAAATGTTAAGACTAAATTAAATGTAATATTCATCAGGCTCATCTTATTGCCATTTTTAAACTTTTAGAAAACATTTTTAAATGTGACAGATTTACTACTGAAATTCAACTCAATATCTGACATTTTTTCATTATGGTGACTTTTTGAGCACTGAATTCCATTTTAAAAAGGCTAACTTCATAGCATGAATGCATCATACAGACTGGAAAAAGGAAAAATGTTGAGAGAATGTGGTTGGAATTCAAATGTAGGTTGCAGAAATACATTTAAAGGGATAGTAATACTTCGTGTTTTTCTTTATTTTATTTTGTAGGCATTAAAAAAACATGAAGAATGATATGTCTTATCTCTCAAACCTTTATGGTTTATGAGATATTCACAAGTAAAGTTTCCCCTTCCCGTCCCTTTTACCTAGTGTAAGCCATCTCTTCTCAGATGTGGAACCCAGTCCATAGACCAGACAGATAACAGCAGGGGACAATCTTCTTCCTATGAAAACAATGAAAGCCCTGCCCCCCTTGACAAGTTTTTCAGGTTTTTCCCTTATCTTAATTGAAGATTGTCCCTCTCTGCAGTCTACCTGGGCACCTCCCTTCTGATCTGGCTGAACAGTGTTACATCAGTAAAAGGGGCGGGAGGGAGATACTGTGTCATTGAATTACTCTTGAACTACAACTCTGACAGAATTGAAATAACACTCTCCAAAGTCCAAATACTATGAAGATTAATTAGAGCTGCTTTTATTATGAAACATTACTATCCCTTTAACAGGTGTGTATGCTTGTATTTTACTTCAGTGGTTGTGTCATTGTGTAATATTTTCTAAGCAAATGAGAAAACAACACACATTGGGGGAGATTCACTAAGCGGTGATAAAGAGGTGATAGAGTGGAGATACAGTGGAGATGGCTTCTCCAGTTTATCACTTCTCCAGTTTCTATGTTATTCTATAGATCCTATGCACTATGCTTTCCAAAGTTAAAGAAATCTTAGTGCATTGGCTCAAAGAATAACATATGAATTAGAGAAGGGATATCACTGGAGAAGTCATTTTCACTTTATTACCTCTTTATCACCGCTTAGCAACTCTCCCCCAAGATATGCTTCTCATTGGCACACTCATTGAAAAACTAATTCACAAAATTATCAATGAATGTGTTTTTACGTGTCTCATATGCTTACAGTCACTTTGCTGTTAATAGATCTAATGGATTTCGGCCAACTCCATCCATTCAGGTTAATGGGGGCTCCTTGTGCTATTTTTCATTTGAAGCTAGAATTGCAATCTTGGAAAAAAATACTGTCCTTTCTATTGCTGTCATAGACTTATCATTAGATTGAATCCAGTTTTTATAGGCCTGCCAGTAAAATGCTGATTTGGTACCAACCCTGTTTGAAACCTAATGGGTCTATTTTCTTAGAATCAAAAAGGTGTTAAAGAGAGAATGCCAGTGCTGCATACTATAGACCAGGTATCACGGTGCCCGTGATCCCTTTCTGTCAGTCTCACTTGTGGTGCTCTCCTATTGGCTGAGAAGGTTTGGCCCGCCCCCGGTGACCTTTTTATACCCAGCCATTGACACCTGTCACTTGCCCTTTCGTGGTGTTCCTGAGTCAGTGTTGCTGTTGCTGTCTTCTGTGGATCCTGATTCCTGTGTACCGACTTGGCCTGTCCTGACTACGCTCCTGAGTTCCTGTTCCATGTACCGACACGGCTTGGCTGACGTTCCTGCTTGTGATTCATCTGGCTTGTCTGAGAACCGTCTCCGTGTACCGACCCAGCTTGGCTGACGTTCCTGCTTGAGATTGACCTGGCTTGTCTGAGAACCACCTCTGTGTACCGATCCGGCCCGGCTGACTTCCTTCTCTGTGATCTGATACGGCTTGTTCCTGAGACCTGCGTGTACTGCTTCCTGCACCACTGTCGCCGTTGCGACATTCTGACTTCCGCTGAGGCAGAGTATCGGACTGTGTGTATCTCGCCACAGTACTCCTTCCGTGTTGGGTATTCTGTGCTGAGTCTCCGTTACCGACTGCTGAACTGTGCCTCCGTTAAGCTGATTCCTACAAGCTACTTAACCTGTTCAGTGCTGGCATACCTCTTGTGAGCTGTTATACTTCTTGCTGAGCCTATTCCTGGTAACACTACTACTGCTGAGCTGGCCGCTTGTACGCTCCTTTAGACGGCAGCTCCATCCTCCAACTAGCAGAGTAGTCGGTATTGATTACCGTGTCTGGTGTGGCGCTATTGGCTTCAGTAATTGTCTCTGGGTTACGCCCGTGGGGGCTATTGGTTCACCTCTTGTGCAGCACAGAGTGGCCTCCGGTGTACGCCCGTGGGGGCTATTGGCCATCTCCAGCATTTCAGCAGTCTCAGTATAACGCCCGTGGGGGCTTTTGGCTTAGGCTCTTGCAGGTTTCTCCGGTATACGCCCGTGTGGGCTAAAGGCTTGAAGCACTGTATTTCTGGTTTCCTCTATTACGCCCGTGGGGGCTATTGGCCAGTTCTTGCGATCTAGCAGTCTCCATTTGGAACGCCCGTGGGGGCTACTGACTCTGCACTAACTTCCATTGTGGTCTTCATCGCTACGCCCAGAGGGGCTATGCGCCGCTATCATCTAAGGAAGTACTGATTGTGCCTTCAGCCTCCTGTGCATTACCATCTGCAGATATATCACCACCTTGGGCGTGCCAAACTCCATTATTGAGACTGACTTTGTTGTATTAACCCTTGAGTAGCCTGGCTACTGTTTCCTATCAGTAAAGTTACCATTACTTTCCTGTTCACCTACTGCCTTGTTATTGCTATTGCTCGCTTTCCCTATTGTGTAGAGGGCGTTCCTTGTTATTTCTTTTTATTTAATAAACTGTGTTTTATTTTACTGGCTGGTCTGAGTGTCTTGTAAACCGTATAGACACTGATAAAAAGGGGAAAACAGGGGAGAAAATTGACTGGATTTGTCAAACAAATACACATTTCCATTCTTATGTGCAGTACTTTTTAATTATTTTGCTTGCCTTTAGATGTTATGATTTAAGAAATAATACATTACAAAATTATAATAAAATATGAATGCTGAATATTAAAATTGGGTATTTTTTTGAAGAAATAATGCAAGTGAAAATCCGTCTAAGTAAATAACCTCTAACTCATTTTAATAAAAATCAGTAACCTTTTTTTTCCTACTCTACTTTTTTTTTCTACATCAAGTTAATCAATGCAAGTGAGCCACTTCTAATCAACCATGTGCAAAATGTATCCTTGGTAAAAAAAACAATTGCTATAGGGTCAAGCTTTGCAATCAGAACATACTGTATAACTCAAGCACCATTATTACTGATTTGTTCTACAGCAAGAGCAAGATATTAATGCACAACCTAGAGAAAAATCATTTTGCACTGCAGTTGAAATCTATGAAAGGAAACGGTGTATGAGTTGTAAATTAGAATTGTTTCCATTAATTTTTTTATTGTGTGTTATTCAATTGTATATTTATTAATACACAAGGACGTTCACAAGTCCATTCACTCCTTCAGATTTCCCATTAGGCAGAGAAGGAAGCCATCAAGGGTACCTAAATGTGAAGGGCATATCAACTGCACTTTCCACCCCACCTTGCTGTTTTGGGCATGGCCAGTGCAGAGGTAAGAAACCACTGGCTCTCTTTCTGCATGGAAATACAACTCCCATCATGCCCAACTATCTACTGATAGAAGTTTATAAACTGAGAATTTCCGATCACCGAGCCAGTGCAATTTCAATGCTACATCAGACAGCTAGCATATAAACACTTTTATTGACTAGTGTATTTAACTGAATTATTACTAGAGGGCTCGCCAATATATTGTGAAGAAATGTATTAGAGATCTGTATCACAGATCTCCTGTGCTGTCAAGGGGCTAAGAGATTGAAAGTTGGAGGATATTTTTTCAGTGCAAAAAAAAAAAAAAAGACGATGAGTTGGGGTTGTGGTCATGATTCAGGAGTAGGGGTTGTTACCATGGTTGGGACTATGGTACCTTCAATATGGGCATTGAAAGTTAAATCTCGTTATAAATCCTCTATTGCAAACATTTAGTATGGCACTTTCTCCACTAATCACAAAATGTTTTAGCCCCCCAAAAAAATTACCCCCAAAATGCATTGGATACCTCTCTGGCACTCAAAGGGTTACAGCAGGGAGTAGTCACGTGTTGTCCCTCGAGCTGTTAGGGGACTAAATTCCCATCATCCCTGTTGACTGTCTGGAGATGATGGGAGTTGTAGTCTCTAACAACTGCATGGACAACACGTGACTACTCCTGCATTACAGTTTTGTTATGCCTATTTGTTGACCTCAATATGTAGCGGTACTTTCTGTGGAGTGTAAATGCCACTTTTCCCTTGTCTTCTACTAGTTCTCTATGATGTTTTAGATGTACATGTTCTTCAAGGCACTCTTTTCTTAGACTGATTTGGTGATACAACTCTCTTCTCTTTTACATCATATTTACTCAACAAATTAGTTTTCTGTCTACTCCCAAATGAGTCCTCACCTTGTTCAGACTGAGACCCTTTTCTTAGTTCTCTGTACAGCTCCACTTTCTGTAATAAAATCTAATAAAGCCACCTCTGTTGATAGTACCCAACTATCCACTTTCTTGAAGTAGTTTTCTGTCTCTAATGTACTTTCCTGAACCCCTTGTATCATTATTAGCACATACCTGCCTTTACTACTCAAGCTTCTGCATTGGGAGTTATGCACTAAGGCATGATAAAGTGGAGATGACTTCTCGAGTGGTATCACTTCTCCAGTTTCTATGTTATTCTATGGAGCATATGCACTAATATCTCGAAAAATTTTAGTGAATTGGCTCAGTAGACTAACACAGGAATTGGAGAAGTGTCACTGAAGGAGTGTCACCTCGTTATCACACCTTAGTGAATAAACCCCACTGAGCTTTATCTATAAAAGTAAACTGGAGTTATTCTGGAGTAAGCCAGCTGCAACTTAGGGGACTAATAACAATTCTTGCTAAATTAAATTGGGCTTTTAACCACTTGAATGCTGGAGTGGTCTGGTTGTTTTTTCTTGTTTCACAGCAGGTGCAAGGGCATGGGCAGTGTCTACGATAGTCTCAATAACTTTGCCATTGTGGGTTGAAATGTCTATGTCTAAAAAGCTTTGAAGCACACTGAAGTGATTGGACAGCACTAATTAAACATTCGTATGATTTTTCAATACCTGGCTGTTGTTGATCTTTATGTTAGTTGACTTGATCCTTTTCTTTCCTTGTTTCTTTCAGTCAATTTTGATTTTTGCTCTAACAAGATGATGGTCACTTCAGTTGTTAAAATGGTTTAACAGCAACCAGTGAATATTGTTTTATTATTTACAAGTATGAAGTCAATTTCTCTTGGATTGTCATTAGGGCTTTCCATGTCCATTTTCTGTAGAAAGAATTCATTACGTCCAAATTTTGTTCTTGTCTCTGTTGTCTCTTTTTCTAGTTCTTTATGGTCCAATAAATGTTTTACTATTTTGGATCCTACCAATTCTTGAATTGAAATCTCCAGTTATAAACTTGTAGTGGTAATTGTCCTGTGTACAGAGGCATAATAAATCCTCATAACATTATTCCATGTCTTCATCACTCTGGCTACTTGTAGGGATATAAAAGTGAACAAACCTAGTGACTTTAGTTTGAGAGCAAAGGAAACTATTTTTTAGATATACTTTCTACTTTTACAGCTGAATATGTTAGTCTTTTATTAATCAAAAATATGATTCCTCCACATCATCCATTATCATTTCATTTATAGTATAGGCATTGTCCATATTCTAATCTGACCAAATCTTTGTCTTTTATGACTCTCATGTTAAGAATTCCAATGTCTAAAGTCCAAAGGCAGCCTGACTCTTAGCACCCTATGTCATTGAGTTGGTCTTACTGATTCTGGAGGTAGTAGCTTGAAAGCCTTCCAGGAATGAGGGCCATATATTTTGTTGTGATTGCAAAGCCATGTTGGGGCAATGGAGCATAATCTAGCACTCTGGTCCACTGCGTGTTGGATCGATTTAGTCTTGTGTCTTAGCTGTGATTGGTCAACCCTTTCATAACAAATATATGCTCCCCTTGGCATAGTTCTTGGCTTAATTGACATACACAAATACTCCCGCCATGAAAGACATCGATCTCATTGATCCATGGGAGTGATCTCTCTCTCTCTCTCTCTCTCTCTCTCTCTATATATATATATATATATATATATATATTTACACACACACACACAAATCACTGTGTATATAGAACGCTGTGTATACTGTTAGTGTATATACTACTGTTTATTTAGATGACTGTGTGTACACTGATAGAGTGTGTGTGTGTATATATATATATATATATATATATATATATATATATATATATATATGTGTGTGTGTATAATCATTAAGTGTCTGTACATATCATGGGCATTTATTGATTACGCACTTTATTGCTCCTGTTATCTCCCCTATGGGGAAGAATCTGTGGTGAATGAGTGTTTTATTACTTCTGTTATCTGGCATCTGGTGAACAATCTAATTCCCAGGTTTTTAATTGCCCCTGTTATCTGCCCCTGGAGAGGTGAGAAGAATCTGAGCATTGTGATACCTATGTTTGGCTCCTGTTATGTGTGAGCTGATAACACTGTTGAGGCTCAGATAAGGGGGTATCAGTGGCTGGGAGGCAGGGCCGGATTTACATCTCAGGAGCCTGTAGGCACAGAAGTCTGAAGTGCCCCCCACTAAAAAAAAATATAAATAAATAAATATGGGCAATGTTAGACTGGCAAATGAGATTACATTGCCATATAAAATCCCTTGGTAACAGTGTCCTAATTTTTTGTCACCTTTGAATGCTAGTAAAGCGTCCATTGTAGGAGCTCTCTGCAGCATCTAAGGCCAAAGGGTATGACAGCTATATTGTGCGACTGCTTCTCTGCGGTAGCTAAAACTTTATACTCACAGAACTCCGTCTCCTGTTTCACTCTCTTCATACCAGAGGAGTTGTGCACGCATCCGTCATTCACCCTGCTGAACAGATCACCAGACATGAGACATGATGCATCAAAAGGTTGGCTAATTTAAAGAAAAAAAAAAATGATCCCAATGACAGGCGCCCCTCTGTGGGGTGCGCCTGTAGGCAGATGCCTACTCTGCCTTATTATAAATCCAGCCCTGCTGGGAGGTTCTGTTTACTGATTGAGCAGTGATCTGGGAATGTGTACTGGGTTGGCTATGTACTCCAGGACATGCAGTACCACTGTGAATCCACTTTCTTTCCATTCCATGTCTGCAAGATATCTGAGGGCTACATTGTTAGGTATGGCACCATGCAATGTGTGATTTACTGTACTGGGACAGAAAAATTATATCCAGGCATTGGGCAGTCCTGAGTGTAGTGCACATATGACTATTTGTGAAGCACTTAAACTCCAAGAGAGGGAGGGCTGAAGATGGAAAGTGGCAAATGGGAGGGATGGAGGCAAAGTGGAGAAAGGAAGAGTGATGAAGTGGCAATTCTCCCCTCCGGAGAATTAGAGAAAGGAAGGGAGGGGCAGGGAAAATAGCAAAAGTGATGGAGGGGGATGGAAAGTGTTGAAAGGAAGGCAAAATGGTGAAAGAGTTGGGGGAGGGGAAATGGGGAGACTAAGTGGAGAAAGGAATGATTAGAAGGGTGAAATGGGGAGTTAAAGTGGTGGGTAGGAGGGGGAAATGGTAGGATGAAGCAGTGAAATGGAGGAGGGGAGGACAAAATGATGTACACTGGTTTTCACAGCAGTGGCCCAGGGGCGTTCCCTCCTCCAGCCACTTATGTGAAATTCAACACCCCCAATGAGCATTCCAGTGATTGACAGGAATGGACACAGGGGATTAACCCACGTGACCAATACAGTCAAAATCACCACCCCCTGTCAATTAGTTTCAGTGATTTTGGGAAGAGTGATTGGTGGGCAAAACCAAAGTTCCTAGCCAAACTGTGCTGCTGAATATAACATTAAAAGACGGTTTACAAGTCATTGTTTTAAAGGGATAGTAATACTTCGTTTTAACTTTATTTTATTTTGTAGGCATTAAAAAAACATGAAGAATGATATAAGTCTTATCTCTCAAACCTTTATGGTTTATGAGATATTCACAAGCAAAGTTTCCCCCTCCCGCCCCTTTTACCTACTGTAAACAATCTCTTCTCAGATGTGGAATGCAGTCCATAGACTGGACAGATAACAGAAGGGGGCACTCTTATTCCTATGAAAACAATGAAAGCCCTGCCCCCCTTGACAAGCTTTTCAGCTTTTCGCCTTATCTTAATTGAAGATTGTCCCTCTCTGCAGTCTACCTGGGCAGCTCCCTTCTGCCCTGGCTGAAAAGTGTTACATCAGTAAAAGGGGCGGGAGGGGGACACTTTGCTTGTGAATATCTCTTAAACCATAAAGGTTTGAGAGATAAGACTTATATCATTGTTCATGTTTTTTTAATGCCTACAAAATAAAATAAAGTTAAAACGAAGTATTACTATTCCTTTATATGCTATGCAGAGGTTCACATTAAAGGGATAGTAATACTTCGTTTTATCTTTATTTTATTTTGTAGGCATTAAAAAAACATGAAGAAAGAAATAAGTCTTATCTTTCAAACCTTTATGGTTTGTGAGATATTCACAAGCAAAGTTTCCCCTCCCGCCCCTTTTACCTAGTGTAAGCCATCTCTTCTCAGATGTGGAATGAAGTCCATAGACCAGACAGATGACAGAAGGGGACAATCTTCTTCCTATCAGAACAATGAAAGCCCTGCCCCCCTTGACAAGTTTTTCAGGTTTTTCCCTTATCTTAATTGAAGTTTGTCCCTCTCTGCAGTCTACCTGGGCACCTCCCTTCTGATCTGGCTGAGCATTGTTACACTAGGTAAAAGGGGCGGGAGGGGGATACTTTATCATTGAATTACTCTTGAACTACAACTCTGACAGAATTGAAATAACAATCTCCAAAGTCCAAATACTATAATGATTAATTAGAGCTGCTTTTATTATGAAACATTACTATCCCTTTAAAGCAATCATTATGAAGTGTCAATGGATGTTTTTTACTTTATTAATATTTATGTTATATTATTTCATAATTTGCACCACCAGCATTACCCTACATTTATAGGTGGAAGACACTAATAACAATGATGGTATCTAGTAAATCTAGAAATAAAAAGTAAGTAGGATAAATCTAGCTGTCGCAATATTAAAATGACTTGGTTCCTCAGGCATTTACTAAGTTAAAGAATGATCCATTACAGGTGACAATGAATAACATTTTGCCCTATACAGCCAAAATGAATGTTCTTGCCTTTGAGCATCTTCAATTATGTATGCCTTTGAAGCTGATTATCTAGTAACTGAAATTAAGATGTAATGTTTTGCAAACCTGAGCTAAGGAATTAATCAACTGAACTATTCAATTTTTAATAAACTCATTTTGGCTGGTAAAGCTATCAATGCAAATTACTCTTTCTCTTGCAGTTCTCTTTTGCTGGATTTACCTTATTACAGAATTTCCAATTCAAAATCTAATTGAATTTCAAGTACAAAAAAAAAACCTGAAGCTGAAATGTCAAACATATATTCCTCAAAAAAAGTCTAAATCTCAGCATAGTAGTGTTATGTTTTCTTTGCTGAAATACATTAAAGATATTAATTAAAATAATTAAAATATTAAATTAACTGTTTTTATTTTTCTATTATCTTGTACATTTCTAATAGTTTCCAGATACAATGTTGTGTAATATACAGTGCACAGTTATATTGCTGGGGGAATCCAAACAATAGAGCAGATAATTGCGAGTAAGGTACAATTGATTATAATAATGCTTAATAATAATATAATCCTTATAACACATTGCTTTTATAATAAATGCTTAGTAATAGTAAAAGCTTTAAATATTTTTTGTAAGAAGTCATGGATGTAAATATTCCCTCATGCTAACATGCTCCTCAACTTTGTGTGAGTTCAGACACTACTTATAATTTAAATTGTGTATTTTATAAGTTATAAATCAAGTACCTATGTGTGTGTATGGGGGGGGGTGCACAAATTAAAGGGATAGTAATGTTTCATAATAAAAGCAGCTCTAATTAATCATCTTAGTATTTGGACTTTGGAGAGTGTTATTTCAATTCTGTCAGAGTTGTAGTTCAAGAGTAATTCAATTACAAAGTATCCCCCTCCCTCCCCTTTTACTTATGTAACACTGCTCAGCCAGAACAGAAGGGAGGTGCCCAGGTAGACCGCAGAGAGGGACAATCTTCAATTAAGATAAGGGAAAAACCTGAAAAACTTGTCAAGGGGGGCAGGGCTAATATTGTCCCCTGCTGTTATCTGGTCTATGGACTGCATTCCACATCTGAGAAGAGATAGCTTACACTAGGTAAAAGGGGCGGGAGGGGGAAACTTTGCTTGTGAATATCTCTTAAACTATAAAGGTTTGAGATATAAGACTTATATCATTCTTCATGTTTTTTTAATGCCTACAAAATAAAATAAAGTTAAAATGAAGTATTACTATCCCTTTAACATTAGCAGCTCAAACCACTAGATGGTGAGCTATTTCCTTGGGGGAGATTCACTAAGCAGTGATAAAGAGGTGATAAAGTGGTGATGATCACTCCTCCAATTCCTATGTTATTCTATGGAAGCTAAGCACTAAGATTTCTTCAACTTTGGAGATCTTAGGGGATAGGCTCCATTGAATAACATAGGAACTGTAGAAGTGACAAACTGGAGAAGTAATTTCCACTTTATTAAAATCTTTATCACTGCTTAGTTAATCTCTCCCCTTATCTCTTTCCTTCTGAATTTAATCTTATTATGCCTCCTTTACTTTTTCTCTTGTGACCTAATGTTTTGTCACCTTTTTAACAGACTTGGCTATTTTCTTTTCTGCTTGAGATTTAGCATGTGATAATAAGATTATCCTCTCTGTTTAACTTTGTAAACCTCTATGTCTTCCTCTGACTGAGCCTGCCTGTAGTTTCTGTATGCACATTTTTAGCCTTTATAATACCAACCATCACTCTAGAGAACCAGAATGGGTTTTCTTTTACATTTATCTATATTTACATGTATGATACAGAATTTGTTTACAGATATGACTGATTGTTTTACTTGCTCCTATTGTTTCTGTACACCATATATCAATTTCCTCTTTGGTAAGGAATTCCTTTTGTAGTTACCTGTAAGAGAAAAATCTGTCCTCATAAGTAGGGATGGGTGAAAAATTTCTCCTCAAATCAAAGCTGGCGAAAAAATGTCACTTTCTACTTTTTTCCCCTAGCTCACTGCATTGAAATCAAGGGAAAGAAAATTTTCTCTACCACATGCCAGTTTTCTCTACTTTTCTACAGCCATATAAAAGGGCATCAGGCTCTCACAGCAGACATTCTGTGTTTGTGAGAGGAGAAAGCAGGGTGTTTTTGAGCTAGAGGAGATAGGTAAATAAAGTGGAATAGAAGTTTAGTTTAGGTAAGACATTTGTTCTCTGTATTAGGAGAGTACAGGGGGCACTCTGGGGAGAAGAAGGGAGGAAGGCAGTTAACCCCAAATACCCCAAATTTTGGTGTGACTGACTGGCAAGACACAGGCAGCTGGGGTCCAAATTTCTTGCTGATTTTGCTTTTATTGTCTCTGTGCTGGGGAAGTCTGGGTCAAGTTGTTGATTTTGTTTTTTAGTTATATTTTTTGAGGGACTGAATGTAATAAGATAGGGTGGACAACTTAAAAAAAAAAAATAAAATAAAAATAAAATAAATGTTTTGTTGAAGGCTGAGGCAAGACATCACACTCCATCAGTTGTGTACTGTAGATAGTAAAAATACACACAGTAGTTGAGTAATGTCCTGCAAATGCACAAGGGGAGGGGGAAATTTGGAGCAGGGACGTGGTTGCTGTGCAATAAATGATGATGATCCCTCTCCTTCCGTGATGGATGCAGGTGGATGGTTGTCAAGGTCCCAGCAATCAAACCACACTAGTCGCACACCACCACTACCATACACATCTGCCACATTGTAGGTTGTACTTTATTTTATGTTTACTTTATTTTTATGTTTATTTTAGGTTTATTTTTTTATCACTTGACATCATGAATAGATGCCAGTGTCACTTAAGCAGGAAGTTAGTGTTGTGGGCAAAGGACAAATGCACTCTGCATGCTATCAAAATGTTCAAAGTATATGTTGCTGTAGGACTCACAACTTTGACCTTCAGTCACTTATTTCTCCACTACAGCCCTCAGAAGAAGTAATATTGTCCTGGAAAATGTTGCACCATAGGAAACATAGGCGACCAATGTGTTGGAATAGGAGAAAAATGTGTTAGAATACAGAAAAAATTGCTGGAATAGGCAAAAAAAGGAAAATTTTGCATTGGAGAAAACATTTGAGGAAAAAACGTCTGTTTTCCACAAAAACTCATGCAGGCGATTTTACTTTTTACTTTTTGCCCACCCCCACTCATAAGACCTTTGTTTTTATGTGGTTACACACAGACATTCTTGGCAAAACTGAGCACTCACCCTCACTTCTATTACTTTAACTCTAATCCTCAAACAAAACTAAAACTTCTTTACTTAAAAGCAAATAGTTTTAATTCATCATAATTAAAACATATTCATTATGCATATACCCACAAAGTGGGCAAAAAGAGACTAACTGCACCGATGGACAAAGACAATAGGTATTTCCCAGAGGTCTACCTATTTCAAATAGCAATGCATGTTTTATCAGGGTCTCTCTCTTTACTCCAGGTGCTTAAACAAGAGATAAAACACCAGACGTGAAACATCCTAACCCTTTTCCTGTCTTTACACAGGTAAAACTGCAGAAAATGATACAGATGATGCCACATGGCCAAAATAAAGTCTTCACTGACAAAATTATTCCTGTACTTTCCTGACCCCATTTGTTGCAAAACCCTTAATCCCAGGACGGAAATGACATCTATCTCACTTCCTTGTCTTTCTACTTCATCACTCTTTACAATGCATCTACTATCCCCCTGACCAGAAGAGTCAGAAAGGAACACAACCTACTATTTCAAATTTCCATCATATCAAATCAACACCTATAATTTACAGGAAAGCTTCCACATCCTTACTGCAAAAAAAAAAAAAAAAAAAAAAAAGCAAAATATTTAATTTTGGAGATGAAACCTGTGGGGTCGTCTGTGTTGCATACTGCTGGTTTCCTTCACCAGTGCCCCGTCATGACCTAGACAGGATCAGCACAATGTCATGACATATCATGGTACCATGCAGGCCCTGTTATGATCTCAAAGGGGCACTGTAGCAGAGATCAGTTTGGCCTGAAATATCAGCTTATTTTGCCCACAGCCGACCTAGGCCAAAATAGATATATGCTAATTTACCTAAGGTTTAGTTCAAGTAGGCAATATTAGCTCTGTAAAATAGTGCATGATGAAAATGCACATGCTTTTTAGCATTTTGTTACATGAAGCTATTGCACAGTAAAATGCATCCTGGGGCAACTTGCTGCAACTTTCCTCTGGTAGTGTATTAATGCACCTACGGATTTACAGGCTGGGTTTTTAATTACATTTCATTGCAAGAACACAATTATTGCACATGGTCACATCTTACTTTAATGATGTTACTGCTGTTTATATTGGCTGAGGGATGCTGGCAGAATGAAATATTAATTATAATTCTGTTGTAGCATTTTTACTTGATTGTATTTAGTAAAACCACTGAAAGAAAAAAACAGCCCATGTGAATGAAGCATCTCCAAACTCTGTCTAACATGGAGATTTTGGCATTTCAAAGATAAGGAGACATACTGGTACTTACCATTCAGATTTTATATAAACTATATATATATATATGTGTGTATGTTAAAGAACACAAATGGTAGAGAGTGTCAAATAAACCAAAAATGACTCACACACACTCTCACTCACACTCACACACTCACTCTTACTCAATCACACTCACTCACACACTCACACTCACTCTCACTCAATCACACTCATAAACACACTCACTCACACTTTCACACACATACAAACACTCACACTCTTTCACTCATTCTTCCTCACTCAAACTGACACATACACTGACACTCTCACACACACACTCACTCACACACACTCTCACTCAATCATACTCACACTCACACACTCACTCTCAGTCAATCACACTCACACACACTCACTCACACACACTCACACTTGCACACACTCATGCTCACTCACACTCAATCACACTCACAAACACACACACACTCACACTCACTCACTTTCACTCAGTCACACTCATACACACACTCACACACAGTCACTCACACACACACACTCACACACACATATGGGGTGGGAGGGGTTTTCACAGGAGTGGGCGGGGCCTGCAAGGACTAGGACAGCCCTCAACTTTCGGACTGCCCTGGTATGCCTACCACACACACACTCTCACTTCGGATTATGACCTAACACACGTACAGTCTGGCTAAGTCCAACAGACACACTCTTTAACCTCCCACAGATAATTGTAACCCTCCATCCTCAGCCTCAAGCCCCACTTTTTATTTATTCCCTCAGCATATTGCTGCGTTGCCTCAACTGAAGAGCCACCGTGTGGTATATCACTATGTTACCTCAGCTTAACAGTCACCGTGTGCTCACGTAAACACAATGTCAAAACATCTTTAAAAAAAAAAACATGAGGGAGCGGACAACTTTATTTTACGTACATAGCATAAAAATTACTGTGTGTTTGTATCGTTATGTTCACTCACCGTACCGCTATGTTGTCTCAGCTGAAGAGCCACCGTCGCGCCAACACTTGGTAAACACCTCAGTTCAAAAGCCACCGTGTGTTTGCATCGCTGTGTTCACTCACCATACAGCTATGGTGTAGCTACTATGTGACCGCACAAATACAATCGGAAAACAGCTTCAACAGAAAGCAGAGTGAGCGGACAACTTCATTACCTATGCTGTCTCAGCTCAAGACCCACTGTGTACTCCCGTCACAATTATCTGAAAACACCTTCAACAAAAAGGTCATGGACCACATGGTGGCTCTTCAGCTGTCACATACGGAAAATTAACTTCTCTGCTCCCTAGGCCTTTTCTTTTAAGCTGTTTTCATGGTTGCGTGACCACACGGTGGCTCTTCAGCTTATTAGAAATTAATTTTTTTATCCATTTGCTTTTCACATTATATTTTACAATATCTAACATATGCCTAATACTTTTTACATTACATTACCATACCTTTACATTTAAAACATTTATTTACATTCTTTATATACACTTAGACACGCTCACAAACAACACTAAAATATCAATACATGACAATAAACACCTATTAAAACTTAATACCACAATCACACCACATATATAGCAAATCATATAACACCTAAGGGGAGGGACTCACTATTAATATAAAAGTTCAACGCAACCTATGAATCATACCACAGAATACGCGACTCCACGAGCGATAGATCTTATCGTCTACACTGTGTGATTTTAACCCTGAGGTACTAACTTTATCAATATAATTGATACTGATTTGCCAGTGTAACAAGTGTCCGATTACTCCTTCACCAATTAGACTTGTTACACCGTCAATGTGGTGCATTTATTTTTTCAAGCTCTTAATATATTCCAACAACACTATACCTCTTGAGCTGACCCAACACACAGATTATATATATACAAATAAATACATAATTCTAATACTTCATAACGTCTGCCAGGTTGGGAAGCACACTTTTTACACCATTGTAATTTCTACTGATTACTTATGTCATGTAAAAAATTACACTTATATGCATTGTCGGTGTCACAAGTGTGTGTTTACTCTTTCCAATGTGAGCGCCAGCACACGTTGGCTCTGCAGCTCAGCCAACATAGCGATATTTAAAAACATGTACTAAATGTGAATGTAATAAAAAGTGTGCTTCTCAACCACCCACACCTTATACAGTGTTAGAATTATGTATTTATTTCTATATATCGCTCTGTTGTCTGAGATGAAGATGTGTGCTGTTGTCCCAATGTGTGAACACCTTTACACCTCCCGAAGCAAAAAGGGTAGGGAGCTGATAACTTCAATTTTATTTATGGGTGTCAAAACATAAAGGGTTCATTTATAACAAAGACCTTTTTAACTTTCCTATATCTCTTAAACCATAAAGGTCTGACACATGGGAATTCTGTTCAGTAATCTATTTTAATTGGATGTACAATATAACATACTAGTTGAAGAGCCTGTTACACGGGCCACAGTGCCACTGCCAGCCGGTCGCAGGGCAGTCATGCGCAGTAAAGACTGCCCGTGCCGCAGCTGATACAGAGCTGGATGCTCCTTTGAAGTGTCCAGCTCTGTATCAGCCACAGGGGAGGGCTGGCAACTTGTGGCCCAGGGGGCAAATACATTCAAGTGGTCCATTTCTATTATCTTTCGAGCCCACTGTTCCAGCCCACCCCTTTTTGTTAATTTTAAAATTGGCATTAATGTTGTGACTTATGTCAAGTGATACCACATAGCTTACAGTTGAAATGGGGCTATACTAGTGCACTACTACAAAGCTTACAATTTAAGTAAAGCTTAACTAGTGATACTATAGAGCTTACAAGTGAAATGGTTTATGCTACTAGTTTAGCTCCAATAGGATTGTACCTCTGTGGTATCATTTATGTAGCTCCATTTACAGCAGCAATCAGGAGATTTAGTGAGGTACAGTGGCCTACCAGCCCAGACATATGACCAGCCCAGGGGGCAATTGCCCCCCTGCCCCCCAGGCCAGCCCTCCCCTGATCAGCCATGGCGCGGGCAGTCTCTACTGTGCATGACTTCAGCACGCACAGCAGTGTCTATTGCGCATGACTGTGTTGTTACACATGTTTTAGCAAATTATTATATAGGATTATACATACAATCAAAATACATTACTGCACCATATTCCCTTTATCCTTTCACACATATACCACAATAAAATTGATCTGTCAATCTGCATGGGACTTTTTATATGTCTTTGATGTTATATATTTATGTGTTTGTGCAGGTTCACACTATTCTCAAACCATACTGCTTTCACACATTGGAATAATGGCCACTAATATTTTATCATTCTATGTACAATACAACATACATACAATAAAAACACATTTCTGCATCTTAGTCCCATCTCTGAAACCTTCATGCTTTCACATATATGCAAAAATGAATTATGTTTCTGTGCCACAGAATACGCGACTCTGCGACTGATAGAGCTTACCATCTACACTGTGTGCTTTTAGCCGTCAGGTGCGATAACTTTATCAATATAATTTATAATCATTTCAAAAAAATTGTACTTAAAAATACTTATTGCAAATACCAACGCAACCTAGTCATAATCGCTCTAAACACTAACCCCACACCTCTCACAATGGTACAGCGGTGCTTTTACTACATTACTCTCTCAAACTGTGTTATCACACTGTTAACCCTTTGAGTGCCAGAGGAGTACACAAAGCATTACTTTCAAATGCGTTTTATATCCCTTGGGCAGTCAAAAGGTTAAACATCAGCACAAAGCCCCTTCTCACCTTCAAAACTACACACTCCTAGTTGACACTTATGTTAATATGCCACATCTAAAGACATACTACAAAGTTCTAGGCACATTGAAACAACAACTTTATTTTTATAAATATAACGTACATTAATCTTTTAGGATTCGAAGTATGATATAAATAAACATTTTTACTTGACATTTTTATTAATTTGAAATTGTTGTTAACAACTCAATGCAGCAATGAAATAAATCCCCCACATTGCCAGTGTAACAAGTGTCCAATTACTGCTTCATTAATTACAAACTTGTTACACTGCCAATGTGGTGCATTTATTTTATTGTTACATTCACTTCTTAAGTACAATTTTAAATACATTAACCTGTTATGTAAAAATGTATACTTATATTGTACTTACAATCATAAAACATTAACTTACGTTATGTATAGGAAAATATAGTTGTTCTTTCAATATTCATGTAACTTTGCGTTATTCCTTTGTCCTCATCTATTCACGTGTTTCTGTTCTTTGTGGCCCTGTCTAACTGAATATAATAGTTCACAAAAGAGATCAATGGTACCACGCAAGAGAAATCCAAATGTTCAATATAAGCTCAAATACACAAAAGGCACTCATCACGTAAACCTCCAACAGCGGCAGGGCCGGATTTGCCATTAGGCAAAGTAGGCACCTGCCTACAGGCGCACGGCAACGAGGGGCGCCTGCCATTTGGATTTTTTTTTTTTTAATATTCTTTAAAAAAAAAAAAAAAAAAAATTAGCCGCCTCGCTGGCTGCGCCGGCGGCACCAACTCACATTGCCCGCCCCCCCAGTCTTGTACCTGATGGAGCTCCCTCGTCGCCTCTTTAGGAATGCAGAGCGCTGGGAGATGACATCATCTCCCAGCTCTCTGCATTCCTGAATAGGAGACCGCGCGGGAGCTCCATCAGGTGCAAGACTGTGCCAAAGGAGGCACATACAGATCTCCAACCAGGGAGGTAGGAAACGGACAACAGGGGGTTGCAATGTGAGGGCAATGTGGAGCTAATGGGGGCAGTGTGGCACTAATGGGGGGCAAGTTGGAGCCGATAGAGGGCAATGTGGAGCTAATGGGGGGCAAGTTGGAGCTGATGGAGGGCAATGTGGAGATGGTGGGGGCAAGCTGGAGCTGATGGGGTGGGGGGCAATGTGAAGCTGATGGGGGGCAATGTGAGGGCAATATGGAGCTGATGGGGGGCAATGTGAGGGCAATGTGACGATGATGGGGGCAATGTGAGGGCAATATGGAGATGATGGGGGGTAACGTGGAGATTAGGAGCATCGTGGAGGTATCCAGTGCAGATGGCCCACGGGGGGGGGTGGCGCTTAAAATTTCTGTGCCTACAGGCCCTGAACAGCGGTGCAGGTAAGGAGTCCCAATCCTTTATTACAATGTTGCAAGAAGAAGAAGAGATACCACACTTGTCGCCATGAGGTTAAAAACAACTTTTATTGAGGTAAATCAAAACAGACACTATATGGAGCTAGACGTCTCACGTGTTTCACACATATGTGCTTAACCATAGACAACTGATTGATTTACCTCAATAAAAGTTGTTTTTAACCTCATGGCGACGAGTGCAGTATCTCTTCTTCTTCTTGTAACTGAATATAATAGTAATGTATTGTAAAAAGTTATACCTATATGTTATATATAATAAATATACATTACTTGAGGGGATTGTTATCTCTGAAACCTTTAGGGTTTCACATACATATACCAAAAGGAAGTTCTCCGCTCCTTACCTTTTTTTAATCATGACATGTCAAGCTTTTAATACATTCCAACAACACCACACCGCTTGAGCTGACCCAACACAGCGATTATATATATACAAATAAATACATAATTTGAATACTTTATAATGTCTGCCAGATTGGGAAGCCACTTTGTGCACCATTCTAATTTCCAGCATCTTTTCAAATATCGCTATGTTGCCTCAGCTGCAGACCCCACGTCTGCTCATGCTCAAAGTTGAACCACTAACTCCCCACACTTGTCACACCCCCAATGCGGTGCTTTTTCTTCATACAATGCATTCATCTTCTTCATAGCTGCATTCAGTTTGTACCGAACATTTTAAAGGATTACTTATGTCACGTAAAAAATTACACTTATATATGCATTGTTCGTGCCACAGGTGTGTGTTTAACATTTACAATGTGAGCACCAGCACACAGCTCTGCAGCTGAGCCAACATTGTGATACTTAAAAACATGGAGTAAATCTCAATGTAATACAAAGTGTGCTTCTCAATCAGGCACATGTTATATAGTGTTACAATGAGGTATTTATTTCTATATATCGGTCTGTTGGCTTAGTTCAAGAGGTGTGCTCTTGTCCTAATGTGTTTACACATTTATATCTCCAAAAACAAAAATGGGGACGGACCTGACAACTTCCTTTTTCTTTATGTATGTCAATCCATAACCCTTTATGCTTTCACATATTTACAAAAATTAATTTCTTTTGTTAATTTGCATGTCACTTTCTAATATGTCTTTGACGTTATATATGCATGTGTTTCTGTGATACAGAATACGCGACTATGCCAGCGGTAGACCTTACAGTCTACACTGTGTGCTTTTAGCCCTGAGGTACGCTAACTGTATCAATATAATTTATAACGATTTTACATCATTTTCACTTAAAAAAAAAAAAAAAAATATTACAAATACCAACACCATCACTATTTATAATCATAGTAAACACTAACCCCACACCATCTGTTTCTGTTATTTGTGGACTTCTATAAGTGTATATAAATGTTGTAAATGATATGTCAGTATTTCAAAGGATTGTAATGAATTATTAACACATACAATTATATGGTACATATTATACAAATACATTAATTAAAAGTATTGGTATATTTCAAACCTTTATGGTTTCACACATATACAATAATAATTAACTTTTCCGCTCCCTCCCCTTTTTGTTTGAGCACCTCTAAAGCTGTTAGCACATTGGGACCACACACAAATATAGGGTGTACGTGTCTGAAACGTACACACACTGATAAACAGACATGTATGCAACACACAGGCAAACACATATACATAGTAAGCGGCAGAAACATGTAAAACACATGCATACACACACACACACACCGGAGATGCACACATCTACAAACACATCTAACAGATATGTACACATGCAACAGACATGCAGATACACATGCACACAAAAGACATGCACACAGAGACACGCAAGCCACATACAAACACACAAGCAATACACATATGCACACAGATGCAACAGATATATGCACACATGCAACAGATATACACATATGCAACAGACACACACAACAGACATACGCACACATACACAACAGACATACACACACACACAGAGGGGACACTGATAGCCACCCTTCCTGTGTGGAAGTTCCAGCTCTTACTGCTCCCCAAATCTGTAGATTCTCAGGGTATAAGCATGGGCTGTAGCTACCTTGGGATTAGTGCTGTATAAGTAACAATCATGTACTGAAATGAATATCTGCATTATTTACAAAGTTATAAGCCAAATATACCCCTCTAAAGACCAGAGGACATCATTTCACAACATACTGCCATCCACACTGTGGTCTTAAAACTGTGAAATCAATGGTATTTGTTATTGCCTTCACTTTGAGCCACAATTGTAATGTTATGCTTTGCTTTGTGTGGAGTGTAGAAGTAGAAACCAGAAAATAAAATGTTAGGTGAGAGAGAGACACACACTTATAACACCATGTTAAGCCATAGAGTGGCCTGCAGTATATTGTGGTGTGTCATGTCAAACAATTAAATAGATAGCTGTTAATGTATAAATAATTTCTTCCAATGACATAAATAGTGTAGATTGATCGCCCAACGTTACGGACTTTGATATAGTGGAGACAGTCTTCTACACGCAATGTTGCTCGCAATGTCCTGATCCAGTGTGTAACGAAGAAGCCATTGTTCAGTCTGGGGAAACAGGCTTGAGCCTAAGGGCTGGCAAGGGTATCGGCCATGGAGACAGCGTGCTGGGTGTTTGGGAGTTGAGAAAAGAACAGGGATACTCCTATCCATCTACTGTGTATGTTAAAAAAAAAATCCAAAAAACCAAGACTATGGTCACACCAAAAAAAGTCAAGAATAGATGTTTTAAAGGGATAGTAATACTTCTATTAAAGTTTATCTCTGAGTCTTCTCTTTTTAACATGTACCACTATGTTTAATTACTTAAGGTGTTATACTTAAAACTTTCTTCAAGACAAAAGCATCCCCCTCTCGACCCTTCTGGCCACCTCTCTCTTTTAATATTTACATATGATTTACAGACTTCATATACACTTATACACGCACACAAAAAACAAAAAAATACATCACCACAAACACATATTACAACATACACTCAAAATCACATAACACCTTCACCAACACACAACACATACATAATACACAATAATGTTATGCAACACAATTATTGCCATGAACATAATGTTAAGTTGCCTATGGAAATTCCATTTTTACAATATATTTCTTTCTTTATAACAATTTATCTTCTTTTTTATTTTTTTACAGAAATCCTATTGAACTTCTTCAACAAACACTTCTCAATCACAAATAGATCTATATATCATTTTACATACTCACAAAAACAACATGGACACTAAACAATTCAACATCATACATACACCATGCAATGGAAATTGCTTATTTCACTGCTTCTCATATTACTTTCACAATGACTTCTACAATGATACTCTATACAGACAACAAGCAGTACAATACATATTACAACACTGGCAACATTACCAACATTTTATTACAGGATATAACCTGATGCAGTACAACACATATATTTCACAATCAGGCATTTATGCTGGACCTGTTGAAATACATGCACTCGCTAACATTCACAATTTACATATATATCCATAAACAAGAAGAACAAAACATCAACATAATACATATTCATACCACATCAGCAACAAACACCATTCACCTATTATATACTGGAATAACAAATGATGGACACTATGATCTCCTTGTAAACATAGCATAGTTTTTGCGAAACTCTAATAAGGAATTTTGTTTTGTTTCACAGTCCAATTCTCCATCCATCTCCACATGACCTGCAACTGATAGCATATGCACCAAAGTCTTCCACAATCCGTTTATTAAAGAGGTCAAGAAAGGCATCTACATTTTGCTTATTATAAAGTGTGAAACCCCAATAGTATCCCAGATCTTGGATTTTCTGATGGAAGGGCATAACAGAGCCCTGAATATGAGTACCCTTAATATGCATGTTTATGTTCTGTTTGCCTCACAGGGGTAAGATGGATAAGTGAGGACATAACATCTAGATTTTTCAGAGCCATGGTGAGGATTTTTCCTTTCATAAGGAAACTGTTGCCTACCTGGTACATGTATTTTGGTTCTGGACTCACTAAGCCTCCATTCAATTATATATATTTCATCTCTGACCTTGAAAGTGGTCTTTCTTGGTGTCCAAATTGCAATCCCTGTCCTTGCAGGAGCCAATGAGTAGGTTCTTTCAGGGCAGGTTAGTAATGACTGGTAAGGATTTCCTCCCTTGAGTTTCATCTCAATCAGGATATCATCATTCCTGTATTTCGTCATGATCCTAGAATAGGAGAAGAGATTGTATGGCGAAATATGGATGTAGTCAGATGCCAGAGAACCTACTCTGCTATTCCATCTGTATATAGGAAGGGCAATAAGCATATAAATCTATATATAGCCACGATCATCGCATATTTTGTAAAGGCCTATCCAGAAGAGCTAATTATATATTCTATGAGGACAGTAGCAACATCATGTTTAGCAGAGGCACAGTTGCTTCAGAGGATAAGAACAGGGAAGCAGTATGTTCTTCTATTTGAACTTCATGAGGCATTACCATTTAAAAGTCTGACCTGATGAGTCTGCTGTCTTTGACATAAGGTTCTCAATACTGTTAGATATGTTGTATAAGTAACTAGCCTTGCCGATTATTTGTCAGAAAGGATTAGTTTGATGTTATTTTATTTTCACAGTCATTATCAATGGAAGACTTCTCTAATTCCCTCTTACTAACAGAGACAAAGGGGGCTGGCTTATGGGCAAGTGTTTTTAACACTTCTTCTAATAGATAAATGAGTAACTTACCCTTTGGTGAATGCTGCCATGGATAACAACCAGGAACGAAACATTTTGCCAAGCTAATAAAATGTGCTTTGTTTGTGTTCAGCTTCAATAAAATCATAAGTAATATAGATATCTAAAATTCTGAATACATACATTATATAACAAAAAAAATAATTATTTCAGTTCTTGAATTCTGCAAAACTCTTTATTTGGTAAAAAAAACAAAATTACAATTAACTTTACATTATTTTAATATTTAATATCTTTATTATTGTAAAACTGGCTATTTTAAAAACAAATTTAAATAAATGATAAAATGATATTTCTTTGAATGCTTTATTATTAAAAACATGTGATCAAAATAACCTTACCTTACCAATAAAAGTGTACTGAAAACTTTTTATTGCTTCTACACAACTACATTGACAGTTCATGCTGCAGTATTTGTATTCTGTTCTAACTTTGTACAAAGCTCAACATTTCAGCTCTTGGTGACAGTAATTACAAGGCTAAGCCTTAGCTGATAACACCATTTTCAATACTTCAAACATGAGGAGAAATAAAATATAATCGAGTTCAGAGATCAACTAGTTCTGTCATTGAAAGAACATTTGGTATTTTCAAAAGCTGATTTTGCCTTATAAATCCCTTCAGCAGGAGTGAAACAACATCAAGAGAAAATAAAAGCAGTAATAGTTGCTCAGTTCTCTAGATATTAGCGAACAACTCACGAGCCTACACTGGAGATTTAAAGAGATAGTAATACTTACAAATTACTAATCCCCATATTGTAGCTTGGTTAAAAAGAAACTTACTGTCCCCAGTGTCATCTCTCAAACCCTTATGGTTTGAGAGATGATAGCGCTCAAAGTTCCCTCCTCCCTCCCCCTTCCCTGAATGAACGCTGAACGCAGGAATATCCGGTATTACTTGCATCAGGCGGCTCTGAAGCAGAGCCAAGATCGCGTTTATAAAAAATAAATCTTTCACTGAAACGGTCTTCTACGTGTGCTTCCAAACCACGCACACGTAGAAGACCATTTCAGTGAAAGAATTCTTTTTTATAAACGCGATATTGGCTCAGCTGCAGAGCCACCTGATGCACATAAGACTGTCGTATGACAGCTTCCCCTGCAGTCAGTGTTCAGTCAGGGAAGGGGGAGGGAGGGGGGAATGAGCGCTATCATCTCTCAAACCATAAGAGTTTGAGAGATGACACTGGGGGCAATAAGTTTCTTTTTAACAAAGCTACAATATGGGGATTAGTAATTTGCAAGTATTACTATCCCTTTAAATCTATCATCAATAGATGAAGACTATTATGTTCACTACCACTACCTTGAAAATATTTTTTTCATGCCTAATTATTCCTGAAATAGATTTTGACATTTCTATGATGAAACAACATAGTTTTTTAAATACTTTTGCATTAAATATCACATTATTAAATACAAGAGAAGCATGTAAAACTGAAACCATCTTTTTAATATACTGAATCTCTTAATATGTACCCTGGCCTGTAAAAGCTTATTTACCTCACTAGAAATGCAAGGGTACAATGACAGAGAATGTATAAAGCAGCATCAAGTATTTATCACTGGTCAAACACTGCTGCATCCTTCCTTCCTACCACTCACCTGACTCCGTTCTTCCTTCCTGCTATCCTCCAACTTTAGAAGCCTTACAACACACACTGTCACTGCTCCCTAATTCCTTCCTACTACCCTCTGAGTTCACAACCCTTCAAATACACACTACGGTCTACCAACTCTCTTGGATTCCTCCATACCACCCTCTGAGTTTAGAACCTTTCGTTTACCCCAACCCACCCTTTTCCCACTCTATCCCTTTACTGATCAAACCTTCCTTCAATCTTTTTTATCCTTCTCACCCAGTCTTGCTCTAATACTTCCTTCCATCCCACTCACCCACCCTTGCACAAATCCATCCTTCCTTCTATCTCCTTGATATTTGTCATTGTACTATCAGTCCCTCGATGCTCCGAGTGATGAGTCTGTTGAGCTATGGTAACTTTGGAAAGAGATGAGAATCCTCTCTAAACATCAGCTCATCCACCAGAATATGGATAGGTGAAAAGTTAAATATTTTCCCCATTAGGATCTTCAGCAGTTTCACACTTTTCCCTTAAAAATGACCACCAGTAGAAAATACATAAAACTTCTTCTTTTTCATAATTGCCAAAGAATTTCTCAAGAGAACTTTTCCCTTTTACAACTACACTTTCTATGGCCACAAGAAAATCTTCTGAAATACTACTGGTGATGAAGGAGAATTCAACAGCTGAAAATAAAATCTGTTAGTAGGCTAAGACCTACGTCAACATATACCAGGAAAAAATTGTGAGCAGGCTGAGTCCCATTTTCCTTTGCAGGGTACAACACATGTCATCAGCTCTTTGTTTTTCAACAAAAGAAAAGGGAAGTATGTCAACCACCATACTTTTGGATTTTTTTATACAGTTTTTTTACCTCTTTATTAAAATTCACTAAGTATGGGTTGGCAGCACAAAGAAGAAGAACTGTGTATAGCAGCATGACTACTAGTGCTAGAGGTGGTGGCAGTGGATATGAGATCTATATGATATTTGTCACCTCTAAATAACTCAGAGTCATCCTTCGCTGTATATGTAACAGAGAAAACAGAGAAAACAAACAGTGACAGTGCAACAAGAGGGAGATCACATTTTGTTTATAATATATAGGTATAAAAAATTATATTTGCATCACGTGCATCTATACCACTTTTATACAGGATAGTACCCTATTTGATCTGCACACTGTTGTGAAGTCTATCATCTATCAGTACTCCTAAATCTTTTTCTAATGAGGATTCCCCAAGTTTTTTCCCATTTATATATGTATATGTTGCATGTTTGTCTCTACAGCCCAAATGCATAACCTTACATTTATCTACATTAAATGACATCTGCCACTTTTGTGTCCATTCACTTAGTTTATCTAAATCCTTCTGCAGAGAAAAAACATCCAGCTCTGTATGTATTTCCTTACATAGCTTAGTGTCATCAGCAAATATTGAGATCCTACTTTCAATTCCCACTTCTAGATAATTAATAAACAAATTAAAAAGCATTGGGCCCAGGACTGACCCCGGAGGCACCCCACTTATAACTTTAGACCAAGTTGAAAAGGTTCCATTTACAACAACTCTCTGACATCTATCAATTAACCAGTTCTCAATCCATGTACAGATATCACCGCCCAAACCGAAGCCTTTTAATTTATGCAGTAACCTGTTGTGAGGCACAGTATCAAAGGCTTTTGCAAAATCCAAGTATACTACATGAACAGCAATTCCCCTGTCCAAATTACTACTTAATCATAGTTTGACATGATCTATTCTTCATAAAACCATTCTCATATTAATAATATTGTTTGTCTTCACATAATTCTGAATACTGTCAGTTAGTAACCCTTCCAGGGCTAGAGTCTATTGAAGGTGATCAATGTTAACACCCGTTTTATCAAATATTTTACTATTGAAGTCTACGGGGAAAACTGGAGATAAATGCAGTGATAAAATTAGCACCTGCAGTAGAATCTAGCCCCTAATATCTTACCCACTTACTGGTTTGGATCTTGCCCCCTTTTTTAACAATGGAATAACATCAGCTTTCCTTTAATCACAGGGCACTATGCTTGATGAAAGTGAATCAATAAATATTAAGTATATTGGTCTTGCTATTACTGAACTAAGTTCCTTAGGATTACTGATGGATGACAGACCTCACAGCAGTGTACAGAGTCACTCAGCTGCTGCAAGAGCAAATAGGGTACTAGCAAGCATAAAAAGAGGTGCAGATGCACAGGATGCTAATATTATTCTACCTCTATATAAATTCTTGGTTAGGCCTCATCTGGAATATGGGGTACAGTTTTGGGCATCAGTTCTTAAAAAGATATTGTTAAAATGGAGAATGTGCCGAGAAGTGAAACAACATTGATAAAGGGATTGGAGGATTTGAGTTATAAAGACAGGCTAGCCAAACTGGGTTTGTTTATATTAGAGAAGAGACGTCTAAGAGGTGATATGATTACCATTTACAAATACATTCAAGGTCAATACAAAGAACTATCCAGTTAATTATTTACGCAAAGTGCTGAGCTAAGAGCGAGAGGTCATCCATTACGACTAGAGGAAAGCCACTTTCGACTAAAACAAAGGCAGGGATTTTTTATAATAAGTGTGGGATGTTGTACAGATACTGTAACTGCTTTCATAAAAGCAACGTATACCTATCTAGCACAGAACAATATTGAGAATTACAATAGATGGCTTCAATGCAGATAGTTCCAGGGAACGGACTGCCATTTGGAGTCAGGAAGGAATTTTTTTACCCACTTTGGGCTTTTCTCCTTTTTTGCCTTCCTCTTGTCAACTCGTCAACTATGTTACTGTGTTACTATGTTACTGTGACCTTCTCGAGCATACAAGGGGTTAATGATATATACAATGTTAGTATCCATACACTGCAGAAAACTGATGGTCACACCAAAAGAACCCTTCACTTTGTTTTCAGATGCTATGTGTACCCTTTGAGGGCCACAAGGATATGCAATGCATTGTTATGTGCTGCACACCTCTTAGACACCAAAAGTAATTTAATTATTATAGGGTAATTCGACTCGCCATAATTTTCAATATGCATTATAGCTGAGATCTTATGTAAATAATCTGTTGATTGAATGTGTTCACCAATCAACAGATATGCATTTGCAATTGAAAAATATACCATTCCATGGCCATTTTCGCATTTATCGTCTTTCGATTATTGATTACAATTAAAACAGAACTCATTATGCCATCAAAACATAGGTTAATTTCTTAAAAATGCATTATTTTACTGGTAGTAGAATATATAGGCAGTTTATCAGTGTCTGTAACATAAAACTTTTCTAAGAGTGACAGGTCAACTTTGAAGTTTGCATATATCATAGTGGAGATATGCTCTTCACAGGAAAGGCAGCCTCTTCACCCCTCTTTACCCGATTACTAATTTGACAACCTTGAACTTGTAGTGGTCTGTTTAGTGGTTATGTCCACTGGAAAGTGTTATATAAGGAGCACACAGTAATATAAATGTAAATGTAAAACCTGTATGTACCTCTTCACTTCTTTACTGTTCATCTTCCACATCAATATACACCTGCAAGTCAATCATTTAGCTTGATAAAGTCACTGCCAAGCATACTCCAGGTTTGTGGGGCATGGTGTACCTCCCACAGCTTGCATAAAATGTATTACTGTTATATGCTACATTTTTGGAGTCCGTCTAGTATTTAGTAGACAGATTCATCTTTTGCTGGAATATCATTTGTAAGCACTGATCCCATCATAGGACTGAGATTGAGAGAGTCATTTATAAGAACAATGCCATAAGTGTCATGTGTTTTACCTAGGACTGGTTTGGTATACTCATCACTTACTCTACAGAAAGCAAAAAAGAGACAGTGACTATGATCAGCATCAAAAACAGGTTGAATAAATTTGGGAGTACTAAAGGGGATCTGACTTTTGCCCCTCCCTCCATACTAACTAATTGTTGTCTTGAGATGACAGCAGACATCACCGTAAGTTTCATCTGTCTCTCCTCTCTATTTACATGTGCCATCCTTATGATTTTAAGGAATTCTTCAATAAAGATTTGTTTTTTAAGGATCTTTGTTGCAACTTTGCATCCATAGTGCCATGCATTCCTTTGTTGCAGCCCCAACAACAACAGCATTACAACATTTTGCAGAACACATCGTCATCATCACCATCATCATCATCATTATCACCACAGAAACCAATTAATGTGTCTTTGGCCACAGTCTAACATTTGTGGTTGTTGCACTGTCACAATTCTATTGGAACGCTCCCAGAATTTGGGTTAATAATTGATTTACGCTGCATGTAAGATGGTTGCAACATATTTGCAGGATAAGTATGTTCTTAGCTGAAAGATAATCCACTTGCATACTGGCAAACCAAACAGTGATTGTGTTTGTATGTGTGTGTGGCCAGACCTGATGATTACTACTGGGAAAAACCTTAGATGTCCACCAGCAAGTGTGCAGTTAGAGTGAGTTTTCCGTGAAGCTGGTTATGTGGTTAATGGCCATGGGACATGTTTATCTAGCAGCAGTATTGGTAAACTTACATTTTTAAAAATTAACTATCATCTAATATCATCAGAGTATCATGTAGAAGACAGAGAAGTATACAGCGTATGTAATAATAACAGCAGCATTGAGGAGAAGGAGGGATTTGCACAGTTGCCACCATCTATGACAGTTGGGGCCACTGCTTCAAACACTGATGAATGACTGACAAATCATTATTCAAGGTTATACTACAATCATGCATGATACTAAGTATCATTTGTCTAAACATTTTGTTTCTATTCATCATTATCATATATTCACCACCACCATCCACAGCCACCATTTCAAATAGAAACTTTAAGGTCGGAAGCCATGACCAGAAACATTTTAGCCACAAACTCACTGGTGAGATTATGGTGTTTGCTAATTTGTTTCCTGCTGCTGAGCAGTCCAAACATAAAATGTCTCAGGATCAGGCTGCTGTACCCACCCGGCCCAGTCATGGGTATTATTAGGACCGGTATCATCATACCCACAGACTGTGGTGGCGGAACTAGCAGATGTGTGGATTGGGACAGGTTCCTACTAGCTTTAGTGCTGAGGCAGCAGCACCACAAGTAGCTACCACTCTTTCAGGTGCATATGGGGAGAATTTGTCCAGCCACCATAATAATTCCCCTCTTGCACCTCCTGTAAAACTATGGGTGGTTTTCTGTGGGATCAGTTACTAGCAATTGCAATCAGCATACTGAATAAAAATGTTCTGAAAAAGGAGAAGAACTGAGACCACACTTGACCATCTCATTTCATTATGCACAACCAACATGTTAAACCATCCACCAATTGCTGTCACATGCTGTTTCTGAAGCAGTTTCTTTTGTTGCTTTTTTCATACTTGATGAATGACGTCACTTTCGTGAAGTTGGCAAGCCAATTGCAGATGGGTGGCATCACTCAGATGTAACGTGCTCTGGGAATAAGATTTTAAAAGGTGTCTTTCTTTTATACTGGGTAGCACCACCCATATCTCTATGGCTCTCTAAGATTGACACCTTTATGAACAAGGAGAGATGCCATAACCTATCTATGAACACTAGGACCTCTTTCCTTAACAAATGGTCTCTTTGGCTAACACAGTGAAGTCAT
Source organism: Rhinophrynus dorsalis (assembly GCA_037306005.1). NCBI lineage: Eukaryota > Metazoa > Chordata > Amphibia > Anura > Rhinophrynidae > Rhinophrynus > Rhinophrynus dorsalis. The sequence goes on from CM074718.1 coordinate 65,489,857, forward strand.
GCCATTTCTTCCTTATGTCATCTCCTTTAAACCTGATTTGGGGTAGATATCCCTCCACCTTCACCTGTGCCCTTCTTTGACTGTAACAGTGCACTTATTTTCCAATAACTATGGCAGAGCTTCTCTGTTTAATTCAAGCAAGAATTTTGGAGTGGATTGGGGCCCTGGACGGTATTTTGGCAGTCCTTTTATTATTATTGTTTACTATTTTAAATATGTAAGTTGAAAATTTAAGAGATTAATTTTTCTCTCTCTCTTTTCCCCCATCCTCCTCTTCTCTCACATTATCCACTTTCTCCAACGGCTCTAGCTCATCTAATGAACCTTCAAAGTTTCTTCACTATTCATACTTATCAAACGGTTTCCCTTTCTTCAACATTGGATCTCTCTCCTATGCTGGTAATCATCAAATATGTTTTAATAAGCTGAATATATTTTCTATGGAGTGTGTCATTAATTAAGGTACCCTTAAGTAGATTTGTACCCGCATTTTCTTCTTTTATTTAATTATTTCCTGTTATGAGCAACTACAGTTTTAATATCTTCTTGTAATGTACTCCTTAAATTTTGCTCAATAAAGCTAATTTGCAAAAGGGACAAAAAAAAAACAAGCTTTGTCTAGGTCTAGGCGTTGGACTGAAAGGTTGACATGATAAATTAATAATAACAATAAAAAAGTCACACTTGTGCTGCCTTTTTGTTTTTTATATTTATACAGTATATAGATAGATAGATAGATAGATAGATAGATAGATACTAGTATGAAAGCCTGTGTACATGGGCTAAGTGCCACCCAGTGGCCTCGGCTGCTGTCCAGGAACCGGGAACAGAGTCAGTGAGCTGTTCAGAGCTCCCCTCTCCGGATCAGCGTGTTCGGCCAGTCTCTACTGCACATGACTGCATCCTTACACCGGTCTCTACTGCTCATGTGCTGTTATGCACACAGGGAGCTTCGGAGCCTAGCAATTTATATTATACAGATATATAATCTCCCACAGTTACTTCATCTGGATCAGAGTGTCTTCGTATCAAGCTGTAAAGCCTCTCACAATACACCTGCAGTCTTATCCCTCTCCTATTAATCTTTAAAGAAAAAAATACCAACTTTACTAATTACTACCAATGCCATAAATGGCTTTGACAGGGTCACCTGGCGATACCTCATTGCTGTATTAAACAATGTAGGCTTAGGATCCAATATAATTTACTGTATTATGAGCCTCTATTCGTCTCCATCTGCCAGAGTCTTCGTAAACAGCACATACTCAGAGTCTTTCTCCATAAATAATGGCACAAGACAGGTTTGCCCCTTATCTTTTTTAATTTGTCTCTTGAACCCCTCTTGAATAATACATGCTTAGATCCTTCCATCTTTGGAATCACTTTGGGTATTATGACATTTAAAACCATAGCTTATGAAGACGATGTTCTCCTTATACTTACTAAGCCAGAGGCATTTCTTCCCTCACTTCTTCAAGTCCTACAAGTATATTCATCTGTCTCAGGAGCAAAGATAAATTATGATAAATCAGAAATGCTGAATCTCAACATTCCTCAACACACTGCTGATCTCTTAAGTAAGAGATTTACCTTTTGTTGGGCCAACTCCTCCCTTCTGTATCTAGGAATTTCACTATCACCGAATCCATTTCCTCTAATCTTAAAAACTGGAAACATTTATTATAATCCAAATGTTGATCCTTCCAAAACTGTTATATACAATTAACGCCCTTCCCATACACATACCTTCCGACCTTTTATCGTCCTTCAGTCTAAAATAAACTCCTTCATTTGGGCCCACAGAAAGCACAGCCTTCGTTTTTTCATACTTACGAGACCTGCCAATCAAGGGGGCTTAGGCCTCCTGGATATGCAAAGATATTACCAGACCTCTACTCTTTCAACATTTTTTTACTTTTCTTCTTCTAGCTGCAAGTGGTGGACACACACCATTTAAGAATATTTGCTTCATGTGGGCCCAGTGCTACTCCTTTGGTCCTCAGCTTCACAAATCCCTCGGGTCTGCTAGGACCACCCCATTCTGGGACATCTTTTGTGTACCTGGCAACTCCATCACTTCTCAAATCCATAGTGGGCAATCCTGACTTTCCAGCAGGCCTCGCCTCATCGACCTTCTCTCGGTGGAAAGACAGATGTATGAACACAATGGGAACTCTATCTTCACAGCCTGATATGATCACCAGAGATTCATTGGAAGATAAGCTGAGAGCTTGAATGATCTCTTGGTGGTCAATATTCCAGGTACGCTATTGGATGTCCTTCCACACCAAATCCGGATCAATGAAGTTACAACCTTTGAAAAATCCATATCCTCCCCACCCCCTCTATTCAAACCTCTCTCTTTCTCATACTCCTTCCTCAATTCTTCCCTTGCTAAAACCAAACCATACTTCCTGGCTATTTGGGAAATGGAATTGGGCCTCACTTTAGATATGTTCCAGTGGACCCTTATATTTAATCTAAACTCAAAACATGCTCAATCCATTTGCATCAGAGAGATTAATTATAATTTACTGATGCGCTGTTATATGACTCCTATCTCAATAGCACAACTCTAATCATCTTTTTCTCCTCTATTCTAGCACTACCACAAACAACCAGGTTCCATGTCCCACATATGGTAGCTTTGCCCTCTTACTATACCTTTTTGTAAGGCAGTCCAATGCTATATTAACAATACACTGACTTGGTACATCTTCTTAATCTGTTTCTATTCTTTGCATATAAAAAACATGTTGAAATGCCCTTATATAAACTGAACTGGAAAAGTATATTCCCTTTACTTAATTTGGCAAAGTCCCTCATACCCCTCTTATGAAGACCTCTGGATCCCCCTGATGAAGCCTTTTGGCGATACGCGTTGGGTTGAGTGGGCTTGAGGAGGCACTCGTGAGGTTTTCCACTACTTACCTGTGACCGTTGATTTGCTTTATTTGATAAGTATTGTGATTGTGTAAAAGTGTTGCACTTTTACTCAATATATTTTTCACATTTTGCTGTGGTTTTGCACGTTTAACTTAATTACTTTGTACTAGTTTTGTATGTTTCAGGTAAATTAATTTTTGATGATTCTCTGCTATAATACTAATGTGCTAATTGTTTACAACATTATGAAGAGATATGTGATTTGTGGATTTGCATTTGTATCTTTACCCAGAACCTCACTTGACCTCCTCCAGTGGTTTTTAAGTATGTTTAAATGTGCATATAATCCTTTTTTTGTTATAATTGTTCTGCCTATCAAGAAATTTATATTTTTTGCTATATTGTCTTGTGGTTGAGTGCCTCATTAAAAGTCTTGTGTTTGTTTGGAATTTCTTTTCCCTACATTTATTACATAGTACCCCTTTAATCTTGACCTGACACCAAAATATTGACTCCATGCTTCTCATGGTACATTGTCACGCCATATCTACAGTCTCACTTCATACCTATGAGGAACTGAGGTCTGAGTTGATCACTTCTCGGACACAATCCTAACCCCCCTTATCCACTCAATGCACTAATGGGGCCTTGATATTAATACAATGATAGTTCTATTAAACATTTACTCATCAAGAGACTTTTCCTCACATATACTTTTTGGCTCTTATCTATGGACATAGCTGGCAAGTCTTTAATCCTTTTTTTTTTTAATTCCTTTCCCTCATTTATCTTTGCTCCACTCTCCTTACCCGACCAACGCTCCTCTCCTTTTCCTTCTCCTTCATGAAGTCATCGCTGTAGTATATATAATCCAAGGTAACATCCCACTATTCCTGAATTCTTGGTACTTTCCCAACTCCTGATGTGATGATGACTGATGACAATGTCTTCTTGTCTTGCAGTTCTTTCTTACAGTTGTTTACTCATACTACACTTATCCCAAGTCTTGTATTGGAATATATTGTTTCTGATCTTATTCCTATATTGTAATTCTTTAAATTTTAATAAACTTGTTAAAAAAAAAAAAAAAAAGTCAACATTTGTTTTCCATTTTAATCATGATTGACACATTTAAAATATATACTATTTAAATAATTGCAGACACATTCATTACAAGCATGTGCTGCTAGTATCAATGTGTTTAAGTATAAAATAAAATATTTATCATTGTAAGACTATTACAAATATGGATTGAATGGAAGAATGCCTGTTATTAACAGATGGTAATGGATAGCAATGTCATAACATTAAATCTCTAGCACAATCTTCACTTTCTGTTTTCCACTGGCCCATTTTTTTTTGCTTTAGGAAAGCAATCACATACATTTTTTTACATTTGATTAAGCAAGAAAGTGTGTAGTGTTAACAGTATATTAAGTCATTGCTTGCACAATTTTGTTAAGAGCTATTTCTATGAAACTGTTAGATTCTCTATTCAAATTAGCAACGCAATGCATAGGATACCATCATGAGATTCACATGTCAATTACATCATCTTGCATTCATTCTGTCATTGCTTACATTTCTAATGACACCATGTAATTTTCCCACGCAGCATACAGGCCTGCAGCACAGCAGGAGGTCATAGAGAAGGGGGAGACAGACTCATGACCCAATGAGGAGTTTCCACTTTGGGAGCAAGAGAAGGGGACCAGCAGGCAGATGCCATACCCACCATCTCTTCTATCCCCAACATCTTCACCTGCTCCACCTGCTGCACCAGCTTCACCAGCTGCACCACCTGCTTCACCAGCTGTACCACCTGCTCCAGCAGCTGCACCAGCTGCTCCATGAGCACCACCTGCACCATCAGCACCACCTGCTCCACCAACTGCACCAGCTCCACTGGAATACAGACCCACCCCCTGTAGCAATTGGATGCACCAGGAGAGATGGATTCGGTCATCCACCTCTGCATGGTATTACCCTGCACCACCACTACCACCAGGAAGGCACTTGATGCTGGAAACTGTCCCTACAGCAGAATATGGAACATATGATCCGAGGTGGGATGGATTCAGCTACCAGTGGCCACGGTATGACCTGTGGCCACTGGATTATGAACACCTGGGCCTGATTGGGGAGCCCCTGCACCTTCAACCAAGGGATGAGTTTACCCCACCACCACCAGAGAGATCAGTGGCCAGCTCTGAATCCCTGGATGTGGTGGGGCACAGACTTCATAAGCAGCAGCCTCTCCATTAGCACCAGCATCTCCAGCAGCAGCAGCCACCACACCAGCACCAGCAGCAGCTTCTCCATCAGCTCCAGTCACCCCACCAGCACCAGCCTCTCCACCAGAACAACTGAAAGATGTAGGTGAGCCAGCATCATCAGACACATCCTCATAAAGCAGTCCACACATCAGGGGGATGGAAAGGGAGTGCCTGATGCTACAAAAGAGGCAGCTCAGGGAATCCCAGTGGACCAGCAGATACCTCAGGAGGTTGCAATGGGATTACCTGAAGAACACAGGCACCCTTCATGCCCTAGAGGCACAACACATGGTGCTGACTGCAGAGCTGCACCAGTATCGTACAAGGATGATGAATATGCTGGGGCAGCTGCTGGTGGAACTCTGCACCCACCCTCCAGTGTGACCCCTGAAACAACAACAAGGGTTCCAAGGGTGACCAGGCAGTCAACCAGGGCATCCACTTCTGGCATCCAGTCCAAAGTACCCCCCCCAAAAAAAAAAAAAAAACCTAAAGAGCCCAAATTGTTATCCCCCCACCACCAAATAAAAAAATAGTTTTTGAATCCAGTCTGAGAAAGTTTGTGGTTACTGATAGATTAAGCAGCAAGGATGTCTCCAATGCATTGCAAAGCAATGCAGTGAACACAACTTCTGCCCAGGTTACAGGGTTGTTGAATGTTTTAACATGGGTTAGCACACATACCACAAATAACATTGTCCATATTCAACTTGTAATCCACCACTGGAGCCAACAACATTACAGTGTTGTATGGCCATGACGTGGGTTGAATCTGAACAACTAACACCTACCTCTTAGCGTAACAACAAGTGCAACACTGTGAATATTCAGTTGCATCAATTGTTGTGGTTTAAATGGGTTATCCAAACAGCTATTTGACTTAGCTACATAACAGGCAGGATAGATAGAACATCAAGCCAAATAGGCTGTGATTCACACTCTGATTGTGAAACTAACTTACTGGATAACCCAATGATCACCCTAAAATTTCAATGTATGTGCTACACATTGAAATATTAGGGTGATCATTGGGTTATCCAGTAAGTTGTGTTAATGTTTTACTGAGGTTGAAACAGACCTCTCCAGTGATATCACTTCTCCAGTTAGTCTGTTTGTTAATGTAGCCTGTGTACTGATTTATGACAAACCAAAGCAATCATAGAACATTGGTTACATTGACCAACATGGGAACTGTGGACATGAGATCACTGGGTAAGTTATGTCCCCTGTATCACCTCTTTATCACTCACAACACAGATTAGTGTATCACTGCCATCATCTCCTTGCATGAATACATCACAAAATCCACTAATGGTCAAACAACTTGTGGAGTCCTGTGATGTAGATCATACCATACTATGTATGAGGGATACTCTAGCCATGAGTATGGTTATACATTGAGATAAGACTAATCCAAAATTTAATTTAACAAACACATATTGAATAGTGATGGTTCTCCTTTAATGGGTATCACACTACATTAAAACATACATGTGTTTGTATATTACCATATGCATTGAACACTTGTATGAGCACCCGAAGGGTAAATATGTGTAGAAACACAACAGATCTGCTCATGAGTTGTCCACAAAGTATTGTAACTCTGGGGATGAGCATTCTTACTGTACTGGTTTAATACCCGGATGTTAGTCTTCTGTGGAAATGTGAAAGGTTGCTGTGAACATCAGGTTAAACATTGCATCACCAACAGAAGCACTTGAATGCATCGGGGGTGAGCTTCATGGAAGTGTTATTGTCAAGGCTTCAGTAGAGTCAGATGGAAAATCCTCTGTTCCAGGATGGGTTATGCTATGGATGACTGTGGGACAGGATGACAGGATTTGTAACAGCACCCTCAAACTAATTGTCATGCAACAGTTACAAAATCATATCACATTAATCTTTGCTTTTACAGGGGAATACACAAACCATTGGCTTTTAATATATTGTCTACTTGTCGGTAACCCATTATGAGGAAAACAAAGGGGATGTCAACCATTCATAGGGATATTTGCCCCTGACGTAAATCAACACATCACCAAGTATTAGAGCTCCATGAAACAAAGAATGTGGGGCTTACAATGTCAGAGTGCTACACACACACACACACACACACACTACACACAGGTCAGAATGGTGTCCCTTGAGACCTGATCCACATTTCATGTCCTCTGTGCTGTGTAACACTACCACTGTAGATCATTCCTCTGCTGCTCTTTTCAGCAATACCAAACTACAGCTCCCATGTTCACTCCAATGGCCCTTTAACCCCTGATGTCACAGAGTGTTATCAGATGCATTGCATTGGATAATGCTCCTTCACTTCAAGGGTACCATGGTTGCTATGGCTATGGTTATGGCAAATCATGTTAGTTGCTTCCAATTGAGAATTGGAATAAGCTGAACATGGGTAATATGTTGTACTTTGGTTTGCATGGGGGTATGCATGATATCCTTGAGGTAGCAATGTCAACATAGACGAAAGAATGGAAGATTATATTGGAATCCCCAGCCACAATATGACACGTTGATGGAATGGATGATATTTGGGGTCCATACTTCTGCCAGTGTCAGGGCTGTGAGTCCATTGATCCTGTGGTGGGAAACAGAACATCATGTGTGGTATGGTTAGTGTGTTTGCATAAATTCAAAAGAGTGGTCATGGACATGCATGGATTGTGTGAATGCCTGTGTTATCCTGAAGTGATCCCTGAACAGCCTGTCTCGTATCTGCTCCCCTCTTATTGTCTCCTTATCATGTCCACAGACACATCAAGTATGGGTGGGGGCTGGATATTATCCAATAGTCTGGTGCCCACTTAAATATTATGGAGGATTGCACATGCCAGGATTATGCCGCGAGCCTTGCCTGGTGCATAATGTAGTGCTCCCCCTGAGTGATCCAGACATCTAAATCTACTTTTTAACAGACTGAATGTGTGCTCGGTGGCATTCCTGGTTCTGGCATGAGCCTGATTATATCGCTTCTGTGCATCGGATTGTGGATTTGTGACCAGTGTGAGGAGCTGAGATTTACAGCCATAGCCAGAATCACCTGTGGAAAGTGAGTGACATGGTGAGAGAGGGAACACATGTTGTGCAGATGATTTTGTATGAGGTGAACGTACTACCTGTGAGTCATGAGCATGCTGAGCAGTGTTGTGTGTACACCTGTGGATGTGGTGTGATTTAGTATTGTTAACTCACCCAGTAGCCATCCCCCTGTATACGTTCCATTCTAGAAGTCTCTGTGTACAGATGAGTGATGGAAAATGTAGGAATAATAGCTCCTGGGATATTTAGCACAGACATTGGTGATTCTCATGTTGGAGTCACACACTATCTGCACGTTCATGGAGTGGAAGTTCTTCCTGTTGATAAATAGATGTCCCTTAGTTGTTGGAGCTTTGATATGAACATGGGTATGCCTCTCCTTGTGTAAAAGTCCTGCTTTACATGTGTACACTCCATGTTGGTGATGGGAAAATATATGTACCTGCTGGCCTTGCTTTTGAGGGCTGGCAACACCTGAGATAGTACTTTAGAAAATGTGGGCTGTGACATCCCTGATGTGTAACCTTCTGTTGACTGGAAGGCACCACTTGCCATAACATGTATAGCACACATCAGTTTCTGCATGCCAGAAAGGGCATGTTTGTGGATGTATATTTGATCAACCTCTTCTTTGATGACCTCATATAGGGCAATAATGTTGCACGGCGTCAACCTGTAGCGATCTATCACCTCATCATCGGTCATTCCAAGGAGCGTTACCCTTGGGCGGTATATCCTGGGCCTTAGTTGTCGTCTGTAAACCCTACGCTGCTCCAGGGGTCCCTGTGTCAGTTGGAGAGCTTCCTGTTGCTGCAGCTGTGGAGCATCTTGTTGCTGTAGCTGGGGAGCATCCTGTTGCAGCAGCTGTGGTTCTGCAGGCAGGTGTTGTGTTGTCTTCCAGGTGGGGTTGGGCTCCTGTGTGGCTCCTCAGCCAGAGCCTCTTAACTTGCATCAAGTGAAGGCTGTTGAACAGGTATGCTTGGGAGTTGCTGGTGTTCTCTATCCCTCACTCTCACATGCCTTCTCTGCAGTCTTGGGAATATACTTATTATTATTTTTTTTTCTCTCTATCTCTCTCTATCTTGCTTTGTCTCTCCCTATCTTGCGCTGTCTCTTTCTATCTCACTCTATGTCTCTCTCTCCCTGAATGGTAAACACATCACATGTGAGTATGGCGAGCTGTTCCTTTAAGACAGGGATGGGGCATTGCCTAGGTGCAGTCATTAGTTGAGTAATGACCAATGGGAGGGTGCGTGTTGTCCAATTAAGTGTTTGCAGGTGTGTTTGTGTTTTAAAATATGCTGTGTTCTGATTGCCGTGTCGCTGTCAGTTGCAAGTGTGACATTGAAGGGTGCAGATTGTGTCTCGTTCATCTGGTGATGTTGCACAAGTGAGCTTGTTTTGTATTGACTGGTGTCAGTGTTTTGTGTGATAACCCCCATTGTTCTGTGTATATTGTGATCTTTTTGTGTCGGTCTGCTTTTTGAAGGCCTTGTCCCTGTGGTGTTGCCAGGTTGTTGTGTTATGTCCGACAGTTATTTGTGGGGCATGGGCATGGACATGGATTGAGTGTTATCTTGACATTGCAAGGGTTAATTTTGCCTTTGGCATATTTGTGATATATGTTGTGTGGACTGCTGTTTCTCTATTCTACTTTATGCGATGGTGGTTTTTTTGGCCGGTATGTGTTTTACTGTTAACAAAACTGGGTCTTAACTTTTTCCCATTAAATGTATAATGTTTTCTGTCTTTAGCAGTACCACACTCCTACAAATGGCTTTGGAGAGCCTTGGTCATAGGTCTCAATGCACTTAAGATTATTGTCCGTAATGATTTTAGAACTGCCATTCGCTCTTCATAAGACAGACCTTTAAATGGCTTACTGCACTTACAAAACCCCTGACGGTGTTTTTTTGGCTACTTCTTGCCTTTTATTCTGGCCCAAAACTTATTTGCAGCAGGAGCATAAAATCCTGTTACTCTCTGTGACACATCATCGCATACTTGGTTTGCAAGCACATGTAGAAGACCGTTTCAGTGAAATAATTTTTTTCCACTAACATGATCTCGGCTCTGCTGCAGAGCCGCCTGATGAAAATAAGACCGGATATCCCTGCAGTCAGTACAACGCTGACTTCAGGGAAGCTGGTGGGAGGGGGGGAACTTTGGTTACGGTTTTCTCTCAAACCATAAAGGTTTGAGAGATGACACTGGGGGCAACTGAATTATTTTTTAAATAGCTACACTAATTCGGGGGGAGCCCGGAATTCCATGACAGTCATAGTACATCATGGGTCGTTAACTCAGGTCGACCCATGACGTACTATGACCGTCAATGGTCGTTAAGGGGTTAAATCAGCACAATATTTTTTTCTCCCCCTGCCCCACTGTGCAGTTGCTTAGCTCCAGAATTGCACCTTTTTGCCTTCCTGAATGCAGCCCTTGTTTTTTAGCTAAGCAGCGACCGGTTTGCACTATGCACCCCCTGGCACACAAACAGTTAATATTCCATTTGTGATTTAAATATGTTCAGCATCTAAGTTTCCTGATTGACCCCAAATAGCCTTACATTATAATGAAAGATGTTCTAAGGATCACACCATTGTATTAGGCATGTATTTGGCATTCAAAGGGTTAATGGTATTGGGGTAGAAAATTCAAGATAATCCTTCCCCCTTGACAAGTTTGAAGATCGTCCCTCTCTGCAGTCTACCTGGGCACCTCCCTTCTGATCTGGCTGAGCAGGGGGGGATACTTTGCTTGTGAATATCTCTTAAACCATAAAGGTTTGAGAGATAAGACTTATATCGTTCTTCATGTTTTTTTAATGCCTACAAAATAAAATAAAGATAAAACGAAGTATTACTATCCCTTTAAATCAATGTGGATTTTGGAAACTTTCATGTGTCACTTTTATGTGTCCCCCTGTAGTGCAGATGGTTTACTCCAGAATTGCTCAATTCCTTCACAGTACATCAACCTCAATTAGTGACCAGCAACAATTCTGTGTTCAGATATATTGGGTAAATATAAACAGAGCTGTGAGTGTAATTATATAGTCTCTTTATAGATAAACTATTTGCAATGTAACACGAAAACATTCCACATTGTCTTTCAATAGAATTCTCTAAATGAAGATTCATTGATGTATTTTTATGCATCTGTTCGTTTCTACAGCCCTTTGTCTTTTGTAAATTGCACTGCAGCTTCAATACCCTGTAGACAGCATTTACGCAAATGATGTTGTGGCTTGTATCATTAATATGCAGCGATTGTCTGTGATAGGAATCTTACAGTACATCTGTTATGCAAATGTATGCAAATATGCTTCACACTGACAGCTGAATTGGATTCATCCCCAAAATGATCTTCTTTTCTATTTTAAAGTTTGCAATCTGTTCTGAAAACTGCTAATCCAACAGTTTAGTCAAATGATACAGCAGGAAATTATGTTTCATTCAAAATAGAATCCAATGTTTCCCAAACAGAGCATCCTTCATGTTATTTGTTTTGCATCTCATTTCTATATGTGCAAATATTTATTGTTGTACTGGGTACGGTGTAAAGTGACTTCAAACAGAAAAGAAGAAATAGATTCTAAAAGAGCAATCACGACTCTGTAGAATTACATCATTAACCCCTTGAGTACCCGTAAGGTATCCGATGCAATGTGTGGATAACTGTGGCAAACAGAGTTAAAGGAATAATAATTCTTTATTTACATTGTATTCATTTTATTATATGCAAAGATTGCTTTGCAATGCGTTGCATACCCTTCTGGCACTCAAAAGTTTAATATTTACTGCCTGGGAAGAGCAACATTATAAACTTGCAGCCCAATTTATACAGGTCCTCTAAAGCTACATGTTCCATTTCCAGCTAGAGTGGAATAAGTAATTGTCAGCTTCATTCCTATTGGCTGTGCAGTTGGGTGTGATGTCACAGCAGTAGCAGCCTCCCTGGAGCTCAGTGCACCAGATCTGGGGAGTAGAAACCCAAGAAGGTGGGGTTGTACACCGGGGTTGTAAGTTTATAATGCTGCTGCCAGATGTGGGAGTAGAAGTAGTTACACATTAAGGGCTCGATCCAATTGTTGTAGATAAAAAAGTCAGTAGGGCAAAATGGATACCGACAGACAAAGAAAATGTCTAAGTCAGTATTCAAATGTCCTACCAGCTAAAAGCACAACAGACGTTAGGCCACAAAAATGGTCTTGTGGCCAAACGTTCGTTTGGTGCGTTAAGTTCTCAAAACGCCGCTAAATAGCAGCAGTATTGGGAACTTCAAAGGAAACAAAGCTAACAATCAATGCCTGACGTAGTGTCAAGCACTGATCATTAACAAATCCGTGTTAAACTCATCACTGCCTCGTACATACTTCCCACCTGATCTCTGAGTTTATAAATGTGTATATTCATCCTTTTCAGTGGTAGAAGACTGATCCTTTTTGTTTCAGATTCAGCTATTTTTTGCTATATCATATTTGATAAAGAAGAGGAGGGACATATTCTTAACCCCTTAAAGACCAGTGGTCTGGGGAAGTTACCTTCCCTTAAGGACCAATTTAATTGTTGTCTGCGTGCAGGCACACGTAATTACATGTGCAGGTGTGCTGAATGGAATCTGAGAGACTGCTCTGGTCTTGGAGCAGTCACTTTCAGACCCCATTTGTGCCCACCCACAGGAGCACTGTAAGCGCAAAGTATTCAGGGCAAAAAAACATGATATTCGTGGCAGTTTACCAGTCATCAAGGGGTTAATCAACATCAATATCAATAATTTTGCCATCAGCAATCATATACTTTCTCACCTCTACTTCATATTCTTATAGGTTTTTAAATGTCTGAAAATGCTTCTTTTTACTTTTCCCCCTTAGGGGGATTTATACAACACTGACCACTAATTTGAAGTGATGTATCACTGTAACATTTGGTCTCACTGCTAAATCCTCTTCTGCTATACTAACAACACTAGAATGCAACTCATCATCTTTAATGTTTGATACTTCTACTGGTCATAGACGTCTTTAAAGGGATAGTAATTCTTCGTTTTATCTTTATTTTATTTTGTAGGCATTAAAAAACATGAAGAACGATATAAGTCTTATCTCTCAAACCTTTATGGTTTGAGAGATATTCACAAGCAAAGTTTCCCCTCCCGCCCCTTTTACCTAGTGTAATCCATCTCTTCTCAGATGTGGAACCCAGTCCATAGACCAGACAGATAACAGAAGGGGACAATCTTCTTGCTATGAGAACAATGAAAGCCCTGCCCTCCTTGACAAGTTTTTCAGGTGTTTCCCTTATCTTAATTGAAGATTGTCCCTCTCTGCAGTCTACCTGGGCACCTCCCTTCTGATCTGGCTGAACAGTGTTACATCAGTAAAAGGGGCGGGAGGGGGATACTTTGTCATTGAAATGCAACTCTGACAGAATTGAAATGACACTCTCCAAAGTCCAAATACTATGATGATTAATTAGAGCTGCTTTTATTATGAAACATTACTATCCCTTTAAGCCACAGAAATAGTGGAAAATTAGGCACTCAACTAAGGTAGTTTATTTATAATGCACCAGTATACCCTCGGCCCCCAAATGTAAGCAAACTGCATTCCAACAAAATCATTTTTCATACATCTATACTATAACAACCAAAAACTAGAACCATAGGACAATGCTATATAAAATTTCCCAGCTAAAAGGGTAACCTATAAGGCACTGAAGCGCAAAAACAAATCACAATAATACAAAGGGACAAATCAAATATTAAAAATATAAGGCTGGGATACTTTATATAGTTCTCTCATATGGCTCTAGTTTTCATGGAAGTCTTTACGTTACTTTTACAAAGCTCAGCCTTAGGAGGAGTAGGAAGATCTTCTTCATGTATTGCATAAGCTGCAGAAATCATGGCTGAATTAATTTTCTTTAGTACAAGTTTACTACTAACATGTCCATGTATTCCTCCTATTTGTTTTCCTTAACCCTTCCCCTAGCATGTTTGGTAGATATAATGATAGTGGTGTTGATTTTTATTGTAAGGTATATGACAGAACTGTTTGCATGTGGAGTGATATTTTGTCAGTTGTTGTCTTTCCAAAGCCAATGTATGATGTATTTTACTGTTGTATATTACTGTCAATAGTATTTGTCACTGTCACACTCAGTCTCAAGTCAGGTGCAGGATATCCTGCCTATATATCACCTTTCAGACTAAGTTGTATGTATGCATTTATGTATTTGTTTATTTATTCTAAACAGTCTTACAAGTCATTCCCACACTCCCTTTAATTGCAAACAATTCCAGCTTCCTCTCTTTGACTGTCTGTCTCTACACTTGTAGCTAAAGTCAAAGTTTCAGCAGCTTTCTTTTTCTCTCCCAAGGACTGCAGTGTTATATTTTACAGTAAAGTATAGGATAGATGGGTTACCTTCAGAATCTGTAAGCAGGGCTTATAATTTGAAGTCCTTAGCTACTAGTCAGACCTGAAAAGTTACTCGCCACTGGAAGCCATAACATACCCACCAGTGCTGAATTTCTACTCGCCAGGGCTAAATTTTCACTCGCTATTGGCTAGTAGCGAGTGGAAATTTTGAGCCCTGCTGTAAGTTACAATAAAGGATAAAACACAGAGTAACATATACAGCACCAGAGTCCACCATGTCTCAGTATATGCCTACCTTTCTTGTTCTTATCTGTGTGGATGTAGGACTGAGCATGTGTAAGTAACACATTATGTCAAGTTGAACCTACTGTCTATTTGTCTTGCCATTAATGCATGATGTATTAGGTCGGTTTGCATAGTATCTTTCATTCAGTCTCAGTCTAGTCTCAGACTCTGCCAGCTCAGGTAGGAAGGATCATCTGCCTGTCTGACTATCACTGTCACTTATCTGTCAAAACTTTTAAAGGTATTTATTTATTTTAACTTTCCTTTATCCCTTCACACCAACACTTCTCATCCTCTACCTGTCCAATGAACAACTGTCTGTCACCAATACTCCTATATAAAGGACCCATCCCACAGATCAAGTGGTCATTAAGGTGTTAAATCTGATATATTTGTACTAAGAGTGTGAGTTAGAGGGCATTGTAACGTACCTCTTTAGAAATTCTGAGCATATTATCTTTTTGGAATCTAAGATATTGGATCTGGAAAGATTGCAACACTACTTGATATTGGAAACCTGGGAAGAAGCTTGGAGCTCACTCAGCAGGTAATATGTGGGGTTCGTAGTGAAGAGGGTGGAGCTGTAAATGAGTAGCAGCAGGCAGGCAGCTGGGTAACAGTAAGGAGGGAAGGTAGTGGTCAGAGTAAGAGGAAGGCCAGTTCTGAGTTGACTCAATCCAACAGATTTGCAAGATTGTGTGAAGATATCTCAGAATTGGCATTATTTGAGAGGTCTGATTCCTTTAGCAGTCAGGGGTAGGCAGAGTAGGTAGAAAATAAAAATGTGTTGGTAATAGGGGGCTCTACTATTAGGAGGGTAGACTGGATAATCTTTCACCAGGAACAAAAATATATTGTCTCCTCAGTGCTCAGGTGCAGCATATTGGGGATAGGGCAGATTGATTATTGGGAGGGGCTGGAAAGGATCCAGCTGTCTTAGTATGTATTGTATCAATGACAAAGTTGGAGGAAGATGGTGGTTCTCAACCTCAAGGCAAAGGTCTCCAGGGTTGTATTTTCTGAAATTATATCAGTATCATATGCCAGTGCATGTAGGCAAAAGGAGGTTAGGAGCTTACTACATGTATTGGTTAGGAAGGAGGGTTTGTGTTTTTTAGAGAACTGGGCTAACTTTGCTGTTGGGTACAATCTGTATGGCAGTGATAGATTGCACCTAAATGGTAAGTGAGACACTGTGTTAGGGGATAGAATGCTTAGAAGGCTAGATGAGCTTTTAAAGTAGAAAAGGGCAGGAGGGTAAGGCTAGTAAAGTGGGGTAGATAGGAACTGGGTACAAGTAAACGATCATGGTGGTGGAAAAGGTAGAGGGATAAATGTAGCTAACAGGGAGGAACTCATAATAAATGCATATGTAGAAAAAGGCAGGTAGTGAGTAAAATACATAGTGACAACAAAATTAATTGTATGTTGTGAATGCAAGAAGTGTGGTAGGCAAAATGGGAGACCTGGGAATGCTGGCAGTTAATGAACATTTAGACATAATTGGTATAACCGAAACATGGTGGGATATTACACAAGATTGGGCTATAAATATTGAGGGCTATTTCCTAGTGATCAA
Source organism: Rhinophrynus dorsalis (assembly GCA_037306005.1). Taxonomy (NCBI): domain Eukaryota; kingdom Metazoa; phylum Chordata; class Amphibia; order Anura; family Rhinophrynidae; genus Rhinophrynus; species Rhinophrynus dorsalis. The sequence goes on from CM074718.1 coordinate 65,506,322, forward strand.
AAACACATAGACATGATGTCCAACATTAAAGTAGGTGATTATTTGGGAAACAGGGATCATAACATGGCTTCATTTTTTATCAGATTGATGAAGCACAACTGTATAGGTTTAACCAAAATGTTTTATTTTAAAAAGGCTAACTTCAAAATGTTAACAGCCTCAATGCAACACATAAACTGGGATAAACTGTTAAAAGGAAAAAATACTGAGGGGAAAAATAGAATTTATATTTACTGTAGGTTGTAGAAATATATCCAACAGTATATACTCTTGGGGAACAAATATAAAACAAATAGATCAGAACCAATGTGTTTAAATACAAATGTATTTAAATCTGAAGAAACAGAGAATTATTTCTTGAAATACAGAAGTGCAACAAAGATTGTAAAAAAGGCAATTAGGTTATCAAAAATAGATAATGAAACCCAAATTGCAAGGGAGAGCAAAACTAATCCAAAACAGTTTTTCAAATATAGATATAACAAAAAAGATGGAGTACTTTGGACCTTTCAAAAATTAGATGAGCGGGAGGATAAGGAAAAGGCTGAGATTCTTTTCTCACCTCAGAACAGCAAGACTGTCCGGATAGATCGAAACAAGGGACAATCTTTAATTAACATGTGGAAAAATCTGAAAAACCTGTCAAGGGGGGTGGGTTTTCCTTATGTTCACAGTAAGAAGATTGTCCCTTGCTGTGATCTGTCTGGTCAAGGGTCCAGATTCCACATCTGAGGGGAGGAGGATTACACTAGGAAAGAGAGGTGGGAGGGGGATTCTTTATCATTCAATTACTCTTGCACTACAACTCTTACAGTATTGAAATAACACTATCCATGGCCCAAATACTATGAACAATAATCAGAGCTGCTTTTCTTGTGAAACAGTACTATCACTGAAAAAATTAAGATTGACAAAGCACCTGGTCCTGATGGTATACATCCCAGGATTCTGTGAGAATTCAGTGTTAGCAAGACCACTCACCACAGGCTTGGTGCCACGAGATTCCCAAAAAGCCATTGTGGTACCTTTAAGTAGGGAACTAAAATACATCCTGTGAATTATAAACCTGTGAGTCTGACATCGGTAGTGAGAAAACTTCCTGAAGGAATAATAAGGGAAAAAAAAGATTATTAGCAGGAATCACCATGGATATATGAGTAAACAAATCTTTTGAGCTTCTTTGAAGAAGTAAGTAGCAACCTAGATAATATTAAAGAAGTAAATGTAGTATATCTAGATTTTGCAAAGGCATTTTATACAGTGCCATACAGGAGGCTGGTATATAAAATTAAGAAATTGGGTGTAGGGAATAAGCTTTGTATCTGGATAGAAAATTGGTTGAAGGCTAGGGAACAGCCTTCCAATGCAGTTAATGTTGAGAGTGGAGTACCTCCTGGCTCAGTACTTGGTCCACTGCTTTTTTTTAACATATTTATAAATGACCTACAAATATGTATAGAAACTAAAATTTTAATATTTGCAGATGACAATAATTATGCAGTGCAATTAATTCAGAGCAGGATGTTTTCTCTACAGAAGGATTTACATTAAATGGCAGATTGGACAAACAAATTGAATTTGAAGATTTATGTGGAAAAGTGTAAAGTTACGGATTTTGGAAGAACTAATCAAAAGGCTTCTTATAAACCTAATGGAATCATTTTAGGAGACTCATTGCTAGAGAAAGATCTGGAAGTCCTTGTAAGCGGCAAACTTGGAAATAGTGATCAGTGCCTAACAACAGTAGCAATAGCAAAAGTCCTGTCTTGCATTAAAAGGGGCATTGAAGCAAGAGGGTATAACGTCATTTTGCCACTTTGCAAATAGTTGGTAAGGTACCACCTTCAATATGCTGTGCAGTTTTGGGCACCAGCTGTGAAAAAAGATATTGTAGAACTGGAGAGGGTACAGAGAAGTGCAGCAAAATGAATTAAGGGAATGGAGGACTTGACGTATGAAGAACATCTAGCTAAACATGGCAAGTGTGACAATAGGGAACCCTCTGTCACAACTGGCATCCCCAACAAGTACAACAGAGCAGCAAGAGACTGGGGGTGGTGGTGGTGATGAGTTTCAGGGTGATTGTGGATCAGCTGGTACGGAGAAAAATATCAGAGCTTTTTTTGTTGGAAAGTGATAAGGAATGGGAGAAAGAGCTGCAAATGGGGGATGGACATCATCATCACCACCAATAGTGCAATAAAGAGATATCCAAAGCATTTCAAAGCAATTAGTTGAAGACCTCTCTAGCATCCATGGGGTTAAGTGCTTGATTTGTGCTTTTATGTGATTGGCTAAGGCTATTTCCTGTGTCAGACAGCAATGGGTTTGGTCATGTAAATCTGTCCCTGAGCTTCCTTATTCCAGCTCCCGGTTCCCTTCTCCGGTGAGGTTCCTGATTAGAGACTTTTCTATTGTCTGTATTGAGTGGAGTTTACTGCTGCTGTAATTCCTGTAATTCAGAAGCAGATGTTCATCTGTCACAGCAACAGATGATGAAAGTGCTAGTGTGCCACAGACCACAGAGGCCACCATAGGGCTGGGTTCTTCAAGTAGTGATATGAGACTAGGACAGGCTCCAGTTGCCACAATTCTTTTGGTCCTAGCTCTAGTGCTGATGCTGACACAGTAGCGGCATCACCTGCCCAAGCCAGTGAAGAAGAAGAGAAAAGTGGAACAGGCAATATCCTCTAAGTGTAGTATGTTGTATACATTTAGTCCTTCACCAACACCAGAGTAATGGAAATTTCATTAGTTCTACTCACTTTCTTCAGAGGCAATATCCTTCCTCTAGATGATCAGGCATTCACTGGCTCTCACCCTAGTATGGTGTCTCTCAGGGTCTTGTACAAATGGAACCTCAAGTTGATCCTTTCCTTTATCTTCAACTCCAATTGTATGGTACTGTCATGGTTTTCAGGCAAAGAAGGACAGACATGAATATAAAATATAAATCCACCTTTATTTAAGTACAGTAATAATAGTATAGCCCAAACAACCCCAGAACACAGGATGATAGGACAAGTCTCCTACCCAGAGTTGCACATTGTGCTGCGCACTGCACTACTGCGAGATACCGGAGACTAGGACCATGGTGCGGGTGTAACTGAGGCACAAGTCTCCACCCTGGGTCACGTGACCAGAGGAAACAGGGAGCGAGAGCAGACCTAAACCATGAAACACAGAGACTGATGGTCAGGCTAGTTCAGAGAGTATAGAGCCAGTAGTCAGCCAGAGCCACAGGTCAGACAAGCCAGGGACTAGATGGATCGATAGGCTGCAAGAGCCAGAGGTCAGACAAACCAGAGACTACACAGAGCGAGTAAGTCAGCCAGAGCCACAGGTCAGAACCGATGTGGGTAGTCAGACAAGCTGGGGTCATACACAGAGTGAATTAGTCAGACAGAGCCACAGAGCAGAACTGATGTGGGTAGTCAGACAAGCTGTGGTCATCAACTGAGTGAGTTAGTCAGCCAGAGCCACAGGTCAGAACCGATGTGGGTAGTCAGACAAGCCAGGGTCATACACGGAGCAAGTTAGTCAGACAGAGCCACAGATCAGAACCGATGTGGGTAGTCAGATACGCCGGACACAGAATCTCAGGACAGCACAGGTCACAACGGAGCACAAGAGACAATATCAGAAACACCACATAAGGGCAATGACTCCCAGGCCCAGGGAGGTTTATAAAGGAGCAGGAGAAGGCGGGACCCAATTAGGCCACACAGAATAGGCCCATAAACAGGCGTCCTAGCCAGTGCCTGTTTCATGATGTCAGCAATGCGGAAGTGGCCTCAACTATGCCAGCCGATACAACACAGAGGATAATTAGACCTCTAAGGTAGACAGTGATTGTACCCCCCTTAATGACCTCTCTCCCCGTGGAAGAGGACCGGCACTAGAGGTGGTGTAGAGGTGGAACTCACGGAGGAGGGCTGGAGCATGTAGATCTTTCTTAGAGACCCAGGAACGCTCCTCATGTCCATTCCATTTCCAATGAACTAGATATTGTAGCTGGCCTCAGACGCTAAGAGAGTCCAGGATACTCTGTACCTCATACTCCTCATGGTCCCCTACTTGAACAGGTCTGGGATGGACTGGAGTCGTAGTATAACTGTTACAGACCAGTGTCTTAACGAGCGGCACATGAAACACATTGGAAATGTGCATGCTAGCGGGAAGCTCGAGGGCATATGTCACAGGGTTAATCTTGCAAAGAACCTGAAAGGGACCCACAAATCGGGAAGCCAGCTTTTTACAAGGCATCTGGAGATGGAGATTGCGAGAGGACAGCCATACTCTCTCCCCACCTGGAACACTGGAGTTGGTAATCACATACGGTCTGCTTGTCCCTGCTTGTCTGCAGGGATCTCTGAAACCGTACCCATGTGGAGCGGAGCTCCATCAAGTGCTCCTCCAGAGCAGGAATGTTCTATGCCTCAAAGGTCTCAGGCATGAGAGAAGGTTGGAACCCATAATTAATCAGAAAGGGAGAGTTCCAAGAGGAGGAATTAACTGCATTGTTTCTGGCCGGCTCCACCCACGGTAACAAGTTCTCCCAGTTGTCGTGATAGTCAGAAATTAAACAATGGAGAAACTGTTCTAGCGCCTGATTAGACCTTTCAGCAGCACCGTTGACTGTGGGTGGTAAGCTGAGGAGAACGAAAGCTGGATCCCCATCTGACCGCAAAAAGCTATCCAGAAATGTGACTCAAACTGGCTCCCGTGATCCGAGACCACCACCTTGGGTATACCATGGAGATGAACTACCTCCATCGCAAAGATCTCAGCCAACTCTTTGGAGGAGGGGAGTCCCTTAAGAAGCACGAAATGGGCCATCTTAGAAAATCTATTCATGATCATAAAAATGACCGTGTAACCCTCAGAGATCAGCAACTAAACCATAAAGTCAATTGACAAGTGAGACCATGGACGCTTCCCGTTCAGGATGGGCTGCAGGAGGCCGACCGGCAAGTGAGGAGTCGTCTTAGTCCACACACAAGTGGAACATGCTGAAACAAATGCATAACAGTCTGCCCTCATGCTGGGCCACCAGAAGGGTCTGGACATTGACCATCTCAGTTGGAATAACAGACACCGGAGGAGACTCCTCCTGGGACTCTGGCCCAAATTGGCGAGAGAGAGCATCCACTCTAATATTTTTGGTACCAGGAAGGTAGGAAACCACAAAATTAAACCTCGAAAGGAAGAGGGCCCATCTGGCCTGATGTGAAAACAACCTCTAAGCCTCCTATAAATATGTGAGGTTTTTGTGATCCGTCAGTATCAGGATCAGAACCGTTGTGCCCTCCAGCAGATAACCCCATTCTTTCAAGGCCAAGATGATGGAAAGTAATTCCTGATCACCCTCATCATATAAACTCTCAGCCTTTGACAGTTTTTTAGAGAAAAAGCCACATGGCAGCAATGGTTTACCAGGGCCCGCATGCTGGGATAGCAATGTGCCTACACCGGACTCCGAGGCATCCACCTCCAGTGTAAATGGCATGGGAGGTTCGGGTGGGACAATATCGGGGCCTTCACAAAGACGGACTTCAAGCCTTCAAAATGCAAATAAAAGTAACTACCCTTCTCCAAAAGACAACAATGTTATCTGAGTGGGCAATATTGGAAAGTGCTTCACTGATACCAGTCTTTAGTAAAATGAATGTCCTTCTTCAAAGAGTTAATCCAAAGGTTTACTCAATTTCTTCCTCAGCTAGCAAAAACACTCACTATAGAGAAGACAACAAAAAAAGAGAAGAGCAGCGCAGAAAGAATTCTCTAAGCGTAGTATTTAGTATGCCATGGTGGCATAACATGGCATACTAAATACTATGCTTAGAGAATTCTTTCTGTGCTGCTCTTCTCTTTTTTTGTGTTTTCAATTCTTCAAAAGCCTGAAGTGCTTCAGGTGCCCAGTCTGAAAGATTAGCCCCTTTCTGAGTCATGTCAGTAAGCGGTTTCACGACTGAGGAAAAGTTTTGTATAAAGTTCCTGTGATAATTAGTGAAGCCCAGGAACGTCTGTATGGATCTTAGCCCCACGGAAAGCTGCCACTGTAAGACAGCAGACAGTTTTTGCTGATCCATGGCTAGACCTTGGGATAAAATCATGTATCCCAAGAAGGTCACCTAGGATTTGTGGAATTCACACTTCTCTAATTTGCAGAACAACTTGTTCTCTCTTAGCAGTTGTATAACCCGGGCTACATCTGCTCTATGTGTCTCCAAGGTAGGTGAATGGATGAGTATAGCGTACAAATATACTACAACACAGCTCTGGATTAGGTCTCTTAAAACGTCATTAATGAACTCCTGAAAGACAGAGGGAGAGTTGCACAATTCCAAAGGCATCATCAAATACTCATAGTGCCCGTTCTGAGTGTTAAACCCTGTCTTCCATTCATCGCCCTCTCTTATTCGTACCAAGTTGTATGTGGCCCTCAAGTTAAGTTTATTGAAAATTGTCAAGCCTTTGATACGATCAAACAGATCCGTGATCAATGGTATAGGATAAGCGTTCTTTACCATTATCTTATTTAGGCCCCTGAAATCAATACATGGTCTGAGCTCCTCATGTTTTTTCTTAACGAAAAAGAAATAAATAATAATAAAGGTATTTTGCATTTTACATCTTTGTGTCTGTCTGGTTCCTGGTCCCTAACACAATGTTTCCTCGGGGCTTGGGCCTCTAACAACAAATTCTATAAAATACTCTATCCCGTCAAGTATCAGTCTGCCCCAGTCGCAACTTATGTCAGGGGTCCTTGTCTCGGTCATGTTACGTACATATTTCTTATTTTATTTATTTATTTATGTATTTTTTTATTAACTGTCCCCAAAATGCCAGTCAACAACCCCCCCCCAAAAAAAAATGTTCTCTGTTCAACTGATTCATTCCCCAGACTCCACACACCAACACAGGCATCCTCCTCAGACCCCTTTCATACCATGTTTTATGGTTTTTTTTTTTAATTGTATTTCTTTTTTATTTCTATATTGACTGTCCCCCCAATCCCAGTTAACAAACCCCCAAAAAATTCCCTGTTCAACTGATTCTTTCCCCACACTCCACCAACACAGACCCTTTTATACTAAGCCTTTGGGAAATAAAATAGCATTTATATTAGTTGTGTGTAAATTCAGTGTTCCCATTGATTTCATTGCAAAGAGCTAGGTGAAAAAAGCAGAAAAACTCCACTTTTTGCCTGACGTTTTCACCAAGCGGGAAGTGTCATTTTGGTTTGAGGCAAAAATGTTCACCCGTTCCTACTTTTAAGCAAATGACTAGCCACATTATCCTGTATGTATATTTCCCTTTAAACAGAAACTTTCTTTACATACAATAAGACAAGTGACCTAAACTAAATGAATATTTAAATCTTGTATAACAATTAAAAAAATAATATCAATAGCAAATTAGCAGAACTTTATGTCCTTGGTGATCTTCAACATGTTGGCTTTCTGTCTAAGCAATTTATATGCTAATTAGATATATACTGTACAAATTAACATCTTCTGCAGGCAAACTACAGCAGACAGCAAAAAATACCCATGCAGATGATTCTCAAGGACATGAGGTGTGTGTCATGGCAGAAAATGCTTCAGCACTGCTCTAGTCACATGGGAGGAATGCAGCTGTTATGCTAGAACAGATTTCACAATGCAGCAGAAGGAGAAAGGTGATGAAATAGTTTCAGAGCAGAAAAAACATGATGTGGTACAATTAAACAGGATATTATTTTGTAGTCATTTTCAGCAGAGGTTAAAATAACATCAGCTGGTATAAATGAACAATTATATTCACTAAGCTGCCTCCTGGTAGTTGAAAGGTAAAGCTATTGCAGAACCAGTGCTACTGAAGAATTTTATTCTTAAGCACCTTTGACGACAGTTATTAGTTTTGTGCTCTGGTTGTGTTCCCTTGTTTAGTATTCCTCTTAATCTGAAAGAATGGTGCCCTCTTGAACTTCATTATATTCCTTAATATGTTTGAAGATCTCAAACACACACACACACGTGACATGAAAGCGACTGGGAGTAATAATTTCTGATGACTTAAAGGTAGGCAGGCAATGTAACAATGCGGTGGGGAATGCAAGCAGGGTACTGGTTTGTATAGCTAGAGGCATTAGTAGCAGAAAAAGGGAAGTGGTCATGCCACTCTACAGATCTCTAGTTAGACCTCACCTAGAGTATTGTGTACAGTACTGGAGACCCCATCTCCAGAAGGATATAGATACTCTAGAGAGAATTAAGAGAAGGGTTACTAAAATGGTCACTGGTTTACAGGAAAAGAAATATCAGGATTGAGTAAAGAATCTAAACATGCATAGCTTGGAGAAGAGAGAGGGGATATGACTGAAACATTCAAATACATGAAGGGATTCAACAAAATTCAAGAGGGAAGTACATTTCAAATGAGTAAAAATGTTAGGACAAGAGGCCATAGTTTAAAATTAGAGGAACACAAGTTTAGATGTAATGTAAGAAAGTTTTACTTCCCAGAGAGGGTAGTAGTGTTATAACCTACCGGCAGAAGTGGTAGAAGTTAATACAGTGATGGAATTGAAGCATGTATGGGATATGCATAAGGATATCCTGAACTTTAGACGATATGAAGGACCAAATATGGTTTGAGGTATTTACAGCAGGAAAATGGGCAGAATAGATGGGCTAAATGGTGCTGTCAAATTCTATGTTTTGTCAGGGCTGGATTTACATCTCAGGAGTCTGTAGGCACAGAATTCTGAAGCGCCCCCCCGATTGGCCAACTCCGCTGGACACCTCCACAATGCTCATCAGCTCCATATTGCCCCCCATCAGCTCCAACTTGCCCTCCATCATCTCTATGTTGCACTCACATTGCCCCCATCATGTCCATATTGTTCCTCACATTGCCCCATCATCTCAATATTGCCCCTCACATTTCCCTATCATGTCCATATTGCCCCTTACATTGCCCCATCATCTCAATATTGCCCCTCACATTGCCCCCATCACCTCAATATTGCCCCTCACATTGCCCCATCATATCCATATTGCCCCTCACATTGCCCCATCATGTCCATATCCCCTCACATTGCCTCCATCATCTAAATATTTCCCCTCACATTGCCTACATCATCTCAATATTGCTCCATCATGTCCATATTGTCCCTCACATTGCCCCCATCTTCTCCATATTGCCCCCGCATTTCCTACCTCGCTGGAGAGGAGAGGTCTGTGCCTCCTTTGGCACACAGCTGTAGCTGCTGGAGCTCCAGCGCAGTCTGTAATGCAGAGCGCTGAGGGATGATGTCATCTCCCAGCGCTCTGCATTATTACTAAAGAGCCGACAGTGAAGAGGGAGGTCAGTAGCTACAGGTCTTCAGCGCAGACCTCTCTTCTCCATGTTGTTGCGGGTGCCAAGCGGGGGTGGGTAGGGGTGACTGGCGAGTCTAAGAAAAAATAAAAAAAGGAAGCCAAAAAACTATCCCAATGACAGGTGCCCCTCTGTGGGATGTGCCTATAGGCAGGTGCCTACTCTGCCTTATTGCAAATCCGGCCCTGACTGGGACCGTCACTCCAGGGGCCTGGCCACCCCGTACGACCCCCCCGCCAGGCACCCACAACAAGCCATTAGCAGCTGAGCTCCCTCTGTCTCCGACACTCTAGTAATGCAGAGCACTGGGAGCAGGGCCGGTGCAAGGATTTTTGTCTACACAGGCAAAGGTGCATTTTGATGCCCCCCTGCCAATCCCTTCATTGCACAATCCACTCACAGATGAATCTGTTCCATTATATTAACATTAGTAAGTTAATTGATGCCCCTCAATCCCCACAATACCCCTCAATCTACTCATTGCCCCATCTCCACAATGACCCTCAATCTACACATTGACCCTCAATCTACACATTGCCCCCATCTCCACACTGCCCCCTCAATCTCCACATTGCCCCTCAATCTCCACATTGCCCCCATCTCTACATTGCCCCCTCAATCTCCACATTGCCCCAATCTCCACAATGCCTCTCAGTCTCCACATTGCCCCTCAATCTACACATTGTCCCATCTCCACATTACCCCTTCCACATTGCCCCATCAATCTACACATTGCCCCCTCAATCTACACATTGCCTCTTCCACAATGCCCCTCAATCTACACATTGCCCCATCTCCACAATTCCCCTCAATCTCCACATTGCCCCTCACTCTACACATTGCCCCTCAATCTCCACATTGCCCCATCTCCACATTGCCCCCTCAAGCTCCACATTACCCCTTCAACATTGCCACTCAGTCTACACATTGCCCCATCAATCTGCACATTGCCCCTTCCACAATGCCCCTTATGCTAGTCACTGGTATTAGGTATCCAGTTACAGAATCTTTTTACATATTTATGACTGTATCCAGTAGAGACTTATTAAATCATAAGACTAACTAATACAATCCCTGATGGAGCTGCATCTTCCAAGTATACAATCTATAATTACTGATACAGGATGTTAATCCTAGTACTTCTTATTTCTTTATTTTGCATTAATTCTTTTTATTTTTTATTTTCTTTGTTTTGCTTTTTTTACTCATATGACTATATACCTGATATTGCCACACAAGGTTGTATTCACTATAAGCATACTATGTTAATCGGTCATTTTTTGGTTTCAGCCGCTGCCTCCACTCTCCATTGAGGCCAGCAGTGCATTCATGTATTTCTTTATGTCTCCTACCGATGCGTGTGCCTTCAGCCGGCAACACAATGCTGTTTTTCTGTCTCTGGTACCCATTGCTTAGAAACGGGTTAGCTCGTGCTTTGCTGATGTCATCCCTCACTCCGGAGCGGCTAAGAACGCCAACGTTCTGGTGGCTTATCTCGGTGCGATTCCTGTCATGTGATTGGGTAAGTCAGCTACTAAAAATCTCAATATATACCTAGTACTGTGTATTTTATCTGCATTTGCCTTGATGATGGTCCAATAAAAGGACTGAAAATGTTTGGCTCTCACTGATGGAATAAAACTCTAATATCATCTACATCTTTGTTAAATGCTGTCTCTGCTTCATGCCCCAGGACATCCCAGGCTGAGTTCACTTGTATATATACATATAAATGTGTATGCTGGGTCTGTTTTAGGCCGGTGCCGAGGATGCAACGCACCAAGCCCTGCTAATTTACCGCCCCGCACCTTGTTTGTAACTGTAACGTAAATTAACTGCTATTCTACTTTACTAACCACTCCCCCTTGACATTGGATTGGTTCTTTGTTATGATATCACTCACTTCTGGGTCATGTGTTGTGTAGTTGGTAGTTTGGTTCATTAATAGACTAACTCTACCAGAACTCAACATGAAGGAATGTGGCATCTGTTACCATGGCTATGGCCCATACAGGAAATACCACCAACTGGCTTCCTGCAGCCATGTGGTATCTATTCCCTGCTTGAAACATTTATATTTAGACAGGGCTGTCATCTGGGCTTTCTGCTGAGGCACCTTCTCTGGTTGTATGCTTTAACCCATTGAGTTCCAGAGAGGTATCCAATGCATTGCAATTCATTGGATACATTTCTGGCACTCAGAGGGTTAAAGTAGTGGTTCTCAAAAGGGTGTTATCTGCTTTCTATCCAAAGCTGATGCTCTATTAACCCTTTGTGAGCCACAGAGATATACAATGCATTTCTGACACCAAAAGGGTTAAAAGCTGCAGCTATACACTATTCACTATGAACACCCCTCTAATAGATGACTTAAAGGGATAGTAACACTTCGTTTTAACTTTATTTTATTTTGTAGGCATTAAAAACATGAAGAATGATATAAGTCTTATCTCTCAAACCTTTATGGTTTATGAGATATTCACAAGCAAAGTTCCCCTCCCCGCCCCTTTTTCCTAGTGTAAGCCATCTCTTCTCAGATGTGGATCAGGTTGTATGACAGGACAGATAACAGAAGGGGACAATTTTCTTTGTATGAAAACAATGAAAGCCCTTCCCCCCTTGACAAGTTTTTCAGCTTTTTCCATTATCTTAATTGAAGATTGTCCCTCTCTGCAATCTACCTGGGCATCTCCCTTCTGATCTGGTTGAACAGGGGGGGGGATACTTTGTTTGTGAATATCTCTTAAACCATAAAGGTTTCAGAGATAAGACTTATATCATTCTTCATGTTTTTTTAATGCCTACAAAATAAAATAAAGTTAAAATGAAGTATTACTATCCCTTTAAGCGCAGCAGCAGCTTGTGTCTGGAAGTCCAGAGCATCACTGCAAAACACTGACACAACTGTCAGTCCATATTGTATACTTATGGAAAGGATTTTGCACAATATGCTCTGTTTTCATTCTGACTGAGACCATGATAAATCCCTGTAAAATTAACTATTAAATGTGAGGAATGCCCTGAAAATTCCAGATTTCATCTTGCATGTTAGGTATACATTGATAGAAAGAGAACCACAGCTTTAAGGAAACACCAACACTTAACAGATCTGGGGTAATTTACATTCAGCTATGTCTGTACACCATGCTAGAATCTGTAAGAATACTCAATTTATTTTAAAGTGGAAAAATCTAGGATTGCAAATGCTCTATGGGAACTTCAATTCCTGCATGGTCCAGAGCAAAGCACCACCCCCCTTTCTCCCTGCTTTCTACCTGCTTCTGTGGTTAGAATATAACTTATGAAGCCATACCTTGATCCCGGACAGCTCTGTGGCTTTCTACCGTACTGTTGCACCTTGGAGCTAGGGCTGTAGTACGGACTAGCTGTACTTCCACAACCCACTTCTATGGAATCTTGAATACCGCCCTGGATATATAAAATATAAAGATATGAAGCAGATGCTCACAGGACCATAGCATGTTCACACTGAGTGCTCCAACTCGGTGGCTCCAAGTTTCTGCAGCGGTACAGAGGACACATCAGAGCCATCTCCTGAGGCCCTCTCTCCTGTGCCATCGTCAGAGGCGTAACTAGAAGCCTCCGGGCCCTGGTGCAAGAAGCGCCATGGGGGCCCCCCCACTACATTGGCCCTCTCCAAAATGCCCCCATCTCCTACCTCCCTGGAGTGGCAGGAGCCCGGAGAGGTGTGTTCATCTCCCGCGCAGTCCTCTTCAATAATGCAGAGCGCTGGGAGATGATGTCATCTCCCAGCGCTCTGCATTATTGCAGTGTTAGACAGAGATCGCGGGCACCAGGCAGAGGGGTTGCAGGGGGCGGCCGGGCCCCCTGGAGCGACGGGCCCGTTCGCGGGTGCGACCCCTGCGACCCCTATAGTTACACCACTGGCCATCGTCCAGCTTCCTGCGCTTCTTATTTTGCAGCTTCTCGGCCCTGATCAGAGCTTCCACGGAGAACGTATGAGCCTTCAGACTCATGGTACAGGGAGATCTCCTCTTTTCTTGTGCAGGAAGCTGGAAGATGGCCCCGGAGAGAGGGGCTCAGGGAATGGCTCAGATGTGCCCTCTGTACCGCTGCAGCAACCCGGAGCCATGAGTTGGAGCACTCAGCGTGCAACATGCTGGGGTCCTGTGAGTGTCTGCTTCATACCTTTATATTTTATATATCCAGGGCCGTATTCAGGATTCCATAGAAGTGGGTTGTGGAAGTACAGCTAAACCGTACTGCAGCCCCAGCTCCAAGGCGCAGCAGTACGGTAGAAAGCCACAGAGTTGTCCGGGGTCAAGGTATGGCTTCATGAGTTATATTCTAATCATAGAAGCAGGTTGAAAGCAGAGAGAAAGGAGGGGGTGCACCAAGATATACCCCAATTTTCTTCATTAAGTTGAAAATCAATGTTGCCCTATTTGGAGACATGTAAAAGTGCAACATCAGAAGATCACTCTTTTGATTAGAGCGATATTGTGATCTCACCCTTTTTATTTGTGCAACATTTCCAATGTGCCGTTTGGATGGAATCCAAGTAGGGTGCAACATTAAAGCATACCAATAAATAAAGCACACTTTGTTCTTGTTTTGTTTTTTTTTTTGTTTGTTTTTTTGCATATATAGAACTAGGCGATATATAAGATAAAGTTATTTATTCGAAAAAAACTGTTGACCTGGGGGATGGGGACAGAACTTGGAAGTGAGTCACTTCCAAGTTCTGTTCCCTTCCCCCCCCAAGTCAACAGTGTTTTCACCTTGCTTTGCCTCCTTGTTCTTCACCTCTTCCTGAAGTTGTCTTGGAAATTTCATGGAGAAGAGAAGGAGCCAGGAGGAGAAGGAGATCCTAGCCTATGCGATGTCGCTTCCACCAGCATTAAGCTGGAGCTGTTTAGGACAGCCTGTGCCTGACTGTGCTATATTACATTTTTTGGATTTGGAACATAATTCCCTACCCAAATATATAGCATGCAATTAAGCATTATTATTACCCAAACCAGAAACTGAGTGCCACGCTACTGGTGCTGACTTCTGACAGAGAGCAGAGGTGAGGTCTCCAATGTGTTGGGTACATCTCAGACTCAGACTCTGGTAGATTCAAAGGTAAATTATGTGAGGAAGGAGTGAGAGGAACTCTTGGATCCTAACTTACTCCAAAAGTTCCACAGGATGGATTCCTAAAAGCACTGCTGCATAGATTTTCTTGAAATTGCCTGCTGCTATTCAGCAAAAAGGGGGGCAATATGTGTGATGATTCTATGGCTACTGTGGTAAGCTCTGTGGTAGTTGTATCGGTAATGTAGCTCTATTCTAACTGTCAGCTCCATGTGGCTCCATTATTTCAATTGTGTAAGTTTTGTTGTATCACTTGTGGCTCCCTAATTTGCATTACAAGCTCTGTGGTATCAATGTACTGGATATCATACATACCTCATCAGAAATCAAAGGGTGAACTGTATTTGGTAGAGTATCATCTTTCCCTATCCGTTAACCCTTTGAGTGCCAGAAAGGTATCCAATGAGTTGCAATGCATTAGATACCTATCTGGCACACAAATGGTTAAATTAATTTATTTTGACACCCCCCCCCTGCAGGTGAGGCCTATTCACACACTTAGCTTCACACAGTGTTTCAAATGGTTAAAAGCCTAATTTAAAGGGGTTCAGGGGTAGAATTCCCCTATAATGCACTTGGTTTGTTAAATAATAGCGCCACTGTGCCTTTTTACACAAGGCTTATTCATCAAGGTAAAGAGGAGCAATTCTGGAGCTATCCAAATGCACCATGAGAGTGGGGAAGATACATTACATTGAGTTAAATATTTTAACCTTTTGAATGCTTGTGAGGTCCCCAGTGCATTGCTTTGCAAGGTTTTGGAGACTTCTAGCATTCAAGCAGTTAAAACCCTATAGGGAATTACAGAATTTTTACCCCCCACCCCTCTCTTGGTGCAGTTGGTACATTCCACAACTGGACTTCTTAAGTACTTTTTTTTGGTGGGGGGTGGCTTGTCTTTTATTTATTTATTTTTTTGCATTTAAAAAAAGTGGCCCCGCAATTTATCTTACACCTGACCCCACAAACCCTACAACCAGCCGTGAATGTGCACAGGTGTAATGTTCCCCTCTAATAGGTGTAGCACCCACTGCCACCAGCACCAGTAACAACAACAAGATCTTGCCTAAACCCTTTGAGTGCCAGAGGCCAGTGATTTGAATTCCCCTCTGGCTCTCAAATGGTTAAAGGAATGCTATCTTCTAAAAATGGACGGGTTATACACACTTACATTCCCATGTATTTCATGCTGTTATCTGTAAAAACTCTCTATTTATTTTCTGAGGCCTAAAATCTACTGTTATACATGTTCTGTGGGGGCTCCAGTTCCTGCATTTTCCAAGTCCCCAGGTTTCCCATTAACATAGCAATCTTCATAGAAGTGATAGTGTTCTGTGTATGTAAATGGGCTGAGAAAATGGGCCAGTCTTTTCTGACTAGAACAACAGGGGTACTAATCTCAATACAGGAACAGTATTATCTCTGCGCAATCACTTATTCAAACTGTCTATATATAGGATAGTCTAAACATGAATTACAAATGCAAGTTTAGGATGAAATATATTGGTTCTAATATAAAAAATCCTAAATATTATAGACGTGCCTGAATATTTCATATTATATAACCCAATTTTACTTATAGGAGTTAGTGTCCCTTTAAACTTGTTTTAACTTTGTTTATCCACATTTCCCCTTTGTGTTTCAATATCTTTAAAAAAAGAAAAAATGTATTTCTATTAGAAATTAGTTTCTACATTATTGTCTTAGTAATTAACACTTAAATGCATGAAAAGCTTACACTTTTAACCCTTTGAGTGCTACTGAATGGGTTAAATATTAATGATTGTCAACTGACAGAAGCATAGACATCACTTTGAGAATTAATGACGAGTCCAATATTTTACATTTCATGATCTTTATTTCTTTGATGTTACAGTAGGTTTCTCGTTAGGGGCTGATGTTGTGGATGATCTGGACTATCTGTTCCATATGGGGGTTGATCCCATTCTGCTACATGAGACTTTTAGTCTCTACAATCTGTGGAGTTTGCAGTAGAATCAAAACCAAGATCATCCACCAAAATCTACCAAAGTCTTTGCAGAGGCTGCTGTTGTACTTGCAGCTTTTTGAGGCTTTGTGGGGGCTGCTATTGGTCTTGCAGCGTTTTGCAGCTTTGCAGCAGCTGCTGTTGTGCTTGCAAATTTTTGCGTTCTTGCATGGGCTGCTGTTTGACTTGCGGATTTTTAAGGCTTTGTACCAGTTGGAGTAGGATCGTGCCTTCTTGTGGCGTCCCTCTTTCCTTCCAAGTCTGCTAATCACAGCAGCAAGAATCACTGCAATGCACAGAGCAGGGTACAAAATTATTTCTGTGCCATATTTAGGCTCTGGATGAACCATCTGGGGGTTGATCCTATCCTGCTTCATGAGACCTCTAGTCTCTCCAATCTCTGTTTTTTCCATTAGAATCAAAAACACGAGCATCCACCAAAATCTTCCAATGTCTTTGCAGAGGCTGCTATTAGACTTGCAGCTCTGTGATGCTTTGTAGGGGCTGCTGTTGGATTTACAGTGTTTCGCAGCTTTGCGGCGGCTGCTGTTAGACTTGCAGCTGATTGTGTCTTTGTTTGGGCTGTTGTTGGACTTTTGGATTTTTAAGGCTTTGTACCAGTTGGCATAGGATCGTGCCTTCTCCTTGCGTCCCTCTTTCCTTCCAAGTTTGCCAATCATAGTAGCAAGAATCAAGGAAATGCACAGAATAGGGTAAAAAAAGGGGATTTCTGTGTCATATTTAGGATTCGGATGAACTATCAAATCCATCTGGGAGTTGATCCCATTCTGCTTAATCAAACTGTTAGTTTCTCCAATCGCTGGGTTTTGCACCAGAATCAAGATAAAGAGCATAAACCAAGATCTTCCAGTTTCTCCCGAGTGCCCTGATGAAGCCATGGCTTTCCACCAGTATGTAATTCTCAGAAGTGTTTGAAATGATCTGAGAGCTGCCCATAAACTGATTCACAGTGGCCCTACAGTTAAGCTAAAGTTCCACCTGAGCACATAGGTTCTGATGTCACAGAGTTCTGTAAACTAGAAGAGGAGCAGGTAATATCTGGCTCCCCAGCTATTGGAGACTACAACTGTCATCATTCCCAAACAGCCAATCTCTGGCTGAGAAAGATAGGGCTTATATCCAAAACAGCTGGAGAGGCACAGATTGCCATCTCCTGCACTGTATGGTAAACTGAGCCTTACTGATGGAGCTTCACTTCTCTTTTGTGGAGACCAAGGTTGCTGCAGGTTTATTAACTGTCACTGTATTATGATCTGTAATGTCACTTAAAGCACACGGAAACATGTCTTTAGTACATAAAAAAGCTCTAATAATAGTTTTCTTTTAAAAATCATGGATTTTTGACAAAATATAATTAATAGGATTTATGTGTCAGTATAATTTAAAGTGGAACTTACACTTTATTATAATGTAGGTGATTCTGACAGAGCTTTCAGTGTCATCTATATTTATGTTAGTCATCTTATGTAAAACAGTAGTTTAGGAGATATTTGCTTTGATATTTAGGTTTCATTGTATTCTAATTAAGTAGAAAAGATGAATCCTCTGCACTTTTTTATTGGGAACCACGAACACCAAAGAGACACAGTCTCACACATTTCGCACATATAGATAGTGCTTACTCATAATTAAGTAGTACTGGCCAGCACAGCCTGGTGTTTCAGATACTAACATTCCACTCTCACTCCCAATTACCACTTCTTACCGCCAGACACTAACATACCACCCTCCCTCCAATCTGCCACTTGATACCAGCAAGCACTGGCTAATTTGTATAAACTAATAAATAATGCTAAGAATCTCAGACTATAGATATAAATAAAGAATGGTCAATATAACAGATGATTTTGAAGCAGTGGCATAATAAAAGGGGTAGTAACTGCAACTGGGCCCAGGGCTGGATTTACATCTCAGGAGCCTGTAGGCACAGAATTCTGAAGCGGCCCCCCCATGATTTGCCAACTCCACTGGACACCTCCACAAAGCTCGTCAGCTCCATATTGCCCCCCATCAGCTCCAACTTGCCCTCCATCATCTCTATATTGCACTCACATTGCTCCCATCATGTCCATATATCCTCACATTGCCCCCATCATGTCCATATTGCTCCTCACATTGCCCCGTCATCTCAATATTGCCCCTCACATTTCCCTATCATGGCCCTATCCCCTCACATTGCCCCATCATCTCTATATTGCCCTCACATTGCCCCATCATGTCCATATCCCCTCACATTGCCTCCATCATCTAAATATTGCCCCTCACATTGCCTACATCATCTCAATATTGCCCCTATCATCTTAATATTGTCCCTCACATTGACCCCATCATCTCAATATTGCTCCATCATGTCCATATTGTCCCTCACATTGCCCCCATCTTCTCCATATTGCCCCTGCATTTCCTACCTCGCTGGAGAGGAGAGGTCTGTGCCTCCTTTGGCACACAGCTGTAGCTGCTGGAGCTCCAGCGCAGTGTGTAATGCAGAGCGCTGAGGGATGATGTCATCTCCCAGTGCTCTGCATTATTACTAAAGAGCCGACGGTGGCGAGGGAGGTCAGTAGCTACAGGTCTTCAGCGCAGAACTCTCTTCTCCATGTTGTTGCGGGTGCCAAGCGGGGGTGGGTAGGGGTGACTGGCGAGTCTAATAAAAAATAAAAAAAGGAAGCCAAAAAACTATCCCAATGACAGGCGCCCCTCTGTGGGTTGCACCAATAGGCAGGTGCCTACTCTGCCTTATTGCAAATCCGGCCCTGTGTTTTGTATGTGTGGAGCTATTACTTTCACTTTCTATGGAGATTAGGCTAAGGCTCGGATTCTCTCACAGAGACCATCAGATAGTCACCTGGACAACAGGGGGTGCTATTAATAACCATTTTCTTTAACACTTTGAGAGTCATGCAATGCATTGTATACCCCTCTGGCACTCAAAGGGTTAAAGAAATAAGCGTATCCCAACAGTTTGAGTACTCTAGGCCTTTTCTGCAGGAAAATAATTAAAGTATATGATTTTCAGAATAAAACTATACTGTTCTTTTAATTGCCTTAAGAATGTGTTGCTTTTTAAAAAGATTATTAAAGAGCTACAAGCATGTTTTTATATTATGTATACAGGGCTCAAAATTTCAAGTCCTGAGCTACTAGCCTGGCTTGAAAAGTTACTCGCCAACAGTTTCCACACTTAGCCCCACCCATATCCCTGCCTTTAACCCCACCCATCTCAAGCAGTGGCAACTATATTACTGTGATCCCTAGCAAAATGTATAGCATGGAAGTCCAACATGCATCTCTCCAGATGCTGTTAGATTACAACCCCCATGAACCTGAGAATTATGGCAGTTCTAATCCAGCAACATATAGTCACAGCTTGAACACCCTTTATGCACAGCAATAACTCTTTGAAAACTAAAACGGTGTGCTAGCCCTCTGTAACTCAGAGGGTTTAAATGTATCAACCCTGTAAATGCTAGAGGGCTATTTAACACATAATGCCTTGGACAATCCTCTGATACACACATTTTTAATCAAATATAAATCTTTAAGAGCTGGCAGGTTTGGCACAAATTTGGAATTTAACCCTTTGCGTGCCAGAGAGGAATCCAATGTGCATTGTGTTGCAATGATTTGGCTACATCTGTCCCTCTCAAAAGGTTATAGAGTTACTTCTATACATGCGGGTTTTCAAGCTGTTTCTCTTCAGATTCTGTTGCATTACAGCTATCATCATCATCAGAATGATGGGGGTTGTAGTTCTACAACAACTGGAAAAATCACTGGATGAATAAGTAGCTCTTATTTCAAACCAAAGGGGTGCCCCAACCTCTGGTACTCAAATTGTTAAGCTGGGATAACTTTAAGTGACAGAAGGGTGTCCAATGTTTTATTTCTGCGTCTGTAACTCACAATGTATTGGACAAACATCTGGCACTCAATGGTTAACCCCTTGAGTGCCACTGAGGTGCACAATTTGTTGCTCCACTAGCACTCTAAGGGTTAGAAAACAAACTGGATGGGCAATAGGGAAATGTTCAGCTGGCCTCTTTCACCTCTGGGGACCAGTGCTTTGTATTAATGTGCAGAGGTGGAACACTGGGCTTCGGAGAAGCTGCAGCCCCTGTAGTGATACCACTGTATAGATGCATACATATCTCCACTTACCTCTTTGACTTGACAAGCAGAAATGAGTGGGGAGGGGATAAAATGTGATTTTCAGCATCAGGTAGTAATCATGCTATTTGAAAAACTGTATTAAGTCCCCTCCTCACTGTCAGCTCTCCACTCAGTGGTTCTATGCTTGCACAGGTGGGAAATCTGGGAAAGTGTATGATTAGTACAGTATCTGAGTTTCTATCTTCAGATGCTAAAGTAGCTTAGTTTGCAGTTATATACCCTTTCCCAGACTTCCCACCTTTGCATGTATCGAAGCACAGTGAGGAAAGCTAGACAGATGGTGAGGAGGGGACTTTAATACAATGATGCCAGCCCTGTGTAGAATACAGCCCTGCTGTCTTGACTGGGTCCTACACACGTGACACGCTTGTGTTAGGAGACGCAGCATCTAAGCGTCTCTTCCTCATGCCCTCAAAGTGACTTACCATCACTCTCACTCACCTAGTCCTGTGTGTGCAGTGAGTTTCTAATAAAAGAACCATACACATTGGTGCATCAAATTCCGTATGCTCAGCTTTGGGGGATGTGATAGCAGCCCTTTGTAGCTCAGCCCTGGCTCACTATTCCTGTCAAATGACAGGTTGAGCTGAGCCATATGTTTCACTCGAGCCTTCACTGGATTGCACAGTACTAGTATTCTACCAGCCCAAACATATGCCCCCCAGCCAGCCCACCCCTTGATATCCGACGCCATGCGTTGGATACATCTCTGGCACTCAAAAGGTTACAGAACACAATATACAAAGTATTTTTGTTACACACATGCAGATGGAAAATCCAAGCCCTTTGCAGCCACGTTCTACACTCCGATGTGCACTATTCAGGTAATCTCACACCATTCTTTTCTCCACCAGCAGCTACAGAAAACCATAAAAAAAAATGTGCCGTCCACCAGTCCTTCAAAGACAGCGCCACCTATGTCACGTGCCAAATCACATAGCATGCGTAGTAGGGTGGTTTGAACTCTGGAATTAGTGGTGTTCACTTCAATAGACACTTATGGTCACAGAGTTCAAAATACTACAGAGTACAACTTCCCATCAAAATCAAAAAACTTCCTTTCAAAATCTGCAGCGCGGCAGCCATTTTCAATTTCCACTCGCCCTCACTCAATTTCTCCTCGCCAAATGCGAGGAGGCGAGTGGAAATTTTGAGCCTTGATATATACCTTCATTGATTTTCTAAGCAGCATATTTTTAAGTTTACGCTTTACTACAGAGGGAGATATGATAGCAAATACATTAGACACCTTCACGAAAGGGATCAACAATTTTTTTGTTAATCAGGATATACATTGAGTCAACCCTGCTGAAAACTTTCCTTCTCTTCCCATTGCTGGGACACAGATGTGTGTGTGTGTGTGAATGTGTATGTGTATGTGTGTGGCAGTTGGCTGGACCATGTCAGCATTAAACTGTTATAGTTGATCAATTATATATATTTTTTCGTAAATTTTTTGGCTTGTGTTACTGAATGTGGAAGATCAGATACTGATTGGAGACTATATGCACAAAGACACATAGAAAACAATTTTGGAGTAAACCAGTTACATCATGGGGAACAAATATAAATTCCCCAAATTTCTCTCTCTCACTCACTCCTTTTCCCAAAATCAGACTTTTCTCCAGTGAATGGGCTGACCTGGGGATGTTTGAGCAAACATTTTCTTATTGAAGTCTATGGGGAAAACTGGAGATAAAAGCAGTGATAAAATTAGCACCTGCAATAGAATCCAGCCCCTGACTGGTTAACTAATGGAGTTTAATTGATATAGCAACCCAACATTGAGCATGCTGAGATGAGCACATTCATCTAAGTGTGAGCAGTTGTAAGACTTAAACTGTGAGTGTTGGATAGGTTTCCATGGCAACACATTAATCGAGGTGAATGGCCTCTTCACTGGAGAAGGGGCTTATGTCTAGATACATGGTAGGAAGGGAGGATATTAATATAATAATAATCCTTTATTTATATAGCGCACACAGATTCCGCAGCGCTTTACACTCATATTGGCCCCTGTCCCCATTGGGGCTCACAATCTAAATTCACCTGTCAGTACTTTTTTTTTTTTGGAATGTGGAAGGAAACCCACGCAAACACAGTGAGAACATACAAACTCATTGCAGATGTTGTCCTTGGTGGGATTTGAACCCAGGACCCCAGCGCTGCAAGGCAACAGTGCTAACCACTGAGCCACATTAAGGGCTTGATTCAATAAATTGACCAAAAAAAGACAGTAGGGCAAAATGGATGCCGACCAACAAAACAAAAATGTCTAAGTCGGTATTCAGTTCTCCGCCCACCTAAATGCACAAAGTACGTGAGGCCACAGAAAAAGCCTTGTGGCCAAATGTCCATTTTGTATGTTAAGTTTCCAAAATGGTGGTAAATAGAGCCAATATTGGGAACGTCACAGTAATAAAACCTATCGGTGCCTGACATACTGTAAAGCACTGATCGTTAAAGGGACACTGATGTACAATAATAACTTTGTTGTTTTGTAGATTTAAAAAAATAATAATTATGTGGCGCAAATCCCATCTCTCAAACCTTTATGGTGTGAGAGATATTCGCATCTAAAGTTCCCCCTCTCCTGATGTCAGCTGTAAAGATTTGAGTCGGTCGACTCGAGGAGGCTCTTCAGCAGAGCAGAAATAGTGATATTTAAGAAGAAGTACTTCAATGGAACGGTCTGCAAAGTGTGCTTGCAAACCAGGCACACTTTGTTGACCTTTCCAATGAAGTAATTCTTTTCAAATATCACTATTTCGGCTCTGCTGCAGAGCCGCCAGCTGGTCCCAGGTCCGGGAACTCCTGCTGTCAGTAAATCGCTGATGTCAGGAGAAGGAGAGGGAGGGGGGAACTTTAGATGTGGATATCTCTCAAGCCATTTGAGAGATGGGATTTTTCGCCAGATTATTTATTTTTTTTAAATCTACAAAGCAACATAAAGTTATTATTGGATATTAGTGTCCCTTTAACTTAAATCTGTTAAAGTGTTAGAAATTGCTAAAAAAAGTTTTTTGCATTTAGAAGAGCTTAAAGGGATAGTAATACTTCATTTTAACTTTATTTTATTTTGTAGGCATTAAAAAAAACATGAAGAACGATATAAGTCTTATCTCTCAAACCTTTATGGTTTGAGAGATATTCACAAGCAAAGTTTCCCCCTCCCGCCCCTTTTACCTACTGTAAACAATCTCTTCTCAGATGTGGAATGCAGTCCATAGACCAGACAGATAACAGCAGGGGACAATCTTCTTCCTATGAGAACAATGAAAGCCCTGTCCCCCTTGACAAGTTTTTCAGGTTTTTCCCTTATCTTAATTGAAGATTGTCCCTCTCTGCAATCTACCTGGGCACCTCCCTTCTGCTCAGGTTGAACAGTGTGACATCAGTAAAAGGGGAGGGAGGGGGACACTTTGTCATTGAATTACTCTGGAACTACAACTCTGACAGAACTGAAATAACACTCCCCAAAGTCCAAATACTATGATGATTAATTAGAGCTGTTTTTATTATGAAACATTACTATCCCTTTAAAAAGCTAATCTAAATGCAAAAAAACGTATCTCTCAAACCGCTATGGTTTAAGAGATACAGGCATTTAAAGTTTGCTGTTTCCTACTGACAGCTGTAAAGCTGTCAGCAGGAGATTCATGTCGGTCGACACGGAGGTGCTTGAGAAGTGCCGCAATCTCGTTACTTACACGGAATCCCTTCATTGGAATGGTCTAAAACGTGTGCCTGAACACCAGGCTAAGGGACTATACCCAGAAAAAAACTAGGTCTTAAATCTAAGAGCTAAAGTGAGTCCCTTATCGGATCTAGGGATGGATTCTATTACAGGTGCTCAATTTATCACTGCTTTTATCTCCAGGTTTCCCCATACACTTCAATAGGAAAATGTTTGATAAAACTGGTGTTAACATTTAGCACCTGCAATAGAATTTAGCCCCTTAACAGCTAATGCAGTATATTGAATTGCAATTCACTTGTCTATGGGCCAAAACACCTCTGACTTTGTCGTTTGGCAAGGAATTTTTTTGCCGGCATTATTTATTAGCACTGTGAATAGAATGGAAAACAGTGCTTGAAAAAATGCTGTCAGAGGTTTTTTTGGCTTAACGGGAACAACTGTACTTAAAAATACAAATGTAAAATCTTAATATCTGTTTAAAAATCAGAAAACAAAAATTGTTCTCACTCCTTCTTAAAGGGATAGTAATTTTTTTTATGTTGTAGTCCTTAAAAATCGGAATTGAACGAGACCAGCGGCATCTCTCAAACCTTTATGGTTTGAGAGATATCAGCATTCAAAGCTCTCTCTCCTTCTCTCTCCTCTGACGTCAGCATTATAGCTGACAGCAGGGGAATTCGGTCAGTGAGTAAGCAGCGGCTCTGCAGCAGTGCTGAGATTGCGTTATAGAAACAGAAATCCTTCACTGAAATGGTCTTCTACGTGTGATTGGTTTGCAAGCACACGTAGAAGACCATTTCAGTGAAGGATTTCTGTTTCTATAACTCGATCTCGCCACTGCTGCAGAGCTGCCGCCGGTCCTGGGACCAGATTCCCCTGCTGTCAGTTATAACTCTGACATCAGGGGAGAGATGAAGAGGGAACTTTGAATGTGGATATCTCTCAAACCATAAAGGTTTGAGAGATGTCGCTGGTCTAGTTTAATTCAGATTTTTAAGGACGACAACATGGGGGATAGTAAAAATGAAGTATTACTATCTCTTTAACCCTTTGAGAGCCAGAGAGGAATGCAACACATACCTTTCTGGAATTCAAAGGGTTAAAAGTCATATTTACTGGCACAGACTGATTATAATACTCAGCTAGAATCTTTATGAAAAAAGGACATACACTACTGAGATTGCTGATCATAGACACTATTATTATTATCATTGTTAATTATGTATAAAGTGCCAACAGCTCTGTACAGTTTTACAGTAATAAATAAAAGGAAGATGGCATAACTTTAATTTTATCACCAGCATTAAATATAGGAAAGTAAATAAATAATCTACAGTGACATAAAGCTAAAGGAACAGCAACTCGGAATTACTCTGGAGCCTCATGAAACATTCATTCCATTTAACCATTTGGGTTTGAAAGATGTATCTAGCATTCAAAGGGGTAAAATGACCAAGTAAATGAATAGTAACATTTTAGTTACACTTTGCATATTCTGCAAGTATGGAAACTCATATTACCTCTAATTATTATTATTTTTTTAACATAACCTATTTTTTCACTTTTATTTCCTTTACAGGAAATTCACTGAATTTCTGTTTCCAGAGAGTTGGACAGCAGACCACCAAAGCATGTTGTTCTGCATTATGTTACATTCTTCCTGCAGCACTGAATGCTATGTGTGCTATTTTGTTTACAATGTATCCCTAGACCTACTTTCATGTTCCCTGACAGAAAGATCTCTGCAAACATATCCAGGGAGCTCATTTTCCGGTTCATAAAGGTGTAAACAAAAGAAATTGATGAATATGAAAAAAAAAATGATATTAAGAAGTGTAGGCAATGTTACGTTACATATTATACAATTGCAGAACATTTAAAGACAAATTAAAGGATTGAATTCCTTTAAATCAAAGGGAATTTTTATTTCTCCGCTATGCTGTGGTATTTTGTGCAGTGGAGACTATCAGCTTACTTTTAATACATTTTCCTGTGCATCACATAGTAACATAGTAACATGTGTCCATCAAGCCCAGCCCATGTCAGATAGCTCCCTGGATCAACAACCTATCTGCATTGAAGCTATCTGTCATAATTCTCAGTATTGTTCTGTGCTAGATAGGTATCCTTTGATTTTTTGAAAGCAATTACAGTATCTACAAACACAGCATCCAGAGGCAAAGAATTCCATAGTTTTAATGCCCTTACTGTAAAAAAAAAAAATAGTGCAGAATGACAAGGAAGGGGTAAAAAAGCAGCTCTAACAACTCTATTGCTAACTACTAGAGAGACATACATCCTTCTTAATCAATAACAACCATGTGCACATACATATTCACATTCATGTTCCATTGTGTGGAAGAGATAATCAGAAAGGGCATTCCCTCATGTATTCCCCTGTGAAGTAGAAGGTCTTATTTGGGTGAAATCTCTTCCTGTGGTACAAATGACTTCTACTCACCAGTGTAAACCCCTAACAGTGCAATTTCCTTCATGCAATTGGGACTCCAAAAGGTAAAAATGCACCTTATACAGAATGTGGAACGCTCTGTCTCCTGGGTGTGATACATTAGTGAATGATTGAAGGAACAGACCTCTGTAAATTTCCTCCTTCCAATGTTTCCTTTTCCAGCGATAATTGAACATTGTACCTTTATCCCTGATTTACGAGCCCAAGCCTTCCATCTATTCTAGAGAGGGGACCTGCTGAAATCCCAGGGTAATAAGGAAAAGTTATATAAACTAATAGAAAACATGGACGGTTCATCTTTATTTATGAACTTGCAGACAACTTAAAGTAAAGAATAAATGTGACTATATTTTAAAACAGGGCTTTTAACCCTTTGAATGCTATAGAGGTCTCTAATGCATTTGGAGGCAAGCATAATTTAAATCAACGGGAATTTTTGTTACTTACGGTGGTTTGTTTACCCTTGAATTGTTACACTTTTGCCTTTATATAGATGCCCCATTAAGTTACATTTGTAGCAAAACAGACACTGTTCTTAACAAAAACTCATGGAAGTAATTATCAATACTCCATATTAACACATAGCAATGTGTATGGATGAGCACATTGGATGCAATTTGTTTGCTGATCATTCTGATGTATGTGGAATTTTTTTTTGACCAGTCTGAATCAATTTGGAATACATTTCAGAGGGAAAGGGAGAAGACTGGATGGGGTGAGGAGGGAAGGGAGAACTGGAAAAGGTGTGTGTGTGGGGTGGTAGCAGGGATGGGTGCAACAAGGGGCCAGAGGGCAGAATTGAGTGGAGAGCAAGGAAAGGGAAAAGGTAGCTGACTGGAATTCATGGAGACGGCCAGAGGAGATGTAAGCAGAGGCGGGTTCTAGAGGAGATGGATAAAAGAAGAGGAGGGTTCTAGAGGAGATGTAAGCAGAGGAGGGTTCTAGAGGAGATGGATAAAAGAAGAGGAGGCCTGAAGAGGTGGAAGAGAAGGGAACAGGCCAATGAAAGAGAAAAGGTGTGGGCCTGGGGTGAAGAGGAAGACACTGCTAGTTGTATTGGGGAACTTATGGAGCATTTACTGTCTTGCTAAGACATCTGACCTGGACTGAAACATGCTGCAAAGGGATTTTTTTAACCCTTTGAATGCCAGAGGGGTTCGCAATGTATTGTGAAAAAATGTTTTGTGTACTTCTCTGAATTTCAAAGGGTTAATGAAAACTAGAGCTGAACACCTGTTTTGCAAGCTGTGTTGTGAGTCTTGTGAAACAACCTGTTTCCGATGAAAAACAAATTGACATAAATGTTTCTATTCTCTTTACTGGTAAGCACATAACATTAATGTGTTATTAGCATGCCTATATCTGTGCACTCCAATGGACTGTCCACATAGTGTATGAATTAAATATCACATTCTGAAAATTATACAAAAGTCGGGAGACCATCCCTTGGACAGGAAGTCAAAAGTGGGGACTGTCCCTGATAACCTGGGATAGTAGTTATGTATGTAACATAGTAGATAGTAAGCACAGGAGTATAGCACAAATATGTCAACAGCTCAGAGCATTTCCTGCAAATGAATCATGTGCCTGCATTCTCCGGCACTCCTTGGCGTGTACTAGAACATATGATCAATTTAGTGAATACCGAGGCACACATTCCACCACCTTTAAAGGGATAGTAATACTTCACTTTTTTTGTAT
This sequence comes from Rhinophrynus dorsalis, assembly GCA_037306005.1. Classification (NCBI taxonomy): domain Eukaryota; kingdom Metazoa; phylum Chordata; class Amphibia; order Anura; family Rhinophrynidae; genus Rhinophrynus; species Rhinophrynus dorsalis. Next base: position 65,534,858 of record CM074718.1, read on the forward strand.
TTTGTAGGCATAAAAAAATGTGAAGAACAATATAAGTCTTATCTCTCAAACCTTTATAGTTTGAGAGATATTCACAAGCAAAGGTTCCCCACCCGCCCCTTTTACCTAGTGTAAGCCATCTCTTCTCAGATGTGGAATCTGGTTGTAAGACCAGACAGAAAACAGCAGGGGACAATCTTCTTCCTATGAGAACAATGAAGGCCCTGCCTCCCTTGACAAGTTTTTCAGGTTTTTTCCCTTATCTTAATTGAAGATTGTCCCTCTCTGCAGTCTACCTGGGCACCTCCCTTCTGCTCTGGCTGAACAGTGTTACATCAGTAAAAGGGGCGGGAGGGGGATACTTTGTCATTGAATTACTCTTGAACTACAACTCTGACAGAATTGAAATAACACTCTCCAAAGTCCAAATACTATGATGATTAATTAGAGCTGCTTTTATTATGAAAAATTACTATCCCTTTAATACCTGAGTGTGAGAAAACCTCCAAACACCTCACCTACAGCATTGACAGTGAAATCTAGACATTTTATGGCAGTTTCCTCTGTGCCTTATCAGTAGATAGTGTTAAAAAAGGACCAGAACAACACTGACTAAAATTCTCCTACGCTCCCACACAGCCTTCTCCTTGGAACATTTAGAAAATGCAAGAATTCTTAGTGCATGTGGCTTAGTACAGTGTTTATCAATCTCGTTTGCTCAAGGCAACTGTAACACTCAGTATGGATTTACAGTTACCCTTTACATCTTATAAATCAATAGTCAAGGAGTCTGGAAGGGTAGAAATCCAGAGTATATCATTATTTTTAGGTATTTCTATCAGTATAATAAAAATTAGCATACTGTGCATATGAATTTCTGTAAATACATAAATAAAACTCAACAGTCACATTTTATCAAAGTCTTAACCCTTTCAGTGCCAGAGGGGTACGCAACGCATTGCTTTGCAATGCGTTGCGTACCCCTCTGGCAATCAAAGGGTTAATGGAAAATAAGGTGCATCATAAGCGGATGTACGTGACACACCAATGTGCCCTGGCATCAGGGGCGGATTGTAGGGGAATACCAGCCCGGGCAATTTTTTTTTTTTTTTTTTACTATCACCCAAATCTGATGCTGTCAACAGACCCGCAGATGACGTGGGCAGCGAGAGCACTGCAAAGAGAAGCAGCCGCTCTCAACCTCAGAGCCCTTTGGAGGCCGCAATAAAGCCCGCAGCAGTAGTAGGAGTCAGAGGGAAGGCAAGAGTAGAGCGAAAGGTAGCAGCCGGAGAAGCATAGCTGGTCCAAGGCAAGAGTAGAGCGAAAGGTAGCAGCCGGAGAAGCATAGCTGGTCCATGGAGCGGAAAACCCTTCAGGGGCTGGAGAGGGAAAGGAGGTCAGACAAGCCAGAGGTCAGTACTCCCCAACCAGCCCACGATCAAGAGGCCCACCTGGGAATGCCCGATCCCCCGATAGGACAATCTGCCCATGCCTGGCATTCTGGTTCAGAACCACTGACTTAGTACATAAGTGAAAGCCACACAGAACACAATAAAAGAAATGCCAGCATATATTATATCAGAGCATTGCATTAGTAAATTCCTCCTATTATAGGAGATAAATACAAGTTGTATTTATTTAAATGGGGTTGAAGGAATGCATTAGAGACCTCTCTCGCATTCAAGCAGATAAAATCCCCTTTTAAATCAATGGGAGTTATTGGAATTTTTCTTTGTCACAAAAAAGAGACAAAGATTTAATTTATCTTGATGGCACCCCTAACCAACAATGGAGTAGGACCTAGTGACTGATTGGTATAAAACACATTTTGGTCCCCCAGTTCATTGCAAACTACTAAAAATCCTTAACATTTCCTATTGTCAGCTTTTAACCCTTTGAGAGCCAGAGGGGAACGCAACTCGTTGCTTTGCAATGCGTTACGTACCCTTCTGGCACTCAGAGGGTTAAAATGGCCCCCAAAGTTGTCTGGGCCCTGGTACTTTGCACCTGCTCTATCAATGGTAATTTAAGGAGGAATGCAAGAAAGTGGAGCATTCACTATTTTTTGAAAGCCATAAACGTATGTGCTATTTGCAATTGCTCACATTTTGATGCAAGAAACATTCTCATGCCTTGATGCTGAATAGCATTTGCTCCTAAACTAACGGCAAAGTTAGTAAATTAGCGGTTCTCAACCTTTCTAGTGCCGCGACCCTTTGATAAAATTTCCCAAGTTGTGGCGACCCCTAACAGTAAAATTATTTTCGTTGCTCCTTCATCGCTGTAATTTTCTACTGTTATGAATCAAAATATAAATATCTGATGGTTTTAGGCGACCCCTGGCAAATCGTCATTCAACCCCCAAAGGGGTCCCGACCCACAGGTTGAGAACCACTGTAGTAAATGCTCCAAAATGCATGGCAAAGTTAGTGGATGTGCTTAAATTAACGGCAAAGTTAGCCATTAGCAAAGGTGCTAACTGCTTTGCTGAATTAGGCGCAATCGCTTGCCCTCTAGCAAAATGGTGGACATGTTAGCCATGCCCACTTTACAAAATTTATTTACACAAAAAAAAAAATCAAACGTTTACTAATTCTGAAAAAAAAAAAACATTCTCAGTTCGGTAACATGAAAAGTACACTTTAAATAGGTGTCTTGAATTCTGCCCATAGGCACTGGTAGGCACTAACACCCATTAAATCAATAACATGTAAAAACAACTGTTGTTTTCAAAGGGATAGTAATACTACGTTTTATCTTTATTTTATTTTGTAGCCATTAAAAAAACATGAATAACGATATAAGTCTTATATCTCAAACCTTTATGGTTTGAGAGATATTCACAAGCAACGTTTCCCCCTCCCGCCCCTTTTACCTAGTGTAAGCCATCCCTTCTCAGATGTGGAATGCAGTCCATAGACCAGACAGATAACAGCAGAGGACAATCTTCTTCCTATCAGGACAATGAAAGCCCTGCCCCCCTTGACAAGTTTTTCAGGTTTTTCCCTTATCTTAATTGAAGATTGTCCCTCTCTGCAATCTACCTGGGCACCTCCCTTGTGCTCTGACTGAGCAGTGTTACATCAGTAAAAGGGGCGGAAGGGGGATACTTTGTCATTGCATTACTCTTGAACTACAGCTCTGACAGAATTCAAATAACACTCTCTAAAGTCCAAATACTATGATGATTAATTAGAGCTGCTTTTATTATGAAACATTACTATCCCTTTAAACAGTTGAGGTTCTTTAATGGATTTTTTTTATCAGTTTACATAAAAACTCATGGATACCACTCAGTCATGAGATTTTAGTATCCATGGCTTTTTAAGTAAGTAAAACATTAATTGTTTTAAAAGAAAATAATAAAAAAGGTAACATTTTATTAATTTACTAAGTGACACTGTATATCATATTAACCAAGTACTGGTCAATCCCTTTGTTGATAAGGGAACCAACATGATAATTTAAATAAAAATGAAGCCAGTTTTCTTTCCCCTCTTCTTCATGTTTTTGTGCATAACATTTAGGCCTGCAGTGCTATACAGTATGTTATCAATCTATATACTTAATAATTGTTCTAAGTCCCCTATGGTTCTGCTCCAGGATTTCTGAAGTTTTGAGTACATCAGCCTCTATGTGTAGAAAATCTCCTAATGAATGAATGAATGCAGCTCTTGTGATTGACATGCAGACAGTGAAAATACTTTATGGCCAATTCTGCACAAACACAATTCACTTATTACCAGGATACACACGCCACTTAGGTTTATTAATTTGCTATTCCCATACATGAAGTTGTGGACGGTTTCCATATATATTACATTACATATTACACACTAGAGAAACGGCGTCTTAGAGGGGATATGATAACACTATATAAATATGTTCAAGGCCCATACAAAGGGCTCTCCAAAGACCTGTTCATTAACAGAACAGTACACAGGACAAGGGGCCACCCGCTTAGACTTGAGGAAAGGAGATTTAATCTACAACAGAGGAAGGGTTTCTTTACAGTAAGGACAATAAAGGTATGGAATTCCCTGCCTGAGGAGGTGGTGCTATCGAATACATTAGATGCCTTTAAAAGGGGCCTGGATACTTATTTAAAACAGCATAACATGGAGGGCTATGTACGTTAGTACTGGGATTAATATTTAGTTAGGGCTTGTTGATCCAGGGAGAAATCTGATTGCCATTTGGAATCAAGAAGAATTTTTTTTCCCCCATTCAAGGCAGAATTTGAAATTGCTATATTGAGGGGGGGGGGGGGGGGGTTTGCCTTCTTTTGGATCAACGATGGTAAACAGGAATAGGAAAAGGGCTGAACTAGATGGACACAAGTCTTTTTTCAACCTAATTTACTATGTTACTATGTTACATTGGCTGCAATATATCAATTTTCCTACCATGTTTGCCACTAATGTACTCAATTTCGTTTAGTTGCATACATGAAAATATTTACTAACATGATGGTTGTATAAAAGAGAAAAGTATACAATATCATTTAACCCATTGCATGCTAATGAGCCACAGATCTCTGGCATTCAAGTGAAAAGGGTAATTTCTATTTCAGGTCTGTCTCCGTTGTGAGAGCTTATTTAGCCTTGACTTTGATGAGTCATGATGCTGACAGAATAAATTAATCTTCAGGCAGAGCTAACTGTTAGGTGTTGCTAAGATACAATAATTTGAAGCTCACTTGAGAAGGAAAATCAGAAGCTACTTCTGCTTTACATATAACACATATAAATAACTTAGAAAGCAGGGAGAGGCTGATGTGTTAAAAAGAAATGTAGCAATGCTGGTGCAAACCAACTGCAACTTAGGGTAAAAAATAAAATCTCCCCCAATTCCAACTGATTTAAATGGGTCTTTTCACCACTTGATTGCTAGGGAGGTTTCCAGCACATTGCTTTGCATTCAGGGGCTTGAGAACACCATTTAAATACATGGAAATTCCTCAAATTTTTCTGAATACATCAATCCCTGGATGAAATGTTCAAAATATGATTTCATGTTAAAATGGGCACTGGAACCAGTGTGTTCTCTGCACTGGCTTATCTCCTATCTACTAAATTATTTATAATGATAATTGACCTCTTTATGCTGTACGTACCGAGGAGATAACAGGGCAAGGGTGTATAGACATGTCATAGCCTTGTTTAATGCTATGAACTAAACAAGCTGCAGGGGAAATTGGCATTCAGTTCTTACATTGTCTGGTATATGCTACAGAGATGGCTTTGGCCTTGTACAAATAAAAATCTTAACGCTGGTGGAGGGGGGTCACTTTATAGCTGAGATATAAGTATAGGAAATACTCTGATTCATATGTTTCCCCTACAGTGTTAAATATGCATTAGGATATAAAATTATTTTGATTTACGTCTACAATTAAAAAGCTTAAAGGGATAGTAATGTTTCATAATAAAAGCAGATCTAATTAATCATCATAGTATTTGGACTTTGGAGAGTGTTATTTCAGTTCTGTCAGAGTTGTAGTATAACAGTAATTCAATGACAAAGTATCCCCCTCCGGCCCCTTTTACTGATGTAACACTGTTCAGCCAGAGCAGAAGGGAGGTGCCCAGGTAGATTGCAGAGAGGGACAATCTTCAATTAAGATAAGGGAAAAACCTGAAAAGCTTGTCAAGGGGGACAGGGATTTCATTGTTTTCATTGTAAGAATACTGTCCCCTGCTGTTATCTGTCTGGTCTTACAATCAGATTCCCCATCTGCAAAGAGATGGCTTATACTAGGAAAAAGGGGCAGGAGGGGAAACTTTGCTTGTGAATATCTCTTAAACCATAAAGGTTTGAGAGATAAGACTTATATCATTTTTCATATTTTTTTAATGCCTACAAAATAAAATAAAGTTAAAACGAAGTATTACTATCCCTTTAAAAAAATTAATCCTAACTGTCTTTGTTCCATAGGTTTCCTATTTTTCCATCAATTGGCTGTACCGTTTATGCATACCTGGGAACTCTCAGGGTTTGACCCTGAGACTCAGGGTTTTGACCCAAATCTCAGGGTGAAGGGCCAAATTCTCAGGTGAGAGAGGTCTGTGTCACCTATTATATGAATGTCCCCAATTAAATGTTTCCTTAGCATCTAAACTGGTGCCATTAGTACCAGAGAGACAGTGGGAGATGTCCTGCTTGTCTTGTTTGTGTTCAGGCAGTGAATTATCCAAACTGTAGCATGTTAAAGGTCCCTCGCACATGGACCGGAACACCTCTGTGTTAGAGCAAGCAGGCACATATCGCATAAAATCTACATTATGGGAAGCTTTAAGGGTTAATATTTCAAAGATCTCAGGGTCAGCTCATCCTGAAAGTTCCCAGGTATGTGTTTATGGTGTTTCCTGGAAAGACTAATTTGCCAAACAACCAAGATGCATTGCTTGATAAGCTTTTGAGTTAAAGTAAATCAAAATGACATATCCGTTTGAAGAACAATTTATGACTGCGGAATAATACAATCTACCAAATGTTTCTAGTTAATAAAACGTGCCAGAAAAAGATTGATTATGAAAAAATAATGTCTAACATGATCCAAGAAAGCTCTGTATAAGGGGTAATTATAAATAAGCAGCTGTGTGCTTTTGTGATTATTCAGTCAATAGGAGAATGTTTTTTCTGGGGTTTCTAAAGCTTTTAAGATTATTGAGTTGAAAGCTTTTTCCTATCATAACTGATGACCAAACATTGTTGCACGTAGTTATGCAGTTAAATCAGTTAAATGTCTATTTCTGATTAAAACGATTTTCATGAATACAAAGATCCTTTTTTCCTCAGGACTTTTGACATTTAAAGTGGTTTATATCCCCCAACAAGCTTAAATAACCCCATGAAATTGAAATAATTTTTCCACTATGAATAGCTACCTTATTTGTCTTCTAGCGGAACTACCACCCGACAAAATCTTTAGCTTAACTAAGTCCTCATCTGGTGACTAGCAGCTTAGTAGCGCTAATCGCCAGAATAATTACCTTATTTAATAGATTTCTGCTCTCTTCCATGGGTGACAGGCAGGACAGAGCGCGGACATCTTGCCATTGTGACGTCCTCGCGTCTGTGTTGTCTGTCCCAGCCGGGTGTAGTAGGCGTTGCTAGGAGCCATTTGACAGCGCGGGCACGTGGACTTCACAATGGCAAGATTTCCACGCTCCATCCTGTCTGTCGACCTTGGAAGCGAGCAGAAATCTATTAAATAAGGTAATTATTCTGGCAACTAGCGCTACTAACCAGCTAGTCGCCAGATGAGGACTTAGTTAAGCTAAAGGTTTTGTCAGGTGGTAGTTCCACTTTCACTATCCAGAGGGAGAGTGCTGCCATTTTGATGACGTTTAGAACAATTGCCAGAGCTTTCCTCCAATCCTCTACCCCCAGTGTTTTTGCTATAGGGGCCATGTGCTGGGCATCTCTCTTTGCCTTCCCCTCCCCAATTGAGATGTGCGTACAGTATATACATATTGCTCATGTGCGAGCTTTGTTGACAGCCATTAAATTAAATCTGGCCCTTGAATGCTAGAGAAGTCGCCAACGCATTGTGAAGCATTCATTGGAAACCTCTTTGGCATTCAAGGTGTTAAAAGCTATAGTGTAAGTGAAGCGTCTAGTGCCACTCTGCACACTCTCTGACAAACCTCGACTGCTACTCTCTTTCTCTGCTTGCTCCGATCGCTCCTCTTGTCTCTTCAGTCTCACTGAGCTCAGATGCCGCACTCCCAATTAGGTTCCCATCCAGCTCTGGTTTTTGGCAAGATCGGAACCTAAGAGGGAGTAGATTTCATAGTGAGACATGTGAACTTGGTGAGAATTAACCATTTGAGTGCCAGAAAACTATCCAATGCATTGTGTTGCAAAGCATTGGACACCTCTCTGGCACTCAAAAGGTTAAGATACAAGAGGAGCAACTGGAGCAAGCAGAGAAGAAGAGGAGTTGTCAGGGTTTGGCAAAATGTGTGCAGAGCAGCAATCCAGGTTGCTAAGGGCGGGGAGACATCCACCAAGGGTGTGGGCAGGAGAGGAGATTAGTAGTGATGAGCGAGCACCCCAATGCTCGGGTGTTCGGGTGCTCTGACCGAGCACCCCCGGAGGCTCGAGTGCTCGGCCGAGCACCCGAGCCCATTGAAGTCAATGGGAGGACTCGAGCATTACACCAGGCACCCCCTGCTCTGATGAGGGGAGGGTGCCTGGTCCATAGGAAAAGGGCAGAAAATGATGGAAACACCACAGAAATGGTTCAGGGACAGCATAGGGAGGATGTCTGGATGCATCTTGGACTCCAACATCGCTGCTGGGAACGATCTTTCGCCCGTAGTACGCCATTTTTACAGACTGACCGTAAAACACACAAAAAGGAAAATAAAAACGACTTTAGGCGAAAAATTGTTACCAAACAGTATTTGCTGTATATTTACTTGTATATCATCTGCAAATTCTCCCAAAAATTTCCTCGATTTTTCTGAACTGAGGCCATGATTAAGAGGGAAACGTGCGCAGAGGCAAATTCTCCCAAAAATTTCCTTGATTTTTCTGAACTGAGGCCATGATTAAGAGGGAAACGTGCGCAAAAGCAAATTCTCCCAAAAATTTCCTAGATTTTTCTGAACTGGGGCCATGATTAAGAGGGAAAAGTGCGCTGAGCCGACCATCTAAAACATTATGGGTGAGGGTCTGCTGCGGAGCTGACCATCCTAAACATTATATGCGAAGGCCCGCTAGTGAGCTGATGCTATAAAACATTATATGAGAGGGCCCGCTAGAGAGCTGACCCAATAAAACATTATATGAGAAGGCCCGCTGGTGAGCTGACCTATATAAAAATTGTCAAACAGGGCCCGCTGGTGAGCTGGCCCTATATAAAAATTATATCACAGGGCCCGCTGGTGAGCTGGCCCTACATAAAAATTATATCACAGGGCATATGGAAGAGGAGGAGGAGGATGAGAAGATTAAGAGTCAACCATATACCCGTTTTTTGGGTGGAAGGGGTGAATGGGAATACAGAGTATTCCCATCATTGTAAATAACATATATAAAGTGAGTTTATGTTCCCCCGGGGCTTTCCTCCAGTGGAGTGGAGAAGTCAGGGGAAATCCAGGCCTTGTTCATTTTTATAAGTGTCAACCTATCAGCATTGTCAGTGGAAAGGCGGATACGCTTATCTGTTATGATGCCACCAGCAGCACTAAATACCCGCTCAGACAGAACGCTGGCGGCAGGGCAGGCCAGCACCTCCAAGGCGTAGAGTGCCAGTTCATACCACGTGTCCAGCTTGGACACCCAGTAGTTGTAAGGCACAGAGGGATCATTGAGGACGCTGACACGGTCTGCTACGTACTCTTTCACCATCTTCCAAAACTTTTCCCTCCTTGTGACACTAGGCTGCGCATCAGGGTGAGGGTGCTGGCGGGGTGTCATGAAGGTGTCCCACGCCTTGGAGAGTGTTGCCCTGCCTTTGTCGGAACTGCTGTGTGCTCCCCTTTTCTCCCCTTCTCGGTTGGCCAAGGTAGCACGTACTCTGCCGCCAGCGTTGTCAGATGGAAAATTTTGGAGCAATTTTTCAACAAGAACCTTCTGGTATTGCACCATTTTGCTTGTCCTCTCCACCGGAGGAATGAGAGATGAGAAATTCTCTTTGTAGCGGGGGTCCAGAAGGGTGAACACCCAGTAATCCGTGTTGTCTAAAATGCGTATAACGCGTGGGTCACGGGAAAGGCAGCCTAACATAAAGTCAGCCATGTGTGCCAGAGTACCAACAGGCAAGATTTCGCTGTCCTCACCAGGAGGATGACTCTCAATCTCCTCATCCTCTTCCTCCTCTTCTGCCCACCCACACTGAAGAGATGGAACTAAAGTTCCATGGCTACCCTCTGTAGCGGAGGCAACCGTGTCTTCCTCCTCCTCCTCCTCCTCCTCCTCCAATTGTCGCTGAGAAGACGAAGTGAGGGTGCTCTGGCTATCACCTTGTGTAAGCTCTTCCTCCCGCATTTCCACCTCTTCCACATGCAAAGCGTCAGTTTTAATTGTGAGCAGCGAGCGTTTCAGTAGACACAGAAGTGGGATGGTTACACTGATAATAGCGTTATCGCCGCTCACCATCTGTGTCGATTCCTCAAAATTGCGTAAAACCTCACAGAGGTCTGACATCCATTCCCACTCCTCACTTCTGATTACAGGAAGTTGAACGGAGAGGCGACGACCGTGTAACAGCTGGTACTCCACTACTGCCCTCTGCTGCTCACAAAGCCGGGCCAACATGTGGAAGGTGGAGTTCCAGCGCGTGCTCACGTCACACGGCAGCCGGTGAGATGGCAATTGTAAGCGCTGCTGCAGCTTCAACAGGCCGGCTGAAGCTGTAGATGACTTACGGAAATGTGCACACACGCGGCGCACCTTGGTCAAGAGATCATGCACATTGGGGTAGGTTTTTAGAAATCGCTGAACCACTAAATTAAATACATGCGCTAGGCATGGTACGTGTGTGAGCTTGGCGAGCTCCAAAGCCGCCACCAAGTTACGCCCATTATCACACACAACCATGCCTGGTTGCAGGTTGAGTGGCGAGAGCCACTGCTCGGTCTGGTGACTAATCCCCTGCAACAGCTCTGAGGCCGTGTGCTGTTTGTCCCCAAGGCAGATCAGCTTCAGCACGGCCTGTTGACGCTTCCCCACTGCAGTGCTACACTGCTTCCAGCTACCGGCTGATGGGGGAGTGGCGCTGCGTGCAGAGAATTCGGAGGTGGAAACGGAGGAGGAGGAGCCAATAACGTAGGTGCTGGCGGAAACCCTGATGGAGGTAGGGCCCGCAATCCTCGGCGTGGGTAGCACCCGTGCCATCCCAGGGTCCGAGTCGCTCCCAGCCTCCACGACATTCACCCAGTGTGCCGTCAGGGAAATGTAGCGTCCCTGGCCACAAGCACTTGTCCATGTGTCAGTCGTTAAGTGGACCTTCCCAGTAACTGCGTTGGTCAGGGCACGGGTGATGTTACGGGACACATGGTGGTGTAATGCGGGGATGGCACACCGGGAAAAGTAGTGGCGGCTGGGGACCGCGTACCGAGGGACAGCTGCTGCCATCAGGCTGCGGAAGGACTCAGTCTCCACAAGCCTAAATGGCAGCATTTCGATGGCCAGTAATTTGGAAAGGTGTGAGGTTAGTGCTATGGCCTGTGGGTGGGTGGCTGGGTATTTTCGCTTGCGCTCAAATGCCTGGGGTAACGACATTTGGACGCTGCGCTGGGACAGGGAAGTGGATGTGGTCGCTGATGGTGCTTCAGATGGTACAGGTGCAGGGCGGGAGGTATGCGGGCCTGCGCCTTCGACAGGCGATTGGCCGGCACCGAAAACAGGGGAAGTGGAGGCAGTGGTGTGGCCTGCAGACACAGATGGGCGATCCAGGCGTTCCTCCCACTTACTACGGTGCTTGGATGCCATGTGTCCGATCATGCTGGTGGTGGTGAGGTTTCTAGTGTTCATGCCTCGGCTCATTCTGGTGTGGCACAGGTTGCAAACTACAATTCTTTTGTCGTCCGCACTTTCCTTAAAAAAACGCCATACCGCGGAACACCTACCCCTTGGCAAGGTAGATTTACGCAAGGGGGTGCTCCGTGGAACATTTGCGGGCCGGTTTGGTGCGGTCCGCCTTCTTTCTGTAGCCACACCACTGCCTCTTCCAGCCTGTTGCGGTGCTGCAGATGGCTCACCCTCAGGACTGCTGTCATCGCTCGGCTCTACACCTTCCCAGGTGGGGTCAGTCACCTCATCGTCCACCAAGTCCTCCTCCACTTCCTCACTCTGATTATCCTCCTCATGTCTTGATCCCACCACATACTCAGTCATTGACAACTGTATATCATTCTCCTCAACAAGGTCTTGAGACAGTAATAGTGGTTGATTTAATGGCAACTGTGTCTCATCATCATCATCATCATCCACTACTTCCTTTGACCTTAAATGCCGTTCACATCTGTCATCTTCTTGTGATTGGGTACCCTCCAGAGGTTGTGAATCAGGGCACAAGATGTCATGTTCCTCTGCAAGCGTGCTTGGAGAGAGGGTCAAATGAAGGATTGGTGATGAGACGAGCTCCTCACTATATCCCAGTGTGGGATCACTTCTTTGACCAGACCGTCTATGGTGGGAGGAAGGATGATCAGAGTGAGGATTATGTTGACCAGACTCTTGGCTACTGAGAGTGGACTTGGTGGAAGACAGGGTGGTGCTTAACCGACTGGAAGCAGTATCAGCTGACATCCAACCGACCACCTGTTCGCAGTGGTCGGACCTCGAGAGTGATGTCCTGCGACGCCCTGTAAAATGAGTCATGAAGCTAGGTATGGTGGATGTCTTTCTTTCTTGTGCTCTGGCACCAGGCACAGTTTCTCCGCATCCTGACCCGCGCCCTGAACTATCAGGATCACGTCCACTTCCCCGTCCCTTTTTACCCGCCTTCTTCATCTTACACGGAATATGTGCTGCAAATCTGCAACTGTGCAGAGTACACAGAATATGCTGCTAAACTGCGGCGAAGCACACTGAATGGAATATGTGACTTTGATATTTTAGTTTGAAGACTTAACAGTATTTCTTCCTATTCTGCAACTCTGCACAGTACACAGAATGTGCTGCTAAACTGCGGCGAAGCACACTGAATGGAATATGTGACTTTGATATTTTAGTTTGAAGACTTAACAGTATTTCTTCCTATTCTGCAACTGTGCAGAGTACACAGAATATGCTGCTAAACTGCGGTGACGCACACTGAATGGAATATGTGACTTTGATATTTTAGTTTGAAGACTTAACAGTATTTCTTCCTATTCTGCAACTGTGCAGAGTACACAGAATATGCTGCTAAACTGCGGCGAAGCACACTGAATGGAATATGTGACTTTGATATTTTAGTTTGAAGACTTAACAGTATTTCTTCCTATTCTGCAACTGTGCAGAGTACACAGAATATGCTGCTAAACTGCGGTGACGCACACTGAATGGAATATGTGACTTTGATATTTTAGTTTGAAGACTTAACAGTATTTCTTCCTATTCTGCAACTGTGCAGAGTACACAGAATATGCTGCTAAACTGCGGTGACGCACACTGAATGGAATATGTGACTTTGATATTTTAGTTTGAAGACTTAACAGTATTTCTTCCTATTCTGCAACTCTGCACAGTACACAGAATATGCTGCTAAACTGCGGTGACGCACACTGAATGGAATATGTGACTTTGATATTTTAGTTTGAAGACTTAACAGTATTTCTTCCTATTCTGCAACTGTGCAGAGTACACAGAATATGCTGCTAAACTGCGGCGAAGCACACTGAATGGAATATGTGACTTTGATATTTTAGTTTGAAGACTTAACAGTATTTCTTCCTATTCTGCAACTGTGCAGAGTACACAGAATATGCTGCTAAACTGCGGTGACGCACACTGAATGGAATATGTGACTTTGATATTTTAGTTTGAAGACTTAACAGTATTTCTTCCTATTCTGAAACTCTGCACAGTACACAGAATATGCTGCTAAACTGCGGCGAAGCACACTGAATGGAATATGTGACTTTGATATTTTAGTTTGAAGACTTAACAGTATTTCTTCCTATTCTGCAACTGTGCAGAGTACACAGAATATGCTGCTAAACTGCGGTGACGCACACTGAATGGAATATGTGACTTTGATATTTTATTTTGAAGACTTAACAGTATTTCTTCCTATTCTGCAACTGTGCAGAGTACACAGAATATGCTGCTAAACTGCGGCGAAGCACACTGAATGGAATATGTGACTTTGATATTTTAGTTTGAAGACTTAACAGTATTTCTTCCTATTCTGCAACTGTGCAGAGTACACAGAATATGCTGCTAAACTGCGGTGACGCACACTGAATGGAATATGTGACTTTGATATTTTAGTTTGAAGACTTAACAGTATTTCTTCTTATTCTGCAACTGTGCAGAGTACACAGAATATGCTGCTAAACTGCGGCGAAGCACACTGAATGGAATATGTGACTTTGATATTTTAGTTTGAAGACTTAACAGTATTTCTTCCTATTCTGCAACTGTGCAGAGTACACAGAATATGCTGCTAAACTGCGGTGACGCACACTGAATGGAATATGTGACTTTGATATTTTAGTTTGAAGACTTAACAGTATTTCTTCCTATTCTGCAACTCTGCACAGTACACAGAATATGCTGCTAAACTGCGGTGACGCACACTGAATGGAATATGTGACTTTGATATTTTAGTTTGAAGACTTAACAGTATTTCTTCCTATTCTGCAACTGTGCAGAGTACACAGAATATGCTGCTAAACTGCGGTGACGCACACTGAATGGAATATGTGACTTTGATATTTTAGTTTGAAGACTTAACAGTATTTCTTCCTATTCTGCAACTGTGCAGAGTACACAGAATATGCTGCTAAACTGCGGCGAAGCACACTGAATGGAATATGTGACTTTGATATTTTAGTTTGAAGACTTAACAGTATTTCTTCCTATTCTGCAACTGTGCAGAGTACACAGAATATGCTGCTAAACTGCGGTGACGCACACTGAATGGAATATGTGACTTTGATATTTTAGTTTGAAGACTTAACAGTATTTCTTCCTATTCTGCAACTCTGCACAGTACACAGAATATGCTGCTAAACTGCGGTGACGCACACTGAATGGAATATGTGACTTTGATATTTTAGTTTGAAGACTTAACAGTATTTCTTCCTATTCTGCAACTGTGCAGAGTACACAGAATATGCTGCTAAACTGCGGCGAAGCACACTGAATGGAATATGTGACTTTGATATTTTAGTTTGAAGACTTAACAGTATTTCTTCCTATTCTGCAACTCTGCACAGTACACAGAATGTGCTGCTAAACTGCGGCGAAGCACACTGAATGGAATATGTGACTTTGATATTTTAGTTTGAAGACTTAACAGTATTTCTTCCTATTCTGCAACTCTGCACAGTACACAGAATGTGCTGCTAAACTGCGGCGAAGCACACTGAATGGAATATGTGACTTTGATATTTTAGTTTGAAGACTTAACAGTATTTCTTCCTATTCTGCAACTCTGCACAGTACACAGAATGTGCTGCTAAACTGCGGTGACGCACACTGAATGGAATATGTGACTTTGATATTTTAGTTTGAAGACTTAACAGTATTTCTTCCTATTCTGCAACTCTGCACAGTACACAGAATGTGCTGCTAAACTGCGGCGAAGCACACTGAATGGAATATGTGACTTTGATATTTTACAGTTTGAAGACTTAACAGAATGTGCTCTAATCTGCAACTTTGCACACTAAACAGAATGTGCTCTAATCTGCAACTTTGCACACTAAACAGAATGTGCTCTAATCTGCAACTTTGCACACTAAACAGAATGTGCTCTAATCTGCAACTTTGCACACTAAACAGAATATATGAATTTTTTTTTTTTTTTTCCCCCCACACAAAATAAACTGCTGCCCCCACACACAGTAGTCCTAAAAAGGACTTTTGGGTCTTTTTTTTCACAAATTTGCTTGTCTTCTCCCTACACTGACTTTCCCTTCCTATCCTCATCTCTCCCTGGCTAAGACTGAGCCGAACTCGCTGGTCAGGTGCTATACAGCACCCGACCACGGGTTCTGGCCAGCCAATCAGTGTAATGCCAGCAGCCAACATGGCTGCTGGCATTACACTGATGTCAGAGCCTCCCTGCACGTTTATTGGCTGCGCAGCAGCCGCAAAACGTGCGGGGAGGAGACCCGAACATGGCGGGCGAGCACATGCGGTACTCGTACGAGTACCGCCATGTGCCGAGCAGAGCGATGCTCGAGCCGATCCGAGCATCGGCCGAGCATGCTCGCTCAACACTAGAGATTAGAAGAATGGACAAGAGTGTGTGGCAGCTGCAGTTTAATGTTGATAAATGTAAAATAAAGAACTTGGGATGTTAAAATCCAAAGGCAGTATATAGTATTAAGGGCATTTTGCTGTCAGAGACAACTGAGGAAAGGGATTTGGGAGTAATTATTTCTGATGACTTAAAGTAGGCAGGCAATGTAACAAAGGGGAGGCGGATGCAAGCGGGGTGCTGGGTTGTATAGCTAGGGGTGTTAGTGCTCGTGGCACTATGACTGATGGGCCAGCCATCAGTCATAGTGAGCCCATTGAAGACAGGTTCACCAATGAATACAGAATAGAAGAAACTCCATATCCTCTCTGTGCAAGTTGCCAGTTTACAACAATTTGTGGCAATTATACTTCAAGTATTTTATATCAGTGAAGCATGTCTTACAAAGTTCTGTCTCCATCTGATTTATCTTGCGGTAATTTTACAAAGTTTTCCATAATCTACTATAAAAAAGGCAACCTCTGATGACATCTTATTTGCAATGATCTTGAGTACTTGACATTGCTTAATGGAATAAAAAGAACACTGCTTTGAACAGTGACATCAGGCACCCCTAGGATATATTGTTTGCTTTGCTCTAGGTAATGAGAAATTTCAATGCATGGCACTTACTACTAGTAATTTGTTCTAAAGAGAACTTATGTAAAAGAAAATCAAAGGCAGTCCAAAATAGACCAGTTTATCAAGCACCATCTTCTAACTACAATGGCTTTAATTGCAAGAATGCTTGTTAATCTGATTACTTGTCCCCGTATTGTGACAGTTTACATAATGTTTATCCTCTAGAAGGTAAAAATATACAAGTCAATGTCAAAGCAACTCTTCTTACAAATACAAATTCTAAAATATAGATTATAGCCTCTAAATTTAGCATATGATTTTTCAGTGTTCAATAGTATAATCTCGGTGTCCTGTTTATACTTTCCTTTTCCTAACCTTTATATAATTAAAGCAGAACCAAAACCTCTTAATGATAACTTCCTAGTTTCTGTACGATGGACAGAAAATCCTAATGGCCCTCATGAATTTTGTCCTTGTGCCTTTGTTCAAAATAAAATATCTTCAATTAGTCCTGGATGTAATGTTCATGGAGGCAGAAATGACAGTTGCTAGTGGAACAACCAGACCTACCCACTTGACATGGAAATCTTAACTCTTTTAGGGCAAGTTGGCTTGCAATGCATTGTTTCGCAACACGCTGCACATCCCCTCAGGTCCTTAACCTCTTAACAACTGCCTGATCCAGTGCATTGGTGACCATTATGGACAACAGAGCTTTTTTTTTGAGCATTGAATTTTATGACATGCCAGGACCATCACTGGTCCTTAACATCTAGGCCCGGAGTTATGGTCCTGGCACATCGTGTCACTAAGGGGTTAAAGAGCTAAGTAGGTTCATGTATTCTGCCTACTTCAGTTTGAAGAATAAGAATAATCATCAACTCTCATGTCCTCCATCAAAGACATGATATCCAGGACTGATTGCAGATATTATCACTTGAACTAAGTTCATAGGCGATTTTCTGGCCATAGTAAGGTTAGTAGTGGGGTATTATTTATAACTTGGAAAAAGCCTTCTGTTTGAATTGATTGGTGGAGAAGCACGGTTCAATTATATGGCAAGACAATTGACCTGCCAGATTTCAATTAGACCAGGGGTGTCACTCCGCTGAACTGGCATCCTCCAGTGGCCTCCATTGTCCTGCGGCTGATCGGTGTTCCCTGGTATCTTCCTGGACCTCCGCTTAGGAGTGATGTGGGAACTCATGTGCGCATGCTCAGAATCCTGGCACGCCATAAATAAAATACTTTTACCTAGCTGTAAATTTATTGTAAAAAGTGCCACAAATTCAATGGAAGAATGAATTTCTCCCCACCAAGCGTTTCCATTCTTTTCCTGCAGTTATAGTAAAAAGGGGGCTGTCAGCATGCCATTCCTGTTTGTGAGAGGAAAAGAAAGCAGAACATTATTGAGCTAGGGAAGACAGGCTAATAAAGTAGATATGAAGCTTAGTTCAGGGAATCTTGTAGGCTAGAAATCTGTTCTCTGTATTAGGGGATTATGGTGGACTCTGAGGGACCGGAAGGGAGAAAGGAGGTTGACCCCAAATACTACAATCTTCTGTGTCACTGAATGGAAAGTCACAGGCAGCCATGATTCAGGTTTCTTACTGATCTGGCTATCTCTGTGCTAAGGGAGCCTTGTGGTGTGAGAAGGGAGCAAAGTAGGTTTATCCCAAAATTTTGTATGACACAGTAGACACAGGCAGCTGTGATCTAAGTTCCTTCCTGATCTGGCTGTTATTTCTGTGCCAGGGGAGTCTGGGCATGTGAGAAAGGAGCAAAGGAGAATTACACCAAGTGAGCCAAAATTCTGTGTGACTTACTGGGGCACACAGCCAGGGGTGATGCAAGTTGCTTTCTGATCTGGCTGTTATCGATATGCTAGGGGAGTCTGGAGAAACAAGCAGTTGAACAAGGAGTGTATACTTTTTGTTGTTGTTGAGAGTGATAGGGATAGAGGGGACAATTAATAAAAAATAAATAAATACATAAAAATGTTTAAAAATTTATAGGCGACGAGCTGACGAGGCAGACTTATACTACATGAGAGAAAGAATGTTTTAGAGGGCCAAGGCAAAATATCCCACACAATCAGTTCTTTTGTGTACTTTACACTAATATCACACACAGTAGTTGAGTAATGCCAAGCAAATGCACAAGGGGTATGGGGAAGTTAAAAGGATTAGGGGTAGTGCATTGAGGTGTGAGTACAATGATAGTCCAAAACCTTACTGCAGTGTGTGCAATAAATGATGGTGATCCCTCTCCTCCCAAGGAGAATGCAGAAGATGACAAGTTGCATTCCAGTATTGACGGCATAGTGCAAAAAGTTGTTGGAGCTCAATCAACTGCTGCATCTTACAGTGAGACAAACAAGCACAAAAACACTTGTTCTGAAAGTAGTGAAAATCCCTCGAAAGGGAACAGTAAATATAAATTGTATGTGACCTCTAAGAGCCTAGAAGAATATAAAAATAGTGGGGAAGAAGCAGCGGGTGATGCTGACCTGATTACTGGTGATGATGATGATGTAGATCTAGAACAGTGGTTCACAACTCCTGTCCTCAGGACCCACTAACAGGCCAGGACTTAGGGATTTCTCTGCTAGACCACAAGTGTGGTGATCAGAGGCTCATTTACTTTGATTAACTCACCTGTGCTCTAACAAGGAAATCATCAAATCCTGGCCTGTTAGTAGGTCCTGAGGACAGGAGTCGAGAACCACTGATCTAGAATATCTATCTTCAGAATCCTTCTCTTCTTCAAATAGAAATGAAGTTGTGAGTGAATGACATGATAATGACGACCTGAAAGTTAGCTCAACTGTGCCTGTCTACTGTCACAATCGTAAATTTGGTAAAAAAAAAAAGGAGAACACCACTGCTGAAAGCAAAACATAAAAAGGCACGACTGATCTTTGCCAGAACCTACCTATGAAACCACAATCATTCTTGGAAAATGTTCTATGAACAGATAAACCCAAAGTAGAGTTCTTTGGCAATGCAGACCAGCAATATGTATATAGGTGACTAAATGAAGCTTATAAGGAGAAGAAACCCTACCTATAGTTAAATATGGTGGAGGAGTCATAACATTGTAGGGCTACTGTGCTGCACCTGGTACTGGTGGCCTGGAGTGTATTAAGGGAATCATGAAATTACAAGATTACCAAGGCATTATACAGTGAAATGTGCTACCCAGTGTCAGAAAACTAGGTATGGGTCATATAGATCATGGCTCCTCCAGCAGAACATAATGATCCAAAGTGCACACAACCAAAAGCACAAAAGAATGGACTGTTTTAAACTGTCCATCAATGAGTCCAAATCTCAATCCAACTGAAATCCTTTGGAAAGAACTGAAATATGCCATTGGGAAAATGAATCATGCAAACATTCGTGAGCTTGAACAAATTGCAATTGAAGAATGGGAGAAACTACCAGCAAACAGGTGCAAGAAGCTTATAGATGGCTACAAGAAAAGTTTGGAGGCTGTCCTTGTTACCAAGGATTGTACAACCAAACATTAGGGAAGGGTGCCTTTAATGCTGCCCAGGTAATATTTTATGTTTCTTCTGTTAGTTGAAAAGGCACATTTTCTTGTTGAATACCTTTGGACATCCCATTAAATATTCGGATAATACAAAGTAGGTACATTTCTATTTGTTTTTGAAAATATTGTATGTGATGTACAAAATACTAAAGGGTGTCAATTATGTTTACTATAACTCTATATAAATAATTAATAATCAGCAAAGACCACTGCCTCACATCAGAGTAGACCACCAACAAGCAGAGGAACATTTCAGTGCTGCCAAATACTGTTGGCCACGCAGAGTAAGATTGCCAGAACAAGAGACAAGCAATCAAAGAGGGAAAAGACTGCTACCACTAGCTGGAGAGAGCGCAAGAAGATATAGGGAATACTCTGTAGGCAGCAAAATAAACAGCTGGCCAAGCAGAGTGGGACAGCTAATCAGAAGGCCAGAGTAAAATGTGTCGGGCTGCGACCTCTACAATGTAACGGATGAGTATAGTGGGCAACAAGTAAGGAAGCCAGACCGGTGAATCAAGACTGCCACAGTAAGAACTGACAAAACTCAAGGGGACTGCTACAACACCGGCTACTCTTGTGTTCTGTCCATATATAAAACATTGATAAAGTCTTGACATACTAACTCCAAACTGTAGCCTCATTCAATAAATCTTCTAGTCTAGTTCCAATAATCCTCCATTTTGTAGCACTTTATCATAATTCTAATATATTAATCTAGGGTACATTATCCAGCCATCTCTTCAAATGACAACACCTATAAAACTATTTTATTCTATAGTTTCAAACAAGGTTTTTGTCAGGAAATCTTCCACAAACAGGCATAATTCCAAAAATTATATTTCTCTAATGTTGAGTTGGTAAGTAAAGCTTAACCCACAATTGTTATTGTTCAGATCTTCAAAAAAATGTTTCAATAAATTCTCTCCTCCACTCCATATTAAAATAATGTAATCTATATATCTCTTATATAGCTTGAGATATGGTGAAAACCAATTCAATGGCGAAACAGCCTCGTTCTCCCAATATCCAAAGAATAAATTATAATAACTAGGGGCAAGGCAAGTTCCCATTGCATTGACTCTAGTTTGGAAATAAAACTTTCCTAAAGCCATACTCCTATTGCTATAATACCATCTTGATGTCTTATGTTAGTAAGTAGTGATGAGCGAGCATGCTCGGCCGAAGCTCGGTTCGGCTCGAGCATCGCTCTGCTCGGCACATGGCGGTACTCGTACGAGTACCGCATGTGCTCGCCCGCCATGTTCGGGTCTCCTCCCCGCACGTTTCGCGGCTACTGCGCAGCCAATAAATGTGCGGGAGGCTCTGACATCAGTGTAATGCCAGCAGCCATGTTGGCTGCTGGCATTACACTGATTGGCTGGCCAGAACCCGTGATCGGGTGCTGTATAGCACCTGACCAGCGAGTTCGGCTCAGGGAGAGATGAGGATAGGAAGGGAAAGTCAGTGTAGGGAGAAGAAAAGTGCGTTTGAACAACAAAAAGACCCAAAAGTCCTTTTTAGGACTATTGTGTGTGGGGGCAGCAGTTATATTTTGTTTTGGGGGGCAGAGTTTAAAAAAAAAACGTCACATATTCCGTTCACTGTGCCTAGCCGCAGATTAGCAGCACATTCTGTTTAGTGTGCAAAGTTGCAGATTAGCAGCACATTCTGTTTAGTGTGCAAAGTTGCAGATTAGCAGCACATTCTTTTTAGTGTGCAAAGTTGCAGATTAGCAGAACATTCTGTTTAGTGTGCAAAGTTGCAGATTAGCAGCACATTCTTTTTAGTGTGCAAAGTTGCAGATTAGCAGCACATTCTGTTTAGTGTGCAAAGTGTAAAAAATAAAAGTCACATATTCCGTTCACTGTGCCTAGCCGCAGATATGCAGCACATTCTGTTTAGTGTGCAAAGTTGCAGATTAGCAGCACATTCTGTTTAGTGTGCAAAGTGTAAAAAATAAAAGTCACATATTCCGTTCACTGTGCCTAGCCGCAGATAAGCAGCACATTCTGTTTAGTGTGCAAAGTTGCAGATTAGCAGCACATTCTGTTTAGTGTGCAAAGTGTAAAAAATAAAAGTCACATATTCCGTTCACTGTGCCTAGAAGCAGATAAGCAGCACATTCTGTTTAGTGTGCAAAGTTGCAGATTAGCAGCACATTCTGTTTAGTGTGCAAAGTGTAAAAAATAAAAGTCACATATTCCGTTCACTGTGCCTAGCCGCAGATAAGCAGCACATTCTGTTTAGTGTGCAAAGTTGCAGATTAGCAGCACATTCTGTTTAGTGTGCAAAGTGTAAAAAATAAAAGTCACATATTCCGTTCACTGTGCCTAGCCGCAGATAAGCAGCACATTCTGTTTAGTGTGCAAAGTTGCAGATTAGCAGCACATTCTGTTTAGTGTGCAAAGTGTAAAAAATAAAAGTCACATATTCCGTTCACTGTGCCTAGCCGCAGATAAGCAGCACATTCTGTTTAGTGTGCAAAGTTGCAGATTAGCAGCACATTCTGTTTAGTGTGCAAAGTGTAAAAAATAAAAGTCACATATTCCGTTCACTGTGCCTAGCCGCAGATAAGCAGCACATTCTGTTTAGTGTGCAAAGTTGCAGATTAGCAGCACATTCTGTTTAGTGTGCAAAGTGTAAAAAATAAAAGTCACATATTCCGTTCACTGTGCCTAGCCGCAGATAAGCAGCACATTCTGTTTAGTGTGCAAAGTTGCAGATTAGCAGCACATTCTGTTTAGTGTGCAAAGTGTAAAAAATAAAAGTCACATATTCAGTTCACTGTGCCTAGCCGCAGATTAGCAGCACATTCTGTTTAGTGTGCAAAGTGTAAAAAACAAAAGTCACTTATTCCGTTCACTGTGCCTAGCCGCAGATAAGCAGCACATTCTGTTTAGTGTGCAAAGTTGCAGATTAGCAGCACATTCTGTTTAGTGTGCAAAGTGTAAAAAATAAAAGTCACTTATTCCGTTCACTGTGCCTAGCTGCAGATAAGCAGCACATTCTGTTTAGTGTGCAAAGTTGCAGATTAGCAGCACATTCTGTTTAGTGTGCAAAGTGTAAAAAATAAAAGTCACATATTCCATTCACTGTGCCTAGCCGCAGATTAGCAGCACATTCTGTTTAGTGTGCAAAGTTGCAGATTAGCAGCACATTCTGTTTAGTGTGCAAAGTGTAAAAAATAAAAGTCACTTATTCCGTTCACTGTGCCTAGCCGCAGATAAGCAGCACATTCTGTTTAGTGTGCAAAGTTGCAGATTAGCAGCACATTCTGTTTAGTGTGCAAAGTGTAAAAAATAAAAGTCACTTATTCCGTTCACTGTGCCTAGCCACAGATAAGCAGCACATTCTGTTTACTGTGCAAAGTTGCAGATTAGCAGAACATTCTGTTTAGTGTGCAAAGTGTAAAAAATAAAAGTCACATATTCCATTCACTGTGCCTAGCCGCAGATTAGCAGCACATTCTGTTTAGTGTGCAAAGTGTAAAAAATAAAAGTCACATATTCCATTCACTGTGCCTAGCCGCAGATTAGCAGCACATTCTGTTTAGTGTGCAAAGTTGCAGATTAGCAGCACATATTCTGTGTAATATGAAGAAGGCGGGTAAAAAGGGACGGGGGAAGTGGACGTGATCCTGATAGTTCAGGGCGCGGGTCAGGACGCGTAGAAACTGTGCCTGGTGCCAGAGCACAAGAAAGAAAGACATCCACCATACCTAGCTTCATGTCTCAGTTTACAGGGCGTCGCAGGACATCACTCTCGAGGTCAGACCACTGCGAACAGGTGGTCGGTTGGATTTCAGCTGATACTGCTTCCAGTCGGTTAAGCACCACCCTGTCTTCCACCAAGTCCACTCTCAGTAGCCAAGAGTCTGGTCAACATAATCCTCACCCTGATCATCCTTCCTCCCACCATAGAGGGTCTGGCCAAAGAAGTGATCCCACACTGGGATATAGTGAGGAGCTCGTCTCATCACCAATCCTTCATTTGAACCTCTCTCCAAGCACGCTTGCAGAGGAACATGACATCTTGTGCCCTGATTCACAACCTCTAGAGGGTACCCAATCACAAGAAGATGACAGAGGGGAACGGCATTTAAGGTCAAAGGAAGTGGATGATGATGATGATGAGACACAGTTGCCATCAAATCAACCACTATTACTGTCTCAAGACCTTCATGAGGAGGATGATACACAGTTGTCAATGACTGAGTATGTGGTGGGATCAAGAAATGAGGAGGATGATCAGAGTGAGGAAGTGGAGGAGGACTTGGTGGACGATGAGGTGACTGACCCCACCTGGGAAGGTGGAGAGCCGAGCGATGACAGCAGTCCTGAGGGTGAGCCATCTGCAGCACCGCAACAGGCTGGAAGAGGCAGTGGTGTGGCTAAAGAAAGAAGGAGGACCGCACCAAACCGGCCCGCAAATGTTCCACGGAGCACCCCCTTGCGTAAATCTCCCTTGCCAAGGGCTAGGTGTTCCGCGGTATGGCGTATTTTTAAGGAAAGTGCGGACGACAAAAAAATTGTAGTTTGCAACCTGTGCCACACCAGAATGAGCCGAGGCATGAACACTAGAAACCTCACCACCACCAGCATGATCCGACACATGGCATCCAAGCACCGTAATAAGTGGGAGGAACGCCCGGATCGCCAATCTGTGTCTGCAGGCCACACCACTGCCTCCTCTTCCCCTGTTTTCGGTGCCGGCCAATCGCCTGTCGAAGGCGCAGGCCCGCATACCTCCCGCCCTGCACCTGTACCATCTGAAGCACCATCAGCGACCACATCCACTTCCCTGTCCCAGCGCAGCGTCCAAATGTTGTTACCCCAGGCATTTGAGCGCAAGCGAAAATACCCAGCCACCCACCCACAGGCCATAGCACTAACCTCACACCTTTCCAAATTACTGGCCATTAGTGTTGAGCGAGCGTGCTCGGCCGATGCTCGGATCGGCTCGAGCATCGCTCTGCTCGGCACATGGCGGTACTCGTCGAGTACCGCCATGTGCTCGCCCGCCATGTTCGGGTGGCGGGGATCTGTGCCGGAAGAGGCACAGATCTGAAGACGCTCCGCTGGACCACCAGGGACTGGAGGTACGGGGGCATTGCGGAGATGAAGGGGGCATTGCGGAGATGAAGGGGGACATTGTGGAAGAGGGGCATAGACTCTATGCCCCTCTTCCACAATGTCCCCCTTCATCTCCGCTATGCCCCTCTTCCACAATGTCCCCCTTCATCTCCTCTATGCCCCTCTTCCACAATGTCCCCCTTCATCTCCGCTATGCCCCTCTTCCACAATGTCCCCCTTCATCTCCTCTATGGCATAGAGGAAATGAAGGGGGACATTGTGGAAGAGGGGCATAGCGGAGATGAAGGGGGACATTGTGGAAGAGGGGCATAGCGGAGATGAAGGGGGACATTGTGGAAGAGGGGCATAGCGGAGATGAAGGGGGCATAGCGGAGATGAAGGGGGACATTGCGGAGATGAAGGGGGCATTCGGAGATGAAGGGGGCATAGCGGAGATGAAGGGGGGCATTGACCAGGCACCCTCCCCTCATCAGAGCAGGGGGTGCCTGGTGTAATGCTCGTGTCGCCCCATGCATTTCAATGGGGCTCGGGTGCTCGGCCGAGCACTCGAGCCTCAGGGGGTGCTCGGTCAGAGCACCCGAGCACCCGAGCATCGGGTGCTCGCTCAACACTACTGGCCATCGAAATGCTGCCATTTAGGCTTGTGGAGACTGAGTCCTTCCGCAGCCTGATGGCAGCAGCTGTCCCTCGGTACGCAGTCCCCAGCCGCCACTACTTTTCCCGGTGTGCCGTCCCCGCCTTACACCACCATGTGTCCCGTAACATCACCCGTGCCCTGACCAACGCAGTTACTGGGAAGGTCCACTTAACGACTGACACATGGACAAGTGCTTGTGGCCAGGGACGCTACATTTCCCTGACGGCACACTGGGTGAATGTCGTGGAGGCTGGGAGCGACTCGGACCCTGGGATGGCACAGGTGCTACCCACGCCGAGGATTGCGGGCCCTACCTCCATCAGGGTTTCCGCCAGCACCTACGTTATTGGCTCCTCCTCCTCCGTTTCCACCTCCGAATTCTCTGCGCGCAGCGCCACTCACCCATCAGCCGGTAGCTGGAAGCAGTGTAGCACTGCAGTGGGGAAGCGTCAACAGGCCGTGCTGAAGCTGATCTGCCTTGGGGACAAACAGCACACGGCCTCAGAGCTGTTGCAGGGGATTAGTCACCAGATCGAGCAGTGGCTCTCGCCACTCAACCTGCAACCAGGCATGGTTGTGTGTGATAATGGGCGTAACTTGGTGGCGGCTTTGGAGCTCGGCAAGCTCACACACGTACCATGCCTAGCGCATGTATTTAATTTAGTGGTTCAGCGATTTCTAAAAACCTACCCCAATTTGCATGATCTCTTGACCAAGGTGCGCCGCGTGTGTGCACATTTCTGTAAGTCATCAACAGCTTCAGCCGGCCTGTTGAAGCTGCAGCAGCGCTTACAATTGCCAGCTCACCGGCTGCTGTGTGACGTGAGCACGCGCTGGAACTCCACCTTCCACATGTTGGCCCGGCTTTGTGAGCAGCAGAGGGCAGTAGTGGAGTACCAGCTGTTACACGGTCGTCGCCTCTCCGTTCAACTTCCTCTAATCAGAAGTGAGGAGTGGGAATGGATGTCAGACCTCTGTGAGGTTTTACGCAATTTTGAGGAATCGACACAGATGGTGAGCGGCGATAACGCTATTATCAGTGTAACCATCCCACTTCTGTGTCTACTGAAACGCTCGCTGCTCACAATTAAAACCGACGCTTTGCATGTGGAAGAGGTGGAAATGCGGGAGGAAGAGCTTACACAAGGTGATAGCCAGAGCACCCTCAATTCGTCTTCTCAGCGACAATTGGAGGAGGCGGAGGAGGAGGAGGAGGAAGACACGGTTGCCTCCGCTACAGAGGGTAGCCATGGAACTTTAGTTCCATCTCTTCAGCGTGGGTGGGCAGAAGAGGAGGAAGAGGATGAGGAGATTGAGAGTCATCCTCCTGGTGAGGACAGCGAAATCTTGCCTGTTGGTACTCTGGCACACATGGCTGACTTTATGTTAGGCTGCCTTTCCCGTGACCCACGCGTTATACGCATTTTAGACAACACGGATTACTGGGTGTTCACCCTTCTGGACCCCCGCTACAAAGAGAATTTCTCATCTCTCATTCCTCCGGTGGAGAGGACAAGCAAAATGGTGCAATACCAGAAGGTTCTTGTCGAAAAATTGCTCCAAAATTTTCCATCTGACAACGCTGGCGGCAGAGTACGTGCTACCTTGGCCAACCGAGAAGGGGAGAAAAGGGGAGCACACAGCAGTTCCGACAAAGGCAGGGCAACACTCTCCAAGGCGTGGGACACCTTCATGACACCCCCGCCAGCACCCTCACCCTGATGCGCAGCCTAGTGTCACAAGGAGGGAAAAGTTTTGGAAGATGGTGAAGGAGTACGTAGCAGACCGTGTCAACGTCCTCAATGATCCCTCTGTGCCTTACAACTACTGGGTGTCCAAGCTGGACACGTGGTATGAACTGGCACTCTACGCCTTGGAGGTGCTGGCCTGCCCTGCCGCCAGCGTTCTGTCTGAGCGGGTATTTAGTGCTGCTGGTGGCATCATAACAGATAAGCGTATCCGCCTTTCCACCGAAAATGCTGATAGGTTGACACTTATAAAAATGAACAAGGCCTGGATTTCCCCTGACTTCTCCACTCCACTGGAGGAAAGCCCCGGGTGAACATAAAGTCACTTTATATATGTTATTTACAATGATGGGAATACTCTGTATTCCCATTCACCCCTTCCACCCAAAAAATGGGTATATGGTTGACTCTCTTCCATATACCCTGGGATATAATTTTTATATAGGGCCAGCTCACCAGCGGGACCTGTGATATAATTTTTATATAGGGCCAGCTCACCAGCGGGCGCTGTTTGACAATTTTTGTATAGGTCAGCTCACCAGCGGGCCTTCTCATATAATGTTTTATTGGGTCAGCTCTCTAGCGGGCCCTCTCATATAATGTTTTATAGCGTCAGCTCACTAGCGGGCCTTCGCATATAATGTTTAGGATGGTCAGCTCCGCAGCAGACCCTCACCCATAATGTTTTAGATGGTCGGCTCAGCGCACGTTTCCCTCTTAATCATGGCCCCAGTTCAGAAAAATCGAGGACATTTTTTGCAGAATTTGCCTCTGCGCACGTTTCCCTCTTAATCATGGCCCCAGTTCAGAAAAATCAAGGAAATTTTTTGCAGAATTTGCCTCTGCGCACGTTTCCCTCTTAATCATGGCCCCAGTTCTGAAAAATCGAGGAAATTTTTTGCAGAATTTGCCTCTGCGCACGTTTCCCTCTTAATCATGGCCCCAGTTCCGAAAAATCGAGGAAATTTTTTGCAGAATTTGCCTCTGCGCACGTTTCCCTCTTAATCATGGCCCCAGTTCCGAAAAATCGATGAAATTTCTTGCAGAATTTGCAGATGATATACAAGTAAATATACAGCAAATACTGTTTGGTAACAATTTTTCACCTAAAGTCGTTTTTATCTTCCTTTTTGTGTGTTTTACGGTCAGTCTGTAAAAATGTCGTACTACGGGCGAAACATCGTTCCCAGCAGCGACGTTGGAGTCCAAGATGCATCCAGACATCCTCCCTATGCTGTCCCTGAACCATTTCTGTGGTGTTTCCATCATTTTCTGCCCTTTTCCTATGGACCAGGCACCCTCCCCTCATCAGAGCAGGGGGTGCCTGGTGTAATGCTCGAGTCCTCCCATTGACTTCAATGGGGCTCGGGTGCTCGGCCGAGCACTCGAGCCTCCGGGGGTGCTCGGCCAGAGCACCCGAACACCCGAGCATTGGGGTGCTCGATCATCACTATTAGTAAGTAATGCCCTAGTGTCTGCTGTTACAAGCACATCTCCTACTTCCCAAGCATGATTATTAAAGATATTTATAACATCCCTTGTGTCTGTTTATTAATAGCACCATGTCTTGTAGATATAGAGCCACGTATAGAAACAGATTTTGACACAACCACCCTATTCCTGATATTATGGGACAACCAGGTTGGTTTTCTAACTATTTGTGGATTTTAGGAAGGTGATACAATGATTGGGTGTTTGTATATATATATATATATATATATATATATATATATCCCATGAAATTTTGTTGTTAAAATGGGAAAGCTACTAGCCATGAACAATGTAACAATATAGTATTGAATATCACTCACCAAGTAGTTTACTGGTTGCAGGTCCAGAGCACTCCCCACAACCCCAGCCCAGGGCTCCGACAAACGAGGTGACGCTGGAAGGGAGCCCATAAACGGACCCGCCCATGACAAAACAGCCTTGAAAACTTTGGTGAATGTAAAAAAACTCTTTATTCCGAACAGTTAAAAGCATTCAAACCAATATCTTCCAGCCAACAGACTGTACAAGACAGCAATTCAGCAATAGATGTAAGTACTACAATCGCCTAACACGTTTCGTGCTATCGGCACTTAATCATAGGACATAGGACAGCTGAAATGCTGGAAAATATTGGCTTAAATGCTTTTATCTGTTCGGAATAAAAAAATCTGCCAACATGCAAGGCACCAGAGTGGCAGATTATGGTCCATTCCTTCAGCATGGCTTCACAACAAAAAAAGGCCCTTATTCCCCAGAGGCTTGAGAGTTACTTCCTACTGCAGCTGGAAGACCAGCTCAATGGCAGAGTGGGCTAAAAATTGACAGGTTCTGTCAGGCTGCTTTTGGTCTTTAGACATTGGAGCAATTAATAATAATAATAATAATAATAATAATAATCTTTATTTATATAGCGCCAACTTATTCCGCAGCGCTTTACAATAGGGGATAGACATACAGGGATATTAAATAGTACAAATCATATGTGGAGAACAGAAGGATCAAAGGGCCCTGCTCGTGAGAGCTTACAGTCTAGAGGAAGGTGGGTAGGACACAGAAGGTGTAAGTGCTATTGGGTGTAAGTGCCTCCTGCCACATGAGCTGCCAGTCAGTGGGTGGGAGTGAGAAGTGCTAGTAAGTGCAGTGGTCCAGGGAAGGGGTGGTACTTGGTGATAATGTTTATTAACATTCGATCTATGGGTACAGTTTCACGCTTACAAGAACTAGTACATGAACTAAATAACATCAACTGGGACATTATCGGCTTATATAAAACTGGTAAAAAAGATGAAGATTTAGTCAAATTAGAAGATGGACACTGGTTATACTATAAAGAAAGAAAATAGAAAGTGGTATTACTGTTTAATATAAAAAAAATAAGGAAAATGTTTTAATTGATAAATATAGAATTTTACCTAATAATTGTATATTATTATTATATTAACCCCTTGAGGGTCAGAAGGGCTTGCAAGGCATTGAGAAGCAGTGAGTTTTACATCTCTGGTACTCAAGGAGTTAAACTTCTAGATTATGTTCCACAGAGAGCAGAATGGCAAGTTCTCATATTTTCAAATGTGAGCTAAATATAATCAATTTTAATTGTATAGTAAATTTTATTAAATTACATGAGTAATGTAAATCACTCTAATGGACAAATTACTTCAAACCACTGAGGACTGTGCAGATAATTTGTATATTGTTTCACAACACACTGCTTAGGTGGTAGTTTCAAATAGGGACATGATTGCTGCCAAACTGAATATTCTAATACTAGTGTAAAAGTCCGTGTACACGGGTCAAGGTCTGGGTGATGTTAACCCTTTGAGTGCCAGAGGGGTACGCAACGCATTGCTTTGCAATGCATTGCGTACCCCTCTGGCACTCAAAGGGTTAAGAGGCTGGTCCTGCTCTGCGTCCTGCCGCCGACGCAGTCATGCACTGTAGAGACTGCTCCCAGCACAGAACTCCCAGCATTCCGTGCTCCAAACATTCTGTGCTCCCAGCATTCCTACACCTCCCAGCATTCTGTGCTCCCAGCATTCTGTGCGTTTGGGCAGTCTCTACTGCGCATGATGGTTTCTGACAAACATTCTAGCAAATTATTATATAGGATTAGCTTTAAATACCCCTGAATTAAATTTGTTGACTAAAGCAAAATAGGTCAGTTTGTATTTGTTTTAATACTGTTGTTATAATACATGCATTAGAAAAGTAATTTATTTTTGTAATACGGCAACAAAAATAGCATGCATTGGAGCAATTCTAGACAGATTAACTGTACTACAGAGGACAGGGAAAAAAAGCTCCATTGATTTAACCCTTTGAGTGCCTGAGAGGTATCCAAAGCATTGTCTCCTTTAACTTCACCTCCTTTTCATAGATGTTCACCTCCAGACAGCATGCATAAGCACATATCTTAAAGGGACAGTAATACTTAAAATGTAAAAAAAATATGTTGTAGGGTTTATACCTTGAATAAAACAAGTGTACTCCCACTGCTGAAAGGTGTTTTATTCAAAAGTTGTTACAGCTCAAACTTGAGTTTTTTTGGGTGCTGTATCACAGTGGCCTGAAATTTTACAGTGCTGCTGTCGCTACACCATCCTATGGACAGCTCTGGTCAGTTGACCATAAATCTCCATAGGATTGTGTAGCAACAGCACCACTGTAGCAATAAAACATCTTTCAGCAGTGGGAGTACCCTTGTACTCGGTGGGGGGGGGGGTAAACACTACAACATATATTTTTTTTTACATTTTAAGTATTACTATCCCTTTAAAGGGATAGTAATGTCTCATAATAAAAGCAGCTCTAATTAATCATCTTTGTATTTGGACCTTGGAGAGTGTTATTTCAATTCTGTTAGAGTTGTAGTTCAAGAGTAATTCAGTGACAAAGTATCCCTCTCCCACCCCTTTTACTGATGTAACACTGCTCACCTCAGAGCAGAAGGGAGTGTCCAGGTAGATTGCAGAGAGGGACAATCTTCAATTAAGATAAGGGATATACCTGAAAAGCTTGTCAAGGGGGGCAGGGCTTTCATTGTTCTCATAGGAAGAAGATTGTCCCCTGCTGTTATCTGTCTGGTCTATGGACTGCATTCCACATATGAGAAGAAATGGATTACACTAGGTAAAAGGGTCGGGAGGGGAAACTTTGCTCGTGAATATCTCTCAAACCATAAAGGTTTGAGAGATAAGACTTTTATCGTTCTTCAAATTTTTTTAATGCCTACAAAATAAAATAAAGATAAAACGAAGTATTACTATCCCTTTAAGAGCCGAAAGTCAATATAATTCAGATTGGTTCAAACTATTTTTTTTTTTAAATAACACCCACTGTTCAACATTTACTTTTTATTGTCTCCAAGTCCATATTTACTTGTCTGCAGGTAACATAGCAACCCTAATTGGAACAGTTGGTAGTTATGCATGTTGGATGCCCATGCACTACAAGTTTTACTTACACCCACAAAATGTTTTGACTTGATTTGATTATCTCCTAAATTCCAACCTGATAATGTCCCTTGTCCAAAATAAACAGGTTCATGACATTTTATTTCTGACTGTGCCCCCATTTAACTTCTGCTGTCCTTCAAACCACCACATTCAATATCATTTAATTAGTCATATGCCTGCATTTTTAAACATTCTTCCATGTCAATTTAAAACTGGCCTGAGAAACCTACAAGGAAATGAACATGCACTGATTGCAGTCCCTTGTGGCCAGCAGCTAATGCTGTTTTTATAGGGCATGTTCTCTCTTTTACTTCTAAACTGCAAAAATAAATGAATGCTAAACTGAATATATTACAAAGCACTCTGACAACAAAATATAAAACATACCTCAGGATGGACACCAAACAAACAAAGCTGTATATCTTAAGGCTAAGCAGACATACAAAGCCCAGATTAACTTGAATGAGCACTCTAGAACAGTGGTTCTCAACCCGTGCCCTCAGTGGCTACTAACAGGCCAGGATTTGAGAACTTCCTTTTAAGAGCACAGCCTCTGATCAACACACTTGTGTTCTAGCAGGGAAATTCTTAAGTCCTCGTCTGTTAGTGGCCACTGAGTGCACGGGTTGAGAACCTCTGCTCTAGAAGGTACTATCAACAGACCAATAAGCAGGGAAGGTTTCTAGAGCACATAATAAATAACATTCAATGTATTGAAACACACAGAGACTTTCAGCTTAGTTTTCTCTATTATCAGAAACGTTTTGAAAAGACACAGATAACACACCCCTCAGGCACCAATATTTGAAAGAAATGTACCCACCCTAAGTGAACCAGTTACCACTAAAAAACTAGAGCTTGCAAACCTTAAAAGTGAAAAGCCTTTGGTCCTGATGGCCTGACAACTGAATTGCATGAGATATTAAATATTAGATACCGCAAATCCTACTTTATATGACTACATTTCAACTGTCAAGTGTGTTTCCTGAAATTTTAACCTAGCCAGGATAGCTGTTCTTCCCAGTCTTGGCAAAGACCTAACCTTAGATACATCCCACAGACCTAGTTCCCTTCTGAACATGGATTTTAAAATCCTTAGTAAAATTATAGCCGATAGGCTCAATAAAATTATTCAATTTACAATTTCTCCTGAATAAACTTGTTTTATATCTGAAAGACTCAGTTACTAATGTAGGAGCAGCTTTAGCAGTCATTTTGAAATCCTGAGATGTCCCCATAAATAATAACCTTTCAATATATTTTAAATCTTAAAAAGCTTATAATAAAAACTCATGGCCACACCTTTTCTCCTCCACATCAACAATGCCCTTGACCACCTATTTATAAAAGTAAACACTCTAAGAGAATTCCACGGTATTTATCTCGGACAGTGGTTCTCAACTCCTGTCCTCGGGACCCACTAACAGGCCAGGATGTGATGATTTCCTTGTTAGAGCACAGGTGAGTTAATCAATGTGAATGAGCCTCTGATCACCACACCTGTGCTCTAGCAGAGAAATCCCTAAGTCCTGGCCTGTTAGTGGGTCCTGAGAACAGGAGTTGAGAAACACTGATCTAGGAGATGTGGAATTGAAAACATAAGCCTTGTCATGGTAATCAGAAACCAGAACTAAGGAGGGGTACACTGTGAAACCATCCTACACTATTCTCCAATAACTTGTGTAAAGCACTAGACATAATAGAGAAGTAGAACTTGAGTGCAATAGACATACCCTGAATTAAAGACTAGCATTACTTCCCAAGTGATCAAACAAACAAGAAACAGAGTACTGAGTGAGAGCAGAGCTTCTAAAATTATTTCAGAGATAACTGAGCCAGGCATTAGCAACATGAAGCAATCTGCCAGTCAGCAACCTCACACCAGGAGGAAGATGGATGCACAGCTGACACCTACAATACAGTAAAGCCAACCAGAACAAGAATAATCTCTATACTCTGAATAAGATGGTGTATAGAAACAAAAAGAATATGAATCCAGGACAAAACTGGAAAGGAATCATTCAGGCTCTGATGCCTGATGAATTGACATCAGATTCACCGGCAGCTAACAGAAACATCAGGAACAAACACACTTATAGTCTGACCAGAAATAGCAGATGCCAAGAAGCAAACAAGATGGCTGAAAGCTGGAACAAGCTGCAACAGGGAGATTATAATACATTCTGGAACTAACCAAGTTGCTAGAATCTTTAACTGGACTCATAGGAATGCCATAGACTGCACTGACAACAAATACTGAACTGAGACAAGAGCAGCAGTTACAAACAAGATCCACTTGAATACAAGTAACCGGACTGAAAGGGATAGTAATATCTCAAAATAAATGGAGCCTTGATTAATTGTCATAGTTTTTGAGCCATGTGGAACTTTACTACAATACTGTTCGATGTGTAGTTAAAAGGATAGTAAACCCCAAGAAAACCTGTAAGCCAAATGATAGGAATAATAAAAACATACTTAACACCCTCATTCCCATCTCTCAAACCGTTATGGTTTGAGAGATGTAAGAAAATAAAGACCTCTGCTCCCTCCCCCTTCTCCCTCCCCCTTCTGTATAGCGGACGTCATGAGATCCTCCTTCCAGGACCAGACGGCGGCTCTTCAGGAGAGCTGACAATGAGATATCTAACTATAATAACTTCATCGGAATGGTCTACAACATGTGCCTGGCTTGCAAGCATGTGTTGTAGACCATACCGATGAAATAATTATAGTTAGATATCCCGATGTCAGCACTCCTGAAGAGCCGCCTAAAGTCAGTCGACCGGATTCTGCCTCTGACAGCTTTACAGCTCGTCAAGCAGAAAGGGGAGGGAATGGAGGTCTTTATTTTCTTACATCTCTTAAACCATAACGGTTTGAGAGATGGGAATGAGGGTGTTAAGTATGTTTTTATTATTCCTATCATTTGGCTTACAGTTTTTACAGTTTACTATACCTTTAAAGAGTAATTGAATTATATTTTTATGTTTTATCTATTCTAAGCCGCCTCCTCTCAGATGTGGAATCAGGTCATCAGACTGGACAGCTCACAGCAAGGGACAATCTTCTGGCTGTGAGCATAAGGAACCCCCACCTTGATGAAGAAGTGCAGTTATTTTCCGTATGCTCACAGAAGAGTGTTCCTCGCTGTGCAGCTTTATATTTCAATTACTCTTTACTACACATAGGACAATATTGTAATAAAGCTCTACATTGCCCAAAAATCATCAAGATTAATTGGAGCTCCATTTTTTGTTGCAGTATTACTATTGCTTGAGCATTCGCCAAATAGTCAGGAAGGGGACAATAAAGGACAATATATATATATATGCAGGCAAGGACATGGCAAAAATAAAAACCTGTAACTTGACAAGCCTTCACTGATGATATACTTATACTGCTATTTGCTAGCAAACCCTAAAAGATATCCCAGCCATTGTCTCTATTTTATATAATTTAGGGAAGATATCTGACTTCAGGATTAACTAGAAAAATCTGAAGCATTATGGCTGACCCTTTAGCCTACTAATTTGGACACTATTAAGTGCCCACTTAGATGGACCAACAAATCACTTGACCCTCTGATTACCAGAGGGGTATGTAATGCATTGTTTTGCATTGTCATTCAACAATTAATCTCCAACACCATTAACCACTTTACTACCAAGGACTTGGACAGTCACATCCTCTGTGTTCTAGTAGCTAAGTGTTTACTACTGAGGACTGAGTTTTGCCTTGTCAGTAGTGTGTAGTGTCTGGTAGTCCTTCACTACTGGGGGAATCCCATTTCATAAATGATATCACACATGATAGTCACTGGCCCCAAAGTATTTATTTAATGGAGGAAGGGGGGGAGAGGAGGAGCAGACTCTATAAGAGCCTATATCTCAGTTTTCTTGCTCCTCTTCACACTGAGATACCCTTGTTTGAAATAGGGGATTCATCATACAAGGGGATACATGAGATTACAGTGTTGGGTGACTACAATTTTCCAACATAGATGCATAAAGGAAAAAAATTGAAACAAGGGGTGCTGGAACTGTAAAAGAGCTCTTATCTCGGCTCGTGTTGCACAAAACAAACAAACAAGGGTAGCCTCCAATAAGTACATGTTTGGTCAACACAACACAATGGGGGTTATACACTAAGGCGTGATAAAGAGGTGATAACATGGAGGTAACTTCTCCAGTGATATCACTTCTCCAGTTCTTATGTTATTCTCTAGAGCCTATGCAGTAAGATCTCCAAAGCCTTAGTGCCCCAATGCTCCTAAAAAAACCCCATCCCATCTCCTATTACTCAGAAAAATATATGGGTGCCCTTTTATGAAAAATGGTATTCCTCTCTTTCATGTGAGAGTATTGTTTAACCTTTTAACCCTTTGAGTGCCAGAGGGGTATGCAACGTATTGCGCTACAATGCTTTGCTTACCCCTCTGGCACTCAAAGGGTTAAGTGCCAGAGGGTGAGTGAAACATTTTTTTGTAACGTGTTGATTTGCGATGCATTGTTTACCTATCTGGCACTCAAAGGGTTAATGATGTACCCAACACACATGTACACTTTCACATAAACATGCATGTCTGCATACACAATAAGGGGTAAGGTTCACTCACATCACATATGAAAGAAGGAAGGCCCCTCTCTCAGATGAGTACTTTCAAAACATACTTATGATGGGTTGTAAATTGATCACCTGGCAAAAGTAAATTTATATTCATGTCTGAAAATCACATTAGTGAAAAAAAAATCTGGTAGATATAGGCTTGTGCTACTGGTACCCCCAACAATATGTTAATTAATATTAATTGGGTATCATTCAATTATATCAGTATTACTGAAGTGGGGGAAATGTAAAAAATGCCCCTATTTTTCTTATGTTGCCACCTTTTGGAAACATTTGCACACTAGCCTAGTGGAAGAAAGACAAGTTACCCATCATTTGATGCAGTGAATTGTCATTTCCAAAATGGTATGCTTGTCTACTTCTTCCTCATATCTGTAGTTTTACAGAAATAATGAAAATGCAGGAA
This sequence comes from Rhinophrynus dorsalis, assembly GCA_037306005.1. NCBI lineage: Eukaryota > Metazoa > Chordata > Amphibia > Anura > Rhinophrynidae > Rhinophrynus > Rhinophrynus dorsalis. The sequence continues at coordinate 65,572,349 of CM074718.1, forward strand.
AAACAACAGAATTTGGTAAGGGTGGGTTTGGGCTTCTTCCCCTCCCCACCACGGTATGTTATCTGTTAAAGGGATAGTAATACTTCAGTATTACAAATCCCTATATTAAGCACTAGTAAAAAAAAAACGTATTGCCCCCAGTGTCATCTCTCAAACCTTTATGGTTTGAGAGATGAACGCTTCTAAAGTTGCCCTCTCCCTCCCCCTTCCCCATAGTCAGCATTTTAGCTGACTGCAGGGAACAGAGTCGTACGACTTTCAGGCGTCTCTCCAGCATAACCTGATCGCGTTAACTAAGAAAAAAAACTTTCACTGAAATGGTCTTCTACGTGTGCTTGGCTTGCAAGCAGACATAGAAGACCGTTTTAGTGAAAGTTTTTTTTTTTAGTTGAGATCGCGGCTCTGCTGCAGAGCCGCCTGATGATCTCTGACCGGATTTCCCTGAGTCAGCTAAAATGCTGACTACTGGGAAGGGGGAGGGGGAGGGCAACTTTAGAAGCGTTCATCTCTCAAACCATAAAGGTTTGAGAGATGACACTGGGGGCAATACGTTTTTTTTACTAGGGATTTAATATAGGGATTTGTAATACTGAAGTATTACTATCCCTTTAACTATGGGGAGTTATTTTTCTTGGAAGTAGAGCTGCTGAAGAAAAACATAGGGAAATTCCATAGTTTTCAAAGCTTTTAGTACTTTGGAAGGGATAGAAATGTTAAAATGCATAGTTTATTCTTCAGCAGCATCATCAGGAAACATACATAATGAGGTATGGTGTGATGATTTTGACAGTCTAGGGACATTTTCGAAAGTGTCCCTGATTTAAAGGTGTAGTGGTCACCTAATTCTAGCCTTGCAAGACAGAGAAATAGTGAATTGCAGTACATTTTGAATAAAAGACATCTCAGAGGGAGGAGTACCTTTGTTATACTCAGGAGGATAAACTCTACAATATAAATTTTACTTTATATTAAGTGCTACTATCCCTTTACGTCGGTGATTCTCAATTTTTTTTTTGCCCAAGACAACTGTGAGCTTGTATTTTTGTGGCACACCTAATTTTTTTTAGGTCATTTGTCAAGGATTAATGAAGAATATAGCACATAAGAGTATAGTTGTTGTAACTCTCATAATCAGAATAAAAAAGACAAACATATTGTGCATAACAATTTCCATAAACATATATTGGAAACTGAACATTCACATTATTTCAAAGCCTTTTTTGAAAAGAAGGGGCACCTTGAGTGGACAACCGTGGCACACCAAATTGCCATATCACTCTGATTGACAACCACTGAGTTAAGTGATTGTTCTCTCATGGAACTGAGACATACAAATTATACCTGAGATGTTCGTTATTTGAGATCTGGATGAATAACCTTAATCAAGCTACTTGCACGTATGCAGTTAAGTACTTCATATTTAAACAATTGCCTGTATACATAAGTGCACAAATCTACAATTTTGCCAATGCACCCATACTAATTTTAACACCAAAAACACTATCACATCATATTAGACCGTGACAGGCATGTTTGTGAAAAACAGAAATGTGTATTCACACCTCAAGAAGCAGTACAGGTTGCTTAACAATGAGGCATTCCATCGAAATGATGCTAGATGGTTTCTTTGGGAATATAAGTCTATGAAGTTTTGACTTGGCCATATAACTCTTGCAGGATGGATGCAGAACTGTTCCCCGTGGTGGCGGGACAAGCTGAGGGAACTGGCAGGACCACAGTAGTCCAAGCCACAGAGGATGTCCATGGTACATTGTGTTGGAGGACATTGTCCTGCTGCAGTAGAAAATTAAGAACATTCTGGAGAAATTATCTAATAAATGGCTGTAGAGCTAGGTTCTCGCTCCAAGCCCTCTCTCCATCCCCACTTTTGGTTCCCCTCCATCCCAGGACCTTGGTCCACTCCCCTCCCTTCCATCTCCTACAGTCCACTCTCATGTCTTCTATGGTTTATGGCCTGATCCCCACTATTCTATGCCTTTATACAACTTCCCTCTGTCATGTTCACCTGGTAGGAGAAGGGAAAACACAGAACCCCCAACCTCCCTGAGGAGTAAAGAAGGTCAGTCTCCTCCAATAAGAGATAATAGAGCAAGGATCTAGAGGGCGATGCCAGGGTATGAGGCTAGAGAGTGGAGGTTGCCTAAAGTGAATCATGCAGCAGCCCAAAGCCGTATAAAGATGCTAGCCGCGAACCTAGATTGTCCCCCTTCAGTTGAGCCAAAAGGGTCCAGGTCAAACAAGGGTATCTCAGGAACAGGAAAAAAGACAGAAAGCTGAGTCGTAGTAGGTATTCTAGACCGGGTCATACACAGAGGAGGCAAACAGGAAACAATATAGAAGGCAGAATCGCAGTCAGGGTACAGGTCATACATGGAATCTGTAGGATACAGGGAACAAGAGGCTAGCAAGGTCAGGACATGGCCAGGGTCATACACAGGGTCAGAAGATATAGAAAAGTCAGGCTAGTAGGATCAAAAACCAGGAAAAATAGGCACAAAATACTCAGAAGCACTGAGGACGCTATACAAAATTGTCCCAGTGCTGCACTCACCCCCTTAAATACTAGAAGATCCAGAAAAGGCATAGCTGGAGGGCTGAGATCAGCAGAGCCAGCCACACATGTGCCCTGGAAGCAGGAGACCGAGCAGAGACATCTGTGCATGCACCCAACGGGGACAGGCATAAAGGAGGGCGCATTATAGTGTCACAACATATAACACAGGAAGAAGAAAGAGGTGAATGCAGGCAGCCCGGAAGAAGCCAGGGAGAGCAGGGACAGTAAATTTAGGGGCACTGGAGGTATGACACCCTCCCTTCTGTTGACCTACTCCTTCCTTCCATTCCTTTAATATGCTTACCCTTTCCAACTCCCCTTAGGCCATCCCTATCCCGCTGATTATTCCTATCCATGGACCCCCCTTGTTCCTGTCCCCTATTGTCACTTTTTGTTCATACCCTTGTGCCTCCCTCAAGCTGTCTCCTTTCCCAATGTCACTCTGCAGATCTTTCAGAATTGATTTGAACAGATCCTGAATCTTGTCTAGATCCTCTGGATTGATTCACAAAAATGAATATCACTCATTTTACTAATTCCTGCTAACCAACTACCTTTAACTCATGGGACCCATTAAAGGGATAGTAATGTTTCACAAAAAGAGCAGCTCCAATTAATCTTCATAGTATTTGGGCCATGGAGAGTGTTATATCAATACTGTCAGAATTGTGGTTCAAGACTAATTGAAGGAAATGTCCCCCTCCCGCCCCTTTTACCTAGTGTAAGCCATCTCTTCTCAGATGTGGAATCTGGTTGTAGGACCAGACTGATAACAGCAGGGGACAATCTTCTTCCTATGATAACAATGAAAGCCCTGCCCCCCTTGACAAGTTTTTCAGGTTTTTCGCTTATCTTAATTGAAGATTGTCCCTCTCTGCAATCTACCTGGGCACCTCCCTTCTGCTCTGGCTGAGCAGTGTTACATCAGTAAAAGGGGCGGGAGGGGGATACTTTGTCATTGAAATACTCTTGAACTACAGCTGTGACAGAATTGAAATAACACTCTCCAAGGTCCAAATACTATGATGATTAATTAGAGCTGCTTTTATTATGAAACATTACTATCCCTTTAACTATGAGTATCAATTACTACACTACAGAATAACAAGTATTTTACACAATGTAATATACAGTTTATTATCAGTTACATGTGTGGCCACTGATAACCAGAACTATTTAATTACTTCATATGCCAAGAAATAATTTGTATTATTGTGCTTTGAATTGAAAAAAGCATCAGTAACCCATATGAAATGTGTATAATAAAGAATCTGAGTTAAAATATGGCATCTTTCTTGATTGTTGATTGATGCAATAGCATTCCAAGTTGCTAAGAAACAAGGTTGCTATGGTTAGAAGAGCATTTCAGATCCAAATATAGGCAAGAATCATATATAACAAAGATCTATATCGATAAGAGGGTTCAGACAGAGGTATCTTCCTTTGCTTGCACTAATGCAATTTAATTATATTATTTGTGACTAGAGCTGTGCAATGAGATTGTATGTAAGTAAAATGTATCAATATTTCTATTAGAGCAGTCATAAAGAATACATTATTACCCCAGAGGTACATGAATAAAAGCTTCTAAAGATAAGAATGCAGGGTAGACAATGACTTGTATATGGTGCATCGTTTTTGCAATTGCCTATCATCTTGATGTACATTCATTTATATAATGCGAGGTATATCTTTCACCTTCATGTATTTACTCCCTGATCTGACAGACATTAGGCTTAATTGATCATGTTATTTTATTTACATGAAAAAATTATTATGAACAAACACATAACATTGTAGTTCGGTGTAATATTTCACATTTCATTAAAACCAGTTAAAGAGAAAAAAATGTATATATGATTCTCAAAAGTCCACAAAAACACAGAGCAAACTAACCACTTAGTGGTGTGAAGAGTGTAGCTACTGCCGAGCAAGAGACGGTGAAGTAGACATTAGGGGGTGCTGCCTTAATGATGCAAGGGAGGTAACAACTCCATCTGCAGGTAGTAGGAAGTGAAGAACTTCTACTATCCACCACTGCTTGAGATGGAGAATGGCTATTTAAACCACTGATGCTAAAGAGCAAATCAACCTTAAAGCAGTTAGGCTCATACTGAGTTAAAAGGCAAGCAAGTAAGAATACACATTTGTGTAATGGATGGAGGCAGATGAGCATAGTTGCAAAAACTGTCTGGGTCATGGATGGACAAATGACAAGCATAGTAGTATAAAAAGATCTCCTCATTGCTTCTTGATGTGACATAGACTTATTCAGCATCCAAGTTAGAGTTCTTCGTCGTATCTCAGCACATAAATTCAGCACATAAACTTCCACAACTTGTATTTTAAAGGAAAAGTAACAGCTCATAATAATAACACTCCCAAATACATTACTATAGACAGAGGATCCTAATGACCCATATCACTTTGCCCTTGTGGCTTTCCTCAAGAGATAACACCTCCCCTCAGTTCTGAATATCATGTCCATGGAGGCGGACATGACAGTTGCTAGGTCCATAGACCTGCCTAATATTACTACATGCAGTGAATGGAGGTTGCAACCTGTGGTCCTGCAGACAACTGTAATATCTGCTGACAAGGACATGGCATCCAGTACTGATTTACCCTTTGAGTGTCAGAGGGGTACGCAATGCATTGAAGAGCAATGCATTGCGTACTCTTCTGGCACTCAAAGGATTAAAGTGATAGTAATACTTAAGTATTACAAATCCCTATATTAAAGCCCTAGTAAAAAAAAACATATTGCCCCCAGTGTCATCTCTCAAACCTTTATGGTTTGAGAGATGAACACTTCTAAAGTTGCCCTCTCCCTCCCCCTTCCCCGTAGTCAGCATTCTAGCTGACTCAGGGAAATCCGGTGAGAGATCATCAGGCGGCTCTGCAGCAGAGCCGTGATCGCGTTAACTAAAAGAAAAACTTTCGCTAAAATGGTCTTCTACGTGTACTTGCAAACCAATCACACGTAGAAGACCATTTCAGTGAAAGTTTTTTTTTTTAGTTAACGCGATCAGGCTGTGCTGGAGAGCCGCCTGCAAGTCGTACGACTCTGTTCCTTGCAGTCAGCTAAAATGCTGACTATGGGGAAGGGGGAGGGAGAGGGCAACTTTAGAAGCGTTCATCTCTCAAACCATAAAGGTTTGAGAGATGACACTGGGGGCAATACGTTTTTTTTTGCTAGGGCTTTAATATAGGGATTTGTAATACTTAAGTATTACTATCCCTTTAAAGATGTTATTTTGTGAACAATGACATAAGGGCAAAATTCATAGAAACATTTGGATTTTTTGGCCATAGCAAGGCAAGTGGGGGTAATTCTTATGAGGTATTACTTCATCTATAACCTTTTGAGTGCCAGAGGAATATGCAATGCATTGCATACCCCTCTGGCACTCAAAGGGTTAACTTCTGGAGACTTTCTACTTGTATCTATGTTTCATAGAACTGTCGTTCTTTGGAGAAGTAAATTGTTTCAGAAACATAAATAAAATAATAAAACAAACACATATTTGGTACCAAATATAAAAAAATGGGAATGTTCTGAATTTATATTACTCATTGCTGAAGTAAAGCAGGTAAAGCAGCATGGTCTGAACAGGAAAGGGATATTGCTTTGTCACATCTAGCACAAGCAATTAGCACTAGGAAAAAATCATTATTTTATTCTTTTAACTGATTGTCACTGGGTACAGTTATATAAAGTAGTTGTCAGCCAAGTCTACCAATTACTACAACAGATATATTAGATAAATGCCAATAGCAACGGTTAAAGGTTGAAAGCCAAAAACAAAACCCTCAAAATGAGGCAGCAAATTTCAATTCTATTATGCTACAGCCAACACATTCTGTAATTGAAACATCAGTTACTGCAGCAGAATAATCAGGTACTGACAGAAATACTGATAGCAAACCCACAACAATGAAGACAAAAGCTGCTGTCACATTAAACAAGACAATAATGTTAATGCGACTGATGTACTATAGAAAAGTTGCACAATTCTGGGGAAAACCAACTGTGCCATAGGTGACAAATAAAAATGTTCATAGCTTAAAGGAGCAGTAAACTTTTTTTTATGAAAACACATATTTTGTAGATCATTTCCTGCTGAATAAAACAAGGTCACTTCCATCTCTGTCAGATGTTTTATTCAACATTTATAGCAGTTTTAATAACCAGGAAGTGAATTTACTGTGTTTACTTCCTGATAGTTCTAACTGACAGGAAATTAATTTACTGTGTTTACTTCCTGATAGTTCTGACAGGAAGTGACATGCAGTTTCTATCACATTCTATGGAGAGCTGTATGTCCCTTACTTTTCTGACTTTCCTCTCCATTGGAATCTAACAGGAAATCTAATTAGAATTTGACCACTAGAGGGCACTGCTAATGTAAAAAAACATGGGTTTAAACTGTAATAACTCTGGAAATATAAATCTCTCGGCAGTGGGAGTACCCTTATTTTACTCAATAGGAAAATCCCTACAATATATATTTTTTCATAAAAAAAGTTTACTGCTCCTTTGACCTTTGAGTGCCAGAGGGGTACGCAACGCATTGCAAAGCAACGCATTGCGTTCCCTTCTGGCATTCAGAGGGTTAACCCCAAAATACCCAAAATACATACAAAGAAATATACACACAATCTTGGGGCACTAAAGCTAACTTGTCAATAGTATTCAAATAGTTTAATATATAGTATTGTTCAAAAATGCTATAAAGTAAGAATGCTTTAAAAAATAGACATGTTAATAGTTTGTATGTATCAATTAACAAAATGATAGTGAGTGAACAGAAGACAAATCTAAATCAAAACAATCAAATTATCACAATTTGCCTTCAAAACAGCATCAATTCTTCTAGGTACAATTGCACAAAGTCAGGGATTTTGTAGGGATATAGTCAGGTGTATGATTAAAAAATTATACCAAACAGGTGTTAATTATCATCAATTTAATATGTAGGTTGAAACACAATCATTAACTGAAACAGAATCAGCTGTGTATGAGAAATAAAACTGGGTGAGTAACAGCCAAACTCAGCTAACATGGTGAGGTTGCTAAAGACAGTTTAATGTTAAAGGTTATACACCATGGCAAGACAGAGCACAGCTAAAAGACACAGGGTAGTTATACTGTATCAGCGAGGTCTCTCCCTGGCAGAAAATTTCAAGGCAGACAGGGGTTTCCAGATGTGCTGTCCAAGCTCTTTTGAAGAAGCACAAACAAACAGGCAATGTTGAGGACCGTAGGCGCAGTGGTTGGCCAAGGAAACTTAGTGCAGCAGATGAAAGACACATCATGCTTACTTTCCTTCTCAATCTGAAGATGTCCAGCAGTGCCACCAGCTCAGAACTGGCAGAAAACAGTGGGATCCGGGTATACCCATCTTCTGGAGAAGTCTGATCCGAAGTGGACTTCTTGGAAGACTTGCGGCCAAAAAGCCATACCTCAGACATGGAAACAAGCCAAACTACTCACCAACGCATGAAAACACAGGAACTGGGGTGCAGAAAAATGTCAGAAGGTCTTCTTGACTGATGAGTCAAAATTTTAATATTTGGTTGTAGCAGAAGGCAGTTTGTTTCTCGAAGGCTGGAGAGCGGAACAAAAATGAATGTTTGCAGGCAATGGTGAAGCATAGTGGATACAAGTTTGGGGCTGCATTTCTGCAAATGGAGTTTGGGGTTTAGTCAGAATTAATGGTCTGAGCTTACAGGCAGATACTTATCCATCATGCAATACCAACAGGGAAGCATCTGATTGGCCTCAAATTTATTCTGCAGCTTGACAATGACCCACAAACATACAGCCAAAATCATTAAGAACTATATTCAGTGTAAAGAAGAACAAGGAGTCCTGGAAGTGATGGTATGGCCACCACAGTGCCCTGATCTTAACATCATTGAGTCTGTCTGTGATTACATGAAGAGGGAGAAGCAACTGAGGCTGCCTAAATCCACACAAATTGTTTGGAACAACCTACCTGCAAGGTTCCTTAACAAACTGTGTGCAAATTTACCTAGAAGAACTGATGTTGTTTTGAAGGCAAAGGGTAGTCACACAAAATATTGATCTGATTTAGATTTTTCTTCTGTTCACTCACTATCATTTTGTTAATTGATAAATATAAACTTTTATCATGTCTATTTTTGAAAGCATTCTTACTTTCCAGCATTTTTACACACCTGCCTAAGACTTTTGCACAGTACTGTATGTGTAATCAAGAAAGCAGAAATAACTATATATTGGCTACATATACAAAAAGTACACAATGAAAAGTCTGCATATCAGTTCCTTTCCTCTACCAATAAGAAACGTGTGACTTACTACAGATAAGCTTGCCTGCCCCGTCACAGCACCTCAGATTATGTGTCACTATTTGAGTGTGTATTTACTATAATGTAATTAAAATCTAGGGATACCATCTTACCTGCTGTGAGTAAAACCCATGTGAGGAAAATAGGGGGGGTACTTTTACCTTCCCTACTTGTAACTAGCAACCGGGAGCTACCAACCAAGAAAGAGGAAGGAACCAAAATCTCCCAAAATACATACAAAGACATATACACAAAACCGTAGTGAGCTCAAGCTAGCTTATCAATAGTATTCACATATTTGCAGTGGCAATAATGGGTTAATAATTTTTTTGGAAGGGGGGTTGTTGTTTTTTTTAAATGTATTTATTTCTTTACTACTGATGGTGGTTGGGGTTTATGTATGTTTTTTGTTTGCTTGGTAGTTAGCATGTTGAATATATGGGGGATCAAACAGAGGACTGGATGGACTGCTGTCCCCCTGGTTTCCCCTGTCAATTTATCCCAAACAAATGTGGCCAAAATCCATCCACTTTCCTTGGGATTCTTAGCCTCATTTTGAATTCATTTTGCAGTGGTTTTCATCTCTCAAATAGATTCCCAGCGGGAATATACTTGAGGTCAATGCAAAGAACTCACCAATTAACTGTTTACTCAAAGAACATAGAAAGAAAAAGACATCTTCCATTAAGGCTGGAGTAAAGGTGATTTCGACTAAAACAAAGGCAGTAAAGTTATAGAACTATTTGCCTCAGGATGCTCTGCTTGCTTAAACTATAACTGCTTTAAAAAAGTAATACATACCTATCTAGAACAGAACAATATTGATAGTTGGCTTCAAAGCAGATGGGATGTTGATCCAGGGAATATCCATTTGGAGTCAGGAGGCAAATTTTTGGGACTTAATTGGAAATGGTTTCAATGTGTTTTGGTTTGGTTGTTTTTGCCTTCCTCTGGATGAACAAGTGATTTGGCATGGGCTGGACTTGATGGACATATGTCTCTTTTCAGTCTTATCAACTATTTTAGTATTTTACTATGTAATGAAAACCTCAATTCGGCAGTCCAGTTCTGATCCTCAGTCAGAATGCAGTTGCAAAACTGAGCAGCTAGAAATATCTGCCAATCCTAAAAATAACCAAGTATTTTCTGCTGTAATGGGATCTCAGCCTAACTTGAAAGTAAACAGATTTGAGAAATAAATTGATGAATTAACTGAAGAAATGTTTGTTGTACAGATGGATGTGAACAGAAAATGCTCTGAACTTAAAAGAACAGGTGAAAATGTTGCTTGAAGAAGAGTTGGCCAAGGTTTGTGGAAAGTCCTCAATGGTCTTTTATAGAACACTAGAGTAGCCACCGTTATCATTTGGTTTTGTGTAAAGTATTTAATTGAACTTACATACATTTCATGATACTAATGTAACTTCAATTACAGAACCTTTTCCATGCTTTCTTAAATTGGAAAAACAGAAAGTTAAAGGTAGAATAGACTCACAAACTCTTGGTCTTGCACATCAATTTCTACTGATATACATTTTAAGTCTTTATGGAAAACAGAGAGCACACTAAGTGGATGCCTCTGGTGCCAAAATGTCACAGTATCCTGGTTCAGATCACTTATAAAAAGTCTGTAAATAGCTCTATACAATTATTACTACCAAACTTTTAACAAACTTTCTATAGACCTGGAGGAGTGATACAGATACAGAATATCCAGGACTGATTGGATACACTATCAAAATGAAACCATTCCCTAAGTTTTTCTACCTGTTTTGTACCCTGCTTATTATTATTCCTACCAGAGATTTACAGTGGGGCAAAAAAGTATTTAGTTAGCCACCAATTGTGCAAGTTCTCCCACTTAAACCATATATATATAGGTATGGTTAAGCACAGGCAATTAACCTGGTCATGTTAACTGCAGTAATTAACCTGGTCACGTTAACATGCAGAATCAGGGCTATCCCATAAACCTACAATGTCTCTCTACTGTTTTTATTGGTCTATTAATGTTTGTCAATTGTTTTAAAGGATCACAAAGGCTAAAATACAAATTACTCTTATATGAAAGAGTATATCATGGGTAGGCAACTTTGATACTCCAGCTGTTGGGAGCTACTTATATCATACACCAGTCTTAATTCTCTCATCGACTATCCCTCCAAGGCACAAATCCTGCTAGACAAATGTTTATACATTTCAAATTAACTCGCAGTTGGGAACCAAACTATGGAATGGATTACATTACAGTTAATAGAGGTTATCACTGTTTTTACTCAGAGACTGAATGAAAGTCTACAGAGAAATATCTTAAAGGGCTAGTAATACTTCATTTTAACTTTTATTTTGTAGGCATTAAAAAACATGAAGAATGATATAAGTCTTATCTCTCAAACCTTTATGGTTTAAGAGATATTCACAAGCAATGTTTCCCCTCACGCCCCTTTTACCTAGTGTAAGCCATCTCTTCTCAGATGTGGAATCTCGTTGTAAGACCAGACAGGCAAGCCAGGGTCATACACAGAGCGAGTAGTCAGCCAGAGCCACAGGTCAGAACTGATGTGGGTAGTCAGACAAGCCGGGGTCTGCGAACGGAGTTGACAGAGAGTGAAAGCATACCAGAGCTAGGAGGCACCGAGACTACATGTCAGGCAAGCAGGTAGTGTAGGGAACGAGTAGGCAGCCAGAGTCGAGGGTCAGCCAAGCCGGGAACTACACGGGGCTAGAGTAACCAGGCCACTGGTCAGACAACTGGAGACTATGCTGAGCGAGTAGGAGCCAGGGCCACCGGTTAGGCAAACAGAGGACTACAAGGAGCGAAAGTAACCAGGCCCACAGGGAAGGCAACCGGAGGTTACACTGAGCGAGTAGTAGCCAGGGCCACTGGTCAGACAAGCCAAGGTCATAAGCAGAGCGATTAGTCACCCGGAGCCACAGGTCAGAACCAATGTGGGAAGTCAGACAAGCCGTGTCATATACAGAGCGAGTAGTCAGCCAGAGCCACAGGTTAGAACCGATGTGGGTAGTCAAACAAGCTGGGGTCATACACGGAGTGAGTTAGTCAGCCAGAGCTCAAGGTCAGAACTAATGTGGGTAGTCAGACAAGCTGGAGTCATGCACGGAGCGGATTCTCAGATAAGGCATGGGTCACAATGGAGCACAAAACACAATAGCAGAAATACCATGTAACGGCAATGACTCCTAGGCCCAGGGAGGTTTATAAAGGAGCAGAAGGGGGCGGTACCCAATTAGGCCACCCAGAATAGGTCGAAAAACAGGTGCCCGTGCTAGTGCCTGTTACCTGATGTAGCAATGAGGAAGTGACTGGAAGCCATGCTGGCCAGCGGCCATACAGAGGTAAGGAAGCACAGGATAGCCCAAGGGAAACTGTGATACCTACCAGGTTGAATTCCACATTATATAGAAAAAGACCATTAGCAAGTGTACACTGCAAACTGGAAAGTTTTGGAAGGCGCATCCTTTGTTACCTGGGAAAAGGCAATTAAAGTATGAAATCTACTTGTGAGTGTGCAACAGGAGGATATAGTGGAGGATCCTGTGAGTGGGCAGGAAGAAAAGGTGCAGATTCCTGTGAGGGGTCAGGTTATGGCTGTAAGTGGGTAAGAAGAGGGACAGGATCCTGTGAGTGGTCAGGACTCAGGAAAAAGAGGGTCGGGATCCTCTGACAGGGCCTGAAGATCCTGAAGATGTGGTGGTGGAACTGATGACAGCAGCCATAGAGGTTGAGAAGGGGAATCAGAGAGACAAAGCACAAAGATCATCATGTGCTGGGTCAGACTCAGGCCCTGCAGAACGTGTTTTAGTGCCATCAGTGAAAGAAGGCATGTTGAGTGCTGCTAGGGGCACTCCATATATCAGTGGTAAAGTGGACAGTCTGTCCAGTACCCTTGCACAGCTAATCTTTTAGCAATGAATAGTACCATAAGGGCACTACATTCCTGCTGAAGGTGGTGCAGCAAGTGAGGTGGTAGTGGGGAGGTGAGAGCCTATAAAATCTGCCTGGCTCCCCTTCACTTATGGAGAAGGAAACACTACCCACAGCAATCAGCTGTCCAAGCAGCAGTGTCACTTATTGAACTGCTACTTCATCATACCACTTAAATAGAAAGCCCCACAGTGTTCAAGGATGGGCTGGTGATGATGTCCTTATCCCTTCTGTCTCTGGGAACTGGTATGAGTCTTAGAGGAGGCTGTTGCGTCTCTATTTCCTCTTCCATGGTTGCTGCTGCTGGTGGTTGCTGCCAGTTTCTGCCTGAACCAAAATGGACTTTGGTGTCTACAAAGATGTTGGTTCATACCAGAACTGGTGAAATGTCCCAACACTTTCCTCTAGCTCACTTCCTTAAGACACAACTTGTACCTTGTACCTTGCAGTGCTCCCATATTCTAAACTCTCAAAATGGTCCAGCAATTTACAGTGGTGCTCTAGGCCAGCCGCAGCCCAGCATGAAATTGCAAAGTTACTGCTTTTCTGAATGGCAGTGCGAGTAATGGTACTGTTGTTAATAGTGGGAGCACAGCTGTGGCTAGGCTGCTGCTTCTGCTGAGTTGGAGAGCACCAGATGTAGGACACTGTGTAGAAGAGGTAGATGGGTTGTGTGCTTCCTCTTCCTCAATCTGGCTCATAATTCAGTCCCGTGTCATTAATACGGATGTCATTTAACACTTGGGCAGAGTTAGAAGTAATGCTCACTTCTGCCACAAGTTCCTTTTCCTTTTTCTTCTCTACTAAAAACAGACCCACTGTTACCATCATCCTGCACATCTGTGCTCTTGAAATTTCAAACAACACACTGCTGGTAGTACTTGTGGCAGTGATGGCACTGGCAGTGGTAGTGATAGCACTGGCTGTGGTAGTTTTTCTGTTCTTCTGCGGATGACCATGACTATGAGTACAAGCAATCTTAGTCTTCTTCTTTACTCTAACCAGCACACCAGTTCATGACCCATCCTTATGCCTTGATAGAAATTGTACATTATTTTGGTGGGTGCAATGGAGATTTTGCCACTAGGACCAGAATGTTTTCTGCTGCTGCTGCTGCCTGCAGGTGATAGTATTGCTGAAGAAGGTGGCTTCTGCTTAGAGGGACTGATGTGCTGATGTTCATCTGATTGCTTTCTTGTTGCCACCTGTTGGACACCACAAGGAGTGGAAGTATTTCCAGTCAATCAGATTCCAGACAATTGAATTAATAAAGAATGTTTTTAAATACAATTTTAACTTTTTTTTGTGTGGGGGGGTACTTTTATTTATTTTCTACTTTACACTTAAACACTCAGGAACAACAGGCTGAGAGATCTCAAAGCCTTGCTTCACAAGGAATCTGAGGTTCGCTTAGCATTCAATTACAAATGTTTTTTTTCCTACTTTATACAGAAGTGAATACAGTATATATTTATCATCAATAATAATAATAATAATAATAATATGGAAGCAATCATGAATCCATTATTATTATGTGTTCTCAGTCTTCTTTTTGTTACACAGCGTGTGCTTTGTAGTTTTGAGTTTTGCAGCACAGTTAGTCTTTGTCATCATGACTCATTCATCTAATGGAAAACTGCTAAGCTTTTGTATAAAATTAGCCAATATGATTCATACATTGAACAACTTTTAAATGCATTCTTTATGTTGTATATAAAAAGTGTTTATGAATGCATGTGAGCTCTTTGGAGTGTGAGTAGTAGAGAGAGTGGACATGAATGCAGAGGGTATGAGAGCAGATCCACATTCATTTCCCTTTACTCCCCTAGTTCTCTTAAAGGGATAGTAATACTTAATAATTAGTAACCCTTATATTAAAGTCATATTAAAAAGAAATGTATTGCCCCCGGTGTCATCTCTCAAACCTTTATGGTTTGAGAGATAATTGCTCCTAAAGTTGCCGTCAGGCGGCTCTGCAGCAGAGCCAAGATCACGTTAATAAAAAAGAAATCTTTCACTGAAATGGTCTTCTATGTGTGCTTGATTTGCAAACACACGTATAAGACCTTTTTAGTGAAAGATTTTTTTTTATTAACTCGATTTCAGCTCTGCTGCAGAGCTGCCTGATGATTGTAAGACCGGATTTCCCTTCAGTCAGCTAAAACGATGACTTCGGGGAAGGGGGAGGGAGAGGGCAACTTTAGGAGCAATTATCTCTCAAACTATAAAGGACTGAGAGATGACACTGGGGGCAATACATTTCTTTTTAATATGACTTTAATATAGGGATTAGTAATTATTAAGTATTACTATCCCTTTAAGTGCTTAGAGACACAGCATGGCTATTCCCCTTTCTTGATGATAAGCCACAGAGCTGAAAGACTCCAAGGACATCTGTGGAGGAAGAAGAAGCAAGTGACTGGCAGAGTGATCTGAGATGATAATATTCAACTCCACAATACCACTAATGTGCTGATCAACAGCAGCAGATAAGAGATGGGGAGATAAGTGACTCACATTACCCCACCCCACCCCCACACACATGTAGTTAACCTTCACACACAAACTCATCTTTATTAAACAACTTCTAAGGGCCTCATCTACCTCTTCATTTAACCCGTTCCAAGTAACTTTATTAACACACCCTTGCCCATCAACATAGTATCTCTCAGCATTTACTACCTACACACTCTCCATTTACTTTTCCACACACACACATACATGCACACATCTCTCTATTCAACCCTTCTATAACCACAATAAAACACATCTCTATTTAATAGGGATGGAAAAACTTTTTTGCCTCAAACCAAAAATCAGCAAAAAATGGCACTTCCCACTTGGTGAATAATTTCCTGCAAAAAGTAAGTTTTTACGCTTCTTTCGCCTAGTTCAATGCATTGAAATCAAAGGGGATAATCTTTTTTTACACACTACGTGAAAGGTTTCTTTACTTTTCCTGCAGACATATAAATGGGTGTCAGGCTCTCACAGCAGCCATACTGTGTTTGTGAGAGGAGAAATCAGCACGTTATTGAGCTACAGAAGATAGGCAAATAAATGTGAACTGAAGCTTAGTTTAGGGAGTCTTTTAGTTAGGACATTTGCTCCCTGTATTAGGGGAGCCTGGGGCACTTTGGGGGGAGAAGGGAGGAAGGAGGTTGACCACAAATACCTTAGAATTCAGGGTGACTGACTGGAAAGACACTGGCAGCTGGGGTCCAACTTGCTTGCTGATTTTGCTGTTATTGTCTCTGTGCTGGGGAAGAAAGGGGAAATAAGTTGTTGATTTTGTTTTTACGTTATACTGTTTTTCTTTTTTGGACAGACTGTGATTATAGGGTGGACAACAAAAAAAAAATTATATAAAAAATTAATAATAATAAAAAAACAAATACATATATTAGGTGACAGACAGCTGACTATGAGCCTGATGTGAACTTTGTGACTGAGGCAGACTTTATAGACAGTGTACGACATTGAGAATTTTGTTAAGGGCTAAGGCAAGACATCACACTGTATCAGTTATGTACTGTAGAGACTAAAAACACACACAGCAGTTGATTAATGTCCAGCAAACTCACAAGGGGCGGGGGGGTGGGGGAGTGGAGCAGTGCAGGGACATGGGAGTAAAGTGGTAGTTCAAAAGCTAACTGAAGCCATGGGTGCTGCAATAAACGATGATGATCCCTCTCCTCCCAGGGAAGCTGCAGTTTGTCAAGGTCCGACCAAAAGTTCCACCACCAGCAGCATCAGTAGAAAAAAAAACATATAAGAAGAACACTGAAGATGACAACGAGTCACATCATAGTGTTGATGATGGCAATAGCATAATGGAGAAAGTGTAAGTGTTCCGCATACCTGCCG
Source organism: Rhinophrynus dorsalis (assembly GCA_037306005.1). NCBI lineage: Eukaryota > Metazoa > Chordata > Amphibia > Anura > Rhinophrynidae > Rhinophrynus > Rhinophrynus dorsalis. The sequence goes on from CM074718.1 coordinate 65,589,073, forward strand.
AGATGGGCGCCGGGCATTGTGGGCGGTCTGTCTCTTGTGTGATGCCTCGAGTCTCTTTTCTGCGGCTGATCCCCGGTAGCCGGCTGTCTGGTTTACTGCTGGGCAGCCAGCTTCTTGATTCCTGCTTCCGGCAGTACTGTGTTCAGCCGGCAGAATGCGGGTGCCCGCCAAGGATCCGAATACAAAAAGACAAGAGCGCAAAGGGGACAATCTAAAAGTACAGTATTTATTCTTTAAAATACCTGCATCAGATACATGACTCGCACGTACAAGATTATAATAAAAAATAGGCTTATCTCTCTCCGTCAGTCCTACATCGGTCCTCAGCCAATCATCCACTTAAATGCGTGTCAAAATATACATGGAAGGGAACAACAGCAGTATTAGGCTGGAGAAACACTCTTGCAGCCAAAAACGTGATAGAATGTATCAGCTCCAAACGGAGCGGTTCACAGACCTTATACACCACGATATCTTCAATCCTACGTGCCAGATCTTGCCAGCATTGTATACCTTCCTCCACACATGCTCCAATGATAAATTGCATCGGACCACTGGCTTCATTGAGAGAGACTCCGCTATAGTATAAAATCACAGTACTCTTGAACAGCCAATGCGTATTGCGGTTCTCACTGACCGCTTCCTCAGGGTTTACAGACAGTCTAACCTCACAGGACTAAATACTCTACACACATCCTGTCCTAACGAGATTAGACTGTCCTAAATTGAACTTGCAGTATTTAACTCTTTATAGCCCATCCATTCTAGATCCAAAACCTAATGATAATCTATCTCTAAAAAATATATAAACGGTTATACATTGCACTAAACAAATATATAACACTCATTGTGTCAATAAAAGTATCAGCAAGTATAGTAATAACTACCCTTAATAGAATTAACCCTTTATACTTACACTTTCCTACTAATCACAACACAAAAAAAAACATATGACCGTGTCTCATAAGAGACCTTAGACCCACTATACGCTTTTTAACATCTTCTCTTATGTTTCCTATTTTTCCAATTATATAATATCCTAATTAAAAAAATATCTACTACTACTGCTTAAATAAACGCTGCTAGATCTAAGTCCACATTCAAGCCTTCTGGTTGAAGTGTCCTCAACTGATGTATCCAGAAGGTCTCCCTCCTCTAACCTATCTCCACCTCTTCTATCTAAACCCACCTGTTCTATTGTCATTATCTTAATACCTTCACTCCTACAATCTGGAGATTCCGAAAAGTGTTTAGGGACACTATGTGTTTCTATCTTATTAGATATATTTCTCAGATGTTCTCCCACTCTGACTCTAAGCCTGCGTTTCGTCCTCCCCACGTATTGTCTGCCACACTTACACGTGAGGAGGTATACTACAAACACAGAGTCACAGTTCAGAAATTGTCTCATCTCTTATTTCTTCTTAGTAACTGTGGACTCAAATTTTGAATTTTGCTCTCCTTTCTTAAAGGGATAATGCGCACATGTTGAACACCTCTTCTTTCCATACCTGTACATACCCTTACTCGTCTTTAAAAAACATTTTTTCAATTATACTGGCTTCCATTTTTTTTAGCATTATTCTTATATTTTTTATATATATCACCTGGCGCTACAATTTGTTTAATATTCTTATTACGTCTAGATGATATGGGTTTTCCCCCAAAGACGGACCCAAAATCGGTTCTTCTCTGAATATGTGCCAGTGTCTCTTGATGATTTTCTCCATCTGATGGGCCTTTTGGTTATACGTTGTGGTAAAAAACGGCATCCACTCTCCCTTGCATTTTTCCTTTTCTTTATATTTTACCAATTCTTCTCTTGGTTTATTTTTTATCCTTATCTCATCTTCATCTAACAATTTACTAGGGAACCCTTTTTCCAATAGTTTAGTCCTCACTTTTAGAGACTCTTGATGGAAATCCTCCTCCTTACTAAAATTGCATCTCATCCTCTGTAGTTGTCCATAAGGTATATTTTGTTTCCATCTCTTATGATGGCCGCTATCATAGTGGAGGTATCCATTACTATCCACAGTTTTTCTATAATTTTTTGTAAACACCTGGGACCCCTCACTAAATACAATAAGATCTAAAAATTCGATTTTACTAGTGTCTGTATGTATTGTAAAGGACAGAGTAAACTGATTAGTATTAATATACTGATGAAAATCTTGGAGTTTTTGTTCCGTTCCCTCCCATATGATCAGAATATCATCAATGTATCATTTATAATACACGATATTCTTCTCAAATGGGTTATTATTCCAAATTGCTGTTGTGTTTCCTGAGCTCTGTGTATTAATTGGTTTGTCTGACTACCCTATCTGGTGCTGACCTGTGGCTCTGTCCGACTACCCGCTCCTTGTATGATCCTAGGCTTGTCCGACAACCAATCTGGTGCAGACCTGCGGCTCTGGCTGACTACCTATTCCATGTATGACCCCTGGCTTGTCCGACTACCCATTCTGGTGCTGACCTGCGGCTCTGGTTGACGATCCATTCCTTGTTAACTTTGGGTTTGTCTGGTTATCCTCTAGGTGTGGACCTAGGCTCAGACATTCCTTACTACTGCTGCCTATCGATTACGTCTGGTTTCCCTACAGGTGAGGACCTGGGGTTCAGACCGTTATCTTTCCTGATTGCCTTTCCATATAGTCTGGTATACTCCAGGTGTGGACCTGTGGCTCTGCAGACTACGCATTCATTTCAGCTTCTGGGCCATACAAATAGTGCCTCTCACGAAGGTAGTCTCCGACTTCCAATGGGTGGCGTTTGCTAATTTGATTACGAATCCCACCGTTTACCTTTATTGCTGATACGTGCTTTATGGATTTATTATTTTTGTTTAATAAAGCGATTGTTACCTATAAGTACCTGTCCTGTATTCATTTGTATGAACCATTACAGTACGAAAGGGCCGTGTCTATGGACGGTACTGGTAACTCTTCTGCCCAGCACATCCTAGCCAGGGTGTAGGCTCAGAAACAAGGTATTGATCAGATAACTTTGACATTACAGATGCTGTTGAACCGAACTGCACACCCTGACCATCCTGTTGGACAACCGTTGGCTCCTCCTGCTGTTAACCTGGCACCGGTAGTGCGTGTCTCTCCTGATGCAGGCATGATCAGGGTTTTTTCCAGTCAAGCTCGCTTCCTGAGCGGTATGGGGGAGACCCAGTGCTGTGTTGTGGGTTCCTAAACCAAGTGGGTATTTATATGGAGATGGTACTGCAAGCGTTTCCCAGTGAGCACAGTAAGGTCGGTTTGTTGGTCTCACTTTTGTCTGGCAAGGCCTTGGCATGGGCCAATCCACTTTAGGAAAATGATAAACCCATCAGTCATGATTTTGATGAGTTTGTGGCCGCATTTAAACAAGTGTTTGACATACTCACCCGCTCTGCCTCTGCTGCCAAACAGTTAAGGGCAGTTGTACGGTGGCTGAATATGCGATCGAGTTTTGCACGTTGGCTGCGGAGGTTGGCTGGAATGATGAGGCACTTGTAGCCGCCTTCTCACAGGGGCTAAGTGATGTCATCAAGGATGAAATTGCGGCCAGAGAGTTGCCATCAAACCTAGACCAATTGATATCGTTTATTATCTTAATTGATACTTGCATCAGAGAGAGACCTTCTTTTAAGGAGCACCTGCGGAGGCCTCCAGCACGTTTGGCACTGACGTTTAGCTGCCCACTCATTCCTCCCTCACCTCTCATGCCTCCTGGATCCGACTTAGGAGGGGGGGAGCCTATGCAGTCGGGGTTTATCTGTCTTTCGACTCAGGAGAAAGCACTCCGCAGACGAGAAGGGCTTTGCCTATATTGCGGTAAATCCGGACATATGTTGCGTACTTGTCCCATACATCCGGGAAACAGGCAACTAGAGTCACGTTGGGGACAAACTCTAGGTGGTGTCCCCAGGAGCTTTCCAAGAGAAGCCCACTCTGGAGGTCATCCTTTCTTGGGCCAATTCCTCCATAATTACCCTGGCCTTAATCAGTTCAGGGGCAGTGGGGTATTTCATTGATTCTGGATTTGTGGAGAAACACGCCATCCCTGTACAGCCGCGGGCATCTCCATTGACTATTGAGGCAATCGACGGTAGGCCACTGTAACCTCCTCAGCTGACTCATGAGACCATTCCTGTAGCTCTGTTGGTCTGAGGTCTACATCATGAGACACTCCAGTTTCAGGTCATAAACTCTCCACATTATGCGGTCATTCTGGGGTTTCCGTGGCTCCAAAAACATAACCCCAGAGTGGACTGGCGTAGATACGACATTTTATCTTGGTCTCCACTTTCTACAGAGTCATGCCTGACTTGTCCTATCAGAATTTCAGACTTGTCCTGTTCCTCCTCCACCTCCTCCTCCGGAGGAGTATCGAACCTTCCATGAGGTATTCAATAAGGTGCAGACCACGACCTTACCGCCTCATAGGTTTTATGACTGTGCTATCGAATTGGTGCCAGGGGCTATTCCCCCTAAGGGTCGTGTGTACCCCCCTTCCATGGCAGAAAACTAGGCCATGGAGGACTATGTGGCAGACGCTCTTTTCAGAGGGATTATTAGTAAATCCACCTCCCCGGCAGGGGTGGGGTTCTTCTTTGTAAAGAAGAAGGATGGAGAATCAAGATCGTGTATTGATTTCCGTGGGCTCAATAAACTTATGATAAAAAAACACATACCCTATTCCTCTGATCACAGAATTATTTGACTGGTTGCGAGACTCAACGGTCTTTACTAAACTCGACCTACGATCTGCATATAATCTGGTGTGTATCAGAGAGGGCGATGAATGGAAGACAGCGTTCAACACCAGGGGCAGGCATTACGAATATCTGGTAATGCCCTTTGGTCTTTGCAATGCTCCCGCTGTCTTCCAGGAGTTAATGATGTGTTACGGGATCTTTTGATGTGTTGTGTGGTCGTCTACCAGGATGATTTTCTCATCCATTCCCCGAATATTGAACAACACCATACAGATGTTGCGAAGGTGTTATCACTCTTAAGAGCCAACCATCTTTTCTGCAAGTTGGAAAAATGTGTGTTTCATCAGTCCCAGGTGACCTTCCTAGGGTATGTGCTTTCCTCTTCTGGGTTGGCTATGGACCCTGGGAAACTGTCGGCAGTGCTACAATGGCCCCTTCCTATGGGATTTAAGGCAATCCAATGATTCCTAGGCTTTGCCAGTTATTATCGGAAATGTATAAGTCTTCTCGCCTATTGTCAAACCACTTATGGATATGACGCACAAGGGTGCTAATACTTCTGAATGGTCTCCTAGTGCTCTCCAAGCCTTTGAAACCATCAAGGCAGGTTTTACAGCAGCTCCACTGCTGAGACATCCTAATCCGAAGCTACCAATTACTCTGGAGGTTGACATGTCGGAGACAGGAGTAAGCGCCCTCCTGTCTCAACGGTCATCTCCAGACGAGCCGTTACTACCATGTGGGTTCTTTTCACGTAAACTCTCTAAGCCTGAGACCATGTATAATGTTGGAGATCAAGAATTGTTGGCCATTATTCTGACATTGCGTGAGTGGCGACAGTTACTTGAGGGCACTTCCGTTCCAATCCTTACTGATCACAAAAATTTGATGTACCTTTCTGAGGCGAAACGCTTGTCTCCACGACAGGCTCGATTGGCATTATTCTTGTCTTGCTTTAATTTCATAGGATCATACCTGCCTGGTACTAAAAACATTAGGGTGGACGCCCTGTCCCACCAGTTTGGGTCTTTGTCTAAGGAAAACGGTGATCCTACGTCTGTGATTTTGCCAGATCGTATTCTGGCAACCATTCGTACCAGTATTACTTCCCCTCTGGGGTCTGAGATATTGGTGGCTCAGGGGATGGCCCTGGCTGAGAAACCTCATGGGAGATGCTTTGTGCCTGAAGCCTTATGGGCCAAACTATTGGAGACATACCACTCGTCTAAAGCAGAAGAAAAGAAGATCGAGCGCCAACTATCCTATGTCCAAAAAATATATAAATAATGGTAATGGAAAGTAATAATAAATCAATATTCTCAATAATAGGTCTCAAATAAATTGAGGTGTCAGAGAAGTCTGTATTGGCTTGATGGTGGTTTTGGATCTTTGTATTGCAAGAGTAATGGCCGGCTTCCAATGTAGTTCTTACTGCAGAAACATACAGAGAAGAAATCGATTCTAAGAGTAAATCTGTATGTTAGGTGAGTAACATTGAAAAAACCCCATACAGGTTAGACTCACCAGATATATAGCTTGAATGTATATGTAGGAAGCCCAGCCCGGCTTGTGCTAGCATCCTTCGGTATGTCAAATAATAGTAGTATTGAGTGGGTTCACACAATCAGTACAATGGATCTCCTTAAGATAGAAACACACAAGGCAGCATATCTGAGAGCAAATCTGTATAAGATGATAATCTTAGACTAGTCCCCTAAAGGAACAAACTCACCAGATGTATGCAGTGTGTAATAGAGACCCTGCCTGGTCACAGCCCACATAAAGTTGGTAGAGGCAATCGGCATGGAATGATAAATCACTAGATTTTATTAACAATAAATGTCCCTACACATTTCGTGGCTCTATCGTCCACTTTGTCAGGGGATTAAACCATTCGTACCAGTATTACTTCCCCTCTGGGGTCTGAGATATTGGCGGCTCAAGCGATGGCCCCAGCCGAGAAACCTCATGGGAGATGCTTTGTGCCTGAAGCCTTATGGGACAAACTATTGGAGACATACCACTCGTCTAAAGCAGCTGGCCACATTGGTAGAGACCAATTGTTTTGGTCCCTATCACGACTGTTCTGGTGGCCCAGTATCCGTACAGATGTATCTGCTTTCGTAAAAAGGCAAAGGCTCAAAGTCCCACTCAGCCACACACACTTTTGTTCAGTAACCAGCAGCAAGAGCAACACAGGTTATTAACATCCACAACCTTAGCTTAGATAAGAAACACTTATTGAGTTTATTAATAAGTTAAATAGTAATAAGAGGGGGATTCAACTCACATATACGGTGCATCCTACGGAAATTCAGTTTCTGGATCTCTTGTTATATATAACGGGAGATGGAAAGATAGAAAGCACTATATATAGAAAGCCAGTATCTAGAAATCCCTACATACAAGCCTCTAGTTGCCATCTACCAAGATGGCTAGAAAATGTACCCTACAGTCAGTTTCATAGACTTAGGAGAAATTGCAGTAGGTGGGAGGATTTTATTGATAAAGGATTACAGTTAAAACAAGATTTCTTGGAGAGGGGTTATGATGGGAGGAAAATACAGAAGGCTTTTGATAAAGCCAAAAAGTTGGATAGAAAGGTGGTATTGGCAAATAATAACAAAAACAAAAAAAGAGAAGTGAAAGAGAGTGCTAAGTTTGAGAAGGGAATCCCATTTATTACGAAATATCATGCATTTACTAAAGAGATAAATAAAATCTTGAGGACACATTGGTCAATTTTACAACATGACCCATGTTTGAAAGACATAATAGGACAACAACCAGTTATGGTATATAAAAAAGGAAAAAATTTAAGGGGGTTCATGGCCCGAAGCAGACCTAAAGAAGGTCAGTTTGGGGAAATTAGATCTTTTTTACCGAGCCTGAAGGGTAACTTTAGATGTGGTAGAGGGAAATGCTTAGGATGTCAACATATGGAACATAGGGTTACACAATTCGAAGGAATGCAAGAAGAAAAAAGTAAAAAATACAATATAAACCAGTTTATTAATTGCAGCACGACGCATGTGGTTTATATGCTTACATGCGGGTGTGGCAAGAAATATATTGGACGAACCAAAAGGGAGTTCCGTAAAAGGATAGGTGAACACAGAAGAAGTATCATAAATAAAAATTTGGAGTACAGTGTTTCCCGACATGTTAGTGGTTGTAGAAAAGGCAATGAGGAGGGTTTTAATATAAAAGGTATTGAACATGTTAGTAAGTTGGCCCCCAACAGATATAGGACACTATGTAAGAGGGAGTCCTTCTGGATCCATAGGTTGGGGACTATGGCTCCGGGAGGTCTCAATGAGGAGATGGATCTTGGTGGGTTTGTATAGTGAGAGGTGGAGGGATTTTCTATAATAGTAGGGAAGTACCATTTGAGTAGTCCTATATATATGAATAGAATAATGTTAAATAGAATTTTGAGATTGATAATGAGGGTAGAAAAGTTTTTATTGTATTGAACATAAAAGGTTCTGATGTTCTTGTAGACTGTAAGTATCGATGTTCCGGAGGGTGGTCAAGGAGGGTTTGATGAGTGGGCAAGTGATGGCTCCTTGTTGGGATCACGGCGGATGTGTGTGGTGGAGGTGGCTGTAGTGGTATTTGTGATTGTTGATGTGAGGATGCGAGTGTATGGGATCATGGAGCTGCTTCCGGTTTGGCTACTGCGGGCGGGTATGTGTATGGTGTTGTAAGGAGAGTGGAGGCGCATGCGCAGTGGTGCCACGAGAGAGGGTGTGGCGTGATGATGTAAGTGTAAAGACCCGGAAGTGTTTTTGGGCATTTTTGAAACGCATATGCAGTCTGGATGCTAATGACACACATCCGGTAGAGCGATCCGGAGCTGGGGGCTGATGGGAGTTTTATGGAGAGTTTTTGGCGCCAAACGGAGCATCGATACAGGGTATTTATACTGTGGATGTCATATAGTCACTGTTTTGATACAGGCCCCTGACGAAGCAGCGCGAGCTGAGAAACGCGTTGGGCAAGTGTTTTAGGCTATTAAGTTGTTCTTAATCATAGTATCTGTGCAGATATAATTTTATATATTTTTTTATGTTCCATGATATTTTATATATGTGTATTCAATAAATAACTGTGAAGAACACAAATATATATATATTTTTTGGCGTCTAATTCCTCATAGTGTCCCATATTAAACATATCACCATCCCTAGATAGAGGGTAAGGATTAGTAGTGATCCTGAGGTATGGGAACTGGAAGATCCATTGAAGATCGAGGTGAGAAGGGGAGGAGAGGACGCCAAAGATACCATTACTGGGGGTTATCCAGTAGAAGCTTACAAACCAAGAGGCTGGTTTGCCTCAAAAGAAGGTGAGTTTACAATTCATCTTTTGAAAGGAGTTTCTTCACGGTGAAGGAGGTGATCGTTTTTAAAGGAAAGAACCCACTTTGGTGAAGGGGAACAAGATCTAAAGGACATTGTTTGAATTATAAGTCTGCACTTAGATTGTGTGCGCATTCTCTCTTCTTTTTTTGGTGGAATTATTAGCTAAGATGAGTGCCTTTGCTACTGAAAGTGCTGCACCTTTGACACCTAGTAGTAGTAGCAGTAGAATTGTATCAACATCTAGCCCCAGTAGTAGTAGTAGCCCCTCAGGAACCCCTCAGTCCACAAAGTCCACAGTATGGAGATACTTGACTCGGGATCCAAAAGTTATTAAAAAGGAAGCCAGGAAAATTTATTAACAACAGCACAGATGAGAAGGAGATGGAAGGGTGTGAAGAAGGGTTACTACCATCTACTGGCCTTGGACCACTGCTATAACCAGTAAATAACTTGTATCAGTAATCTGTGAAGGAGGATAGTTCACACTTGACACAAACATGATAATGGTAACAAACTGCTGTAGGGACATTTTATATATATATATATATATATATATATCTATATATATATATATATATATTCCAAATGGGAAGCACTCTCACTATCCAAAGTTCACTGCCCGGTTGGCCAAATCAAGCGGGATGAGTATAACCGCAAAAATAAAGAGTCAGCACACTCAGGTCCTGATGAAAATGTGTAATGCAAATTAAAACGTTGACAATGCACTTGTTTTTTCACTTTTCAAAAAAAAGACCAGAGAGTGATGACTCTTTATTTCTACGTGTGTATATATATATATATATATATATATATATATATATATATACATATATATGGATATTAGATATAAATAGAGCAGCTGCACTCACAAAAGCTTGTAACCAATAGAATTTTGGTGCACGTCCCCTAGAAAATGAAATAGTCAAAAAGTGTACTCAGCCCAGGAAACTCCAAGCGTCGTAGCGGAACAGCACTCAAGGCAAAGAAAGTGAATTTATCTATTTATTGCATCCATTTAGCCAAACGTTTTCGGTCCACACAGGACCTTCCTCAGGGCAAATGTTTGAAACCACAACACACCCCACATATATATAGAAAAAATACAATCAACCAAAAAAATAAGAAAAGCCCCTTACCCCATGATCCTCGTGGTCTCAAATGCGCCAGATGGAACGCGGTCGCAAGTGGGAACTGAGGTGCAGTGACGCAAGCAGGACGAGACAGGTTGCCAAGCAACCAACGAAAAAAATGTATACACAAATCAATGCAGATCACGTTATCCCACCACTAGCTTCGCTTGCCGGCTGAATGCAAGAGAAGCTATACACCGTCCCGATGCCTAATCGGAGATCGAAAGGGACACAAAATGAGTGTCGCTAGCGTGCTATGTACATCTAGCGGAGTGCCGTAAAGAGAATGATGGAAGCCAATCAATAAAATAAAAAAAGGAATATGTGTAGGATATAGAAAATAGTGTTTTAGTTCATACGTGGCCAATCTCCAGACTTGTCCATCCAAAGCACATAGATGTCCAATCAATTCCATTAGTGCTGTCATTGGAACTTTTAAACGGACCATTTGAGTGAAATCTTTCTCATGCAGCTCTATTCTTTTCTTCCATAAACCTGTTAACTCCCGTCATTGTGGTAATGGAAAATATAGCACCAACCATATGAAAATATAGAGAACTATTACGTATCCGTTCCCAATTCTTTCTGGAGTGATGTATAAAGGGTTTATACATCACTCCAGAAAGAATTGGGAACGGATACGTAATAGTTCTCTATATTTTCATATGGTTGGTGCTATATTTTCCATTACCACAATGACGGGAGTTAACAGGTTTATGGAAGAAAAGAATAGAGCTGCATGAGAAAGATTTCACTCAAATGGTCCGTTTAAAAGTTCCAATGACAGCACTAATGGAATTGATTGGACATCTATGTGCTTTGGATGGACAAGTCTGGAGATTGGCCACGTATGAACTAAAACACTATTTTCTATATCCTACACATATTCCTTTTTTTATTTTATTGATTGGCTTCCATCATTCTCTTTACGGCACTCCGCTAGATGTACATAGCACGCTAGCGACACTCATTTTGTGTCCCTTTCGATCTCCGATTAGGCATCGGGACGGTGTATAGCTTCTCTTGCATTCAGCCGGCAAGCGAAGCTAGTGGTGGGATAACGTGATCTGCATTGATTTGTGTATACATTTTTTTCGTTGGTTGCTTGGCAACCTGTCTCGTCCTGCTTGCGTCACTGCACCTCGGTTCCCACTTGCGACCGCGTTCCATCTGGCGCATTTGAGACCACGAGGATCATGGGGTAAGGGGCTTTTCTTATTTTTTTGGTTGATTGTATTTTTTCTATATATATGTGGGGTGTGTTGTGGTTTCAAACATTTGCCCTGAGGAAGGTCCTGTGTGGACCGAAAACGTTTGGCTAAATGGATGCAATAAATAGATAAATTCACTTTCTTTGCCTTGAGTGCTGTTCCATATATATGGATATATATATATAGATAGATAGATAGATAGATAGATAGATAGATAGATAGATAGATAGATATACACACACACACACACATCAGTAACACCACACCAGTCCTCCAACACCATTACCATACATACCTGCATTGTACATTGTAGACTGCACTTTTTTTCCATCTCTCGACATCATCATGTATAGGTGCCAGTGTCAGTTAAGCAGGAACACATTTTTCAAGGCAGATGTTGCTGCAGGACTCCTAACTTTTACTTTCAGATACTTATTTATCCACTGCAGCTTTCAGAAGAAGTAATATTGTGGTGGGAAATGTACCATAAGAAACATAAGCAAAAAAATTGTTGCAATAGGTGAACATTTTGTTGGAATTGGGAAAAGGAGGAAAATTTTGAATTGGAGAAAACTTTCACGGAAAAGAGAGAAAAATCTTCAGTTTTTCACAAAAAGTCATATTGAAAAATGTTCTCCCTTTTTGCCCACTCCTACTATTTACCTTTTTTTTTTCTCCAAGCTCCAGTCTGCTTTAATCTCTACACACACACACAGTCTTATTTAACTCTTCCCCCCCCCCACACACACACATACCTCCATGGGGTAACAACAAATGATCCCTTTGACTAGGATACATAACAAGTGATGAAGATGATTGTCTTTTTTGAGTTGATTGAATCAGAACTGGAGCAAACCAGCTGCACCATAGGGGACAAATAAAACTCTGCAAAGCACTGGAGATCTCGCAAGTATTCAATGGGTTAATGCCCCATTAAATCAATGGAAGTTTGAATTTGCTCTCTATGGTGCATTTTTTTTTGTTTCAGAACTACTCATTTTGTGCATATCACCCATAGTGTGTCTCTCTGTACAAAAACACTAGAAACATAGATATTCACAGCAGATTAACCCTTTGAGTGTCAGAGAGGTATGCAACGCATTGCTCAGCAATGCATTGCGTACCCCCTGGCACTCAAAGAGTAAAAACCAATTGGCCCAACATATCAGTTTATTGACTTGACTTTCCTCCCTTCGTACTAATAAATGCAATGCATATTGCTTTGAAATAATTTGCACACCCCATCACTTAAAAGCAACTTTAGTGAGTTTGAATGAGCTTTCAATTCAACTACGTATTGCATTAGCCATTTTTGTTTAGAAAACTACTTTTTGGGTCGTTTATTTCTTGGTTATAGTAAACTAGTTTAAAAGCCCGTGTACATGGGCCACAGTGCCACCCAGCAGCCTTGGCTGGTGCCCGAAGCCTCTCTGCTCACCAAGCGGTCCCAGGAAGGTGCGCAGAGAGGACTCCAGTCCCGATTCTGGGCTCCCCACTCTGTATCAGCCGCAGAGCATTCAGGCAGTCTGTACTGCACATGACTGTTGCACGGGCAGTCTCTACTGCCCATAACTGCAGAGAGCGCGGTCTCTACTGCGCATGACAGCTTCTGACAAACATCCTAGCGAATTATTATATAGGATAAGACATGCCATGCCAGGATTTCCTGTGTTAGACCTACATTAGCTCCCCACTCACTCACACTTAACCCCTTCAGTACTGTATGGCATGCCTTAATTAGCATAAAGTTTACATTTAGGTAGCTCAAAAACTTGTTTTTTTAAATTAACAAATTGGCAAATACAACATATTGGTGATTTTGAAAGTACTTTAAAAACTTCCATAGTTGTTTTTAAGTGATAGGGTCCTTTTAAAGAGTTGAAGACCTCAAAGAAAAGTCCATCAATAATAATGTTTTTATAGGTTAGTAAGTGACTGAATTGATAGCCTTTCATGTCATGCTAAATGTAGGGAACAATTCTAAAATTCTCTGTGAATAAATGTGCCTGACATGGTCTAAAACCATATAAGTGGAAATTGTGTCTGGAACAGTAATTGAGGTATGGCATTTCGGGAGGTAATGCAACTGTAAAGGTCAGCATAGCAATAAAAAGGGAAAGAAAATGCTGAGGCAGGCATAAAGGTGACCCAAGGAATGAGTGCCAAGGCAACTGGGAATTTGTTTGACTAAAACAGTCAGACATGGAGTGTGCATCTAACTGCAAAATTTTCAGTTAAAGGAGCAGTAATCATTTATTATAAAAATGTATATATTGTTGGGGTCCTCCTGCTGAGATAAACAATGGTAATCCCATTTCTGGAAACTGCTTTACTGAAACATTATACCAGTTCAAAGTAGTGAAGATAATAATAACACATTCTGCGAACTGTAGCCAGATGATCATGAATCACATAGAATGCAATAGAATATTGTCTGACCACCAATGTTCAGACATTGCTCAGTATATCTGGCAGTTTGACCTTGCCAAGCAGCACGTCTGGCATCCTCTCACATCCAATCACATCACCAGAAACACTGTGCAACTGCTAAGCACTGCTGGCCTTGCTCAGTGTGTCTGATGATTTGAGTGGATGTGATTGGATGCTAGAAAGAAAATATTAGCAGTTGTTACGTCATTATGCATTATTCCAAGGCCTAAATAACAGAGTGTATTAGTATTCTGTACTGGATAAGGACATACGTAGCAAGTGAACTCTAGCATGTGTTCACAAGTATTTGTTTCTTTAGTGAAAATATGTATAAACCCGTTTGAAATATGACCACATTAACCCTTTGAGTACTGTAACCCATCACTGTCATATAGCATATATTGTCTTATTTCACTCTACTATCTTGTGTACATTGGGCACTGTTTAATTACATCACAAATCGACTGCACCCTACAGAAGTAGGGAAAAAAAAATTAAACCTGCCATTGCGTTCCCTCATTTTAGGAGAACAGAACGTGTATTTAAGTGTTTCACATTGCTTCACAGCAATAAAATAACAATGTTTGTATAAACTTCAGTATGTGTGTTTATAAATTAGTCTGTATAAATGAAATACTTTGGTCTTGATCTAAATCAATCCAGAAGGATATAGATACTCTAGAGATAATTTGGGGAATGGATAATAAAATGGCGAGTGGTTTAAAGGAAAAGAAATATCAGGATAGAGTAAAAGATATGAACATGTATAGCCTGGAGGAGAGAAGAGAGAGAGGGGATATGATAGACACATTCAAATACATGAAGGGATTCAACAAAGTTCAGGAGGGAAGTACATATCAAAGGAGTAAAAATATTAGGACAAGAGGCCATATCTAAAACTAGAGGGACACAGGTTCAGATGTAATTATAAGAAAGCTTTACTTCACTGAGAGGGTAGTAGATAAGTGGAATAGCCTACCAGCAGAAGTGGTAGAAGTTAATACAGTGATGGAATTTAAGCATGCATGGGATAGGCATAAGGCTGTCCTGAACATACGACAAGACCAAGTACCAAATAAGGTTTGAGGTTTTTACAGTAGGAAAATGGGCAGACTAGATGGGCCGAATGGTTCTTATCTGCCGTCATATTCTATGTTTTTATTTATTTAATTACATGAAGAGCTTTCAATAGGTCCTTCTTTTTGGTCCATGACAACTTTAGATTGTAAGCTTTTGGGCAGGGACCTCACTTCCAGTGTTTCACTTTGCAAAGCACTTGTAACCCTGTAACCTTGACTATAACCCTTGAATTGTAAAGAGCTGCATACACTTGTGGCGCTATATAAATAAACATATTCGTTCATTCATAATAATAAATCTCTTTGAGTGCCATTGCATTTGTGTGCAATATGTTACTCACACCAGTGGTACTCAAAGGGTTGTGTGAGGACTTCTGCTATTATTGGTGCTGAAATCTCTCATCATCCTCTCTGCTCTCCATAAAACATTGACAACATTACTGAAACAAAAGGAGAGTACACAGCTCTTCTCATACGGGCAGATCCATATGTTGGATGGAGAGATAGGATAATATGTAATTACTAGTGTAAAAGCCCGTGTACGGGCCAAAGTGCATAAAACCTCAGAACTACACCTCCCAGCATTCTGTGCATTCGGGCAGTGTCTACCACACATGACTGCATCAGACAAACATCTGCATTCAGGCAGTCTCTACTGCACATGACTGCATCGGCCTGCGTTCGGGCAATCTCTACTGCGCGCGACTGCATTGGGCAAACATACATCTGGCCTTTTATAGTATAGGATATATTAACTATCAATATGGGATGGCGTTGCCGGTCATGTTTCGACCATTGGGAGTATCTGTCTGAAATGTAGGCACACTGATAGACGCAGGCATATACAGCACACAAGCAGACACATACACACAGTGAGTGGCAGAAACATGCAAAAGACATGAGCACACATACACACCGAGATACAGGCATGTACACACACATGTAACAGAGAAGTAGACAAACATGCACACAAAAGTATGCTCACACACAGGCATCAAACATGCACGCACGCACAGAGGGGACACTGACACAGTGGAGGTTCTGGCTCTTGGTGGATCTGTAGGTTCTGAGTGTAGAAGTGTGAGCTGTGGCCACCCAGGGAATAGTATAGGAGCTTTACAGTGCTGTATAGGTAACAGTCTTGTATTGAAGTGAATATCTGCAGTATTCAGAGAGTTAGACGCCAGATGTAGCCCTCTAAGGACCAGAGGACATCACTTCACAGTGTGTTGCCCTCCCCCCTCTGGTTCTGAAACCATTAAATCAATGATATTTGTTATTTCCTTTACTTTCAGGCAGAATTAGTGTGTGTTTGGTGTGTAGAAGTAGAAAATAAAAGGTTATGTTAGAGAGAGAGAGAGAGAGACTTATACCAGCATATTAAGCCATAGAGTGCCATGCAGTATACAGCGGTGTGTCATGTCAGAGTTAACCCTTCGAGTGCTGGAAAGGCATCCAATGCGCTGTGGTGCAATGCATTAGTTACCTCTCTGGCAGTCAAAGGGCTAAATAGAGTGTTGTTAATGTATAAAGTTGTCCTGAACCTTCCAGTGCATGTGAGTTTCTTAGCATGCACCAATAACTGGATTAGGAACAGTCAGACTGATACAATTTAACTGTTTAAGTACTACAATGATGAAGGTCTTTATTTCATACAAGATATAGATTTTAAACAATCATAAGCTCAAACTCTTACTCCAAATAAATAGTCGATGTCATCTTTATGTCTACAATGACTGATCTGAGATTATACTTATTTATTTGTTTTGTTGTTGTAATTCCTTAACACATATACTTTCTGTTATAATTATCAAACCAGCTAAAACATTTGTACTTGTCAATCTGTAGCTGCCCTGGCACATAAGAGTAATAGTTGTTAATCGCTCATTCTTTCATGCAGCGCCCTATTATTTTAACCCTGTGCAGGAGTTTGGAGAGATTTTTTTGCACCTGAATATGCACATATCATACTTTTGCACATATCACATACACCCATACAAACACAAACACAAACACATACACATTCATACACAGTCTTTTTTTTTTTTTTTTACACTTTACACATTTCTTAAACTTTATTTTTACAGTGTGAATCTGTGAGTGAAAGAGTGTGACAGAGAGTGAGTGGGATCGAGTGTGTCTGTGAGGGCCTGTGGGAGTGCCTGGGTGTGAGTGGGTGAATGATGGCGGAGAGAGGAGGACAGGAGAGAGGGGTGGGGAGAGTAGTGGAGGATGAGGAGGAAGGTCAGGAGGGCATCCCTGAGCAGAGTAGGGATGGGAGAGGGAGACGGAGGGGGAGCTGGCCCAGAAGAGCAGGCACACGGAGGCCAGGGACAGATGTGTCAGTGGGATGAGGGGTACCTGCTGAGAACCACCACACACAGGCAGGGGCAGCACAGGCAGAACACTCTGGTTCTAACGCCTCACATGCTGGAGCTGAGGAGGACAGGATCAGGGATCCTCATTATACAGAGGAGGAGAATAGGGCCCTCGTGGAGGCTGTGCTGGAGAAGGAGAGCGTCCTCTTCCTAAAGGAGAAGGTCCCTGGCCTGTCTGCAAGGAGGAAAGCTGTCTGGAACCAGATATGCAGCCTGGTGAACGCTGTGGCCACATGCAGACGGGATGGAGCAGGTCACACATCACAGTGACACTGAGAATAACTGGTTGTATGTGCAACACATAGGCCTAAAACAATTCACTGGAATTAAAGGAAAAAAAAGTAGGCCTTGGTGTTGTGTATGCAATCATTTACTCTAACCTGAAATTACATATATCACAGTTGATTCCCACATTGATCCTCTGGAGTGCTGATGCCATGGATGGATGGTACACCAGCCACTATTTCCAGATACACATGGGAACCAAATATTAACCATTGTAGTTTGGTCACCAACAGGCCATGAATGATGGATATCTCTGAGTAGGGCTGGTTCACTCAGAAGGATGTATGGGCTCATACAGAAATAAACAGGCCTTAATCAAGGATATCCTTCACTATGGCCTGATTGTTGGCATTCAGGACTGAACTGGAACAAACCTCATGGACTAGATTCTATTAAGTTCATCAATCTGTGATTGCCAGGGTGGTATCACATGCATCACAATGTAACTCATAAGATACCATCATGTCAACCAGAAAGTCACATGTAAACTACCTCAAAATCTTGTATTGTATGGGATAATCTAATGAGATAGGGACGAATAACAGTTGAATAGTACTGCAGATCTGTTAAAAAATATATATGTACACAAAGAAAAAAATGGCCTGATATCTATGTGGATAGGTAACTATCACGGTGCCCGTGCTATTGCTGGCGACATTCTGTCAGTTTTACTTCCTGAAGCCTCGTATTGGTTGGTGTGGCTTTGTTCCTCCCAGTATTTGTCCTTACATACTGGGTCCTGTCACTTCTCCGGACCCTTTTGTGGTGTTTCTGTTGCCAGCGCTTGTACCAGTAATTCGTGTGATCTCTGTGTATGCCTGACTACTCTGCTGTATCCGTTCCTGCTCTGTGTACTGACCCGGACTGCCTGACTACTCTGCTGTATCCGTTCCTGCTCTGTGTACCGACTCGGCCTGGCTGACGTTCCTGCTCTGTGTACCGACCCGGCCTGGCTGATGTTCCTGCTCTGTGTACCAACTCGGATTGGCTGATGTTCCTGCTCTGTGTACCGAACCAGCCTGGCTGATGTTCCTGCTCTGTGTACTGACGTGGATTGGCTGACGATCCTGCTCTGTGTACCGACCCGGCCTGGCTGATGTACCTGCTCTGTGTACCAACTCGGATTGGCTGATGTTCCTGCTCTGTGTACCGACCCAGCCTGGCTGATGTTCCTGCTCTGTGTACTGACGTGGATTGGCTGACGATCCTGCTCTGTGTACCGACCCGGCCTGCCTGATGTACCTGCTCTGTGTACCTACCTGGTTTTGGCGAACATTCCTGTTCCGTGTATCAGGTCCGGCCTGCGGTCCCATCCGGTATCCGGCTTGGGGCTGTCATCCGGTGTCCTCTCTGTCTACGGACAGATCCTCTGTTGCCTCATTGCTGCTCAGGCAGTCTCGTTACTGTGACCCGGTCCTATTGTGTCTCGTGGTGACACCCCGGTATAGTAGATCCATCTGGTTGCACCACGGTATGCTTGACCTTTTTACTGCTGCAAGCTGAGGTTGGTCTAACTCTGGGAGCCTCAGGCTGCTCTCACTATCTGGCAGTCAACTCTAGGTCTCAGTGTTCATTAATTCCTTCGGGGTTGGTGCCATATTCCACCGGGTCACAGTCATTGCAGTCTTAGTTGGGTATTCCTCAGTGCCTACAGCTGCAGTTCTCCGTTACTGCTACGACAGTCTACCACTTGTCCTGGGCCTCCGTTTACACCTGTGGCATTATTCGCTATTTTGTCACTCTCTGCGTAGTGAGTGTCCTGTGGGCCTCGCGCTATTAGGGCCTGTCAGTCTTCCTGGCCTAATAGTAACCATTTCACTGCTGTCTCATTTAGGAATCACACGAACTACACCTGACCTGTGTCAGTATTGTATTATTACTGTTATATATATATATATATATATACTGGACCCGTGTAGGTATTGATTACTGCTACCTGACCTGTGTCAGTACTATAGTGTGTACATATATTACTGGACCCGCGAGGGGTATTCTTATTCTGTGTCTTTTTAGTAAAACTGTGTTTTATCTAAACCTACTATGTCTGAGTGTCCATAAAACCGTTACAGTATCTTTCACATGGGTACAAACATATCCTAACAAGATATGAACCCAGAGATCAGTTCAGTATGTGCGATTGCCTTAATTGCTATTTATGTGCAACCATCAAAACCCAACTTATATTGATATCACAAATAAAAACATCCCTAGTACATCCCATCTAAGTAAGGTGGGATATACTAGGTAGGTGTTCATTGAGGATATCAGTAAAAGTTAGTTTTGGATGGTTGCACATATATAGCCAGTATGGCAGTCACACGTAATGAACTGATCTCTGGGTTCATATCTTGGAAGGATATATTTGTACCCATATGAAAGGTACATATCCACATACATATCAGACCATTCTCCTTTCTGTGTTCCTTGTATGGGATAGTAATGGTTAATTTCAGCTTGATGTAATATTGTAGGTATTGGAAAAAGATGGGGATCAATGTGAGTCCTATCCCTCACACCCTCATGGTTAGACAGATATTGCTCTGTGTTACAGCTGGAGATTTCATTCATTTGATCAGATGGAGGCTCTTCAGCAGAGCCAAAATTGCACCATTTAGAAATGGAAAATTCATTGGGATGGTCTACACAGTGTGCCTGGTTTGCAAGCACACTCTGTAGACCATCCCAATGAATTTTGGATCTGCTGAAGAGTCTCAGTCTGGTCAAATGAATGAAATCTCCAGCTTTCACATAGAGCAATATCTGTCTAACCAGCAGGGTGTGAGGGATTGGACTCACGTCGATCCCCATCTCTTTCCAATTCCTACCATATTACATCAAGCCGAATTTAACAATTACTATCCCGTTAATCCTATCATTGCTATGTTTACTAATTATACCATCTCATTTATCCACACAGCTTATGGGCCTCCAGCACAGTAGGAGCTCATGGAGGAGGCTACATCACAACCCAGGGAGGAGTATACAGAGGAGGGTACCGCCCGGTGATCACTGTACCCACCATCCACACCTGCTCCAACAACACTGGCTGCTCCACCTGCAACAACACCTGCTGCACCACCACAATACACTGCCTGGATGCAACAGGAGGACAGGTGGATGCATCCCACCACCTCCACGAGCTACTATCATCCAGCAGCAGCACCACCACCACCAGGGAGGCAATGGATGACCGGGACAGTGGCCAGCACCCAATATGAACCATATTCCCAACAGATGGACCTATCCTCCTGGATGGCTCCTCAGCATGGTCCCAGGCATGATCCCAGGTGGGGGCCAAGCACTTACCACTGGCCAAGGTATGACCCTTGGCCACTGGGTTACCAACACCTGAGCATGATTGGGGAGTCCCAATGCCCTATACTGAGGGAATACTATACCCCACCACCACAGACATCATTTGGCAGCTCCGAGTTGCTAGATGTGGTGGGCACACGCCCCTCATCTGCAGCAGCCACTCCACCTGCAGACAAAGCACCACCAGCAGACTCAGTACCGCCAACAGACTCTGCAGCAGCAGACACAGCAACAGACTCAGCAGCAGGATCTCCATCAGCAGCAACACCACCAGCAGAGTCACCAGGCACATCCACCTCCAGCACTGCACGCATCAGGGGGATAGAGCTGGAGTGCCTGGTGCTACAGAGGAGGCTACTCCGTGAATGTCACAGGACCAGCACTAACATTACAAGGCTCAGAAGGGAATCCTGGAGGAACACCTGAAGAATCGAGGAGAGGATGCATGCCCTGGAGTTAGAGCTTACGATACTGAACACACAAGTCCATCAGTACCAAACAGGGATGATGAAAATTATGGGGCAGCTTCTGGTGGAGATCAGAGACACACAACCGCAGGGAGAACATGCGTGCTGAGAGGGAGCTGTGGTCGACAGAGGGGTCCACTGCACCCACCACTCCCTCCAGTGTGACACCTGAAGCTACACCTAGGGTGCAAAGGGTAACCAGACAGTCAGCCAGGGCATCAACATCTGGCATCCAGTCAAAGGTCCCCCCCCCCAAAAAAAGAAATAAACAGCCCAAGTTGCTATTTCCCCCCTTTAATAAACAAAATTTTTGCTTTTGAATCCTGTCTGTTATGCATTGTGTTTAGTGATAGATTGGGTGGCAGAGATGTCTCCAATGCATTGTTAAGCAATGCAGTGAACACAGCTTCAGGATAGGTAACATGTTTGTGGGATGTTACAACATGGGTTCTCACACACCGTTGTACAAATTCAACTGGCAATCCATCCCTGGAGGCAAATAACATGACAGTGTTATATGGCCATGATGTGGGTTGAATTTGAACAAGAAAATGTACCCCTTAGCACAGCAACTGGTGCAACACTGTGAACATTCTTCTGCATCAATTGTTGTGTTTAAGGGGTTAACCAAACAGCTATTTGACTTAACAAAGAACTAACAAGCAGGACAGATGGAACATGCAACAAAATAGTCTTTGATTCAAACTCTTACTGTGAAACTGACTTACTGGGGAAGCCAATGTTCACCCTAGGATTTCAATGTGTAGCACACGCATTGAAACCTTAGGCTGAGCATTGGGTTATCTAGTAAGTTGTGTTGTTGTTTTACTAAGGTTGTAACAGACTCCACCTTTGCAATGCATTGCGTACCCCTCTGCCACTCAAAGGGTTAAACAATGTCTTCGTTCATGCTTAGTGTTTAATCTTATATGTTATTTTACAGAAGAAATCAGAAGAAAGAAGACTGAAGAGAAGGTAGAAGAAAGAAGAGAAGATAGAAGGATGAGAATACAGAAGAGAAGGACAGGAGAGGACCAGGAAGTTGTGGACTCTGCTGGACATCAGGATTAATGGTAAGTGTTAATGCGATGTTGCTTTACTTAGTCGGGTTAACCCTATGAATGCCGGTGGGGTAATTATTCCCCACTAGCACTCATAAGGTTAATCCTACTAACTTTGGACACGTTTTAGGCACTTTGGATGTAATGATGTGGGGCTTAGGGCCCCATATCAATACATCCACTGAGGATTTTTTTTTTTTTTTTTGCCAGTTAACAGCTACGTTAGCTGGCAAAAGATCCGATAAGGGACTTTACAGTTAAACAAACTGGGTCTTAAGTTTTATTCGGTAAGTGAGTCCCTTATTGGATGTTTTTTTGCTAACGCAGTCCTTTAAATGGCAAATTGGAGCGTTTTATTTATTTTTTTTTAACATGGGCCAAAACACACATTAGTGTAGCGGCCATATTACTTGATGAACTGTAGTTAGCAGTTCATTACATGGCCCTGTGAATGGCTTACTACACGTTATAACACCTGTTGGTGTTTTTTTTTTTGCCTAACGCCTGCCTTTAAATCTATCCCTAGAGTCTAAGATCTAAAACTATCCTGTTCAGGTTCTCTTCGAATGGATTGGGAGAACATCCCACATCAGGTCGGAGCCTGTTATACAACAGTATGAGCTAACTTTGATACCCTAAACAAATGCATATGGCCATACGCATTTCGCCGGACTCATCTGACTTGCTCAGGGTCTTTCTATGTGAATGCCGCTCTGAAGTCTCTGTTTTTAAATCCACAACTATGTTCTAATAGGGTGATACATAATTGATCCAATCTAGCCCTCAAAGTGTTAATTCACATGACAACCATTATCTACTACAATATATACCTACATTGATCTTATTCACCCTGTTGTGCAGATACATTAATATATCCTATATGTATACCTCCTATATCCTATCTCCCTTGAAACGTGTCTTCTAGATAGCAATCACCTCCTTAAAGGTCTCAGCACTCATGCAAAACAAATATGGGGTAGAAGTATATAGCATGTGTCAATAAACATCTTATGAAACAGAAGAAGACATGGAGTGTGCATCTAACTGCAAGACATAAAATTTATAAAACAGAAGAATATAACTAAAGCGATATATCTATGGATACATAAAACGTCAGTATAAGCTGAATGATGTGGATACATATAAAAGAATAGCACAGTGTGGGATATGCCAGGATATAAATGAGTTAATTAAAGTGAAGGATAGGAGTAGAGCATTCTGAGCTGAGTTCTGGTAATAGGTGATGGCTGCTTACATTGAGGACTGCTTCATATCGATACATAGACTATCAGCTCTTAGCACGTACTGTTGAATGCAATAGAATGGATGGCCTCTTACTTGGTTTCCATGCGGCATCTTAGCGTCCAATTGTAAAAATAGTGGCTGTCCATTTTCCACTCAGCAAAGGCTCTCTCTGCTGACTAGTTCTCCTTCACTTGCACTGAAACGTTGTAATCTCTCTGTCTATGCCTTCCTGGACCAACCACGTGGCAACTCAACACATTTTGGTGCACTGAACATGCCTTCTTCTGGAGATAGTGCCGAAGTCCAGTAGCTGTCTCTAACTTGTAACTTTGTTCACCAGCGTGTAAAGGAAAATAGGAAAATAATAAAAAGCCATAAAAAGGTATCATTTAGTTATTCTTCATCTCACCATTTGCTTTAATGTGTACATGTATTCACTAGATGAAATAAGGATGATTCATATTACTCTGTGATTACTGTGTGGGTCAATTACGCCGTCTATTGATCTCTCACATCTTAACGCTGTGATTATGTTCATCGCTCCTTAATTCAATGTTATTGAAACCTTCTACATTTTTTCTTTCAATGATGTCTGTATTATCACTAATAAAGATAATATTATACCTCCATCGCATGGATTCTTGAGCAGGCTTTCTATTTACCACTACTAGTTGAATAGCCCGTGTACACGACCACAGTGCCACCCAGCAATGGCCACGGTGCAGTCATGCACAGTAGAGACTGTCTGCTCCGTGGCTGATACGGAGTGGGGTGCTCCGAATTCAGACTGTAATCCTCTCTGCTACGGTCTGAGTTCGGAGCCCCGCTCCGTTATCAGCCACTGCGCGGGCATTCTGTACTGTGCATGACTGGAGCACACCACCGTCTCTACTGCGCATGATGGCTTCTGACAAACACACACTTAGCGAATTATTATATAGGATGAGGAATGTTTCAGTCGCAGGACAAGATTCCAGTGGGTTGGATAATAATTCATAAAATATCATAAATTAGTCTGACCCCTCAATATATGTATATTCCTTTGGGTAATATTTATCATATTTCAATCATTAATGGCTTTGACTATTGACATATTGAAACTGATTACTGTTTCTTAACACCTTTTGCTGGCTTCGCTTCTTATCATCAATGCCATGAATGATTCAAATATTGTAAATGTTAGCCAAAAAGATACACATGTATGTAGGGGTCAGACTAATTTATGATCTTTTTGACTTATTATCCAACTCACTGGAATCTTACACTGTACTTGAGACATTCCTCATAGTGATAAAGAGAAAGCCTGCACATGAAATCCATGCAATTGAGGTATATTATTGTCTTTATTAGCGATAATAAGGACATCTCCTGATATGTGTGAATTATCTTAGTAAGGGCCAAATCAACGATTATTCCCTAAATGGCCCAGATATCAAAGGTCACCACAAATTATAAAAAGTGAATATATGAATAAAACAAACAAACCTTACCTCAATATATAAGCTAGTCTATACAGATGAGCCAGTGTGCATCCATATCAACCTTTCCCTCTATGTGTTTAAGATCCTACTTGTACATCACATACATCATATAGAGAAGGAGTGCACATACATCATGTAGAAAATCCTGATTTTACTCTGTATCCTATAGAAAAGGAGATGAATACTGTGGGAAGACATTTCAAAGACTAAGGAGTGATTCAAAGTACCCTTTTGTCTATTTCTTCATCCAACCCTTTGGGGCTCAAGGTTTGATGTTTAAAAATCCAAAATGTCTATTGTTTCATCAATCTTGAGAAACTGCCTCCTCTTCTTGCTTGTGGGGGTATTCTGTCAATAATATATAAATGTAATCCCCTGGGTCCTTATCATGCTGTTCTGCAAAATGTCTGGCAACCCTGTTTCTGGTTGCCTATAATGATGTACTTAATCAGACTCTGGGTTAGATGCTGTTACAGGTGCTAATTTTATCTCTGCTTTTATCTCCAGTTTTCCCCATAGACTTCAATAGGAAAATGTTTGATAAAACGGGTGTTAACATTTTCACTTGCAATAGAATCTAGCCCTTTATCTGCAGTCCAATAAACATAGTTCTTATGTATGTATCAATAATTAAAAGGACTATATTAGGTGTCCCTCACACTTTCAAATAAAGCCCAAAACTATTATGTCAACTGGAATCCCACAAAGTGATTTTGGTGTACGATAATATTTGTAGTCGGACCTGACCGTACCTATAAGGTTAACAGTCGGCAGAGGTGTACTCTTAAATAGAGGGCCCACAGTTTCACTGAAGTTGACAAGGGAGAATCTAAAAGAAGGGGGTGGGGGTAACCTGATCCGGAAGCAACTCGACCCCAGGTATGTCTGATGCTGGGTATAAAAAGAAACCGGCCCTCCCACAATATCAGGCTAACCAATAGCCTTATAATTTGTAGTCGGACCTAACCGTACCTACAAGGTTAACAATCAGCAGAGGTGTGCTCTTGTCCGATGTCAAGTAGGCTTAAAGAGAGGGCAAAAGAATAACAAACCAACCACACAGAAAAATATACCACGTCTTTATTACCAAAGAGGTACCATAACCCAACATAGGTTTACAAAGCCAAAAGACAGAAGACCTGCCTAACCTCAGCTATTGGCAGCGGCACATAAGACATGTAGCTGAATGATTTCCAGCGTCCCATACACTTGATGATATGCACTGGTACCCTATTGCGGGATGCTAAAGTTGCAGCCCCTATATGAAAGGAGTGTCCTGAAAATCCTCTGGGATCTAAATCTAATCTTGTTATGATTCTCCTAATGTATTGGATAAATACTAAGGGGTTTCCTATTGTAAGGAAGTAAAGGGCTATTAGGTGGTTTACCCTGAAGTGTAAGCAGTGAAGCATCCAGGTAGGACACTGGGCACCAGGTGTTAAATGAAGGATAAAAATTTACCTCCCTGGGTAAAACCTGATTGGTTTTGGATGAAAGTAAAGAAAGTACATAATGATCAGTTGAGCGAGTAAGGTCAGCTTTACGTACAAACCTTCCTGTCTCTCTGGAAGCAGTGACTTCTCCAGGTCTTATGAAACAGTAAAAAGCCAAAAATATGGTTGCCAACAGAGTATTGTTGGTTTCAACAGCAAATGGTCTAGAATCCAGAACCTGGCAAATAGCTCTGAACAGCCAACTGTCTTTAGGTAGTCTAGGAGTGGCCTTACGCTGTGAAGATTTCATAATACCCCTCAAAGCTAATTCAATAGGGTGGCAAGACAGGAGAGATTTGTAGTGACTATCTGAAAGGAGACAAAAATGTTGTATGCCTACCACATAAATCTTAATGGCGTTGTAAGCAAGATGTAAAGAAAAATGGCAATAAGAAATAAACGCTAACAGTGCTGACTGAAATAGGTTGAAGAGGCCTGTGGGTAGTAATGAACCTTTGAAATAATGTCCAGGCTCTGTCATAACACTTCCTCGTGTTAAGCGCTAAAGCATGGTACATGAGGGCTCGAGCCCCCCATAAGTGATGTGCTAGTCCATTATCATGGACTGGATGTCTGGAGCCTGTGTAGGATCTGCTGTGGGATGCAGTTGATGAAATGCCTGGAAATTCAAACGGAACAATGCATCAGCTAGATTATTAATCCTGCCTGGCAGGTGAACACAAGTGATAGAGAACTTATGATATAAAGATACCCAAGTGAGCTTCCTGATGAAAGACATAATGATGTCTGAGGAAGATCTACCTTTGTTGATAATGAGTGAGGTGGCCTCATTATTGGTCCTAAACCTGTCTTCCCTGTCCAAAGCTGACCCCATAACATGGCGGCTGCCACTATGGGAATCAATTCGAACAAGGCCGACGTGAGCTTGAATTTGGGAAACCTGCACAACTCAGGAGGCTATGCTTTCGCCATCCAATGGTCACCATAAATGGCCACGAAACCGCCCAATGCTCCCGCATTCGTGGTGACCATGGGTGATGACAATGCCTCCTGAGGTATGAACATAGAGAGACCATTCCAAGATCTAAGGAAACAAGGCCACATATCTAGGTCTGATTTTGTGGAAAGTTGAGGTGTACCACGTTCCCCACCTCAGGACCCCCAGAGAGCAGACTTAACAGATGTGAGACAAAAGAATGACTCTGGGGAATAATTCTTATGGCAAAGTTCAGCGTGCCCAATAGCGACTGCAACTCCACTCTCTGACATGAATCCCTGGCAGCAAACTCGGTAATCAGCCCCTGAATATGAGTAAGCTTCTCGGGGGGCAAACTAGCTTCCACGCTCACCGTGTCTAGCTGAATACCTAAAACACTCAGCTTAGTCATGGGACCTATGGATTTGTAAAGGGATAACGGAATATTAAGCTCAGAGAAGAGTTTAGTAATCTTCACTAGACCTACCGGTGTCTGGTGGGGAGGTTCAATAGTAAGAAAATCATCTAAGTAATGCACAATCTGGTGACAGCGATGCTCGTTCAAAAGAATCCAGGAAAGTGTGTCCGCAAAAATATCTAACAATTTGGGGCTACTTTTGGCCCCAAACATAAGATGCGTAGCAAAATAGTAAATTTCCCGCCATTTTATGCCATGAAGGTTCCAAAGAGATGGGTGTAAGGGTAACAATTTGAACGCATCAGCTATATCCGCCTTACTTAACTAACAGCCTAGCCCAGTCTGAATTATGAGCTGTATGACATCATCTACAGTAATGTAATGAAGTGAGAATTCCTCTGAAGGAATCAGAGAGTTCCAACTAGGAATGGAGATGGAATGAGGAGCTGACAAGTCATATATCAAGCGGGTTTTATTGGAAAATTTACTGTAGGTTAATCCTATAGGATTGATTCTCCAGTGGGAAAATGGGGGGGGGGATCAAAAGGCCCTATGACATAACCTTTAGACACCTCCATATCCACCAACCTATCAACCTCTAAGGGGTCCTGAAGAGCTGAAAGTAAATTCTCTCATTTTATGGTACCTGTGGGTAAAGTGATTAAACCAGAATGGAAACCCTCCATGAAGCCTTGAACTAGGAAATCCACCAAATCAGTGGAGGGGTGAGACCCTAGGTAGCTTTTGAGGCCAGGGATGTTCACCCCATCTAGTCAAGATCTCGGGAACAATCTCTGAGGACAAATAGACCGAGGGTGAGCCCTCTTGCAGATAGAGCATAAATGTACTAAACGGCATGCATTGAAAGTGCAACCGTTGTATTTGTAATTGTTACAAATTTGAAATTTACCAAAATAAACTATAGGTCTCCCTATACGATCAGACTTGGAGATAGGAGAAGAAGTAGACTGACCACTGTCCTGAGTCTCCATCTGGCTAATGGGAGGAGTAGGATAGACAGGATTCGGGCACAAGTTGGTAGTATGTTCAGCCGACTGGCACACGGAGCATGCGGGAGCACGAAGACCAGCAAAGTGTCTGCAAAATAACTCTGTGTCCAGCTGGCTCCAGTCCAAGGTGACATTAAATTGGGCCAGAGTGCCCGCTGCTTTGGCAGAAAAAGAACAATGGTAATCATAAAAAGTGTTACCACCATACTTGTGCCCGAGTTCCACTACCCTATACATATAGTGATCCAGCTCCCCCCTACGCTGTGGGTGAACTGAGCAGATAACATCCCTGAACAGACTAAAAGCTAACACAAATTCAGTAATGGATAATTTCTTCCCTAGTCTGGGATCCTTAGATTTTAGGACAACGGAAACTTGCTCTCAAGAGAAAGATTTGTTCTCAAAGTAATCTTGAGATGATATCAACAAGGCGACAAGATCGATATCCTTGCCCTCTATAATCTCTTTCTTAAGGTGCCCCGGTATGTAATGGGCCGGTGTAATAGCAGGTGCCACCCTCCCCGAAGGGAGAGAAGACTGTAGACTGGAAAGTGTACCTGGACAAACCATCTGAGTGACATGAGGACCTGGTAGCGGACTCTCCATGCCATCCAGCCGAGCATGTATAGATGCCAGAGATTCTACCAATGCAGCGAAATACACCTGCAGATCTGCCAAATCCGAATGGGACTGGGACAAAGATGGAGCTGGACTAAGACTAGTGCTAGGCCTAGTTAAGTTAGCTGGGGTGAAAAGAAGTTTGTATAACTCTGCTTTAAGGGCAGATGCCGAATATGGAATGCCCCTTAATTGCAATTCTCTGATGATTTTGGCCACAGTCTATGAGCCGTATAAGGAGGGGGATGACTGTTCCAATAAAGGCCTTGGTGATTCTTGCATGTCAGGTATTTCATCTTGCTCAGATCTGACAGACATAGCTTGATGTGATTCAAGCGAAATATGTTAACTTGAAACATCATAAAAACAGTGAAGATGAGGCCCTTACTTACTGCAACAGGATGTGCCAGTTACTAACTATGAGCTGGGTCGAGAGCCTAAGTATGAGTAGTAGGTGGGATCGTGAGTCTGGCGGTGAATCATTTAACTATAGGAAGAAGTAACTGTATTATTAGCAAGTTATAGTGACGCCCTAACTTATAAATAGTACAGGAGGAGATTACTAACTATGATTTGGCCCGAGGGGAAATGAGTTTGTGGTTTCGCTGGGATCTAATCCTCCTCCTGCCCCTGACCTGAAAGACGGAGGCCGACAAACTTCTGAAAGAAAATAATAAACTGCTAACTCCTGATGTTTGTGTGGGGGAGGTAATGGGGAATGAAATTAAGATAATCAGCCAACCTGAATGAATCTAGAATTAACATGACAGATGAGACAAATGATATAACTTAAGACAGCCAGTCCATCATAACAAGCATCCTCCCTAAATCCTGCCGTGACTTACCCCCCTACAACCATAAGAGTAAAACATAACATGATGACAATATATAACATATGTGGCCAAGACTGACATGAAACCTACCGCAGAGGAAATTAACATAAGGATGAATTAACATGATATATGATAAGAACCCCCCCCCCCCCGCTTAAAATAAAATCTCAGTGATACCTTAGTCCTTGTAGCTACTTCACTTCCAAAATATGGGAAAATGTGGGACCAGCCACAATTCTGTAACTGTAAGACATGGAAAACAACATCCTAGTAATGATGAAGTGGGTAAGATTTAGCCAGATACTGCGTACACCATACTACACCTGGATATATGTCCTGGTAAATAAACCTTAATAGAATGTATAGTATCGTGTATCCTGTGGGTTACTGCTGAACTAAATGTGTAAAGAAGGATAAGCAACGGTAATATATGATGCTCAGCTAAAATAGAAGTAAATGAGAAGCTACTACCGGATGGGTAATTAAAAACAAACATTAAATAGACATGGTGGAAACTGTGTAGGATAAACACCGCTGCCCCTCCAATATGTGAAATGAAGAAAGGGGTGAGATCTAGTTAGAAAACACACTGTGAGAAGTGAAAATCACCCCACACTAACTCTAACTACGGAGTAGTGGCAAAGAGTAAAGCTAAGTCTGGCAGAGTATAAGAAAGGGGGCTAAATGCTATCCTGGATGTGCTATACCCAAGCCTAACTGTGACACCTAATAGGTAAAGTATAATAGGTGCCCAGATAACTGAAAACTAACTATCGTCACACTAAATGAGATGCCTATGTATAGAGTGCATGCTAGTGAATCTGTAAAAGGCTGCTACTGCCATATAGTATGGGCAGGGATAAGGTGGTTAGAAACAAGCTGTCAATAATCCTGCTGGCGATCCCTATCCCAAAAACTCCTAAAAACAACACGGGATTACCCAGACAAACCCTGTCATAGCCGGAGCACCAACCTTGGCCTGTGAAATATATACTGTAGGACCTATAAGTGCATTACAGAAAATGGAATACTCCATAATACTACAATATGATTAGTTGACTATGTACACTCAAATTATGAAGGCATTTGTTATGAGAATACATAGTTACCAATCCTGCACCCAGAGTGTGTGAGCGCATACACCCATGGAAATGGTGTGAGACAATAGTGCAATCATTGTACATGCATCAGCAAGCCAACTGCACACAACAATATGCACATCCACAATCCCCTCAGGTATGGTAAAAGCACATGCAGTGTATAACCTGATGACTTGGCACCACTATAAGCTGTCCCAATGATGCGGCTAAAAAACAAGCAGGTACAACCAGTTACGAGCCTAACATAATCTGGTAGTACTAGAATAATGAACAGATAACGCATGAATGATAAAGTATATAAATGCTGAGTGCTAAAACAATCCGCAATAAAAGTTGAATGTAGTAGGTTAGCCTCGGGACCTCTCTACCTAAGTACCTATGTATCACTATCTAGAGGTGACCAAAAACAGCTCAGTAACTGAGTCTAGAAATGGGGATCAGGTTGCAATGGGAAGACTCC
Organism: Rhinophrynus dorsalis; assembly: GCA_037306005.1. Taxonomy (NCBI): domain Eukaryota; kingdom Metazoa; phylum Chordata; class Amphibia; order Anura; family Rhinophrynidae; genus Rhinophrynus; species Rhinophrynus dorsalis. The sequence goes on from CM074718.1 coordinate 65,621,102, forward strand.
GGGATCATACCTCATAAATAAGCAACTTGTACATATGGCTTAGAAGACATACCATCTATGATTGTGAGAAAATCTCCCCAATACTGATACCTACTATTTTGTTGTCATTTGGACTACATGCCCTGTGTGGCACATATCCGAGAGTTAACCCGGTATCCCCTTCTGATGACGAAAGGATCTGTAACCTGATCCGGAAGCAACTCAACCTCAGGTGTGCCTGATGCTGGGTATAATAAGAAACCGGTCCTCCCACAATATCAGACTAACCAATAGCCTTATAATTTATATTGCAGATCACTTAATACACAATAAAGCAATAACATCCAATAATGTTTATGGGTGCTTGGTAATAGCTTAGTTCAAAATGGTTACATGAGTGATAAACTTTTGTCAATTAATATATGAGGATATTTAACTTTTGGGAGATTAAGAGGTCTAATTAAGTACAGCAACGTTTGGTGGGACCTTGACAAACTGCATCCTCCACGGGAGAAGAGGGATCATAATAATTTATTGCACACACTGCACAACCATGGCTGCAGTCAGTTTTTGGACTACCACTTTACTCACACACCCCTGCACTGCTCCTCCTTTCCCCCTCCCCCTGCTCCAAAAGAACTAATGGAGTGTGATGTATTACCTTGGCTCTCAACAAAATACCGAATCTCATCTGATATCTGTCAAGTCTGCCTCAGTCACACAGCTCACGTCAGGGTCCCAGTCAGCTATCTGTCACCTAACATGTTTATTTTATTGTTTTATTTATTGTTTTATAGTTGTGTACCCTATATTATCACTGTCAAAAATAAATAAATAAATAAATAAATAAATAAATATATATATATATATATGTATATATAATTTTAAAAAAATCAACCACTTATTTCCCCAGACTTCTCCAGCAAAGAGATATTAACAGCAAGATCAGGATATAGGACCACAGCTGTGTCTTTCAAATCAAATCAGTCAGGCAGAATGTTGGGGTATTTGGGGTCAACCTCCTTTGCTTCCGTCTCACACTCCCAGACTCTACCAGCACAGAGATAATAACAGCCAGATCAGGAAGAAGCTTGGATCATGATTTCTTGTGTCTTTTCTGTCAGCCACACAGAATTTTGAGGTATTTGGGATCAACCTCCTTTGCTCCTTTCTCACACCCGCAGACATGTCCAACATAGATATAATAATAACAGCAAGATCAGCAAGCAAACTGGACCCCAGATGCCTGTGTCTTGCCAGTCAGTCACACCAGATTTTGTGGTATTTGGGATTAACCTCCTTCCTCCTTTCTTCTTCACAGAGTGCCCCCAGACTCCCCTAATACAGAGAACAAATGTCCTACCTAAAAGACTCCCTGAACTAAACTTCAACTCCACTTTATTTGCCTATCTTCTCTAGCTCAAAAATTTGCTTTTTTCTCCTCTCACAAACAAAGAATGACACCTGACACCCTTTTATATGCCTGTAGGAAAAGAAGAGAAAACTGTCATGTGATGGGGAGAAATGTAGTCTTACCAATTATTTCAATGCAATGAGCTAGGCGAAAAAAAGCGGGAAAACTGTACTTTTCATGGGAAGAGACATTTTTTGCCTTTTTTGTTTTCAGGTGAAAATTTTGGCCCTTCCCTGGTAGCCTATATTTTATCTTGAGATGATATAGGTAGGTAGACCAATGCACTCACACATGAGGGCTCATGTATGGTTCAAAAAATCAGTATCTAGAATATATCTGGTTCTGCAGGAGAAAATACATGTGGAAGAGGAAAACAGATAGAAATCCTGCCTAAATAGCACTCTAACACAATAATTCTATGATACAAATAGAATCCTGAGTATAACGAGGACAGAACTTAACTTTTATTAAGCAACATATAAAAAAAGAAGAAATAATTATTATGGTGATACCGGGCATAGCCTTGTTTGGGATAGTTGGAATTATCTATCCCGGCTTTACAGCATTTGTAGGGTTAAGAGTTAAGTGGTGTGATATTGGCATCTTACTTTTTGTCAATAATTTCATTATTCCTTTCAATGTATATATACAGGTAACTGATCATAGTCAGTACATAATCCTGCTTGGCAAGACGGTTTATATTTTGGCCCCGTTATCACCATAATAATTCGTTTTTTCTTCTTTTTTTATATGTTGCTCAATAAAAGTTATGTTTTATCCTCGTTATGCTCAGGATTCTATTGGTATCATAGAATTATTGTCTTAGAGAACTATTCAGGCTGGATTTCTGTCTGTTTTCCTCTTCCACATTTATCTTGAGATGAGCAGCATGTGGAATATTTTCCAGATTCAAGAAGACATGTGAGATCATGAAAACGAATATGTTCAATTAAGACACTTACTGAATGAAGACTGTCAATAATAGTCTTTGTGGTAGAATGTGGAATGCCTATTAAGCTGTAATTGGCTAAAATAGTCATACCTATATTATTGTCGAGTGAGAATTCCAGGTTACATCATGGTAACAAAATTCAGTTCCCATTTGATGTTATTATATTAGTCAATCAATGCTAAGACAGACATAGATACCATATGTTAAATGACATGGGAAACTTCATCTCACACAAATGTAATATCCCGAGAGCTAATAAGTGATGTCAAAATCCATTATTGTTATATAGTGATGATATTGAAGACAGGGTTTTTATGGAGGGGGGGGCAAAACAATCACATTCTCTAAAATGTCAGAACTTGATTTACAGTTCCTAATACTAAACTACTGTGTAGCAATATGTATTCGAAGACAAAAATATATAGTACATCATAATAAAGGATGAGTGATCAGGACAGACACAAATCATTAAAACCGAACAAACCCAGAAGAGCTCACAATCTGTTGTCTTTTGGAGCATATAACCATAGTGTGAAAAAAATTAATTTTATTCTGTGTCAGCTCCCTCTTTACCATTTTGTAACAAGGTGTACTTCTGTAAGATTTTAATCTGCATATATCTAAGACAGCAAAGCTTTTCAAATCATCTTTTAATGCTATTGCAATTTATAGACAGTAACTAATTTCAAACTTCATAGCACTTGGCTTTTATGATTATTTCAAATCATTTAAATGCAAATGAATTTCCAGAGAGAGAAAACATCAATGCCCTTGAGTGGCAACATGTAATAGAACTGCAAGCCAAAATCACAGTAGGAAATTGAAGCAGCCTGATAAGGTTTGACAGGAGGTCTATATGAAAGTGTTTGCCTAAATCCAATTTACATTTCATTTCACATAGTATTCTATTTATCCATTTTGTCACTTCACTATATGTTATTTATTTAATCATATACCAAAACTCAATCTCAAAAGAAAATATGGCATCCTGGCAAAGGCAAATATCCTATATAATAAAACGCTAGAATGTTTGTCAGATGTAGTCATGCTCAGTAGAGACTGGCCGAGTGCACAGAATGCTGGGAGCACAGAATGCTGGGAGTACGGAATGCTGGGAGCACGGAATGCTGGGAGTTCTGTGCTGGGAGCATTCTGTGCTTTCAGGCAGTCTCTACAGCACGTGACTGCATCGCGTGCACCGCCAGTGAGGTGGCAGCAGTATGGAGACCAGGACCGGACTCTGCGCACCCTCTGGCACTCAAAGTGTTAACATCACCCGGACCTTGGCCCGTGTACATGGGCTTTTACAATAGTCAGATATAATATACTCTGAAATTATAATATATCTCTAAAATGATAATGTTTTCAATTTATGATAAACCAGTATTGATGTCATGATCAGTCTTATCTCTAAGGTGATCACAGGTGAGCAACCTAGCAATGAAAGAGTTAAAAGAATAACTAAACTTTGGCATGGAAGCATGGTGGATCTACCCTTCTTATGTATCTCTGTATAAACACTTCTCTTTAGCCCTTTGAATGACAAAAGGGTTCGCAACACATTAACTCTTTAAGTCCTTGGTCACTCATCTGTGCTCATCTTAGAGGGAATTCTGGTTATGATGTGAATTATAATGGAGATAGTGAACCAGTTAAAATCAAGGTCCATATAGGGTACTTGAGTCTTCAGAAAGGATACCCATTATAAGGTACCTCTTTTTTAGACCTACCATTAGAACAATTTGTAAAAGTATTCCTGGGGTTAAATAAAGTAAGTGCTGTGCAGTGCTATTCAATGGAATTTGATATCTTCTGAATTGCTAAATGCTAGTTCTGGCAAATGCCATCAACACACATTATGCTTATTTGAAGCTTAACATGTGTACATTCTATGGGCTCTATGCAAAACATTAATTCTAGCAAAAACAAGTACCGACCAGCAAACATACTAGTACTAACACTCAAAGTAATCTAACTACCCACAAAAAACAATATTCACCAAAATGAAGTCCCTATTCCACCCCCCTCCCATAAACAAACCCTACAGTCAATGTAACAAAACCCCATTTCTCCCCACCAAGAACAAATCAAATATTGAGAATAATTAAGTCCCCCTTTCCCTCATCCACCCAAAACAAATCCAACATTGCCAATAATGAGCTTTCTTTTCTCCCCACCCACCCACTCAAAACAAATACATGTCAAATAATGACGTCCCCTTTCTTCCCACCAACAACAAATCCAGCATATCCAATAATGAAGACACTGTTTTCCCTACCCTCCTCAAGGAAAACCAACTTATCCAATAATGAAGGCTCCCTTCCCCCCCACCTTCCCTAAAGAACACCAACATGTCCAAGAATAAAGGACCCTGTCCACGTTTTCTATGTGAAGCACTTATTCTGATGCCGGAAGACTAGAGGTTAGGGGAGGGTGAAAAGTGAGAAAAATTTCCCACATGACTTTTCGCGAAAAAGTGAAAAAACGGTTGTTTTCTCCAGTGCAAAATGTTCCTCCTTTTCACCTATTCCAGCAAATTGTTTGCCTATTCCAACACATTATTATCCTATTCTAACACATTTTTATCCTATTCCAACACATTTTTTCCTGTTCCAACACATTTTTTTCCTATGTTTAATATGGTGCACATTTCAGTTGCTGATGAGACCCACACTATTCTAATAGCAACACACCCATGATGATTCTGGAGGAGGGACAGGTGGAGAAGTTTTAATGGCCAACTTCTTCTTTTCTCCACGTATACTAGGGGCTACTTATTCCGCTGCTACTGCCTCAGGCTCATCACCGGTGCCTGTCATGGCAAGTGGAACCTTCATCATCCATCTTCCATGTTACGACTATTGTTGATACCATTCCCTTTCAGCTGCCTAATCATCCTGCTGCTTAAACAACTTAGCAGCAGCAGCGGTACGAACAGCAGTTGCAACTCAAGACTCAGGAGGACATTTGACAGTGGCCATTGGCCAACATGACCTGCTGGCATTAGGCCAGTAGGGCATTTTTATTTTTTTTTCACAAGGCTTGTGCTTTAAAAAAAAAAAAAAAAAAAAAAATAATCCTACAAAAAATAAACAATTTTGGGGGGTTTGTTTCTAACAAGCCTAAGTCCTACACATCAATGTTTCTTCTGGGTTTGGGCCTCTAATAAGTCTAAGTCCTACAAAGGCCTCTAACAGCAAATCAAACAAATCATCCTCTACAAAATACTCTATCAATTATCAGTCCGCCCCAGTGGCAGCTTATGTCAGGGAGTTCCTGTCTCTGTCACTTTACATACAAATGTCTTATTTTATTTTATTGATTTATTTTTTTATTAACTGCCCCCCCCAATAGCAGTCAAGAAACCCCCCAAAACAAATTCCCTGTTCAAATGGTTCATTCATTCATCAACACAGGCACCCTCCTCAGACCTCTTTATACCATGTTTTATGGTTTCTATTTTATTTTATTTAGGTTTTATTTTGATATTAACTGCCCCCCAATCCCAGTAAACAACCCCCCAAAACTCATCCTCTGTTCAAATGATTTGTTCCCCACACTCCACCAACACAGGCACCCTCATGCCCCTTTTATATTATGCTTTTGTGAAATAAAATAATATTTGTTATGTGTTGTTTGTAACTTCTATGTTTCCATTGATTTCAATGGAATGAACTAGGTGAAAAAAATCGGAAAAAAGCGGAAAATCTGCATTTTTCGTGGGAAATTTTTTGCCAAGAGGAAAGTACCATTTTTCGTTGATTTCAGTTTGAGGCGAAAATTTTCGCCCATCCCTGTTCTTAAGTTCCAAGGGGCATAGGCTTTGTTGTTTTCATAAAGGCTTACGTAGTAAGTTATTGATCCAGAGTACACTTGTCCTCCTCCCCTCACCACCAAGCTGCTGTAGTACTGATAATCATTTTTGGAAAGGAATGCCAGCTGTGTATGTCAAATGAGTGTCTTTATTGCTGTCTGAATCAAAACACAGAATTGTTATTCTTGATAGTGTAATTTTAAACTTATATTCAAAAAATTAAACAATGATTACTTGATTTCAATATAATGCAACAATATAAAAAAATAAAAGTTTGATTTTAAAGTGATTGATGTGGGTGATTGTGGTGATGAATAATATGATGGTGACAGGAAGGAATCTTGACAAATTATATGCAGTTATCATATATGATTCCGATATAACATCACATTACTATTTTTCAACCATTCATCAGTGTTCAAAGCACTGGTCCCAAATGTCATAGACAGAAGCACCTGTGGCATCTGTGCAAATTCCTTCTCCTCCTCATCATCAGCAGTGCTGCTGTTTCTACATGTGCCATATTCTTCTATGTCTTATGTGTTTTATCAGCTTGTGCTACATGACACTCACATGGATTTAGATCCTGGTTAATTTTTTTTTTTTTTAAAGTCCGCTGTCATTTCTGCTGTATAGAAACGTGCAATGGTAATTAACAGTTATAATCAACTGCAACTATGAGTGCATGGCTTCCTGGGAGCAACTAAGTTTCTCCAGTGCTGGTCACACACACACTACTTTGTTTGCCACTACTCAAGTGGTTCATCATTTGAGCCTACAACACAGTGGGCTGCAACCATCTCAATTGTAACGGGCCATTTCATGGATCAAAACAATATTTATATGAATTAGTTACCAATCCATATTTTGGAAGCAAGGCCCATAGAGATGTGCCAGTGCCACGTTCATCACCAATAATAGACTTCAGCCCCTGAGACACACAAATTAATTTCTGTGATGATGTCAAGTGTTCTGCAAAGTGTTGAGATTTTGTTGTTGCTAATGCTGAGGGTATAATTATTTTGCTTACTTCCCTCACAATATTTCTAGTAGATTTTGGCTCTTAATGTCTCTCTCTTATTCTCAACAGTACAGTCTTACATTTGACCAACAAGAAAGTCATATATGCTTTCACAGTATCTGTTTCCTCTGAGTACTGCTGCTCACAACCTGGCACAAATTGAACAATTTTCTGTTTAAATCAGGGGTGTCCAGTAATGTATGAAGATTATATTCCTCATTGATTTTAATGGAAGCTATGCAAGGATCCTGCTCAAAGAATGCTCACTCACTAGCTGGTACACGCCTGTGTTATCTTTATTTTAAGCATCATTAGCCATGCTCTGCTTATTTTCTATAGTGATTATATTAGTGTGAGTATCTCACTCATTTCTGTTCCTGTATGATAAACCAGCTTAGTTGCCTCCTCAAAAGTCTCCAGCAGCTCACATACCTCACATATTATCTGCCATTGACAAAGTAACAAATATGTCCCCGCCAAAAACTTCCAAGCCCTTTATGATCACAAATGGTACCCACAAGAGGTGCCTCATCTCCCATTACATTCATTATCACACTGAAACCCCTACTCAGTATTATAAAGGCTTACAGATATCTGGCTTACATAGTGGCACAAAAGTAAAGCTAGCCTGATTTGCAGATGATGTTCAAGATTTTTTTAACTAAGCTGATAGATCTGCCTAGTCTTACAATCCAAAGTCAACTTTCATAAATTGGAAAATTCTAAACAATAATAAACCAGCTAGCATAGCATGCATAAATTGTCATGCTAATTGTATGAGCTACCAAGCAGCTTGTCTTTACTGCTTGTGACACAGCCTGAGGCAACATTGGTGGTGACCTGATGTATCATGCTGCTGCCTCCTACTAATAGGAAGAATAGCCACTGGGCAGTAACAGTCATATATAGACTGTTGTGTGGCAAATCTTCACATATTGGTAATCAGGTGAACTTTCTTGCCTTATGATATTTACAGTTCTTTGTCCACAGCACTAACCACCTGCTTATACAACTTTGGCACAGACTTTAAAAAAAAAAATGTGGTTTTGGATATGCCAACAGGGTAAAACACATTATATAAGTTCATTAAAACTACTGTTTCCAAAAGGAATAGGGCAGCATTTCAACTGCTAACATTTTGGCAAGTTTGTCATTACACAGGCATACTTTTGGAATATTTCTGTGCAGTTTTTGATTGTGCCCGCCCTGCAAAATAATAAACCCACCCAAATAAAAAAAGAAAAAAACAGTTAAAACCATGTACATGAGGTGGTACCATCAAGTAAATTAGACTGGGCCCAATACTGCAGTATGGTAGATTACTAAACTAGATCCAATACAAAAATGGAATGTCCATACACAAAAAATGGAGTTCAATAATTTTCAAGTACAGATTATACTTTCTGTAAATCAGCAAACTCTATCCCAGAAGTTAGTATAGCTTGTCATAAATTATTTTATCCAGTAGGTAAACACCTACCTTATAAACCATCCACTGCTAGATACACTGTATATGCACCATCATTTTATATTGGTGTATTTAGATGCATAGCTGTTTTAGCAGTCAAGTTTCTCCACATGTCATTAACTCAAACACATAGTCTCATTAATTGGCTTAGACTTCATTTAGTAATAGTAACCACAGTATACAAAGTAGCAAATAAACATTAAAGTCATACATTGTGTAGGATATCATAAATCATAACATATGCCGCTTGTTTCTTTCCTATGCAATTCACTGGAAACTTACAGTAGCTGCCAGCTTTCAAGGCTTAGCCTCAATTAGCTTGCTGCTGAGATGCCATGGAGTCTGATGAAAATGACAGGAAACAAAGAAGAGGCAGATGAGAATGATTTATGAGCTTCTACCTAGATATAGTGCTTTATTTGCTGCTGTATGTACCTCGGTTACTATAACAATTTTTACAAACATCTATAATAGTTTTCACAGGCGTCTTTGGGCCGACATGGTCCTCCACCTCTCTATGGTGTAGACAATTTGCCTTAAAATTGCTCCAGTTTTCTTTTGTAAATAAGGTTGTAAGTTTGCCTACCTGCTGTGATCAAAGCACAGTCAGGAGCAGAGTTTTGGATTTTTAAGCTGCCGTATAGTCACAGAGCATTGTGGGTCCTGGACTTCATTCTGCCATTGGTGCCTAAGACAGCTGCTTGATTTTTAGTTTGTGTGTAAGGCCTAGAATGTCACTAGGAATGAGCATAAAGCCCAGTTTTGTTTTCACTAGATACTTCATGAAAACCATGTTGTTCTTCTCTTTTTTGCAACAAATTTTGCTCATAGTAAGACCATTAGATTTTTCTCCATTTCACTTATACCAAAAAAATTTTGTGAAAATGGTTCCATGTTTCACTTATGGCTTTCAATGGGGAGAAACTTCCTGCCCACATACTATAAAAATCTCATATTTTCTCACTTAAAGGCATGCTAAAATAGGAAGTAAAACAGAGTAGAAACAGATATATATATATATATATATATATAGAGAGAGAGAGAGAGAGAGAGAGAGAGAGAGTGCTAAAATGTTTAAAGCAATTTATATGGCAAAATAAGTGTATTCTAGGCTCATAGTTCCTGCTGACTTGCCAGGGCCAGACATTCATATGTCTTAGTAGCAAGAGGATGATGAGCAGACTAGTATGCCACAGGCAACCATGGCCACCATGGGACTGAGTTCCTCCAAAAGTGTCAATGGGATCGCCCAATGTAAGCCTCCTGAAACTGCACTATGTGGAGGAGTAACTCCGCAGAGAAAAAGCAGACTGCTATTTGAGATATATATATGTATATATAGAAGTAAGGATATGCACTCAACACTTATAACAAGTATATCACCAGGTGCAACAGCAGAACAGTATATTGGAAACAACAGCTGTGCAATCTCGGATTTTAAAATTATTTAATAATGAAAATCTCTCATTAAAATAGCAGACCATCACATTTGACAACAGTGAAATTTGGCTAGCATCCTTGGATGTAACTAACCTTTACACCATCATACCCCATACAAAAGGGACAGAAGCAGTTTGTGAGGTACTAACGGAATCAGTTATCTATAAAGATCTGCCCACTGAATATTTGTTGTCTTAGCATGAAAATTGTTTACAGAAAAACTTTTTTCAGTTTGAAGGAGCATTTTATATGCAAAAATCAGGCACTTCAATGGGTGCCAGCATGGCTCCGGCCTATGCCAACGCTTGTATGTACATTTTTAAAAGGAGATTTATCCTCACTAAATATGTCCACCATCTCATCTTGTATAAATGCTTCATGGATTATGTGCTTATCTTATGGAGACGCAGTGAAGAATCCCTAATTACATTTGTTTCATCACTTAATAAGATGGATCACCCAGTCAAACTGACGTTGACACATCACCAAAATGAGATCTCATTTCTGGATCTAAGAATACTTCGCAACAATAACCGTTTGGGATACTGTTTGTTTCGTAAAAAGACAGACCGCAATACACTTCTGCATATGACCAGTTTTCATTCACCAGCTTTGAAATGATCTCTTCCCAGATCCCAACTTTTGAAAGTGATCAGGAACAATTCAGATGATACATCCGCAAAGCTCAATTGGAGGACATGATCCAGAGATTCATTACACGTGGATATCAGAGGACACAATTAGAATCACTCTGCAGTGAACTTGTCCAACAACATCCTGAACCCATCAGTGAGAAAAAGAGTAATTCAGATCGATTAGTCATTTCCACGAAGTACTCCACGCCATCACAACATATACGCAAGGCTATACATAATGACTAGAAGATTTTAATGAAAGATTCCAGCCTCCCACAATGTTTTAAAAACCTTCCAATTATGGGGTACCGGAGAGGGCCTAATCTACATGATTTATTAGTACGTACAGATCCAATAAACAGTTATACTTGTACTAAACAGACCTGGCTCAAAACTACACCACCAGGGTGTTATCACTGTAAAGGCTCCACCACATGTGGTTCTATTTGATCAAGTAAGTTCTTCACTAACCCGCATAACAACAAGAAATGTAAAATTCAACAACATATAACGTGCACAACAGATTATGTTGTTTATATGATAACCTGTCCATGCGGTCTGGCATATTTTGGAAAAACCATATGCACCATACGTGAAAGGATGGCTGGACATCGCTCAGCCATTAAGACAGCGATCCGAGATGAATACACCAGTGTCTAAACATTATTTGAGCCACAACCATGCAGCAACTAACTTCAGTTTTATAGGCATTGAACATGTTCCACCTAACAAACGGGGTGGAGACAGAGCCAAAAAATTATTGCAACTAGAGTGTTTCTGGATCCAGGAACTTAATACATTAAATCCCCATGGTTTAAATGAACAGAACATTTTCAGTTGTTTCTTATATGATCGTTAATATTGATATAGCTATTGTTTATGATTTTGACTGATTGGTTAAAGCTACTTTGTTTCCTTTCGTTTCCTCTTTTGCAACCATTGGGTACTTAGGTGTCTTGGTGTCAGCTTTTACTATTCGTTCATCCTCCTTTTTTCCTTTCCCTTACGTCATCACTACTTATTTGTTAACATTGTTTGATTATGTTTGCTTTACAAAGGTCCCAACGAGGACCGAAACCTTGCTAGATTTTCATGATTTAATCATTTTAGAAATCTGAGAGTGCACAGCTGTTGTTTCATATATATATATATATATAGAGAGAGAGAGAGAGAGAGAGAGAGAGAGAGAGAGAGGGAGAGAGAAAATAGAGAGGGAGGTTACTCTGAACAAAAATACACAGGGACGTAGTACAGCAACACAGATACAGCATTAGGTACACAGTAGGGGAGTCTCCAGTAGGCAAGATGATGGGGATCGCAGAGTGGGGTACGGAACTGGCTGCTATTGACTACCCTCATACAATCTTGATGTGGCCAAGGCTGAACTAAAGATGCTGATCGCAAGGTCAGTTTAGTGCTCACCGGACGACCTACCTGCACCCAGGATGACTGCCTAGGGGATAGCTACTACCTACTGGGTCTAAGGAGGGTGACAGACAATGATATAGATGAAGGATTCAAAGTTTGACTGTTTGGGCTGGAATCCAACTGAATGGTAAAACAGGAACAGGACCAGCAGAAGGTTGAGTTAGTCAAAATCCAGTTGCTCTGGTGAACGGTGATGTCAGGCAGGTCGAACCAGTTGAATAGAAGGCTGTGACAGCTGGATGGTCACAACAGACAGGCAACAAAGTACATAAACGGCAAGAAGGAGAGTAGTCAAGAATGAGAGCTGGGGTCAGAAACAGAGACTCAATCAGTGGAAGAATGGAACCAAGTAAGCAAGCAGGACAGTAGTCAGGAAACAAGACCAAGGTGGATACACAGGATAAACACTGGAGGAAGGAAAGGGAACTAAGGAACAAGACTGGAAAACCACTAAACATGCACTAGCACGATTTGATCACCTGCCACAACTGAATAACATCCGGCAAACAGAAAGAATCGAGACTAAAACCAGGCAAGGAATAAGATGAAAAGGTCAAAAAAAGGACAAAACATGAGATGTAGTGATTTGGGGCTAGGACAGGTTGCCATCAATAATCCTGGTCCTAGTTCTTGTGCTGCCCCATCCAGTGAAGGGGACTGTGGAGAAGAAGGGGAAGGGCATTTTTCTCCACCTGTCCCCTCCCTGAAATCATGGATGTGGGAATATTTATCTTTTGGGGCAGGCACTGAGCAGGCACTACATTGTGTACTATGTGTGACAAGTTAGTGAAAAAGGGAAAGAAGGGGACACACCTTGACCAAACTGCCCTATTAAAACACCTGCAATATAGACACCACAAAATTTATGTTAAGCACGTGGAAGCCAAAGCCCCACAAAAGAAATAGAGAGCTGCTGTCACTGTAGAGCTGTCCTTCACCAAGGTACACAAAAAATGTCCACAGAAAATTCTAAGATGGTGGCAGAGAGGACTGATTATTTTTATGAAGTCTTCTTGTTTTCACGTATCCTTAGCGGAGCAGACAAAGGTCATTTTGACAGCAGTACTTGGTTTCTTGTGGGATGATTTGACATTGTGACCCTAAGTGCCATGGTGTTTGGTTGCAGTTGTGCCAGTTGTTTCATATAAGCACAGATGTGTCCATTGTTGCCAGCCCTTCCCCTATTTCACAATGTTTCATTACACATACTGTGCAAATTGCAGTTGTTAATGAAATGTACAGTTTCTTCATGCTCTCTAAGGAAGAATTAGTACACCAACATACCCATGATTTGGAGGAGGTGCAGGAGGAAAAATCTTGGCAGTGATGGAGGATACCAGAGTAGAGAAGCCTAAGCAAATCCAATAAACCACTGAATAGCCTTTAAAATAAGAGGTAGATGCCAGTCAGTAATGGCAGACAGCTTCCCTGGATCCATGATGAGTCCTTGTGCAGCCATAACATAACCCAGAAAGGACAAAGAGATCTTTTCGGACTAGCACTTTTTGATTTTACAGTAAAGATGAATTTCTCTGAGGTGTGTAAGGACACATCCTACATGAACTCAATGCTCCTCAAGGGTTGGGGAGAAAACCAAAATGTCAACCAGATAGACAACAACAAAGGATAACAAGAGATCCCTGAAGACATAGTTGACAAGGCATTATGAAGGACAAAGGGCATGACCAGATACTCATAATCCCAAATTTGGGATTAAAAGCAATCTTTGACTTGTCCCCTTCTCTCATCCTGACTAGGTTATAGGCACCTTGAAGGTCAAGTTTCATAAAGAAGCACACCCTCCTGGGTCTTTCCAGCAACTCCAGAATAAGGAGCAATGGGCAGAAATGTATCTAGATTATGTTGTTTAAACCTCAGTAGTTCACACAGGGATGGGGACCCCCATATTTTTTCTTTAGGGAAAATATCCCCACATCAGCAGAAGTGGATAGTCGTATAAACCCTCTGGCTTGTATATCTTGAATGTATTTCTCCAAGGACTTAGTCTCAGTAGTAGATAATGGGTAGACCTTATCATGAAGAGGTGAAGTCCCTGGCAAGGGGTCTATGGGACATTCGTATGACGATGAGGTGGTAATCTCGGCGTTGGACTTGCTGAAGACGTTGGCGTAGGATAAATAGGGTTTAAGATTAGAGTATGCATGGAGTCACAAGGAAAAGTAAGAGTATCAGTGGGCCAATCAATTTCAGGGTTGTTCCTCTGGAACCACGGATAACTTAGGATATTCAGGTTAGCAGGGCAATATGAGATCAAAAGACAAGGTGTCAGTATGAGAAGAGCCAACAGACAGAGTAAAAGGAATGGTGAAGTGGTTAGACTAGCCCCAAGGGTGAACTGTCTATAGTGATGATGCAAGACGGCACATCTCTTTTCTTAGAGAGAGAATCCCTTGCTGAGCAGGAAAGATGGTATCTACCAGAGTCAATGCAGGCAGAAACATGAATGACCTACTGATCCCAGATCAACAAGGCAGAAAAGCTTGTTGTCTTCTTTAGATTTAGGGTGGGCCCCACTCTAGACCCTAAGTCCAGGCATTTCCCAGCTTGTTTGGGCACAAGCGGGCAAGGTGTCCTGATTGGCCAAATTATAAGCATAAGCCAAGAGACCGTCTCCTGGCCTTCTCCTCTTCCGAAAGATGGAGAACCCATCCAAACTCCATACGTTTCTCAGCTGTACCAGGAGTGGAAACTGAGGTCTGGAACTTGGGAGCAAGACTTACAGGAGGTCAAGTCACAGGCCAGCAACTAGGATCCTTGTCATGTTCAGCTTGTTGCTCTTGGATGTGATGTTCCATGGTAACACAGAGAGAGATAAGATCCTCCAATGTACCTGGGATGGGTCATTTGGTCAATTTGTCCTTCAGATGCTCAGATAAACCCATCCTGAATGCAGCTTTCAAAGATTTTTCTCCCTACTATGTTAAGTCTGGAATTCTATGGCATATTTTAGAAGTGTTCTGGAACCCTGTTGACAGTCCAGGATAATGGATTCGGCTGTAGCCTGACTCCCAGGCCAAAGTAAAGGTATAATAATCAGCCAGAATGGACAGCTGATGGTCCAGGAGTGGGTAGACCCAGGCCAGGGCAGAACCCTGTAAAAAGGATATAATTAACATGCAACAAGCATGGAGGAGAGCATAAGTCTCTGGCTGGCTCCAAAAATGCAGATAACACTGGTTGAGGAAACCAACTAGCTCTGAAGGAGAGCCATCAAACCGATCTAGTAATTGCAATCTGGAAGACAAAGGAGAAGCAGCAGGAGGAAAGGCAGCTGGTACCCTGGTAGAGAGTGCACAGTTGCCTCAAAACACTATTGAATATGTTGTAACATATTGGCAAAAGAATGCAGCTTACAGTCCAGTTGTTTGATCTGAGCAGTGCACTGCTCAAGCCTAGCCCCTTGATGAACTATGACCATAGAGACCTCTGCTAGATCAGTTGTCATGCAGCGAACAAAATGTAATGATATGACAGACTAGACAGAATGTAAGCTGCCTGGTCAGACTCTGTGACGTAGATTCCTCACAAAGAGGTGACAGACTTCTATTTCATATATAAATAAAACAAGAGCACAAAACAACAAACAACACAGGAGTAGACTGTAAGTTAGGCCCCAGTGGGCCAGATGCTAAATTATAATGACTGGGGTTCCAGGCTGGCTGGCATTATCTGATCTCTAGGCCGCCTTGCTTTGGCCTAGGCTGGGTTAGAAATGCTGGCCAGATTAGTGCTTCCAGGAGGAACTGGCCCGCACCCCAGATGACAACCAAGAAAAAAGCTGCTACCCACTGAGGTCAGATAGATAACAAGAAAGAAAGCCTACTTGCAGTACCCGTTGACAATTGTTGTAACTGGAACACTGCGACCTGGAGCTCGACTGAGGAGACTGAAGAAACAGATTACAGGATTAGTTGAAATCCAACTGGTGGTCGAGGTCCGACTTCAGGCTGATGTTCGATTGATGGTCGAGGTCCAACTGGTGGTCAAAGAGTTACAGAGAGCACAGGGAATAAAAGCCCACCAAGGTTGAAAAAGATGGGAAGTCAGACAAGCCAGGACAGTAACAGACAGGCGACACACTACCAAGCAGCAGACAGAAGAGCAGTCGAACAATGGAGTCAAGGTCGGTAACTAATTGGGCAAAACATTACAAGGTAGCAGGCAGAAGAGTAGTTAAAAAAAGGAATTAAAGTCAGTAACAGGATTTCAGAGAACACAGTACCAAACCATAACGCAGGAGGGATGTTGAAGGAGAAGCCAGGTCAATACACAAGGAATCAGTCAGGAACAAGACTAAAACTACAGGTCATGAATTGGACCTCTTTTATCAAGCATCCGCCCTAAAGCACTGACGGCTCAAAGCAAACACAAGGGGAACCAGATAACAAGTAAAGTCAAATTAAAAACCAAACAAGGAATCACAAGAAAAGGAAGAGAAAAAAGGCAGAACAAGACATATAGGCATGTACACCATTTACTACTGGAACCTATCTCATAGGTCCTCTCATAGAGATATTTGATACTGGAGTATAGGAAACTGAACATTTTCAAGTTCCATCATTTGCTAAACACTACCACCAAACTTAACCTCCCATCTCAGCTTGGGAGGAAGAAGTGGATATCAATTTCTAAGATAAACATTGGGAAAGGCTTTCTTCCTCAATACCGCATTACTGACAAAGTATAAGATCAAGCCTATCTAGACTGTATAACTACTGTTCAAATATCTGTTAGAGAAATAAGAGAGATGTGTGTTTTGGAACACATTGCTTACCCGTCTGGCACTCTAAGGGTTAAACGCAGGCTTTGTCTGGGGCTCATATTAAGTTCTCCCCACAAATAACTATCTTGAATAGCCTATCTATACCTAATCATTATTACAAGATTAGTTTGAAACAGTAGTCTTTAGTTGCCACTGCAAATGAGTGTATTTCTACATTTTTGAGAAATTATATTATCCTATATAATAATTCGCTAAAATGTGTGTAACGACGCAGTCATGAGCAGTAGAGACTGCCCCTTATGAGGCTGATGCAGAGTGGGGCACTCCGAAGGAGCGTCCCGCTCTGTATCAGCCACAGCGCAGGCAGTCTATACTGAGCATGACTGCTCCTCGACCGGATGGCTATTAGTGTTGAGCGAGCACCCCGATGCTCGGGTGCTCGGGTGCTCTGACCGAGCACCCCCTGAGGCTCGAGTGCTCGGCCGAGCACCCGAGCCCCATTGAAATGAATGGGGCAACACCAGGCACCCCCTGCTCTGATGAGGGGAGGGTGCCTGGTCAATGCCCCCTTCATCTCCGCTATGCCCCCTTCATCTCAGAATGCCCCCTTCAGCTCCGCAATGTCCCCCTTCAGCTCCGCTATGCCCCTCTTCCACAATGTGCCCCTTCATCTCCGCTATGCCCCTCTTCCACAATGTGCCCCTTCATCTCCGCTATGCCCCTCTTCCACAATGTCCCCCTTCATCTCCTCTATGCCATAGAGGAGATGAAGGGGGACATTGTGGAAGAGGGGCATAGCGGAGATGAAGGGGCACATTGTGGAAGAGGGGCATAGCGGAGATGAAGGGGCACATTGTGGAAGACGGGCATAGCGGAGATGAAGGGGGACATTGTGGAAGAGGGGCATAGAGTCTATGCCCCTCTTCCACAATGTCCCCCTTCATCTCCGCAATGCCCCCTTCATCTCCGCAATGCCCCCGTACCTCCAGTCCCTGGTGGTCCAGCGGAGCGTCTTCGGATCTGTGCCTCTTCCGGCACAGATCCCCGCCACCCGAACATGGCGGGAGAGCACATGGCGGTACTCGACGAGTACCGCCATGTGCCGAGCAGAGCGATGCTCGAGCCGATCCGAGCATCGGCCGAGCACGCTCGCTCATCACTAATGGCTATGTATCGGCCGCTGCGTGGGCAGTCTCTACTGTGCATGACTGCCCCACGACCGGCTGGCAGTGGCACTGTGGCCCGTGTAACGGGCTCTTCAACTAGTCTCATATAAAAATGAGTTTGAATTATTTACAGTGGAAATACTGATCTTCTGTCACATACATCTGCTCAACTATTGCATTTTTCATTAGACCCATTTACTCACATCACAAGCCCTCAACAGTAGTGATTTTTGGCTGGGTCATGTGGGTCAACAACCAGGTACACTTTTGTAGGTCAAATCCCCACTACCCCCTTTTCCAGTTCAGTTCAGATTGTTCATCTATTCATCCATTAGAAGCTTACATAACTATTATTATTAATGAATACAGTGCACATATGCTACATATGCTACATTCAGTGGAACTGATGTATAATCATCTTGCCATGACAGTGTTGTTAGCTAATATTTTCTCATGTTACTTTTGTGCATGTGTCTGGATTTGTATTATTGTTAAACTTAAATTTGAAATGAAAATATAAAGGTATGAGCCCTGGCATTAGTATTTGAACTCCATCAATGTTATACATAGTGTAAATCATATTGGGACTTATGTACAAAAGTAACATGAAGTAATTCTGAGACAAATCAAGTGTACCACAGGGGTGAAATAAAAATTGTCAAAATTCCCAATAATATAGGTGGGGCTTTTAACTAATCAAATTCTAGAGAAATCTCTAATGCATTGGAGACATCTCTAGCATTCAGGGAGTATAATTTAAGGGATTGTAATGTTTCACAAAAACATCAGCCCCAATAAATCTACATAGTATTTGGGCCACGGAGAGTGTTATTTCAATACTGTCAGAGTTGTGGTTCAAGAATAATTGAAGGATAAAATTTCCCCCTCCCTCCCCTTTTACCTAGTGTAAGCCATGTCTTCTGAGATGGGGAATCTGCTAGACCAGACAGATAACAGCAGGGGACAATATTCTTCCTATGAGAACAATGAAAGCCCTGCCTCCCTTGACACATTTTTCAGGGTTTTCCCTTATCTTAATTGAAGATTGTCCCTCTCTGCAATCTACCTGGTCACCTCCCTTCTGCTCTGGCTGAGCAGTGTTACATCAGTAAAAGGGGCGGGAGGGGGATATTTTGTCATTGAATTACTCTTGAACTACAACTATGACAGAATTGAAATAACACTCTCCAGGGTCCAAATACTATGATAATTAATTAGAGCTGCTTTTATTATGAAACATTACTATCCTTTTGAAGCAGTAGGCATTTTTATCTGTCACCTTTGGTGCAATTAGTTTGACCCACAATTGCCAACCATCCTTTTGTGCATAAGGCCTATTATCTAAAACAAAAATCTAAACATAATAAACTAAGTAGAAGGAAGAGGAAATAATTGTGTAAAATGTTATGATTTATACCCATTCAATTTAGTATTGAATAATGCTGGAAGCCGAACACAGCCATAACACTGCATTTTAAGTGAATACTACAATGGAAACAGGAATGTGATTGATATTGTTAGATTAATAAACACTGAGCACATCACCTTACATTTTATGGGGCTGAAGCAAATAGATTTCATTCCCTGCTGTATTTTTTTAGTAGATTGAGAAAACAGTGTATGTATCCCTGCTGTGAAATATAAAAATTGTTTTCAATAGAATTAACACTGGTAAAACAGAGGATTGTGAAAACAAATATTGCTCAATATATCATAGTTTCCTAAATTAGTAACTATTTGAAGCAGAGTTAGACAACTGGATGCCCTCCAGCTGTCCTAGATTACAATTCCCATCATGCTGAGCCAGCCAATGGATTTCCATCATCCTCAGTGCTCAATATTCTCTTATAATAAACTATCACTAACTCATATCTGGGCAGAACATTCTAATGGACAGTATGATATTTGTTTTGTTTAGAGTGGTTCTCCAGAAATAATTTTAATTAGTACTAAATGAGATGTGGAACATTCTTCCATAATTACTGTAATTTTCCATACATATACATATATATACACCACCGGTCAAAAGTTTTAGAACACCCCCATTTTTATTGAAATTTACAGAGTTTAATGTCTTAATGTACTTTGAAAATAAAGCATAGAACAAATAAACAATTGGACATTAAAGAGAAATCATGGAATCATTTTCGTTATCAAAATGTAATCTACATTTTTAACTCATCAAAGTAGCCACCTTTTGCAGATATAACAGCCGAACACACTCGTAGCATTCTTTCCACAACAGAAATTAAATATTGTTCTGAAAGTTGTTCCCAATATTGTTGCAGAAGTTCCCACAAATGTGTTGTACCTGTAGGTTGCTTTGCTTTCGCCCTTCACCATTCAATAACAACTGAAAAAATGGGGGTGTTCTAAAACTTTTGACCAGTAGTGTGTGTATATATATATATATATATATATATATATATATATATATATATATATACTAGTTGAACAGCCCGTTACACGGGCCACAGTGTCACAGCCACCAGGTCGAGGGGCAGTCATGCGCAGTGGAGACTGCCCGCACCGCTGCTGATACAGAGCTGGACGCTCCTTCGGAGCGCCCAGCTCTGTATCAGCCGTGGTGCGGGCAGTCTCTACTGCGCATGACTGCAGCACGCGCAGCAGTGTCTACTGCGCATGTCACGGCGTTACACACAAATTAGCGAATTATTATATAGGATATACATGCACACACATCAATCACACCACTCCATTCCCCCACCACCACTACCATACACATCTGCCACATTGTAGGTTGTATTTTTTTTTTTTACTTGACATCATCATGATGTCACATAAGCAGAAAGCAAGTATTGTGGGCAAAGGACAAAGGTACTCTGCATGCTAACATATTTTTTAAGACACATGTTGTAGAACTCACAACTTTGACTTTCATCTACTTATTTCGCCACTACAGCCCTCAGAAGAAGTAATATTGTGGTGGGAAATGTTGTACTATAGGAAACATAGGCGAAAAATTAGTTGGAACTGGCAACAAGGAGGAAAATTTTGATTTGGCAAAAAGTAGAAAAAGTTTACAAAAAAAAGTAAAAATTGTCCTTTTTACGTGAAAAGTCATGCAGGAAATTTTTCTCACTTTTCTCCCACTTCTGTTTGTGACCCTACTAGTACTTGTACTGCCCCTCTTCAAAAATGTGGACACACGTAAACCTCCACGAATAAGAATACAAAATAGGCAGAGACTGCCATCAGCCAGCAGCAATCCCATCAGCCTTTGCAGGGAACACCATTAGTGGCATCCCAGCTTCTTCACTCATACAGAATGTTCCCACTCAGTCCCAGATCAATCCATCATGAATACAGCAATTTGTGTCCACACATTGTACCCCATGTAGAGCAATGATTACACTTGGTAATGTTGTGGAGACAAGTAGGAGGCAGGGCATAACAATACACCTAAGAACCATACACATACCTCCCAAGTGTCCCTCTTTAGGAGGGACAGTCCCTCTTTGAGACCCAAATCCCTCTGTCCCTTTCCCACCCTGGTGTCCCTCTTTGTAGGAGATCCTACTGTGTGGTGTGTATATAATTGTATCACATTGCTCCCCAGCCATAAAACTCACATTAATGATTGTTTAAACATCATTATATGTGTTTATAAATTAGTCTGTGTAAATAAAATATGTTGGTGTTTCTTTAGCTCATTTATTAAGTTACACAAAGAGGGGGTCAGTAGGTCATGAAATCACCTAAATATTCTTGGTAATGCCCCCGCCCACCAGCCACGCCCCCAGTAACACCCCCTAAAACAAAAGTCTCCCTCTTTGGTCATTTGAAATGTTGGGAGCTATGCATACATCCTACAGAATATGAGCACCTGTTAGCAGGGAGGATGAATTATTTTTAAAACATTTTTTTTGTTCCTTTTTTTCCCCTTTCTTTTTTACTAATTTGTGTGAATGTGGCTGCTACAGTGCCATCTTTTTTATCTTTACTTTGTACATGTATTTGTTTCCTGGTTTACAAATGTGTAGCCTATTATATAAACAAAACATATATTTAGTAGGGCAATTATTTTGGCTACTGTGCATCAAGCAAGAAACCAATACATTGTATAAATCACAGTCACAACTATCATTTGTATAAAACAACAAAACACTTCTCTTTCATGCACCTTCCTGTTCCTATCAACAAAAGAAATGTAATAAAACAGGTTCATATCAATATGTTTGAAGTGCCCACCAATTATACTGTAATGACATAAGATAAGCAATTCATTTGCTGAATGTAACAAAAGAGACCATTTATGAAAATTTAAAAAATTACAAAAAACAAATAAAAACATTGTTTATAGATGGCAGATATATCCATATGCCAAAGCATTCCTGTTGGGCCAGAGGAAGGAAAAAAACATTTAAAGCAGTTTCCAGTTAAGCCCCAAGTGGGCCAAAATGTCCTTCCCTGACTCCAAATGGCAGTTGGATATTTCCCTTCTGATCGACATCCTATTTAGCCTTCCATTAGAATGCATTGCTCACTGTGTGCGTAACCGCACATGCGCAGTGGGGACTCACAGAACGGGCTGATCCGGAGAGGAGAGCTCAGGATGGCTGACAGGCTGTCTGTGCTCCCAGCTCCGGGGCAGCAGCGGAGGCGGCTGGGTGACAAACTGTCACCCAGTGCCTCCGCTGCTGCCCCGGTGCAGGGAGCACTGACAGGCTGTGAGCCATCCGGAGGTCCCTGCCCCAGATCAGCCCATGTATACGGGCTTTGTAACTAGTATTATATATTTATAAACTAAATTAGTGGTTTAAGCAGTTGTGCAACAGTGGTATATGGTAGCGAATCTCCTCCCCCTCAGTGCCTCTACTTTAAGATGTCAGATGTAGCAGTTGATTTAACTTCTATACCTTCCTCCATCATGCCATCAACATGAGACTATGACTCGGTGTCATCTTCAGTTTACTTTTTTACAGTTTTACATTTCTGTTATATTTCTGGTGGTGGTGGAACTTTTTGTGGCACTTTGACACACTGCCTCCTCAGGAGGAGAAGGATCATCATCGTTTATTGCACACGCTGCACATCTTGCCTTAATAGAAATTATATATATATATATATATATATATATATATATATATATATATATATATATATATATAGTAATGTGCAAATGTTTATAGACATGTTAATAGTTTATTTTTATCAATTAACAAAATGCATAGTGTGTGCAAGTTCACCTGGAAGAATTGATGCTGTTTTGAAGGCGAATGGTGGTCACACCAAAATTGATTGATTTAAATTTTTCTTCTGTTCACTCACTATGCATTTTGTTAATTGATAAACATAAACTATTAACATGTCTATTTTTGAAAACATTCTTACTTTACAGCATTTTTTCATACCTGCCTAAGACTTTTGGACACTACTGTATACCTCTAAATAATCTGTTGGATATTTGGAGGGTATATCTGTCCACTATGTGACACATGGTTTGTGTGGTTTATTGGTATACTTTACGGCACTTGGGGAGTTAAGCAGGTGTTTGTGGTGCTTCCTTAGGTGCTGATTGCTACCTTTCCCTGTAGAACTCACCAACTGCAGACTGAGTATGATGCACATATAAGTTATGTTTTTTGTTTGTGTATATTATTTACATTGGTATTTTAATTTGCTCTTATAATGTATGGCTTGCTTTGACATTATGTGTGTGTGTGGCTGGGGCTAAACATGGCTTTATATTTATATGGTCTTATCTGTCTGAGAGGTGTGACTCTGTTTGGCCAGCATATACTTTTTGGCACTTGGGCTACTATCTAGACGCGTTATGTTCCCTTGGTGCTTTTTTTCTTATTATTTTGCATATAGGTTGGGGGACATGATGTATTACCAGGTTCCGATGGATGGATGTATTGTACATATATTAGTTTTGTCACTTGATATTTCTGCCATCCTCTTTTTGAGATACACATGACTTTTGGTGATTATTTATTTATTTCAACTATGGGATTTTGAGTACAGTATTGGCTATATATGGTTTTATCCTTATTACATAGAGTGGTAGAATGCGTCGCTCACTGTGAGCCATAACCGCACATGCGCTGTAGAGAGTCTTTATTGTGCATGTGTAATTTCGCACACAGGGAGCTTCGCTGTGAGCCATCTGGAGCTCCCCGCTAAGGATCAGCTCTTTCGGCGGATCTCTACTGCGCATGACTGCGCCGACTGCGCCGAAAGTGCTGCCCCGCTCCGGACGGCTCACGTCCTGTCTCATGACTGCGCCGAAAGTGCTGCCCTTCTCTGGACGGCTCACGTCCTGTCTCTGCTCCCGTCTCTGGGGCAGCTGTGCGCACTTTAGCCCGTGTATACGGGCTTTCATACTAGTATTATATATATTATTTGGAATGTTTAGTGGTATATATACAAATGATTTTTGTTTAGTTGAGTTTATCTATTTATACATTCTATTAGGCGGGTTTTATGTATAATAGTGTAATGCCAGCAGCCATGTTGGCTGCTGGCATTACACTGATTGGCTGGCCAGAACCCGTGGTCGGGTGCTGTATAGCACCTGACCAGCGAGTTCGGCTCAGTCTTAGCCAGGGAGAGATGAGGATAGGAAGGGAAAGTCAGTGTAGGGAGAAAGAAAGCAAATTTGTGAAAAAAAAAAGAACCAAAAGTCCTTCTTAGGACTACTGTGTGTGGGGGCAGCAGTTTATTTTGTGTGGGGGGAAAAAAACAAAAACAAAAAAATTTCATATATTCTGTTTAGTGTGCAAAGTTGCAGATTAGAGCACATTCTGTTTAGTGTGCAAAGTTGCAGATTAGAGCACATTCTGTTTAGTGTGCAAAGTTGCAGATTAGAGCACATTCTGTTAAGTCTTCAAACTCAAATATCAAAGTCACATATTCCATTCAGTGTGCTTCGCCGCAGTTTAGCAGCCTATTCTGTGTACTCTGCACAGTTGCAGAATAGGAAGAAATACTGTTAAGTCTTCAAACTAAAATATCAAAGTCACATATTCCATTCAGTGTGCTTCGCCGCAGTTTAGCAGCATATTCTGTGTACTCTGCACAGTTGCAGAATAGGAAGAAATACTGTTAAGTCTTCAAACTCAAATTTCAAAGTCACATATTCCATTCAGTGTGCTTCGCCGCAGTTTAGCAGCCTATTCTGTGTACTCTGCACAGTTGCAGAATAGGAAGAAATACTGTTAAGTCTTCAAACTAAAATATCAAAGTCACATATTCCATTCAGTGTGCGTCACCGCAGTTTAGCAGCATATTCTGTGTACTCTGCACAGTTGCAGAATAGGAAGAAATACTGTTAAGTCTTCAAACTAAAATATCAAAGTCACATATTCCATTCAGTGTGCTTCGCCGCAGTTTAGCAGCCTATTCTGTGTACTGTGCACAGTTGCAGAATAGGAAGAAATACTGTTAAGTCTTCAAACTAAAATATCAAAGTCACATATTCCATTCAGTGTGCGTCACC
This sequence comes from Rhinophrynus dorsalis, assembly GCA_037306005.1. Classification (NCBI taxonomy): domain Eukaryota; kingdom Metazoa; phylum Chordata; class Amphibia; order Anura; family Rhinophrynidae; genus Rhinophrynus; species Rhinophrynus dorsalis. The sequence goes on from CM074718.1 coordinate 65,646,628, forward strand.
GCAGTTTAGCAGCATATTCTGTGTACTGTGCACAGTTGCAGAATAGGAAGAAATACTGTTAAGTCTTCAAACTAAAATATCAAAGTCACATATTCCATTCAGTGTGCGTCACCGCAGTTTAGCAGCATATTCTGTGTACTGTGCACAGTTGCAGAATAGGAAGAAATACTGTTAAGTCTTCAAACTAAAATATCAAAGTCACATATTCCATTCAGTGTGCTTCGCCGCAGTTTAGCAGCCTATTCTGTGTACTGTGCACAGTTGCAGAATAGGAAGAAATACTGTTAAGTCTTCAAACTAAAATATCAAAGTCACATATTCCATTCAGTGTGCGTCACCGCAGTTTAGCAGCATATTCTGTGTACTCTGCACAGTTGCAGAATAGGAAGAAATACTGTTAAGTCTTCAAACTAAAATATCAAAGTCACATATTCCATTCAGTGTGCTTCGCCGCAGTTTAGCAGCATATTCTGTGTACTCTGCACAGTTGCAGAATAGGAAGAAATACTGTTAAGTCTTCAAACTAAAATATCAAAGTCACATATTCCATTCAGTGAGCGTCACCGCAGTTTAGCAGCATATTCTGTGTACTCTGCATAGTTGCAGAATAGGAAGAAATACTGTTAAGTCTTCAAACTAAAATATCAAAGTCACATATTCCATTCAGTGTGCTTCGCCGCAGTTTAGCAGCCTATTCTGTGTACTGTGCACAGTTGCAGAATAGGAAGAAATACTGTTAAGTCTTCAAACTAAAATATCAAAGTCACATATTCCATTCAGTGTGCGTCACCGCAGTTTAGCAGCATATTCTGTGTACTCTGCAAAGTTGCAGAATAGGAAGAAATACTGTTAAGTCTTCAAACTAAAATATCAAAGTCACATATTCCATTCAGTGTGCTTCGCCGCAGTTTAGCAGCCTATTCTGTGTACTGTGCACAGTTGCAGAATAGGAAGAAATACTGTTAAGTCTTCAAACTAAAATATCAAAGTCACATATTCCATTCAGTGTGCGTCACCGCAGTTTAGCAGCATATTCTGTGTACTGTGCACAGTTGCAGAATAGGAAGAAATACTGTTAAGCCTTCAAACTAAAATATCAAAGTCACATATTCCATTCAGTGTGCTTCGCCGCAGTTTAGCAGCCTATTCTGTGTACTGTGCACAGTTGCAGAATAGGAAGAAATACTGTTAAGTCTTCAAACTAAAATATCAAAGTCACATATTCCATTCAGTGTGCGTCACCGCAGTTTAGCAGCATATTCTGTGTACTGTGCACAGTTGCAGAATAGGAAGAAATACTGTTAAGTCTTCAAACTAAAATATCAAAGTCACATATTCCATTCAGTGTGCGTCACCGCAGTTTAGCAGCATATTCTGTGTACTCTGCACAGTTGCAGAATAGGAAGAAATACTGTTAAGTCTTCAAACTAAAATATCAAAGTCACATATTCCATTCAGTGTGCGTCACCGCAGTTTAGCAGCATATTCTGTGTACTCTGCACAGTTGCAGAATAGGAAGAAATACTGTTAAGTCTTCAAACTAAAATATCAAAGTCACATATTCCATTCAGTGTGCTTCGCCGCAGTTTAGCAGCATATTCTGTGTACTCTGCACAGTTGCAGAATAGGAAGAAATACTGTTAAGTCTTCAAACTAAAATATCAAAGTCACATATTCCATTCAGTGTGCGTCACCGCAGTTTAGCAGCATATTCTGTGTACTGTGCACAGTTGCAGAATAGGAAGAAATACTGTTAAGTCTTCAAACTAAAATATCAAAGTCACATATTCCATTCAGTGTGCGTCACCGCAGTTTAGCAGCATATTCTGTGTACTCTGCACAGTTGCAGAATAGGAAGAAATACTGTTAAGTCTTCAAACTAAAATATCAAAGTCACATATTCCATTCAGTGTGCTTCGCCGCAGTTTAGCAGCATATTCTGTGTACTCTGCACAGTTGCAGAATAGGAAGAAATACTGTTAAGTCTTCAAACTAAAATATCAAAGTCACATATTCCATTCAGTGTGCTTCGCCGCAGTTTAGCAGCCTATTCTGTGTACTGTGCACAGTTGCAGAATAGGAAGAAATACTGTTAAGTCTTCAAACTAAAATATCAAAGTCACATATTCCATTCAGTGTGCGTCACCGCAGTTTAGCAGCATATTCTGTGTACTGTGCACAGTTGCAGAATAGGAAGAAATACTGTTAAGTCTTCAAACTAAAATATCAAAGTCACATATTCCATTCAGTGTGCGTCACCGCAGTTTTGCAGCATATTCTGTGTACTGTGCACAGTTGCAGAATAGGAAGAAATACTGTTAAGTCTTCAAACTAAAATATCAAAGTCACATATTCCATTCAGTGTGCTTCGCCGCAGTTTAGCAGCCTATTCTGTGTACTGTGCACAGTTGCAGAATAGGAAGAAATACTGTTAAGTCTTCAAACTAAAATATCAAAGTCACATATTCCATTCAGTGTGCGTCACCGCAGTTTAGCAGCATATTCTGTGTACTCTGCACAGTTGCAGAATAGGAAGAAATACTGTTAAGTCTTCAAACTAAAATATCAAAGTCACATATTCCATTCAGTGTGCTTCGCCGCAGTTTAGCAGCATATTCTGTGTACTCTGCACAGTTGCAGAATAGGAAGAAATACTGTTAAGTCTTCAAACTAAAATATCAAAGTCACATATTCCATTCAGTGTGCGTCACCGCTGTTTAGCAGCATATTCTGTGTACTCTGCATAGTTGTAGAATAGGAAGAAATACTGTTAAAGGGATAGTAATACTTCATTTTAACTTTATTTTATTTTGTAGGCATTAAAAAAAACATGAAGAATGATATAAGTCTTATCTCTGAAACCTTTATGGTTTAAGAGATATTCACAAACAAAGTATCCCCCCCCTCTTCAACCAGATCAGAAGGGAGATGCCCAGGTAGACTGCAGAGAGGGACAATCTTCAATTAAGATAATGGAAAAAGCTGAAAAACTTGTCAAGGGGGGAAGGGCTTTCATTGTTTTCATACAAAGAAAATTGTCCCCTTCTGTTATCTGTACTGTCATACAACCAGACTCACATCTGAGAAGAGATGGCTTACACTAGGTAAAAGGGGCGGGGAGGGGAACTTTGCTTGTGAATATCTCATAAACCATAAAGGTTTGAGAGATAAGACTTATATCATTCTTCATGTTTTTTTAATGCCTACAAAATAAAATAAAGTTAAAACGAAGTGTTACTATCCCTTTAAGTCTTCAAACTAAAATATCAAAGTCACATATTCCATTCAGTGTGCTTCGCCGCAGTTTAGCAGCCTATTCTGTGTACTGTGCACAGTTGCAGAATAGGAAGAAATACTGTTAAGTCTTCAAACTAAAATATCAAAGTCACATATTCCATTCAGTGTGCGTCACCGCAGTTTAGCAGCATATTCTGTGTACTCTGCACAGTTGCAGAATAGGAAGAAATACTGTTAAGTCTTCAAACTAAAATATCAAAGTCACATATTCCATTCAGTGTGCGTCACCGCAGTTTAGCAGCATATTCTGTGTACTGTGCACAGTTGCAGAATAGGAAGAAATACTGTTAAGCCTTCAAACTAAAATATCAAAGTCACATATTCCATTCAGTGTGCTTCGCCGCAGTTTAGCAGCCTATTCTGTGTACTGTGCACAGTTGCAGAATAGGAAGAAATACTGTTAAGTCTTCAAACTAAAATATCAAAGTCACATATTCCATTCAGTGTGCGTCACCGCAGTTTAGCAGCATATTCTGTGTACTGTGCACAGTTGCAGAATAGGAAGAAATACTGTTAAGTCTTCAAACTAAAATATCAAAGTCACATATTCCATTCAGTGTGCGTCACCGCAGTTTAGCAGCATATTCTGTGTACTGTGCACAGTTGCAGAATAGGAAGAAATACTGTTAAGTCTTCAAACTAAAATATCAAAGTCACATATTCCATTCAGTGTGTGTCGCCGCAGTTTAGCAGCATATTCTGTGTACTCTGCACAGTTGCAGAATAGGAAGAAATACTGTTAAGTCTTCAAACTAAAATATCAAAGTCACATATTCCATTCAGTGTGCTTCGCCGCAGTTTAGCAGCATATTCTGTGTACTCTGCACAGTTGCAGAATAGGAAGAAATACTGTTAAGTCTTCAAACTAAAATATCAAAGTCACATATTCCATTCAGTGTGCGTCACCGCAGTTTAGCAGCATATTCTGTGTACTCTGCACAGTTGCAGAATAGGAAGAAATACTGTTAAGTCTTCAAACTCAAATATCAAAGTCACATATTCCGTGTAAGATGAAGAAGGCGGGTAAAAAGGGACGGGGAAGTGGACGTGATCCTGATAGTTCAGGGCGCGGGTCAGGACGCGGAGAAACTGTGCCTGGTGCCAGAGCACAAGAAAGAAAGACATCCACCATACCTAGCTTCATGTCTCATTTTACAGGGCGTCGCAGGACATCACTCTCGAGGTCCGACCACTGTGAACAGGTGGTCGGTTGGATGTCAGCTGATACTGCTTCCAGTCGGTTAAGCACCACCCTGTCTTCCACCAAGTCCACTCTCAGTAGCCAAGAGTCTGGTCAACATAATCCTCACTCTGATCATCCTTCCTCCCACCATAGACGGTCTGGTCAAAGAAGTGATCCCACACTGGGATATAGTGAGGAGCTCGTCTCATCACCAATCCTTCATTTGACCCTCTCTCCAAGCACGCTTGCATAGGAACATGACATCTTATGCCCTGATTCACAACCTCTAGAGGGTACCCAATCACAAGAAGATGACAGATGTGAACGGCATTTAAGGTCAAAGGAAGTAGTGGATGATGATGATGATGATGAGACACAGTTGCCATTAAATCAACCACTATTACTGTCTCAAGACCTTGTTGAGGAGGATGTTATACAGTTGTCAATGACTGAGTATGTGGTGGGATCAAGACATGAGGAGGATGATCAGAGTGAGGAAGTGGAGGAGGACTTGGTGGACGATGAGGTGACTGACCCCACCTGGGAAGGTGGAGAGCCGAGCGATGACAGCAGTCCTGAGGGTGAGCCATCTGCAGCACCGCAACAGGCTGGAAGAGGCAGTGGTGTGGCTACAGAAAGAAGGCGGACCGCACCAAACCGGCCCGCAAATGTTCCACGGAGCACCCCCTTGCGTAAATCTCCCTTGCCAAGGGGTAGGTGTTCCGCGGTATGGCGTTTTTTTAAGGAAAGTGCGGACGACAAAAGAATTGTAGTTTGCAACCTGTGCCACACCAGAATGAGCCGAGGCATGAACACTAGAAACCTCACCACCACCAGCATGATCCGACACATGGCATCCAAGCACCGTAATAAGTGGGAGGAACGCCTGGATCGCCCATCTGTGTCTGCAGGCCACACCACTGCCTCCTCTTCCCCTGTTTTCGGTGCCGGCCAATCGCCTGTCGAAGGCGCAGGCCCGCATACCTCCCGCCCTGCACCTGTACCATCTGAAGCACCATCAGCGACCACATCCACTTCCCTGTCCCAGCACAGCGTCCAAATGTCGTTACCCCAGGCATTTGAGCGCAAGAGAAAATACCCAGCCACCCACCCACAGGCCATAGCACTAACCTCACACCTTTCCAAATTACTGGCCATCGAAATGCTGCCATTTAGGCTTGTGGACACTGAGTCCTTCCGCAGCCTGATGGCAGCAGCTGTCCCTCGGTACGCGGTCCCCAGCCGCCACTACTTTTCCCGGTGTGCCATCCCCGCATTACACCACCATGTGTCCCGTAACATCACCCGTGCCCTGACCAACGCAGTTACTGGGAAGGTCCACTTAACGACTGACACATGGACAAGTGCTTGTGGCCAGGGACGCTACATTTCCCTGACGGCACACTGGGTGAATGTCGTGGAGGCTGGGAGCGACTCGGACCCTGGGATGGCACGGGTGCTACCCATGCCGAGGATTGCGGGCCCTACCTCCATCAGGGTTTCCGCCAGCACCTACGTTATTGGCTCCTCCTCCTCCGTTTCCACCTCCGAATTCTCTACACGCAGCGCCACTCCCCCATCAGCCAGTAGCTGGAAGCAGTGTAGCACTGCAGTGGGGAAGCGTCAACAGGCCGTGCTGAAGCTGATCTGCCTTGGGGACAAACAGCACACGGCCTCAGAGCTGTTGCAGGGGATTAGTCACCAGACCGAGCAGTGGCTCTCGCCACTCAACCTGCAACCAGGCATGGTTGTGTGTGATAATGGGCGTAACTTGGTGGCGGCTTTGGAGCTCGGCAAGCTCACACACGTACCATGCCTAGCGCATGTATTTAATTTAGTGGTTCAGCGATTTCTAAAAACCTACCCCAATGTGCATGATCTCTTGACCAAGGTGCGCCGCGTGTGTGCACATTTCCGTAAGTCATCTACAGCTTCGGCCGGCCTGTTGAAGCTGCAGCAGCGCTTACAATTGCCAGCTCACCGGCTGCTGTGTGATGTGAGCACGCGCTGGAACTCCACCTTCCACATGTTGGCCTGGCTTTGTGAGCAGCAGAGGGCAGTAGTGGAGTACCAGCTGTTACACGGTCGTCGCCTCTCCGTTCAACTTCCTGTAATCAGAAGTGAGGAGTGGGAATGGATGTCAGACCTCTGTGAGGTTTTACGCAATTTTGAGGAATCGAAACAGATGGTGAGCGGCGATAACGCTATTATCAGTGTAACCATCCCACTTCTGTGTCTACTGAAACGCTCGCTGCTCACAATTAAAACTGACGCTTTGCATGTGGAAGAGGTGGAAATGCGGGAGGAAGAGCTTACACAAGGTGATAGCCAGAGCACCCTCACTTCGTCTTCTCAGCGACAATTGGAGGAGGCGGAGGAGGAGGAGGAGGAAGACACGGTTGCCTCCGCTACAGAGGGTAGCCATGGAACTTTAGTTCCATCTCTTCAGCGTGGGTGGGCAGAAGAGGAGGGAGAGGATGAGGAGATTGAGAGTCATCCTCCTGGTGAGGACAGCGAAATCTTGCCTGTTGGTACTCTGGCACACATGGCTGACTTTATGTTAGGCTGCCTTTCCCGTGACCCACGCGTTATACGCATTTTAGACAACACGGATTACTGGGTGTTCACCCTTCTGGACCCCCGCTACAAAGAGAATTTCTCATCTCTCATTCCTCCGGTGGAGAGGACAAGCAAAATGGTGCAATACCAGAAGGTTCTTGTTGAAAAATTGCTCCAAAATTTTCCATCTGACAACGCTGGCGGCAGAGTACGTGCTACCTTGGCCAACCGAGAAGGGGAGAAAAGGGGAGCACACAGCAGTTCCGAGAAAGGCAGGGCAACACTCTCCAAGGCGTGGGACACCTTCATGACACCCCGCCAGCACCCTCACCCTGATGCGCAGCCTAGTGTCACAAGGAGGGAAAAGTTTTGGAAGATGGTGAAGGAGTACGTAGCAGACCGTGTCAGCGTCCTCAATGATCCCTCTGTGCCTTACAACTACTGGGTGTCCAAGCTGGACACGTGGTATGAACTGGCACTCTACGCCTTGGAGGTGCTGGCCTGCCCTGCCGCCAGCGTTCTGTCTGAGCGGGTATTTAGTGCTGCTGGTGGCATCATAACAGATAAGCGTATCCGCCTTTCCACCGAAAATGCTGATAGGTTGACACTTATAAAAATGAACAAGGCCTGGATTTCCCCTGACTTCTCCACTCCACTGGAGGAAAGCCCCGGGGGAACATAAACTCACTTTATATATGTTATTTACAATGATGGGAATACTCTGTATTCCCATTCACCCCTTCCACCCAAAAAACGGGTATATGGTTGACTCTTAATCTTCTCATCCTCCTCCTCCTCTTCCATATGCCCTGGGATATAATTTTTATATAGGGCCAGCTCACCAGCGGGCACTGTGATATAATTTTTATATAGGGCCAGCTCACCAGCGGGCCCTGTTTGACAATTTTTATATAGGTCAGCTCACCAGCGGGCCTTCTCATATAATGTTTTATTGGGTCAGCTCTCTAGCGGGCCCTCTCATATAATGTTTTATAGCGTCAGCTCACTAGCGGGCCTTCGCATATAATGTTTAGGATGGTCAGCTCCGCAGCAGACCCTCACCCATAATGTTTTAGATGGTCGGCTCAGCACACGTTTCCCTCTTAATCATGGCCCCAGTTCAGAAAAATCGAGGAAATTTTTGGGAGAATTTGCCTTTGCGCACGTTTCCCTCTTAATCATGGCCTCAGTTCAGAAAAATCTAGGAAATTTTTGGGAGAATTTGCCTCTGCGCACGTTTCCCTCTTAATCATGGCCTCACTTCAGAAAAACCGATGAAATTTTTTGCAGAATTTGCAGATGATATACAAGTAAATATACAGCAAATACTGTTTGGTAACAATTTTTCGCCTAAAGTCGTTTTTATTTTCCTTTTTGTGTGTTTTACGGTCAGTCTGTAAAAATGGCGTACTACGGGCGAAAGATCGTTCCCAGCAGCGATGTTGGAGTCCAAGATGCATCCAGACATCCTCCCTATGCTGTCCCTGAACCATTTCTGTGGTGTTTCCATCATTTTCTGCCCTTTTCCTATGGACCAGGCACCCTCCCCTCATCAGAGCAGGGGGTGCCTGGTGTAATGCTCGAGTCCTCCCATTGACTTCAATGGGGCTCGGGTGCTCGGCCGAGCACTCGAGCCTCCGGGGGCGCTCGGTCAGAGCACCCGAACACCCGAGCATTGGGGTGCTCGCTCATCACTATTGTCTACCCCAGTAATACAGAAACATGCTCTTCTTATCACACCACATAAAATAGTAGCATCTTTGAGGGACACACTTGGTCCCTCACCATGACACCTGTTGCCTGTTAACTGGAATAATGCAATTATTGCTTTGGTGATCATTCCTCTTTAATGCAGCAAGTTTTCTCCATTCCTTTGACTTAATACTTTGAGTGTCAGAGAGGAATCCAACACATTGTGTTGCAATAAGGTGTATACCTGTCTGGCACTCAAAGAGTTCATTTCTTTCAACTCTGCATTTTGTTTTAGTTCTCTGGGATTTCATCTGCTGCCACCCAGTGGAAAAAAGGTAGAGCAACAGGTCTGAGATTCAGTATTGATGATTAAGAAATCCAATTACCATAACTCCATTTTAGTAATAATCTAGTAAACTGCATACTGTTCCTTTATGGAACCTAATGAAATATAACAATTATTATTTAGCGGGAATAATTAAAAGGCAATGTTTTTTCAGGTGTGACTGCTCTGTCACTTTTAAACTGAAATCGGAAGGATCCAAGCTACATTGCATTTAAAACAATAAAATTATGTTTAGCTTGCCTGAACATGGAGCTCTCCCTTAGAACTTAGAACTGAGAGGCTGATTACTAAGAAAGGGAAGTGATTTTGGAGCAAACAAACTGCACCATAGATGACAAATCCCCTAAATCCCCATGTAAGTGAGGCTATTATTCCATTCAGTGCTACAGAGGTTTCCAGTGGATTGTAGCATTTGAGATCACATTATAATTCAAGTGTTTAAAGGGATAGTAATGTTTCAAAATAAATGCAGCTCTGATTATTCTTTATAGTTTTTGGGCCATGTAGAGCATTATTATCATTCTCTATGATGTGTAGCTCCAGAATAATTGAATCATAAAGTGTACCCCTCCCTCCCCTTTTGCCTATGTAAAGATGCACAGCAAGACTGTCCAGATGGATCACAGCAAGGGACAATCTTCTGTTAGCATAAGGAAAAAAATGCACTTCTCCTTCAAGGGAGGCAGGGTTTTCCTTATGGTCACAGTAAGAAGATTGTCCCTTGCTGTGATCTGTCTGGTCAAGTGACCAGATTCCACATCTGAGGGGAGGAGACTTACACTAGGTAAAAGGGGCGGGAGGGGGACACTTTATTATTCAATTACTCTGGAGCTGCACATCATAGAGAATGATAATAATGCTCTACATGGCCCAAAAACTTTTAAAAAATAATCAGTGCTGCATTTATTTTGAAACATTACTATTCCTTTAAGAGAGAAATATTATTTGTCTGCTGTGATGCAGTTTAATGCCCCGGAATTGCTCCAGGTCTTCAGACTGCTCCATCCTCTGGTTCTCACTAAGGAGAACTACAGCAATTCTGGAGAAAACCAGCTGTACCATATGGGACAATTAAATCTGCTTTCCAGTCATTGCTTTGAACTCGTGGCTTGGCAGTCATGGCCTTACATGCGTTGCCTTGTACTCGTGGCTTGGCAGTCATTGCTTTGTGCTAAATGCTTATCAGTTATTGCTGTGAACGCGTGGCTTGGCAGCCATGTCCATACAGACATTGCCTTGTACATGTGGCTTAGCACTTATGATTTTGCAGTTGAGGCTTTGCAGTATGTTGGAGACCTCTCTAGCATCAGAGTCCAATTTAAATCAAAGGCAATTGCTCCTTATAATACAATTGGTTTTACTCAAAATTGCTCTACTGACCCTTAGCACATCAGCCTCTGGGAATCCTTCTATGTGGTTTTTGACAGATGCTAGAGAAGTCTCAACGCATTGCAAAGCACCATGCCTTTTTTAGAACTTAATTTATATAGAATTCCCTGTGCTGTTTTTGAGCAGGTTGGAGATCATATGAAAGTGCTAGAGACCCCTCAAGCACTCAAATGGTTTAAGGCCCCATTTCAGTTAATTGAGATTTGTACTTCTTCAGTATGGTTCCCTGTTATTCCTCATATTGTTCTAATATGATCATGGATCAGTGGTTGATCCCAACATGACACCAAGAGCCATATTCACAAAAGAATAATGGAGCAATTCTGGGGCAAACCAACTGTACCATAAGGTCATATGAAAATATGCAGTGATTTAAATGGGGCTTTTAACCTTTTGAATGCTAGTGTTCACTAACACATTGAGAAGTGATGCACTGGAGACCTCTCTAGAGTTCAAGGTGTTAAAAGCCCAGTTTAAGTCGATGAGAATTTAGGGAATGTTTATTTCACTCCAATGGGGCAGTTGATTTGCTCCATTATTCTTTTGTGCATAAGGTGCTCAGAGCTGTATGCAGGAGAGAAAAGTGAAGCAAGAATGGAGAAAACCAAGTGCACTTTAGGGTGGGGGTGTACAAACCTGTCCTTAACACCTTAAGGACCATTGCCATGCCAGGACCGTCATGGCGGTTCGGCACTTAAGGACCAGTGACGGTCCTGGTGAGTCACGGAGTTCAGGGCTCCTGGCGCGGCTGCACACCGCTCCAAAAGCCCTGAACCAGAAGCGAAGGAAAAAAAAAGCCCTGTGGTCCTCAAGTGCTGGCCACTCGTGTGCGCGCCGGTCCTTAAGGGGTTAAGCACTCCCCCTCCCCAGGATCTCCTCAGTTAAACAAAAGGGAAGGTCATTTACAAACCCTACAAAACAACTGTACCACTCACTGTGTTCATGTGAGGAGACCCTTATAACCTACACTGCTTGTTGGCAGTGAGGACAGGTTTGAACTCCCTGCCTTAGGGAACAAATAAACATTCCTAAAATCCTATCAAAATAAATTAGGTTTTTATTTGATGTCGTCAAAATGTCACTTTAGGGACTTTTACAGAAAGCATAAGAAGAGCATTTCTGGAGCGAACCAAGAGCATATGCAATTTAATGTGGTCTCAATGGCTAACACTGACTATGCTGCATTTTATGAGCATATGTATGGAGCAAACCAGCTGGACCATAGGGGACAAATGATAATTACAATTGATTTAAATGAGGTTTTTATCACTTTGAATAATAGAGAGGTCAATGCGTTAGAGACCTCTCTAGCAATCAAGAGGAATATAAGAAAAAATAATATAAAAATAATTTAACCCTTTGAGTCCCAGAATGTTGTCCAATGCATTGGACACTCTTTGGCATTGAAAGCGTTAAATTATTAGAAATGTGGGGATTTTTAAAGGGGAACTACCACCCCGCAATAACTTAAGCTTGATTGATTGCTCATCTGGCGATCAGCTGCTTAGTAGCGCTAGTCGCCAGAAATATTACCCGGTTCTGCAGATATCAGCGTTTTACCGATGGTGACAGGAGCAGGAAGCATGGACGTCTCTTCACAGTGACGTCTGTGCGCCTGCGCAGTCAGTCCCTTTTGAGCAGCTAGTCGCCAGATGAGCAATCAATCAAGCTTAAGTTATTGCGGGGTGGTAGTTCCCCTTTAATGTGTTCCTCGCACTGTGGCTGGTTTGCCACAAAGTTGCTTTCTTTTGTTTTGTACATACTGCCCTTAGTGTATAGGGCCTTTCGGGGCCTACAATGTTACTATTTTGAAGCCTTCCCACAAAAAACAAGCCCTTATTCTACACTTTGCACTGATCATAAATATGTTACAAACTCCTGAACAGTTCACACTACCTTCTATAATTGTTATCTTTATAGTTGACTGGGGCCAATATATACATAAAGTTCTTTAAAGGGGTAGTAATGTTTCACAATAAAAGCAGCTCTTCCCTGCTCGTAACAAACTTTAATGTTGAAGATATTCACAATATAAATTCAATGATGTACGTGTTGTCTCTCAAACATGTATAGTTTGAGAGATATAAGGTTTTAAAGCCCCACCTCCTGCCCCTTTCACAGACATCAGCGCTCTAGCTGACAGCATGGAATTCTGGTCATGCGACCGGATGGCAGCTCTTCAGCATAGCCGAAATTGCGATACCTAGAAAGAAATTTTTAATTGGAAAGGTCTACAAAGTGTGCTTGCAAACCAGACACACTTTGTAGACCGTTCCAGTTAAGTATTTCTTTTTAGATAGCGCTATTTCGGCTCTGCTAAAGAGCCGCTGGCCAGTCACGGGACCAGGATCTCATGCGGTCAGCTAGAGCGCTGGCGTCTGTGAAAAGGGCAGGAGGGGGGACTTTAAAAGCTTATATCTCTCAAACTATATATGTTTGAGAGACAACACATACATCATTGAATTTATATTTTTAATATCTACAATATTAAAGTTTGTTAAGTGCAGGCATTACTATCCCTTTAATCTTTATAGTGTTTGGGCCATGGAGAGTGTTATTTCAGTACTGTCAGAGTTATAGTTCAAGAGTAATTGAATGATTAAGTATCCCCCTCCCGCCCCTTTTACCTAGTGTAACACTGCTCACCTCAGAGCAGAAAGACTGTCCGGATGGATCGCAGAGAGGGACAATCTTCAGTAAGCATAAGCAGAAACCTGAAAAAACTGTCATAAGGGTTTTCCTTATACTCACAGTAAGAAGATTGTCCCTTGCTGTGAGCTGTCTGGTCCCAAGACCAGATTCCAAATCTGAGGGGAGATGGCTTACACTAGGTAAAAGTGGTGTGGGGGGGATAATTTATCATTCAATTACAGTAATGAAATAACATTCACCATGGCCCAAATACTATGAAGATTAATTGGAGCTGCTATTTTTGTGAAACATTACTATCCCTTTAAAGGGTTAGTAATGTCCAAAAAAAGTTTTTTTTGGCATTTAGAAGAGCTTAAAAAGCTAAGATAAATGCAAAAAAACATATATCTCAATCTGCTATGGTTTGAGAGATACAGGCATTTAAAGTTCGATGTCTCCTACTGACAGCTGTAAAGCTGTCAGCAAGAGATCTGTGTTGGCCGATAAGGAGGCGCTTGAGCAGTGCCGTAGTTTCGTTAGTTACAACGAATCCCTTCATTGCAATCGTCTAAAACGTGTACTTGCAAACCAGGCACGTGTTTTAGACCGTTCCAATGAAGGGATTCGTTGTAAATAACGAGATCACGGCACTGCTCAAGCGCCTCTGTGTCGGCCGACACGGATCTCTTGCTGACAGCTTTACAGCTGTCAGTAGGAGACATTGAACATTAAATGCCTGTATCTCTTAAACCATAACAGTTTGAGAGATACATTTTTTTACATTTAGCTCAGCTTTTTAAGCTCTTCTAAATGCAAAAAAAACCTTTTTTTGGTCATTACTATCCCTTTAAGTACTTCTTTTGAAATACATTTTTCGCTGTAGATCTTTGTACATTTATCTGCATTAGAAAAAAACACTGCAATATAATCGCTACAAAACTGAGTTCATGCATTACGAAACAAGGTCAATGGGGTCTGTTTAATAAGACAGCTCTATAAAAGCTCATCACAAACAATCCATTGTTCTTAATTCATTGACACAATAGGGCAATATATTTACACAGTGCAGAATCTGTAAACATAATTACTCCAGTTCTTTCAACACTGGCGGATGTATGTGAGTAAAGATGCATGGAGGCGTTGTTCTTTCTGCATTGTCTGACAATGACATGTACTGTAGCTCTCTCCCACCAGACGTTGTGTTGTTTCACTCCACAGCTCTTCCCCAAATTCAAAACGGATCAGACCATGGTGATAATATTCGAAGTCTAGCTGATGGAGCAGGAGGAAGCTACTGCACATGTCAGCATCAGGCAATGCAGACAAAGCAATGACTCCCTGCCTCTTTACTCACATACATCTGCCAGTGTTGAAATACTGGCACTATTGTGTTAATAAATACACATCATTTGCACTGAGCTTTTATAGTGATAGTTTATAAAATAGACCTCTGTTTTCTGTTACAAGGACAGTAATACTCAATATGTAAAAATATATAAATTGTCGTGTTTATCCCCCTGAGTAAAACATGAGAACTCTCACTGCTTAAAAGTGTTTTTTTGAAAACTGATTACAGCTCAAATTTGAATTTTTAGGTGCAGTATCACAGTGGCCTGAAATTGTACAGTGGCGCTGTTGCTACACCATCCTATGGAGATTTATGGTCAACTGACCAGAGCTGTTCATAGGATGGTGTAGCAACAGCACCACTATACAATTTCAGGCCATTGTTATATTACACCTGAAAAATCCAAGTTTTAGCTAAAATAACTTTTGAATGAAAGACCTTTCAGCAGTGGGAGTGCCCTTGTTTTAATCAGAGGGATAAACACTACAATATATATTTTTCATGTTAAGTATTACTATCCCTTTAAACCTTTGCAAGAGACATTAGTCACCATTATCCCCCAGCAGGCATTTAGTAGAAAAGTCTTGGGACTGTTCAGGCCATGCATTGAGATAATCACAGCGCACATGGATAGCTCAGCTGAGTCTTGACTCACAACTAGACATACTCCAAAATGCCTACCCTTAATGCTGCTTGTGCCATGGGGAGGGCAATGATGCAGTCTGTGGCATATTGGAGCATTCCTGAATTGTGGGTGTGGCCAGCCTTCTCATTGTCCCTGTACCAGTCTGTATATCATTTTACTGGCTAATATGAGGCAAAACTTTGGAGATCTTAATATCAGACAAGCTTTTCTTGTCCTTGCTTGTTTTAGACCAAATATATTTTTTGTGTCAGGAAACAGTGTATTTGATTGGAGAGTGGTGTCATATGAGGTGTGGGTGTGTGGCCATGGGTAAAGCTAAGGGTATAAAGCTTGCCTGGTACCCTTTTGAAATGTTGCTCCAAGCAGCGCTGAACAAGTTATCATCATGGTATAGAGACTGGCAAATAGGACTCAACACCAGCAAGACTACAGCTACGCTGTTCACCAGAAAGAACTTCAGAGAATACCTGCAAATCCACGTAGACGAAGAGACCATCAAGTGGGAGACCAGCAGCTCTTATCGGGTGTATCTCTAGATAGGAGGTAACCTGGAGAAACCACATTGAGAGGACACAACAGAAAGCAACAACCAAGCTGGCAGAATTGTATCCCCTACTGAAGACCAGGACCATGCCTATCCAGATCAAAGTCAGAGTGATCAAGGCAATTATCAGACCAACACTGACATATGCCTCCCTGGTGTGGAGTAGCTGCAAGGAGCAATACAGATCATCCCTACAGAAAGTACAGAACAAGGATTGTATCTGGAGCTCCACTTTTCACAAGAACAACAGACTTTCTCAAGGAACTAGGCATAGAGCTGCTAGATGAACATATGAAAAACCTCAACAACAGGTTTTGTGAGCAGCTGGATCAGAACACAAACCCACTGATCAAGAAACTTGCAACGATTTCTGCAAAATCATTTGATCGCTACCCATGACCCATCACAGTGACGATCCTGTGAAACAAACTCAACTGTGGAAAAGCAACACAGATCAAGAAGTACATATCACTGCGACCAAAAAAACAAAATAAAAAACAAAAACTCAATTAGCTAATTTGGAGTAATGAGGCACTAGCCTCGGTATCCAAAATCATTGCTGCCATTTTAAGTCTGACAGCCAGAGAGAAACTTCTAGTTGAAATGTTGCACACATGAGAGCGTGTGACATGTAGGCACTATAACTAGGTTACTGGCCTCAAAAGGGCAAGATTCTTGTGCCTCAGAGTAAAATGTAGTTCAAGTACTGTAGGAGAACTTACAACTAGACCTTACAACTAAGAGACATCATAAAAGAATGAGTGCAAATACCGCTATATAGCAAACCCAGGACACCCTCAAGTCCTCAATGCAGCAATAATGGTGATTAAGGGTTGAACTACCACTTACATTGTATTATTTGACACACGCATGGGACTTAAATTCACCTTTGAGTTGAGGAAATCACCCGAATACATTGATCAGGCCAGTACTTACAGAGAACGTTCACTGCTGCTTGATGGAATGCCTCACCGGTATTTCCCCCAGCCTGCCTGACTGGCAGTAGATCTCCAGTAGTCCTCCTTGGCTACTGGTCTGTGTGCTCACTGATGTGGGTTCAGTGTAGCTTAGCTGGCCTGATCAATGTATTTGGGCGATCTCCTCTGAGACCTTTCATGATGCGACATGAGAATCTAGCGCTGTTATGTATGACGAGCTTCTCATGTTGCCCTTTTTACTATGGCTACATGATGAATACAGAGTGAAACTGCACTCTGTTATGCGTGTGACTTTTTAAATGGTAACCAGCTCTGTAAATCTGGCTCTGTGGTGTAGTACATGCCCTTGAGTGCAGCTGCTGGCATGAGAATCTAATGTCATGTGGCTACATTGACAGAATTATACATCCACTCCCTTTGAGGCTGATTTACTAAGAAAAGACTGTAGTAAGTCTTAATCAAGGTAACTGTAGCACAGAGTATGAATAAAAATCCCCCAAATTCCTACTGCTTTAAATGGGCATTCTAACTCTCTGATTATTAGGTAAGTCTCCAATGCATTTTGAAGCAATGGAGTAAAACCTCTTTATCATCCAATGTATTAAATGACCCCTTTATAGCAATGTGAATTGTTATTTTCCCCTGTAGTGCTGTTTGTTGCACTGTATAATTACTATCACTATATAATTACTCTTCATTCATTTAGTACATTATTCTCTGTGCAGACTGATCAAGGCTGGATACTCTATTCCCTATGTGTTGCTGAAGCAGGTGCATATTTCTTCCAATATGGATACCATTATTACATGCTTTATAATACTATGTACATTTAAACATACATATCTATGTTTCTGGCTGCTGTATTCATGAGATGTCTGTCTCCCTCCCTGAAGCAATAAGATATTCTGTATCCATGCTCATCTCTTTGTGTTGGGATATTGGTAGCAAAGTGAAAACTTTTCTTGCTTCCAATTAAAATGTATTTACAATGGGATTTACTGCAAAACCAGAATATGTTATACATATCTGTGCTCCCAGCACAATCCATGTTAGAAAGAAGAAGGGCTCACCTAGATCCAGCTTTAAAGGGATAGCAATACTTCATTTTAACTTTATTTTATTTTGTATGCATTAAAAAAACATGAATAATGATATAAGTCTTATCTCTGAAACCTTTATGGTTTAAGAGATATTCACAAACAAAGTATCCCCCCTACTGTTCAACCAGATCAGAAGGGAGGTGCCCAGGTAGACTGCAGAGAGGGACAATCTTCAATTAAGATAAGGGAAAAAGCTGAAAAACTTGTCAAGGGGGGAAGGGCTTTCATTGTTTTCATACAAAGAAGATTGTCCCCTTCTGTTATCTGTACTGTCATACAACCAGACTCACATCTGAGAAGAGATGGCTTACACTAGGTAAAAGGGGCGGGGAGGGGAACTTTGCTTGTGAATATCTCATAAACCATAAAGGTTTGAGAGATAAGACATATCATTCTTCATGTTTTTTAATGCCTACAAAATAAAATAAAGTTAAAACGAAGTATTACTATCCCTTTAACAAAGACAGTACACCTGAAAATATATTTTGCTTGCATTTGGCTCCATTGAAACTCCACCTTAATTTCCTGATATTTTCATAAAATGTCTTACTTTTTTAATATGTAATTTCTGTTTAACCCTTTGAGTGCCAAAGGGGTACGCAATGCATTGCTCTGCAATGTGTTGCGTACCCCTCTGGCACTCAAGGGTTTAACTCTTGGGATATGAGAAAAAGGTTATATTAGCCATCTGACTAAATCAGAAGTTTAGTTATGTGTCTGATGCTCAAAGATTTAATAAGTCATGAAAAATTGAGTCTTGTATAAAATGGTCAAAAATATTTCTCATCACACCTTTGGTGCTAGCAAAAAAGTGGGGGTCTTTTCTAGGGAAATATGTTATGTGATTTTTGTTACTGAGTAATGCAAAGGTATTCCCCCAACTGGGAAGTTTTACATTCAAAAGGTATTGCAGCTCAAACTTTTTTTTTTAAACACTAACCTGCAGTTTTTTATTTTGGACACCAGGTGGTGCTTTTCCTTTAATTTGCTAAGGAGAGCCATAGTCAACAATGACTCAAGCACTCCTATAGAGTGCATTAGAAAAATAATTATTTTGTAAACTAGTTGGGGCTGTTGCTAAAAGTATGAACTGTAATGAGTATGGAAGGGAAATGTTGCCAGCAGTGGAAGTACCCATATTTTACTCAGCACTCACTAAACAAATACTGCTCTTTTAAGGATAGAGGGGTGTGCAATGCATTACACCGCGTTTTGGTCCTTTAAGGGTCAAACGATAGGCATATGTCTACAAATTCATCATGCTGCCTGTGGACCTTTTTGCACCAGTTCACATGAATTCTTTATTATACCAAAGTCTCCAGGGCTAACCATAAACCGGAGCACACAACAGAAGGTGCAATAAGACTTGGAGATCTAAATGCGCGATGCACAGTGACTCAATGCACTCCATTAGTCCTTAGAAACAGAGGGCACAATCACAGTGGCAGATGTGCCCTCTCTTGCTAAGCTTCAGACAAATGAAATCAAATGCATTTTAAAAACAAATGTGTTCAACTTGCACGTACTTCATCTTTTGTTGTGCTCAGTGAATCAGAGTAAAATGTCAATTAAAGATTATTTTAACCTGATACTATTGGTGCAGACATATTTATATTAGTTTTATACTGTGCTTTTATATTTTCCATGTCAAACTAAAGCCAATTTTATTTTCTTTCAACAATTATGCAAAGATATTAACCCTTTGAGTGTCAGAGGGGTACGCAATGCGTTGCATACCCCTCTGGCACGCAAAGGGTTATACGGTGGCTAGTTAACCCTGTGGATGTTGACGGGATCTCCAGGGCATGCTGAAGATGTTTTCCAGAGCCCAAAGTGTTAAAATTATTGGATTAAAAATATTTTGCCCAATTTGAAAAATTTTATTTGAAATTAAAAAATAAAATCAACAGAAGTGGAATTTAGCAGAACATGAGAATCATCCAGGCCTTCTGTATAGAAGAAAATGGTGCTGTTCTGGGGGGTATCCTTTTAAAATGTCGCACACAAAACAGCGTGCGACCTAAAGGCGCAATAACCTTGATTAAAAGGGCGACATGAGAATTTCGCTCTGCATGAAAATGCGAGATTCTCATGTCATGCCCTTAAACATAGTTTTAACCTGCATCAATTTAGTGCCCGTATCTTTATGGGCACGACATGAGAATCTCATGCTTTTCATGCCGAGCGAGATTCTCACGTCACCCTTTTTATCAAGATAACATGGTCATTGCGCCTTTAGGTCGCACGCTGTTTTGTGTGCGACCTTTTAAAAGTGAACTGTTCTGGGGAACCCAACTGCATCAGAAGAGGTGTGAAAAATTCCCGATGGTTTAACCTTTTGAGTGCCAGAGAGGCATCCAACTCATTACTTTGCAATGCGTTGGATAACTCTCTGGCAATTAAAGGGTTTAATATGTTTTTAATACAGTAAATGCTAGAGAGCAGGGTTGCCAGACCATCCCTTTTAAAAAGGGCACATATGAAAAATGCCCTTGCCATTGCCAGACCATCCCTTTAAAAAAGGGCACATATGAAAAATGCCCTTGCCATTGATACATGGGAACCATCGCAACTTAATTATTAAGTTGCACTGATTCCCATGTATCAATGGAGCAGGCATTTTTCATATGTGCCCTTTTTTAAAGGGATAATCTGGCAATCCTACTAGGTTTGCAACATTTTGCTCCATTATGCACTGTAATCCTTTCCAATGTCATTTGTATATAAAAAAGTGGAGTGATTCTACAGTAAACAAACTACACCATTGGGGACAAATATAATTTCCCCAAATTCACTTTGATTTAAATGGGGCTTATTAACCACCTCAATGCTAAACAGGATTAGGGTTCCCTTTAAGTTGAGCGAACCAGCACTGAAGCAGTTAAATGTGTAATTAAACCTTGAAGGGGAGCATGGTGCATCTGTTATTCCAATGCGGCTCTGCATAAACAGTAACCTTCTAGTGCTGGGTGACTTACCTTAACCCTTTGAGTGCCAGTGAGGTATCTAATGCATTGCAACGCAACACATTGGATACCATTCTGGCACTCAAATGGTTAAAGAGAGTTCTGGTCCTCTTTAGAGTTGAGAGGATTAAAATCCCCATTTAAATTAAAGGATATTTGGGGTATTGTAATTTGTCCCCTGTAGTGCAGCTGGTTTACTCTAGAATTGCACCCTTTTTATCCATAAGGCACAACTGGACCATCTTATTATCCAGTTTTTGTCTATTTAAAAAGCTTGAACTTATTTAATCCTTAGCATAGACATAGGTCTATCCCTATAGTTCTTACATTCATTTCCTGTTAGAGTGACGATAGGAATAATTTTGGTTTCATTCATCAGTTCAGATGATGCTGACTTTGTGCTCCTTGTGGAGCATAATTTGGCAGGAGTGAAGCAAATGGACCTGGGGCTTGGGTACATTGAATGCATTAGTAATGCATCTCAGGGCCCAGTCGCAGAATTATAATTAGGAAGATCAGCAGTGGATCACGCCATTATGCCCCAGGCAGGCAACAGATCTCACCTCTTTTAAGTATGAGAGCCAAGTCTCCATTCCCTTCAGCCAGGAAAAAAGCAACACCTCAGGGGAACTCAAACCTGTCCTCAGTCAGGATATCCTCAAACAGAGGTTAATGTAATTAAAGTGATAGTAATACTTGAAAACTTTTAAATTTAATTCAATAGATATTTTAAAAATACATTAATTGTGCCATTTTCAATCTCCCAAATCTTTATGGTCTGGGAGATATAAGTCTGCAAAGTTCTACCTTCCCTCCCCTTGTGCTGACGTCAGCTTTCAACTCAGAGACAGAGATCATAGTGCATAGACTATCCTGCGGCTCTTCAGCAGAGCCGTGATGGCAGTAGTTACAAAGAAATACTTCATTCGAACGGTCTACAACGTGTGCCTGGTTTGCAGTAAAAAATCCTCTGTCATCGGTGTGACTGAGTGACGGAAATCCAAATTGTTGGCAAACTCACCGACAGGCTTCAGCACAGACATCTTCCAAAGAGGCATCTGTGAGTCTGCGTTGTCCATCCCAGTATCCTCTAGGATTGGTGGGGGGTTTGCATTGTACCTTAAAGGTACAGGAAGGGACTCACAGCACAGGCGCATAGATGTCTTTACATCAAGATGCCTGCCGGTGAGTCGATGAACTAGTTTGATTTCTCAATAATACCGGACTAATTCAGGATAATATAACAATTGATATGCATATCACTATGTGAATAATATGAATAATGATTTGAGGGGCTCTTTAATTTGAACTAAAGTTCTGCTTTAAAGGGAAAAATGGTAGACAGAAGAGTAACCAACTGAATTTAGAGGCCCAAAGAAATTCAGAAAATGTTAAAAATATCAAAAACTAACATTACATTTTAAATTTTGTGTATTCCCTTAGGAGTGTCAGAGATAAATTCCCAATTTAAAAAAAATAAAACTTTTTTTTTTTTTTTTAAATCTAGGAAGCACTGCCCCGTTAATGAAAGGGTATCTCCCCCATATGATATAGCCTTATAGTGATAAAGTGCTATAGAATGATTAAAGGAATAGTTATGCATTATTGTAACCAGTTTGTAGTAGTACGGGATATATTTTATCTTATATACTGGGTTTCACTTTTTAAATACCACTTTCAGTGATGAGTGCTCCCCCTGTCTGCAGTTTGTTAAAACAGTCTGCCACTCAAATATATCTACAAAGGATCTAATAAATGTGTATGTGCACACTAATAAGCGTGTGTGTTTGTGTGTGTTTGTCTCTTTTCTCTATAAGCAAAAAGAACAAGTATGCACTATTGCAGATATATCTGATTCCCTGACTGTTTTCAAAGACTGCAGATAGATGGCACTCATATCACTAATAGTAAAAGCAAGCAAAGAATGGAAATAGCTGATTCAAGGTAAATGCAGAGAAGGTTGAGTAGGGGTGCAATTCTGGTGCAAACCAGCTGCACCATGGGGGGATGAACATTTCCATTGACTTGAATGCTTCTTTTAATCTCTTGAATACTAGAGCAATGCATTGGAGACCTCTGGTTAGAAGCCCTATTTAAATTGATGGAAATTTGCTGAATTGTCATTCTTCCTTTATGGTGCAGCTGGTTTATGCCAGAATTGCACCTCTGTAGCCTGATGAATAAGGTCCACAGAGTATGTCATATTTTCAAAACAGTTTTTAATGTGTCTCCTTTAAAGTGCATTATTTGCCATATGGTGTGCACGACTGTTCTCTATTTACTTACTCATAATACAAGTTAATGGTAGATGCATTAGAGAAACATTAATAAGAGACAATTCGTCAAGTCACAGCCATGGGGATTCCTGGCAATATTTCTCCATACATTTGCCAAGGTTGCTGGCTACATCTATATGTGGCTGCTTTTAACATCCTTTATAAAATATACTAAAGCGGAACTACCACCTGACAAAATGTTTAGCTTAAAGGGATAGTAATGGCTAGTGTATTTGAAGTATAAACTGTAACTACTAATAGTTTAAATACGTTTCATACCTTTTTTTCTCTCTAATTTCGCATTGTTTCCGATATATATAACCCGTTTATCAGCTTACTGGCAAAACCCCCCCCCCCGCCATCTTTGTTCTTCCTTTGCATCTGCTCGCTCTCGCCGCTATGCCCAAATGCTGCGCGTTCCACAGATATTCTTTACGGGAGGAGGTGCCGCGTCACTGATGAGTGGGGGGAGTCCAGCGATAGGAGAGAGGCTAACTTTGCCGGCAGTATCAGTGCGCAATGCAGAAAGTGGATGTAGTTGGCTCCTCACTGTCTACTACAAAGTCTAAGTAAATATAAGTAAACCATTATGCAGCGGGGTTTATTTTCTCCAGGACGAAATTAGCTTATGAAACAAGTATTTACTAACACTATGACGCTCCGCTCTGCTCTGACTACGGTCACGTGACTGAATGTAGTTCCGTGTCTTATGGGATGGGATTTCAAGGCACTACATCATACAAAGGGGGCTGGGTTACAGTACGCACGGCAAAGCTTTTTGTGTCTCTCTGCCATCCGTCTGGTCAAGCGACCAGAAATCTGAACTACCGGGTCAAGGCATGACGCAATGAAAAGGGGTGGTAAGGGGAAACTTTACAGCAATTTTACAGACAAACCATACAATTATAGACAACCAGAATAAACGCATTACACATAGAATTTTAATACAAACCCGAATAACAATAGTAAAAATGAAGTATTACTATCCCTTTAACTAAGTCCCCATCTGGGGACTAGCTGCTTAGTAGCGCTAGTCGCCAGAATAATTACCTTATTTAATAGATTTCTGCTCTCTTCCATGGGTGACAGGCAGGACAGAGCGTGGACATCTTGCCATTGTGACGTCCGCTCACCTGCGCTGTCAGTCCCAGCCGGGTCTAGGAGGAGTTGCTAGGGGCCATTTGGCTCTGGCTGGGACTGACAGCGCAGGCTCGCGGACGTCACAATGGCAAGATGTCCGCGCTCCATCCTGCCTGTCACCCATGTAAGAGAGCATAAATCTATTAAATAAGGTAATTATTCTGCCGACTAGCGCTACTAAGCAGCTAGCCGCCAGATAGGGACTTAGTTAAGCTAAAAACTTTGTCGGGTGGTAGTTCTGCTTTAAATCAGATTCCAGCTCTTTAAAATACATTTATATGGGAATATCAAGATTGATATCAAAATATAAGAAATAAATATATAAATTGTATAAACCACTTATTTCATTTGTTAAAAAATAAAAAATGACACAAATAAACCATGTAAACGCTTCAGGAAATTTCTAAAACCTAAAATATACCAGTTCCTATTTCATCAATATCTATAAACAAATGGGTATTATAAAAAAAATCCTCAAAAATATGTTGCAGTGTATTATTCAGTTTAGTTCTATTCTTATGTAGTTGGTATTCCAAATAGTTGTCTCCAAACAAAGAACGGGTATCAATTAATGTACAAAAAATCAGCAGAAAAGGCATTATACTATGCACTCACACCCCAGTGTGCTCATTACCATTTCCTTCTGATCTGTATGCTTTACAAGTCCTGGTCTCCATTCGCTCCCCCATAGAGCATATAGGAAAGTTGATATTATTTCCTCCCCATTCAAGTACCATAAATTTACTCCTATCTTGTTACTTATTGGCTGTACATATTCCCCATATGGTCTTCACTGTGTATTCATTCCTGTTCTTTTTCCTTCTTTCCAGTCTGATCCTCTCACACTTTAGATTGTAAGCTTATGGGCAGGGACCTTCACTTTGCAAAGCACTTGCAACCCTGTATTGTCAAAACCCTTCAATTGTAAAGCGCTGCGTACACTTGAGGCACTATATAAATAAACATATTTATTAATTCATTCACATGCAGTATATATGCACAGATGATCAATGTCATGAATGGCCAATATAGACATAATATCGTATACAAACTTACTGTTGGGTACTGTTAGGTAGTGAATCTGCTTCTCCTCGCTCACTCTTTAATGTGAAGAGTTAGGTCTGACAGGATTCTCCCTCATTTCTCTCACTCTCCTCACATCATTCACTCTCCTTTCTAGCAATATAACTTTATTATAAAAGACTCAACAACGTCAGATCTCTAGAAGGGATGATTAGAAGTCCTTTTTTGTGAAGACAGGGCATCAGAAAGCCCATCAAACAAGGGAGCTGGCTGTTGCTTTGAGCATGAGTGAAGCTTCATCTGATAACATAGTAATAAAGCAAATTAGGTTAAAGAAGACACAAGTCAATCAGGTTTAATGTATGCCTCATAACCCAGAGAAATGAGAATTATATAAGCTTTCCTGCTGCCAAATAAGTTCGTCTTTATCTGAACTTCCTGTTTTGCCTACTAATACACAGTATAACCTTGTATGCTCCCTCTTGAAAGCAATGTATCTAATCTTCTCTTAAGTATATCCATTGTATCTGCCATTACCACATCCTTGGGCAAGGAATTTCATAATTTAACATATCTCACTGTAAAAAACCCTTTCCTCTGCTGAAGTTGAAACCTCCTTTCCTCTAATCTCAAGGGGTGGCCCCTGGTTATTCGATCAGGCCTTAGAAAAAAAAGCTCACCAGATAGTTACTTTTATTGATCTCTCATATACTTGTACATTGTGATAAGAGCTCCTCTTAGTCATATTTTCACTAGAGTAAAGAAACCAAGTTTGTCTAGACATTCCACTTTCTTAATTGATTTTGTTGCTCTTTGCTGTACTCTCACCACTTCTAAAATATCCTTTTTCAGAACTGGTGCCCAAAACTGCACTGCATATTCGAGGTGAGGCCTTAACATGATTTGTGTAGTGGCAAAATTATTTTATCCACTCTTGCTTCAATACCCCTTTTTATTCAAGACAGGACTTTGCTTTTTCTACTGCTATATGACACTGGTCACTGCTTCCAAGTTTGTAGTTCACAAGGATTCCTAGGTAAATTATTCCATTAAAGGGATAGTAATACTTCGTTTTAACTTTATTTTATTTTGTAGGCATTAAAAAAACATGAAGAACGATATAAGTCTTATCTCTCAAACCTTTATTCACAAGCAAAGTTCCCCCCTCCCGACACCTTTTTCCTAGTGTAAGCCATCTCTTCTCAGATGTGAATCTGGTTGTAAGACCAGACAGATAACAGAAGGGGACACTCTTCTTTGTATGAAAACAATGAAAGCCCTTCCCCCCTTGACAAGTTTTTCAGCTTTTTCCCTTATCTTAATTGAAGATTGTCCCTCTCTGCAGTCTACCTGGGCACCTCCCTTCTCATCTGGCTGAACTGGGGGGGATACTTTGCTTGTGAATATCTCTTAAACCATAAAGGTTTGAGAGATAAGACTTATATTGTACTTCATGTTTTTTTAATGCCTACAAAATAAAATAAAGATAAAATGAAGTATTACTATCCCTTTAAGGTCATAAGTAGCACTGGTATTTTTTTTTCTTCCCAAATGCATGACTTTCCTGCATTAAACCTTCGTATTCCATTAGTTTGTCCTGTCTGCCATTGTATGTAAATCCCTCTGTAGAGAACAAATATCCTGTTATGAATGTATTAATCTGCATAATTTAGTATCATCTGCAAATATTGATATTTTGATTTCTATATTTGTTTCCAGGTCATTTATAAACATTAAAAAGCAGTCGTCCAAGTACTGAAACCTGAGGTACTCTACTCTCAACTTTTCAAATTACAATAACATACTGTTCCCTATCCTTCAGTTTTCTATTCAATTCCAAACGTTATCCCCTAGCCCCAGTTTCCTTTTAGAACCCAGCCTTCAGTATGGCACTGTATCAAATGCCTTTACAAAATATTGATATACTACGTTTACTGGTTTGTCATTATCTAGGTTGCTACTTACTTCTTCATAGAAGCTCAAAAGATTGGTTTGGAAAGATCTATTCATCACAGAAAAAAATTTTTGATTCCTGCTTATAATATTATTTTCTGCTGTGTAACCCTGAATATAATCCCTTATTATCCCTTCTAGCAGTTTTCCAAAACTCACAGGCATGCAATTCCCAGGTTCTGTTTTTGTTCCTTTGTTAAATAAAGGCACTACACTTGCTTTACACCAATCTTGTGGCACTGAGCCTGTGGTGGGAGAATCTTAAAACTATAAAAAAGAGATGTTTTGCTAACACTTCACCGAGTTCCTGAAGAACCCTTGGATGTATACCATCAGGGCCTGGTGCTTAGTCAGTCAGTGCATGGATCCCCCCAAGAAATCTCTAGAAAGTTCTTTATTTTAAGGTAATAGAAAAACCTTTGTTAGAAGCTTTTAGTGTCCCTAGAGCCCAGGTTTTGAGGGATGCCTCAACTGTTCCTGTGGGGTATCTAAAATGTAAATTCATCCCATGTTTATTATTTAATATTCCTTCTAAACTATTATGTGTTTGCTAATCATTAGTGATGAGCGAGCATGCTCGGCCGAAGCTCGGTTCGGCTCGAGCATCGCTCTGCTCGGCACATGGCGGTACCCGTACGAGTACCGCATGTGCTCGCCCGCCATGTTCGGGTCTCCTCCCCGCACGTTTCGCGGCTGCTGCGCAGCCAATAAACGTGCGGGGAGGCTCTGACATCAGTGTAATGCCAGCAGCCATGTTGGCTGCTGGCATTACACTGATTGGCTGGCCAGAACCCGTGATCAGGTACTGTATAGCACCTGACCAGCGAGTTCGGCTCAGTCTTAGCCAGGGAGAGATGAGGATAGGAAGGGAAAGTCAGTGTAGGGAGAAGAAAAGTGCGTTTGAACAACAAAAAGACCCAAAAGTCCTTTTTAGGACTATTGTGTGTGGGGGCAGCAGATATATTTTGTTTTGGGGGGCAGAGTTTAAAAAAAAAACGTCACATATTCCGTTCACTGTGCCTAGCCGCAGATTAGCAGCACATTCTGTTTAGTGTGCAAAGTTGCAGATTAGCAGCACATTCTGTTTAGTGTGCAAAGTTGGAGATTAGCAGCACATTCTTTTTAGTGTGCAAAGTTGCAGATTAGCAGCACATTCTGTTTAGTGTGCAAAGTTGCAGATTAGCAGCACATTCTTTTTAGTGTGCAAAGTTGCAGATTAGCAGCACATTCTTTTTAGTGTGCAAAGTTGCAGATTAGCAGCACATTCTGTTTAGTGTGCAAAGTGTAAAAAATAAAAGTCACTTATTCCGTTCACTGTGCCTAGCCGCAGATAAGCAGCACATTCTGTTTAGTGTGCAAAGTTGCAGATTAGCAGCACATTCTGTTTAGTGTGCAAAGTTGCAGATTAGCAGCACATTCTTTTTAGTGTGCAAAGTTGCAGATTAGCAGCACATTCTGTTTAGTGTGCAAAGTGTAAAAAATAAAAGTCACTTATTCCGTTCACTGTGCCTAGCCGCAGATAAGCAGCACATTCTGTTTAGTGTGCAAAGTTGCAGATTAGCAGCACATTCTGTTTAGTGTGCAAAGTGTTAAAAATAAAAGTCACATATTCTGTTCACTGTGCCTAGCCGCAGATAAGCAGCACATTCTGTTTAGTGTGCAAAGTTGCAGATTAGCAGCACATTCTGTTTAGTGTGCAAAGTGTTAAAAATAAAAGTCACATATTCTGTTCACTGTGCCTAGCCGCAGATAAGCAGCACATTCTGTTTAGTGTGCAAAGTTGCAGATTAGCAGCACATTCTGTTTAGTGTGCAAAGTGTAAAAAATAAAAGTCACTTATTCCGTTCACTGTGCCTAGCCGCAGATAAGCAGCACATTCTGTTTAGTGTGCAAAGTTGCAGATTAGCAGCACATTCTGTTTAGTGTGCAAAGTGTAAAAAATAAAAGTCACTTATTCCATTCACTGTGCCTAGCCGCAGATAAGCAGCACATTCTGTTTAGTGTGCAAAGTTGCAGATTAGCAGCACATTCTGTTTAGTGTGCAAAGTGTAAAAAATAAAAGTCACTTATTCCGTTCACTGTGCCTAGCCGCAGATAAGCAGCACATTCTGTTTAGTGTGCAAAGTTGCAGATTAGCAGCACATTCTGTTTAGTGTGCAAAGTGTTAAAAATAAAAGTCACATATTCTGTTCACTGTGCCTAGCCGCAGATAAGCAGCACATTCTGTTTAGTGTGCAAAGTTGCAGATTAGCAGCACATTCTGTTTAGTGTGCAAAGTGTAAAAAATAAAAGTCACTTATTCCGTTCACTTTGCCTAGCCGCAGATAAGCAGCACATTCTGTTTAGTGTGCAAAGTTGCAGATTAGCAGCTCATTCTGTTTAGTGTGCAAAGTGTTAAAAATAAAAGTCACATATTCCGTTCACTGTGCCTAGTCGCAGATAAGCAGCACATTCTGTTTAGTGTGCAAAGTTGCAGATTAGCAGCACATTCTGTTTAGTGTGCAAAGTGTAAAAAATAAAAGTCACTTATTCCGTTCACTGTGCCTAGCCGCAGATAAGCAGCACATTCTGTTTAGTGTGCAAAGTTGCAGATTAGCAGCACATTCTGTTTAGTGTGCAAAGTGTTAAAAATAAAAGTCACTTATTCCGTTCACTGTGCCTAGCCGCAGATAAGCAGCACATTCTGTTTAGTGTGCAAAGTTGCAGATTAGCAGCTCATATTCCGTGTAATATGAAGAAGGCGGGTAAAAAGGGACAGGGAAGTGGACGTGACCCTGATAGTTCAGGGCGCGGGTCAGGACGCGGAGAAACTGTGCCTGGTGCCAGAGCACAAGAAAGAAAGACATCCACCATACCTAGCTTCATGTCTCAGTTTACAGGGCGTCGCAGGACATCACTCTCGAGGTCAGACCACTGCGAACAGGTGGTCGGTTGGATTTCAGGTGATACTGCTTCCAGTCGGTTAAGCACCACCCTGTCTTCCACCAAGTCCACTCTCAGTAGCCAAGAGTCTGGTCAACATAATCCTCACCCTGATCATCCTTCCTCCCACCATAGAGGGTCTGGTCAAAGAAGTGATCCCACACTGGGATATAGTGAGGAGCTCGTCTCATCACCAATCCTTCATTTGAACCTCTCTCCAAGCACGCTTGCAGAGGAACATGAAATCTTGTGCCCTGATTCACAACCTCTAGAGGGTACCCAATCACAAGAAGATGACAGAGGGGAACGGCATTTAAGGTCAAAGGAAGTGGATGATGATGATGAGACACAGTTGCCATCAAATCAACCACTTTTACTGTCTCAAGACCTTGATGAGGAGGATGATATACAGTTGTCAATGACTGAGTATGTGGTGGGATCAAGAAATGAGGAGGATGATCAGAGTGAGGAAGTGGAGGAGGACTTGGTGGACGATGAGGTGACTGACCCCACCTGGGAAGGTGGAGAGCCGAGCGATGACAGCAGTCCTGAGGGTGAGCCATCTGCAGCACCGCAACAGGCTGGAAGAGGCAGTGGTGTGGCTACAGAAAGAAGGCGGACCGCACCAAACCGGCCCGCAAATGTTCCACGGAGCACCCCCTTGCGTAAATCTCCCTTGCCAAGGGCTAGGTGTTCCGCGGTATGGCGTTTTTTTAAGGAAAGTGTGGACGACAAAAAAATTGTAGTTTGCAACCTGTGCCACACCAGAATGAGCCGAGGCATGAACA
Source organism: Rhinophrynus dorsalis (assembly GCA_037306005.1). Classification (NCBI taxonomy): domain Eukaryota; kingdom Metazoa; phylum Chordata; class Amphibia; order Anura; family Rhinophrynidae; genus Rhinophrynus; species Rhinophrynus dorsalis. The sequence continues at coordinate 65,677,369 of CM074718.1, forward strand.
CTAGAAACCTCACCACCACCAGCATGATCCGACACATGGCATCCAAGCACCGTAATAAGTGGGAGGAACGCCCGGATCGCCAATCTGTGTCTGCAGGCCACACCACTGCCTCCTCTTCCCCTTTTTTCGGTGCCGGCCAATTGCCTGTCGAAGGCGCAGGCCCGCATACCTCCCGCCCTGCACCTGTACCATCTGAAGCACCATCAGCGACCACATCCACTTCCCTGTCCCAGCGCAGCGTCCAAATGTCGTTACCCCAGGCATTTGAGCGCAAGCGAAAATACCCAGCCACCCACCCACAGGCCATAGCACTAACCTCACACCTTTCCAAATTACTGGCCATCGAAATGCTGCCATTTAGGCTTGTGGACACTGAGTCCTTCCGCAGCCTGATGGCAGCAGCTGTCCCTCGGTACGCAGTCCCCAGCCGCCACTACTTTTCCCGGTGTGCCGTCCCCGCCTTACACCACCATGTGTCCCGTAACATCACCCGTGCCCTGACCAACGCAGTTACTGGGAAGGTCCACTTAACGACTGACACATGGACAAGTGCTTGTGGCCAGGGACGCTACATTTCCCTGATGGCACACTGGGTGAATGTCGTGGAGGCTGGGAGCGACTCGGACCCTGGGATGGCACAGGTGCTACCCACGCCGAGGATTGCGGGCCCTACCTCCATCAGGGTTTCCGCCAGCACCTACGTTATTGGCTCCTCCTCCTCCGTTTCCACCTCCGAATTCTCTGCGCGCAGCGCCACTCACCCATCAGCCGGTAGCTGGAAGCAGTGTAGCACTGCAGTGGGGAAGCGTCAACAGGCCGTGCTGAAGCTGATCTGCCTTGGGGACAAACAGCACACGGCCTCAGAGCTGTTGCAGGGGATTAGTCACCAGACCGAGCAGTGGCTCTCGCCACTCAACCTGCAACCAGGCATGGTTGTGTGTGATAATGGGCGTAACTTGGTGGCGGCTTTGGAGCTCGGCAAGCTCACACACGTACCATGCCTAGCGCATGTATTTAATTTAGTGGTTCAGCGATTTCTAAAAACCTACCCCAATTTGCATGATCTCTTGACCAAGGTGCGCCGCGTGTGTGCACATTTCCGTAAGTCATCAACAGCTTCAGCCGGCCTGTTGAAGCTGCAGCAGCGCTTACAATTGCCAGCTCACCGGCTGCTGTGTGACGTGAGCACGCGCTGGAACTCCACCTTCCACATGTTGGCCTGGCTTTGTGAGCAGCAGAGGGCAGTAGTGGAGTACCAGCTGTTACACGGTCGTCGCCTCTCCGTTCAACTTCCTCTAATCAGAAGTGAGGAGTGGGAATGGATGTCAGACCTCTGTGAGGTTTTACGCAATTTTGAGGAATCAACACAGATGGTGAGCGGCGATAACGCTATTATCAGTGTAACCATCCCACTTCTGTGTCTACTGAAACGCTCGCTGCTCACAATTAAAACCGACGCTTTGCATGTGGAAGAGGTGGAAATGCGGGAGGAAGAGCTTACACAAGGTGATAGCCAGAGCACCCTCACTTCGTCTTCTCAGCGACAATTGAAGGAGGCGGAGGAGGAGGAGGAGGAGGAGGAAGACACGGTTGCCTCCGCTACAGAGGGTAGCCATGGAACTTTAGTTCCATCTCTTCAGCGTGGGTGGGCAGAAGAGGAGGAAGAGGATGAGGAGATTGAGAGTCATCCTCCTGGTGAGGACAGCGAAATCTTGCCTGTTGGTACTCTGGCACACATGGCTGACTTTATGTTAGGCTGCGTTTCCCGTGACCCACGAGTTATACGCATTTTAGACAACACGGATTACTGGGTGTTCACCCTTCTGGACCCCCGCTACAAAGAGAATTTCTCATCTCTCATTCCTCCGGTGGAGAGGACAAGCAAAATGGTGCAATACCAGAAGGTTCTTGTCGAAAAATTGCTCCAAAATTTTCCATCTGACAACGCTGGCGGCAGAGTACGTGCTACCTTGGCCAACCGAGAAGGGGTGAAAAGGGGAGCACACAGCAGTTCCGACAAAGGCAGGGCAACACTCTCCAAGGCGTGGGACACCTTCATGACACCCCGCCAGCACCCTCACCCTGATGCGCAGCCTAGTGTCACAAGGAGGGAAAAGTTTTGGAAGATGGTGAAGGAGTACGTAGCAGACCGTGTCAGCGTCCTCAATGATCCCTCTGTGCCTTACAACTACTGGGTGTCCAAGCTGGACACGTGGTATGAACTGGCACTCTACGCCTTGGAGGTGCTGGCCTGCCCTGCCGCCAGCGTTCTGTCTGAGCGGGTATTTAGTGCTGCTGGTGGCATCATAACAGATAAGCGTATCCGCCTTTCCACAGAAAATGCTGATAGGTTGACACTTATAAAAATGAACAAGGCCTGGATTTCCCCTGACTTCTCCACTCCACTGGAGGAAAGCCCCGGGGGAACATAAAGTCACTTTAGATATGTTATTTACAATGATGGGAATACTCTGTATTCCCATTCACCCCTTCCACCCAAAAAATGGGTATATGGTTGACTCTCTTCCATATACCCTGGGATATAATTTTTATATAGGGCCAGCTCACCAGCGGGCCCTGTGATATAATTTTTATATAGGGCCAGCTCACCAGCGGGCGCTGTTTGACAATTTTTGTACAGGTCAGCTCACCAGTGGGCCTTCTCATATAATGTTTTATTGGGTCAGCTCTCTAGCGGGCCCTCTCATATAATGTTTTATAGCGTCAGCTCACTAGCGGGCCTTCGCATATAATGTTTAGGATGGTCAGCTCCGCAGCAGACCCTCACCCATAATGTTTAGATGGTCGGCTCAGCGCACGTTTCCCTCTTAATCATGGCCCCAGTTCAGAAAAATCGAGGACATTTTTTGCAGAATTTGCCTCTGCGCACGTTTCCCTCTTACTCATGGCCCCAGTTCAGAAAAATCGAGGACATTTTTTGCAGAATTATTCCTCTGCGCACGTTTCCCTCTTAATCATGGCCCCAGTTCAGAAAAATCGAGGAAATTTTTTGCAGAATTTGCCTCTGCGCACGTTTCCCTCTTAATCATGCCCCAGTTCAGAAAAATCGAGGACATTTTTTGCAGAATTTGCAGATGATATACAAGTAAATATACAGCAAATACTGTTTGGTAACAATTTTTCGCCTAAAGTCGTTTTTATCTTCCTTTTTGTGTGTTTTACGGTCAGTCTGTAAAAATGGCATACTACAGGCGAAACATCGTTCCCAGCAGCGACGTTGGAGTCCAAGATGCATCCAGACATCCTCCCTATGCTGTCCCTGAACCATTTCTGTGGTGTTTCCATCATTTTCTGCCCTTTTCCTATGGACCAGGCACCCTCCCCTCATCAGAGCAGGGGGTGCCTGGTGTAATGCTCGATTCCTCCCATTGACTTCAATGGGGCTCGGGTGCTCGGCCGAGCACTCGAGCCTCCGGGGGTGCTCGGCCAGAGCACCCGAACACCCGAGCATTGGGGTGCTCGATCATCACTACTAATCATTTAATCACATACTCTATGCTCCAAGACTGACAATGAGAAAAAATTACATTCAGTCATTTAGGAAAGACTAGGAAATTTTGAAAGTACTTTCAAAATCAATTTTATTTGTTACCTGATTTTATTTTAAACAAAAGTTTCTAATATAATTAGCTTTACGTCATTGTCAGATCAACTAATACTGGCTGGCTGAAGTGACAGTTGAGAACGTAGAGCAGTGTGGTATGTTTGTATCTGGAAAGCATGCCTATAAGATTTTTTTATTAACTGACACATAATTAAACTTAAATATCTTATGAACTATAGTTTTAAATAGCAATTGTCTAATATAAATATATGTAATTTTGAAACCTCTTTCAAAATTACCTATTTGTTACAAAGTGGCAGTTCTACTTTACATACGAAATTGATGCATAATCATAGTAGTTTGCATTCTGAGTGTTTGAATATACTCACCTCTATAACTTAGGCCCCATAATTGCCTTAAAAACATCAAACATCAACTATTGTTTCAACTAGCTTCCAAACATTTGGGGATATAGGAAAATTGTAGAAAAGATAATAAAAAATTGTAGATAGAAAATTGTTAAAGGAGCAGTAAACTTTTTTTTTATGAAAACACATATTTTACAGAGCATTTCCTGCTGAATAAAACAAGGTCACTCACACTGCTGTCAGATGTTTTATTAAAAATTTATCGCAGTTTAAAAAATCAGGAAGTGAATTTACTGTGTTTACTTCCTGATAGTTCTAACTGACAGGAAGTTTCCATCACATTCTATGGAGAACTGTATGTCTCTGACTTTTCTGACTTTCCTCTCCAGTAGAATCTAACAGGAAATCTAATTAGAATTTGACCAATAGAGGGCGATGCTACTGTAAAAAATCATGGGTTTAAACTGTAATAACTCTGGAAATATAAATTTCTCGGCAGTGGGAGTATCCTTATTTTACACAATAGGAAAATCCCTACAATATATTTTTTTCATAAAAAAAGTTTACTGCTCCTTTAAGTTACATTCTTATGAAAAATTATATTTTACTTGTCATGTGGGTCAGCGGCCACCTGCAGACTTTACACACGAGTGCTGAGAGAGGTTACAATGAGATTTGTGACCTCCAATCAATGGCTGACCCACATGAGTGCCAGTTAGTAATATTTTTTGGAGCTCACATGTGCCGGCTTTAAGACATACTTTTCCCTGTGTCTAGATCCACAGTGGAACCTAAAAGAACGTGAGTGAAATTTCACAGGTGAGGTAACTACATCAGAGGGTTGCAGCAGTTCTGTTGTCCATGTGAAAGAGGTGTGAAAGAAGGAGATTGTTTCATTCAAAATGTATTACACTGTCTTCAATGTGTTGGAGACTTCTATAGAATGAAGGAGAATAAAAGCACACGTTGAACCAGTAGGAATTTGGAAAATTTTTATTTGTTCTTTATAGTGCAGTTTCTGTGCCCTAAAATTGATCCAGTTCTACTTAGTACATCAGCCTCTGTGTGTTGTCTGAAATACAAATAGTATGACTCTTTAGAAAGGTGAACAGGATTTCATTCTGACTAGTTAATTTTTGACAAGCACAATGTGACTCAACATCTGCTCCAAAAAACAGAAGCATTCAGTACTTCATTATGACCTAAGGTGGTTTACCCATCTGCCTCCTGCTGGTTTAGAACCAGAGACTGTGTCTTATTTTAAAATAGTCATGTAAATTAGTGTTTCTTAACCTTAGACAAAGATGTGTTGTGTTGTTTAACCATTTCAGTACTAAATGATTGGGCTCTTCAGTGCACATCACATTACTCTGAAGCTCAGAGGTTAAAATAAGACTAAACTGGTAAGAAAAGTGGCCCTTTATTTGGTAAGGAGGAGGACTTATTTAGGTAGATGTCCTTCAAACAGCAGTCCACAATGTTAGTTGCAATATAGCTCACCACGTGCAATGTCCTGCAGATCAATGCTTGAACTATGCATTGCAAAAAGCAACTCCAATCCCATATACACTGTTCAAGAAACAATATGAGGATCATATTGCAAAACGAGGGTCTCTAGTGCTGATTGGCCTGTATTGCATTGTAGTAAGGGTTTTATCTACAGATCTTTCTATATATACTTCAATGGGAACGTGTAAGCTAGAACCAGTGAAATATTATGAACTGAAATCAAATCTAGGCCATAGATAGATAGATTGATTGATATGACCTATGAAAGTCCTATTGTTAAATTAAATTAACAAGGAAATATCCCCTTGGTATAAATGATTTTTAATTTGTTTTATACAAGTACTTATTTAACAATGGAGCTCTCCCTCTGTGGTTCTAGCCATAGTGAGTCCCACCAATGATTCTAAAGAGCCATACAATGTTCTAAAGAGTGTAAAACATCCCTGTTCAGTTATAGACTACAGCAGAGTTCAAATGCATGACACCTGCCTGGGTAATCACTTAGACAAATTAAGAGACACTTATTCCAAGAAAAATGTCATAATTCATCTGTGTCATAATCCTTGTTTGATAACCTACTATTAAAATACATGTTATATTTCACTGATAAAAGGTTGTACCCTCTCATTATGCGCAGGAGTATGCTCCCCTGTGTTAAATAATGATTGACATATATCATTAAAAAGGTATATTGTTATTTAGCAGTCACAGTAGTGTGTGGTAATACTCTGATTCATATGGGTGTCATATTTAATTTTATTTATACTCCTTCCACAATAATAATCTTCTGCATTTATGTTAAAGTATATAAACCGAATGTGAATAATAGTCAACCTATAGAACTCCATATTAGTAATGCCATAAAGTAACATCTTAGTGCAATGCTCTCATCAGGAGATGCAGGCACATAGCCAAAAGCAGTTATACAAGTGGCACTTATATTGGCTATAATGCTGGACTAGATAACAATAACACTTAGCAATATGTGAACAATATAAATTATGTGGCTTTTTCTGCTGAGTAAAACAGAGCTGCTACTACCATTGTTTTAAGATGGCTTACTCTAAGGTTGTTACAGCTCAAACTGTTGTTTTTTATTTTAACCTGTTAGGGACAGTGGAACCTCGTTTCCGGACTGCTCACCTGGCATCAAGACAGTTGTTTTCTTGCATTTTATGGGCAAGGTCAGCCACTAACTCCATAGAATGTGATATTAACATCTGTATAACTTTGTGACAATTTAAAGTAACTTTTGAATAAAACAATTGCCAAAAGTGGGAGTACCCTTATCTTACTCTGCAGGATAGGAAGTACATATAATTTAACCCTTTGAGTGCCAGGGAGGTATTCACCCAATGCACTCAGGGTTCTGAAATGGATATGAACTCTTATTTTTGGTGTGAATGATCCTATATAGAATTAATGCACACTGTTGGCCAATGAGACAAACTCACTGTTTTGGCGACCACTGTATTCCGTTCTTCTGCCTTGGTCGTGTGTATCGTCGTGAGAGGAATCAAAATAACAAGCACATATTGGCTGGAGATCTGAATCAGGATGCCGCACAACAAGGGGAGAAGAACGTAGAACTGTGAGTTTGCCTCATTGGCCAAGATTGTATAGTGATAATTCAGGGCTTAAAATTGGAAGTCCTTTGCTACTAGCCAGACCTGAAAAGTTACTCGCCGCTGCAAGCCATAACATACCCACCAGGGCTGAATTTCTACTCGCCAGGGCTAAATTTTCACTCGCCATTGGCTTGTGGTGAGTGGAAATTTTGAGCCCTGGTGATATGATACTGGCTGAACCACGTTGTGAGCACCTTTGCATGTGCATATGGGCTTCTTATAAGAGTAGTCACTTGATGCCCTGTGATGCTCTTGTTTGTGACTTATATTTAGATTAACAGAGTATATCAAGAGATTGATCGCTTTATTTTTTGTAACGGAGCTAGTTCGTATTTTTAAACCAGTAAACTAGATAGGAACAGGTGGTGTATGGCTAGAGTAGAATTATTTTAGATTTGTCATATTGTCACAGTTCCATTGTTCTCTCTGGGAGTTTGATACATTTATTTTTTGCTCATTCCTTGAGAGAGCAGGAAACCTTGCTTGTGTTTTATATGATCCTGCATGTTATGATAAAAGAAGGGGTGGTAATATCAGGATACTCAGATTTGGGTCAAATGAAAAGCTGATTCCATATATGATGAAATGACTGTGGATGGGAGGGATATGGGATTAAGGACACGACATTCTGATGTCTCCGGATATCGCTGTTTTCAATGCAACAACATTTTAAATTCAACGTTGTACTGCATGCCCTATAGAGGGCAACATTTTCAAACTGAACCCCTCTTTTACCTTAATAACTGATTAGTGGTTAATTCTTGTTCCTGCAATCAAACATCACATTGTTACACTCAGGACTGGGTGTAACAATGGGAAGTTTGACTACAGGAAAATCAGCTACTACTCAGGTCTGAAGATAAGAGAAGCAGGGGAAACATCTTCCTGCAGTTTCTGCAGTACTGACATAGCGCTAAACTATTAAGCAGACCCCAAGGACTCATATAGACACCTATATAGTTGTCTTGTTTCCTCGCCCCTTCACCTGTGACATGCCTCCCCTCCCCTAGTTCTTCCAGCTCTGATCTGGGAATTATTGTTTAATGAAAAAACAACAGAATAAGAAGTGCTTTTGTTTTACTCAGCATGAAAACCCTGTAACATATTTGTATTAATATTTTTATGAATCATTTTTATTGTTTAACACAAGCACTTACATAAGTGGCATTCTTTCATACAGCAGACAGGGAAATCTGTTTAAATTTTTGCCCGTATTGGCTGTGCACCATTTTAGGTCTGTATTTAGTTTTCACCTCTTCACAATATTAACCATGATATTAGCTATAGAGGGAAAGACCCACAATGACCCTGCAGAATCACAGTTTCAAGACAATAAAATATTACTGTCCAGCCACAAACTACAGATAAATATGAATGATTGCTACATAAAGGACATCTACCATTATTCCAAGTGTAGTTTTCATTTAAAATAGAACTGTATCTTCAAGCACACATCTATCTTTTGTTAGTCATTTTTTATTTCAAAACCATTTGAAGAGCCCGTTACACGGGCCACAGTGCCACTGGGCAGTCATGCGCAGTAGAAACTGCCCGCGCCATGGCTGATACAGAGCTAGACTCCTGTATCAGCATCGTCGCAGGCAGTCTCTACTGCGCATGACTGAGTCGTTACACACGTTTTAGTGAATTATTATAGTTTTCTGAGCTATTTAGCTTTATGTATGTGCACTGTGGATGTGTTATTGCTAATTTAACAGTGCTTGTTAACATGCTGTTATGAAACAGACACCCTTTTCCTAATCCTCTTTTCCTTACCTCCCATGCTTTGGGGAGTGTTATTTCAATTCTGTCAGAGTTTTAGTTCCAGAATAATTAAATGACAAAATGTCCCCCTCCCGCCCCTTTTACTGATGTCACACTGTTCAGCCAGAGCAGAAGGGAGGTGCCCAGGTAGACTGCAGAGAGGGACAATCTTCAATTAAGATAAGGGAAAAACCTGAAAAGCTTGTCAAGGGGGGCAGGGCATTCATTGTTCTCATAGGAAGAAGATTGTCCCCTTCTGTTATCTGTCTGGTCTATGGACTGCATTCCACATCTGAGAAGAAATGGCTTACACTAGGTAAAAGGGGCAGGAGGGGAAACTTTGCTTGTGAATATCTCATAAACCATAAAGGTTTGAGAGATAAGACTTATATCGTTCTTCATGTTTTTTTAATGCCTACAAAATAAAATAAAGGTAAAACGAAGTATTACTGTCCCTTTAATGCCAGCAGTTGTCCTTGCTCCTTCCTCATAGCAGGTGCCTCAGAATGACATAAAGTTACATTAGTTCCTTGAACCCTGTTTAATATAGCGCGTTAAACAAGGTGTAGAAGAAAGGAACATTCTGAAATGCCCTTAGACCAGCGGTTGGCATTGTGAGGACCTGTAGCTGCTGTCAGACTACAACTGACATTACTTCCCATCAGAAAGTGATTTGTAGTCTTGCAGCAGCTAGAGGCCTATACATTGCCCACCCTTGCTATAGAATGTCCCATTGCCCACCCTGGGGCTGAATCAGTGTTGAAGACAGCATTTTATCTTAGTTTAAAAAACAGACCATGGAAAAGCCTCAAATGGAGTTATAAGTCGTGAAATGACTCCTGTCAGCAAACTTTGGCTGCTGTCCACAACTTTAATGAGTTGCATTCAGCCCCATAGACTGCTGCTGTCAGGTTAGAAACCCCTCTGTATCTCCAAAGAATCTTGGGAACTCTGAAGCTGATTTAATAAGAAAAATGATAGGAATTCTGGAGGGGGAAAATAAAAAGAAAAAACTGCAGGTAAAAGACATTCATATCACATATCAAGTAAAACATTTTGAAATTTCATTCAATATGGCCTATGTGTCATGTTAACCAAAAGTCCAGTTCCTAGTTTAGAAAATATTCACACTTTTATTTATGTGAAAGTGAAAGTAAAAGTCTCCAGGTGCAGTACAGCTTGTCTTTAGCCTATAAAACTTAATTGAAAACCATTAGCATATGAAATGGCAATGAAAATATTTCATATGAAGTGTCACTGAGAAGCTTAATTAGCATATGAAACCACTTGTACTAAAGGGGTATGGCAATTAGCATACATAGAATACAGTACCATGTATGAATATGTTCTTAACTGTACATCTGCTGATCTTTTGGCTGACATGACACATAGGTAGTTTTTAATGAGGTTCACACATATGCAAACATGAATCAAAGTAACAGATCCACGTATCTGCAGTTGCCGGTATTTACTGATGTCTACTTTAGTCCTAATTTAGTTTCCACCTACACATTAGACAACAAACTTATATGATAAAAACCCATACAAGCATATGGATATGCACTATATGAATAGATATCCTGGCTACTGTTTGAAGGACACCTTCCTAGGTTAGGCTGACCATACCTCACGTTTAAAAAGGGACACACATGAAAAATGCATACTGCAGGATTGCTTTGATTTTGGTGCACTCCTGAAATATGCCTATTTCCTATGTGTCCCTTTTTAAAGGCGAGGTATGGTCAGCCTATCCTAGGTAGGTCCTTCTGTTAAGCAACTTAAAAGCCAGGTATTCTTTGCAATGTGAATTTCCTTTAAATTATATAATTGAATGTTGGATAATAAATTGTAGATACGTTTTAGTTAATTATGGAGTTGTGGCTGATTGATTTTACTTTGGATGACAGAGATGTCCCCATCACATCGCAAATAAGTGTATACTAGTGCGGCTGACGTAAGACAAGATTTAACTTTGCTAACAAAAGAATCAGGCAGATATGAGATATTAATTGAAGGTAAAGTAATTTCATTTTGTGTGATTTAGACACTCAGATTTTAGTGCATTTGCATAATTCTAGTAACTAGGGTACTATAAACTCTAGGGATGGAATGAATTAAAATGTAAAATGAAGGAGACTACGCCAGGAAGGTTTATAACATGATGACTAACTATATAGGAGATTGCGGCAGTGAATCAATTCCTTTACGATAATGAAATGTTGAAAAAGTTCCCTCTTCTAGTTCATTCTGCTCTTGCTCATCCATTTAAAGACCATGCACACCCTTCTGGCTCTTAAATTATTAAACTATGTAAATTTTCTTTGTGTTTTGAAAGACATTGAGGTTCTTCAGGTACTAAGAAGAATTTAAGTAATTCTGGAGTAAACCAACTACAATAGGTGAAAAATGAAGATTCCCACTGATTTAAATGGGTCTTTTAATCCCTTGAATGCTGTGTCAGTGGTGTTTGGGTGGTACTGCTGAGCAATGCTAGTTATGTTAAGACAAATAAATAAGAAATAAAAAATAAAAATAAAAATGAAACAGAAGGAAACAAGCCAGGAAAAGGTACCAGGCTTCTGTGGGCTTTTCCTCTGGTAGTTGGTGTGGTGGTGGAGTGGGCTGTGGTCCTTATTTGCACCATGGGTGGCTTCATTTGGGTGCTGTCAGAGCAGGTGTGGATCCTGTCCAGACCATAAGTGGCTTCATTCAGGAGCAGGGATGGCCTCTAAGTATTTGGACTCCATGATGAAAGAATTGAGGATGGCAGCCCTTGCAGATGGGGGCCAGTCAGGGCCGGATTTGCCATAAGGCAGTGTAGGCATCTGCCTACAAGCGCACCCCACAGAGGGGCGCCTGTCATTGGAGTCAATATTTTATTTTTAGTTATTTATTTATTATTTAATTGTATTTATTTATTTATTTATTTTAAAGTGGCGTGCCACACCGTCCACCACATAGTAAGGTCTGTGCATTCTTCGGCACAGACCTGTAGCTGCTGAGCTCACCCAGCTCTTTAGTAATGCAGAGAGCTGGGAGATGACATTACTTTGCATTAGTAAAGAGAAAACCGCGCGGGAGCTCCAGCAGCTACAGGTCTGTGCAGAAGCACAGACCTCTTCTGCCGCTGGACAACCAGGGATGTAGGAAATGGATGGGGGGGGCACTGTGAGGCTTAATGTGGAGCTGATGGGGGCAATGTGGAGCTGATGGGGGCAAGGTTGAGATGATGGGGGGCAATGTGAGGGCAATATGGAGATGGGGGGTAATGTGGAGATCTAGAGCATTGTGGAGATGGCCAATGGGGGGGGGGGCGCTTCAGAGTTCTGTGCCTACAGGCTCCTGAGATGTAAATCCAGCCCTGGGGCAAGTGGCTGGGGACCAGTTCTTCAGATGGTCAGTCTTTGGTCTGGAGCAGACAGAGATGCAGGCAGGCAGGCCAGTGCATTCCTTGTGGGCGTGAATGTTAATCCAGAGGAATGTGGTGGCAAGAAGAGGAGTAGAAGCCCACTCAATCCCAGTGCCAGGAGGGAAAGGCCAGAATGGAGAGAGTCTCACAGTGTTCCAGGGAAATAGAAAGGGGTGAGGACCAGGTTTGCAGTATAAAGGCAGTGCCACAGGTCACTTGCAGATGACAGGGAGCAGCTGAGATCCAGGGTGGGCTTCAGAAATGGGTTCAGATAGAGGGGAAGATACATGGAGATTAGGCAGTGCAACAGAGTGGTTGTGGTGTGGAGCAGCTGGGCAACATACATGTGAAATCCTTGCCAATCTATGGTATTCCCTCTCCTTCCTTGTTTCGAGTCTCCTTAGACTCAAATAGTTGTCACTGATTGCCAGTTTGTTCCAGGGGCACATGACCCTTCATGGTCAGTCCAGGGGGTTGAAGGCAGCTATGCAAGACACACTGTGCACAACCCCCAGCCATCACGCAGTATTAGTCAGGTCTTCCACACATCACTCAACTTCAGGGTGGGGGTTTCAATTTCTGGTAGCACAGGAATGCCTCATACAGTTGGTGTGGACGGTAATGGATAATAATGTTGCAGTTACTTCTTCCCTACAGATTCACTCTTTAAAACAAGTTGGAGGTTCACATCTTGAGGTGCTTCTTCAGTCTGTATCAGTGTCTGTACCAAGCTACTGTTACCCCAGGTGTTGCAGGATCAGGCCTCAGAGCCTTCAGTTCAAGATCAGCAAGAGCTGTGTTTGGCTTTGGGGTGGGTAGGCAAAAGGGCCTGGTTATAGAATATTTCATGGTGTGTACTGTCTTTGCTAAATTCTTGGAAAGGGGATAGGTTTTCATCCTTTCCTCTGGGTGTGCAGGTTATGGTTGCTGGAAATAGGGTCTTTCATACTTCTTGAGTAGTGGTTGATTTGACTACATTGGGGACACTGCTCTGGGGCACATGGGTTGCATTATGCAACATATGGTGCAACTTACTTCTTCTGGGCTGGTCCACACAGTCTTAATTTGAAGACTGAGATCAGGATAAAGACCTGGAAAATTAAGTATGTTGAAATTTGCTTGTTACTTCAGATTGAGTAGGGGCAATGGATAAGGATGAGAAAGAATTATAAGAAGGAGGATCTGGATATGAAGTGCTACAGGATGATCCCAAATGTTTTGGTAACTAGATGCATCACTTGAGTAGGGTTATAGGCAAGTGTATTCCTCAAAGATGTTTTGCTCTTTCTTGCTACCATGACATGATTTGGAACTCCTGCTGGATTTATGGGGGATTGTCCAGGTGGCATTATGATGAGCAGTTCTGACAGAGGATGGCTGTCCATCCATCCATGGCTTGGGATCAGATGGATATATGGCTGTGGGTGTTCATTATATGCATCCTTTGTCTTTCTAGATGGGATTGGCATACTTTCAGGCAGGCATAAGGGCTGCGACTCCTCACCGCGTAGGCAGTTGCATGTAAGGGTGGCTTTTGCTATCAGTACACCTCCCATTAATGTAAGTGGGGCATCAGATGCTGCTTCCATCATGAATGCTCCTTGTCCAAGTGTTTTGGAAGCCTAGCGTGGGCAATAATGCTTCTAGAAAGGGGATGACTCCAGTTTGAGTGCTTGAGTGGCTAAGCTGGTACAGGGATCTGGTTATGGAGTATTTGTTGGAAAATAGTTTTGTTTATGTGTTTCAATTTCCTTTTACTTATCAAGAGACAGGTTAGGAGTCAGGGAATCTCAAGTCAGTGTCGGACTTCTCTTGGATGGTGTCTAAGAAGTTGGGCAAAGACGTTCCTCTGGGATAGATGATGGACCCATTTTCTTAGCCGCCATTTCCCAATGTGTGGATTGCTCTCCTGTGTATTGTGCCCAAGTCAGCATGTTAAAAAATAAAATGTGTTTATTGATAAAAGTTTCCTTTTAAAAAATGTCCAGAAGCAGGACTATAAAATATACTAGTGCTGGTACTTTTTTCCTGTTTTGTGGTTTTTGCATTAGAGCCTATTATCTGTGGGGCTCTTATGCAAATTACATAACCCCCCCCCCCATCACCTAACCATTGTCTAAGCAGTTGTATGCAGCAGCTGTAAAATATAATGGCCATTCAGGAGAGTTTGGGAGTGCAAGCCTATTTTTATCAGTGTTCTATGTGCATAACTAGAAAATTACACCTTCTACACTAGGTTTTGCAGCAATACAATGAGATGGGGATAAAATTGTACAAATAAAACTAAATAAGAGAAAGTAGTAACAAAACTGATGAAATAACCTGCAATAGCAATACTGCACAGTATTCTATTAGAGTTCAATGAAACATATTAGTTTTCTAATGAAGCTTCCCCTTTAAGTTCCCTTTCTGTCAAAGTGCTGACCTACCTAACCTTTTAGGATCACTGAATGATGTCCAATCATTCTTTCTCTAAATATCCAGGACATTTGGCCAAACCAGAAATTAGGGCATTTTCATAGGATGATATACACTATACATTTACTTTGCCAGATGACTTCTTTATATTCATGAGGATTAAAAATCACCATCTTGTAGAGATGTATATGTGTAGTATATCTTATATCCAAAAATGTAATGTCTTGGTGCAGGTCATGTGATATTTCCTCATACTTATCTTCTGCTTGTAATGCTTAAAGGGATAGTAATGTTTCATAATAAAAGCAGCTCTAATTAATCATCATAGTATTTGGACTTTGGAGAGTGTTATTTCAGTTCTGTCAGAGCTGTAGTTCAAGAGTAATTCCATGACAAAGTATCCCCCTCCCACCCCTTTTACTGATGTAACACTGTTCAGCCAGAGCAGAAGGGAGGTTCCCAGGTAGACTGCAGAGAGGGACAATCTTCAATTAAGATAAGGGAAAAACCTGAAAAACTTGTCAAGGGCGGGGGCAGGGCTTTCATTGTTCTCATAGGAAGAAGATTGTCCCCTTCTGTTATCTGTCTGGTCTTACAACCAGATTCCACATCTGAGAAGAGATGGCTTACAGTAGGTAAAAGGGGCGGGAGGGGAAACTTTGCTTGTGAATATCTCTCAAACCATAAAGGTTTGAAAGATAAGACGTATATCGTTCTTCATGTTTTTTTTAATGCCTACAAAATAAAATAAAGATAAAACGAAGTATTATTATCCCTTTAAAGGGTACTTCTAAGATTCTTATCTCTTTCGTTTCCAAAATGGAGTCGATCCTCATAATATCATTATCAGTTTCAAAATATAACAGTAATCCCTAATATCCTTATTGAAATGATATCAGAAAGGAGTAAAAGTGGCAGTAATGAAGATGCAATCTTGGTAAATTTTGTTTTCCTTTTCTCAAGATTGTAATAAAGAAACTGTCCCTTGCAGTAGCCTGTGACATATCGTCACCTACAGTTTTCTTTGAATATTCCTTCTGATGGAATCTTGCTGATGTCATTTTCAAGGTTTTCACAAACAACTTCTGATCTTGAGGTAATTCTTTTTGTCTCAGTCTTTTGAAAGTAGGGTCAAACACATTTCAAATTAGCTGGCCGTTGGCTCTTAGCATGTACAATTTTTAACTCTACCTCAGATAGGGAATGATATATACGTTGAATAACACTTTCTGTGTAATAGCAAGGGTTTGTCCATGACATTTTTGGGTTTCCTTTCTTATGGTACCCCACTGGCTTCTTCTGTTCTTCTGCCTTTTTGATATTTGCTGAAAAATTACGAGGTAGGGTAACAGGACTTAGAGAGTTTAGAACATTGCAGAAGTCATCTCCATTTTATCCCCTATTGATCACCTCTTTATCACACCTTAGTGTATCTCCCCCTCCCCCTCCCACATGTAGTGATACCATCCTCTTCAGCTTTCTGTACAATCTCTTCATACATCAAGGGCAAAACACACTTTCTCATTTCACTAAGTGAAAATCAATGTCCACTGGACAATGTGATTCTGCCCACATTAGGAAGCCTTTCCTCGTTCCACATTCCTCGTGTGGCAGGATTGAATTCCATTAACATGCCATTGGAGACAATCATGTATATAAAGGTCCCAGTCCTGAATATTTACTTGAACTTGTAGAATCTGAATAGGTGGACCACACATTTTACAAATTAACGCAAATGTCAGAATAGTTATCAATGCCATATTTGCCTAATTTCCTAGGAAATATCCTGTCTGAAGTTGCAAATAACCTTAAAATAGAGCAGTCCAAAAAAAGTAATTCTTTAACAAAGGTCTTAATTGTTTATGAGTCACAGATCAAAAGCTGTTAGAGATCAAAACCCCTTCCTTGTTTATTACAGGAAAGCACTGTCTTTGTGAGAAAGCCAGACAGATAGAAACAATAACATCATTAAAATCAATGTGTACAAGGAAAAACAATTATATTTGTGAAAACACTGGACAAGGATTATGCTATATTATTTGAACATAACTGTAGTAACAATCTCCGATCTTGTTTTAACCCTTTGAGTGCCAGAGGGGTACGCAACGCATTGCTTTACAATGCGTTGTGTACCCCTCTTGCACTCAAAGGGTTAAAGTAACATCCTTTTTTTTTTGTTTTGTTTTGTTTTTTGTGTGATTATTACATTTCCTGAAATGTCATAAATTAACCCATTGGATGCTAAAGATGTTTCCACTGTATGGTGAAGCAATGCGTTTTGATGTTTATTGCATCCAAAGGGTAATAGTTATTCATACCATGATATCCAAATCAATAACTTCAAGAAACATGGCTCTATGCATTCCAGTTGACAGTGGATGTCAAAAATCTGTCCAATAATTAATCCTTCGAGTGCCAGAATGGTATCCAAAGGATTGCAAATCAATTCATTGGACATCTATCTGGCACTCAAAGGGTTAAAAGAATCAGTCAACTAATAACTTTTTCCATTTTCTGTTAAAACGTCTCTTAGCTATGCTCCAGGAGAAAATAACAAGAAGGTAACTTTTTAATTAATCAAATAATTGAGAAAGTTTTGTACTGAAGTCAAATTAATCTGGTACCAACAAGCATTATCCTGCAGCTAGACTTATGTTTGTTTCTCAGTAATGTGTTTTTACTAGAGAAAATGAATACACCCAAGCACTTACCTATTTAATAGCAAGTTTAAACCTTTAAATGTCAGTGGGTGCGTTGAGAATACCTCTGGCACTCAAAAGGTTAAATATTAAATTGAAAGTTGTGTGAAATAAAAGTAAAACCACGATAGTTTACTATCTTGTGGGTTATGCAGTAAGGCATGATAAAGAAGTGATAAAACAGTGATGACTTCTCCAGCGATTTCACTTCTCCAGTATCTATGTTATTCTATACAGTCTATGCATGGAGAAATCTTAGTGCCTTGGTTCCATAGAATAACATAGGACTTGGGGCTCAATACTATTCATGCCTCTAAAATGGTCATTAGGTGCCAAAGGAGTTCCAGGCGGTATGTACACACAGTTGTACCATCAGGATTCTATTGTTTGGCCAACATCCACTGCAACCAACATTGGTCACAAAAATTCACTTTGCAGCCAAATGCTCATTGCAGATTTTTGTTCCCACAAAGCAAGCTAAATAGAGTGAGATGTGTGAACATCAAAGGAAAATAGCTAATGCTTGTTGTTTGACACAGTGTCAAACAACGAGAGTGAGCTAAAAATAGTCACCCTCCCCCACAACCCAACCACTAACCCTACACTACCCCTAACATGAACAATAAAGGTAAACAATACTAGCCATGACACTACCCTATTGCCCATACCCCAAAGCTGTCACACTTACTTGTCATCCATTGTAATTCTTCATCTGTAATCTTCTATCTGGCATCTTCTTCTTGTCTTCATTCTTCCTCTTCGTCTCTTCATTCTTCCTGTTGTGATATTACTCCCATATAAATATTGCTACAACTGTAAAATAAAAAAAAAATCTTCAATTATAAATGCCCCCAAAGATAGCCATGGTATAAGTGTATGCTGCTGCCTCCCCTGGAGGCCATGACAGGAAAGTTAAACAAAAATCCCCCCCCCAAGATACCTCTCGGGCAGTTGCCCAAGCCATACTGAGGGAAATGTGAACAGAAACTGGCTTTTATATGGCCAGTCTTTGTTCAAAATGGTTCCCGTATTTCCAATGGCTGGGATGTGGGGTTACTCACCTCCAAGTGGGAGGGATGATGAAACCCACTCGAAGCTGATTAGCTAGGAGGTGCACAACCCAACATCCTGGCCAGTGGAAGTGTGGGAACCATTTTAAACAGAGACTGACCAAATAAAAGCCAGTCTCTGTTCAAATTTCCGTCATTATGGCTCAGGCAACAGCCTGAGAGGTATCTGAGGGGGGGTTTTTGTTCAGCTTCTCTACCATCACCGCCAGCGGCGGTGGCAGTCTACACTTTAACCATTGCTGTCTTTGGGGGAATTTATAATTTGAAGATTTATTTTTTGTATTACAGTCAAATAATATAGGGGAGCAATATCACAGCAGGAAGAATGATGATACAAAGAGAAAGAATGAAGACAAGAAGAAAGAAGAAGACACCAGATAGAAGACTACAGATGAAGAATTACAGTGAGGGGTTTGTTTGTTCAGCTTTCCTGGCTGCAGTGTACACTTATACCATGGCTATATAATATATAACATAATTTGAAGAAAACCGATCGAAGCTGATGCGTAACCCCACATCCCAACCAATGGAAACATGGGAACCATTTTAAACAGAGACTGGGGGATTCTTGTTCAGCTTTCCTGCCGTCACTGCCGGTGGGGGGGCATTTATAATTTGAAGAAGGGTACTGAAGACCCCCACTGGATGTGTTTATTGTGATGGTATGTGTTAGTTTTAGGTTAACTCTGTGAGTGCCAGTAGGATATGCAACGCTCTGCAATGCATTGCATACCCCACTGGCACTTATAAGGTTAATATTATTTTCTTTTCACTCACATTTTAGTTACTCGGATGTATTGCTATGGGGCTTAGGGATCACTAGCTGCATGTATGTGTTAGAAACCATGACATATTAGGGACTCTAAGCCTAGGCTTGCTAGAGCCACTTGTGTGTTATAAGCCACCACATGTAATACAATACCAAATTTGACAATTTTTTCAGTGTACAGTAGATGCAAATTTTGCACCCGTTGTGCATTTTTTACGTGTCATAGTTTGTCACAGAACAGGTTTTAGAATTCCAAACTGTGACATAAAACTACCGTTGTCACTTCATTTGTTTTTTTACCAGTGGAAATAGTATCAAGCCCTCAGAGAAGTGATATCACTGGAGAAGTTAGCTCCACTTTATCACCTCTTTATCACGCCTTAGAGCATAACTTCCCCCTTGTATTCTTACAGTCCTGCATTATTCTGTAAAGTTACATTCTTATGTGCCATAGATTGCCTATTTGAAATCAAAGGTAAGCACTAGAGCACATGATTGGTATGAGATTCTACCATCACATTAACTGCAAACATAACACATAGTACTTCTGAGACACTTATGCAACAATGACTAAGGATGGCACAGAATGCCAGCATAGACAAAGCAAGTTTGAAACATGATTTAGAGCAGTAAAATGCTTTTCTTTTAACTAAAACTGTATATTGTAAGATTCTTCTGCTAGAAGATTTTTAATTTAAAAGTTCAAACTTAATTTTTGTAAACTGCAGTTTTCTATTCTGGTTATCAGATGGTGCTGTTCGTATCACTTAATATGTAAAGCCATAGTATATGGCGCCAGCTTCCCCAATTAGTGCACTTAAAATATCCATCTTTGACACCACTGAGCTGTTGCTAACAAACTGATTTAAAGGGATAGTAATGTTTCAAAATAAAAAACGCTCCAACTAATCTTCATAGTGTTTGGGCCATGAAGGGTGTTATTTCAGTACTGTCAGAGTTGTAGTTCAAGAGCAATTGAATGATAAAGTATCCCCCCTCCCTCTCCTTTACTGATGTAACACTGCTCACCTCAGAGAAGCAAGACTGTCTGCATAGGGACAATCTTCAGTGAACATAAGGAAAAACCTGAAAAACCTGTCAAGGGGGGCAGGGTTTTCATTGTTCTCACAGTAAGAAGATTGGACCTTGCTGTGAGCTGTCTGGTCAAGTGACCAGAATCCACATCTGAAGGAAAGTGGCTTACACTAGGTAAAAGGGGTGGTAGGGGGATACTATATCATTCATTTACCCATGAACTACAACAGTACTGAAATAACACTCTCCATGTCACAAATACTATGAAGATTACTTGGAGCTGCTTTTATGTTGAAACATTTCTATCCCTTTAAATCAGTTTGTTAGCAACCGCTCAGCTGGTGTCAAAGATGTACATTTTAAGTGCACTCAGTGGGGAAGCTTGAGTCATAGACTATGGCTTTACATATTAAGTGATAAGAACTGCAGCATCTGGTAACCAGAATAGAAAACTGCAGTTTACAACTTTTAAATGAAAAACTCCTAGCAGAGGAATCTTACAATATACAGTTTTAATTAAAAGAAGTGACACCAAGGCATGGATAGGAAACTGATTAAATGAAAGAAAGTAGAGAGTTTTTGTAAATGGAAACTTTTCAAGTTGGTCTAAAGTTGTAAGTGGAGTGCCTTGGGGATCAGGCTGGGTTTTGTAATTTGCTTTAATAATGATCTTGAAGTGGGTATTGAAAGTAAAGTCTCAGTCTTTGCTGATGACACTTAACTGTAGAAGGAAATACATACAAAAAAAGGATGTTTTTTGTCTGCAGAAACTGTGAATAGGAAGAAAAGTGGCAAATGAAGTTTAATATAGATAAATGTAAGATTATGCATTTGGTTTGCACTAACATTCATGCTACATATACACTAAATGTGAAATTGTTTAGAGAATACTTATTAGAGAAATATTTTGGAGTGCTGATAGAGAATAGACTTCACAACAATATGAATTGTCACTTAACCACTATAGTAGGGTACTATTTACAGAAAAATTAACACTATTATCATTCTGTCCTCCAAATATGGAAGGGGCAGGGGTAAGGGTAAAGGATTATGATGATGATTATCCTCCTCCTGAGGTGGCTGTTTATAAAAGTGAGATGAAAAGTTCCACTAATACTAAACTTTTAAAGTGATAGTAATGTTTCACAAAAACAGCAGCTCCAATTAATCTTCATAGTATTTGAGCCATAGAGTGTGTTATTTCATTAATGTGAGCATCGTAGTTCAAGAGTAATTGAATGATAAAGTTTCCCCCTCCTACCCCTTTTACCTAGTGTAAGCCCCCATTCCTCAGATGTGGAATCCAGTCCATAGACCAGACAGCTCACATCAATATTCTTACTGTGAGAACAATGAAAACCCTGCCCCCCTTTACATGTTTTTCAACATTTTCCTTTATCTTAATTGAAGATTGTCCCTCTCTGCAATCTACCTGGTCACTCCCTGCTGCTCTAAGCTGAGCAGTGTTACATCAGTAGAAGGGGTGGGAAGGGGATACTTTGTCATTCAATTACTCTTGAACTACAACTCTGACAGAATTGAAATAACACTCTCCAAGGCCCAAATACTATGAAGAATAATTGGAGCTGCTTTTATTATAAAACATTACTATCACTTTAACAGTAAAGAGGACTATGAGTTGCATTCTAGTGTTGTTCCCATAGTGGTGTTGGATGTAGCAGTGGTGCTGGAACTAGTGGTCATTGTTCTATAAACCTTCAAAAGAGGAGAAACATTTTTTTCAGAGTTTAAAAAACCTACAAGAATAGCAAAGTAGTCGAGAGGAAGATAATTCAAATGATGCTGATGATCTAATTACTGATGATGACGATGATGATGATGACAATGTCGATCTAGAATATTTCCTTCCACTCTTCTCCCCTTCTTCTAATACAGATCAAATAGAGACTGAGAATAAATATGATACTGTAAAAATAGCTGTATCTGAAACAAAACGTTTAAACTTTCCTTACAGAAAATGAGCATATGCCCCTTTATAAATGTTTAACCCTTTGGGTGCCAGAGGGGTATGCAACGCATTGCTTTGCAATTGTGTACCCCTCTGCCACTCAAAGGGCTAAGAGATCAGCCACAAAGTCTGGAAAAATAAAGATGCCTGAAAATAAATAAAAATCATCTTCTCGGTCATCATTATCACTGTCACTGCTTCCAAGTCCAACCCCTACCCAATAATATGCACCATTACTGACTAAGCAGCAACACAGGTCAATACCAGCAACCATTGCTATAAGTACTTCTGCTGTTGTTCAAGACACAATGCCACTGCCTCCTACTTCTGCTAGTACTACTGCATCATCCAGCCTTGTAGAAATGATAATGTAATAACTAGAAGTCTCTCAAGTACATCCCAGTCTATGAAATCTACAGTACGGAGATACTTCACTCACAATCGAAAATCTAAACATGTTGGTTTATTTTTGTCTCTGTAAAAATATCTGAGTGTGGGAGAGCAGGATAACATCTAGGCACATCCCCCATTGAGATCCCACCTGAAGCACAACCACAGGTCTGATTGGGAGAGAACTTCAGCACATCAGGAGAACAATGTCTAGCAGCAATAGCTGTACTCTTAAAAGTACACAGAGTTGAGGGTGGACATAACAGTAGTAGTGTTAGATGTCTCAGGATGTGGCACAAGCATGGGGGAGTATGGCTCTGAGTTAGTTGGAGGTGACAAGGATCATAGAGTTCCTACACCCACAGCCAACACCACTAGTAATGTTGTTAACACAATTATGTTACACAGTTCTTTTTCACATGTGTCATCTCAATCACTTTAATCTCCCTGAGCTCAAGCAGAGGGATTCTGAAAACATTCACTGCTTGTAGTTCACAAAGACCAAGGTTAGATACCACCGAGATAGTTTATACTGTAAACGCTAGCTTTTTAAAAGAAATAAAATATATATATTATCGCAACAGGGGTTCCCTGTAAGACCTTGAATCAGAGTAAATCAGTGCAAGATTCTTCCTTTTCCTTAATCCTGCTATGGGGTTTCATTAAGTGGGTAATATATTCTTATTATACAAATGATTAGATTGTAGGGATATTTCTGATGAGTACAATGATGCTACTCCTACTGATAGAAGATGTTTCAGTCAAAAGTTAATATACACCAAATTTGCATTTCTTGGAGAGATTATCACAAGCTTTTTTGCCACCAGGTGTTGCTGTTACACAAACTTCCCATAAATGGATTTAGCTACAGCACTACCTGGAGGCAAAACATCTTGTGCTCAAGCTACTGGAAAAATGCCCCAATAACTGTTATAAGTTTTGAAAGAAACACAAAAGGCCAGATTTAAATCCCAGGCTCCCCTATACAAGACAGTCTTAGGTCCGCTCGTCAAATGATACCACTCCCACCCCATCCATTGTTTCCTGGTACAGAAAATACCCTTGGTCTATAACAATAAAGAATAAAAAAAAAGCTTTAACCCCTAGGTTGCAAAAGAGATCTCCAACAATACGCTGGAGATCTCTCTAGCATCCAAGGGGTTAAATAATAGTCTACAAAGAATAGTAAAATTGGTACAGGAACATAGAGATTATTCTGGCCACATATACAATTCAGAATGTGGGTGTGGCCAACACAGCTGAGGCATCCCACAAAATTTGAGGTTTTAGGCAGTTGCCTACTCCGTCTATTGGGAAATCAGGCACTGGAAACATCTCCTAGCATCTGGGCTACCCTTGTTTTATTTTTTAATAATTATGCTATACTGCAGTTGCTATCATAGAAGTTGTTTGCTGATGGAGTTGTGCACTGAAATGTAATAATGGTTCTGTACATAAGTGCAGGAATTTCCAATGTGCCTTGCCAGATACAGTGGTTTACATGTTTTGTTTGCTTTTCATCCTTATCCTGTGTTCACTGAATGACCTCCAATTTTGACCCAGCTGTTTCTGACTTTGTTTAATCTCAGTCTCAGTCTACCTGATTTGGCTTTATCTAACACTGTCTGGGTACCTAACAAGACTCTGGCTGATTACCCATGAAGCCTTGTTTACTCTTCCTTTGCCTCTGCCTCTCTTCAGTCTCCTGGCATACCTAACCTTGCTGCCCAGTGTCTCTTATTCTATTAATCAAACCAGCTGGATTCTCTTACCGGTAACTATCTTTCTGTTATAGGCAGAAGAAGTCCATCGAATACCGGTGCCATCAAAATGTCCACAGCTACTTGGTACCTATTAGATTAAAGACTACAGTCCAACAGTGACATAGGGCTTGAGCAGCACAGTTCTCAATCTTATCTCAAAATATTTACTTAGAGGTTACTTGTGGGTGATGGGTGGCTTTCTCACATTTGTTTCTCCACTCGGGCCTCTGCATAATATCATTGTAAATTATGGGCTTGCTTCAAATTCAGAGCTGCAGAAACCCCTTTGAAACCTATTTAG
Source organism: Rhinophrynus dorsalis (assembly GCA_037306005.1). Taxonomy (NCBI): domain Eukaryota; kingdom Metazoa; phylum Chordata; class Amphibia; order Anura; family Rhinophrynidae; genus Rhinophrynus; species Rhinophrynus dorsalis. The sequence goes on from CM074718.1 coordinate 65,702,026, forward strand.
AGTAGCATTTCCTCAGAACCACTCTATGCGCAAAACATTTTGTTTACTCTTTAGTACATAGAGGATTTCCCTGTGCCTTTTCAACATTCCAAGTTGGAAAAATAACCACATGGCTATTTTTGCCTCTTCATAAATTGCCTGCCATGAATTATATTTGCAAAAGAAAAGAAGAGAAAATATTGCTGTAAGTGAACTGTATTATATGGAACAAATAGAAATTGCCCAATTTCCAATGTATTTAACCGTTTACCAACAAACCCTGCAAAATTTTTCACATAATTAAAGAAATTTTGAGGGATTGTATTGTCCATAGTAAACCAAGTGGTAACATGATCATGGTGGGTACCATCTAGACCAAAGGAAAGTTTTGGTTATGAGCACAGATCATTTGTGGAAAACTTAGTATCACAGAAAGTGGTATTATATTAATTATTTTATTGTTTTACTGATTTTGTGGTTTGCAAGTTAGTATGCCCTTAAGATCTGATATACATATTCAAGACTATCTGTCCAATTAATTAAGATGACCACACAACCCTTTAAATCAGGGATACATTTATTCTTCATTCTGCAGCACTGCACATAAATTGGTACAACTCTGCAGTGTGTTTTATACAAGCTTCCCTGATTTAAAGGGGTATATGGTCACCCTAAATGTAACACTATCTCTGCAGCTCTGAGTGCCCAGTATGTAATATGCTGATCCCTTGAGACCGCGTTTACTCAAGGGTTAAGTCCCCTATTCACGGGATGACAGGAAACACCTCCCTAAAGTTCTAAATTACCCATCCCTTTCTCTACCCACCACTCCCTTTGGGAATTATTTTTTTTTCTGGCTGACCCATGCTTTGTTAATTCCATGGACCAGCACCAGGTCTGTCACTCTCTGGCAGTCCTCTGCTCCCTGTTTACTCACTCCCTGGGCTAGAAAGGATGGCATGAAAGCCTGGTTATGTGGCCAGGATTTGGAACATCTTTGAGCTGGTCATCCTTCTCTCCCCTGTAGTGTATTGCCCTGCTTCAATGTGGCACAGGAAAGATTACTCTTAGTTGGAGAACACTTGTGTTCACATGTGCAGTATATAGGCTAGTCACAAGATGGCTCCAGTTGGCAAAGTGTTCACTCAGGGGAAGAATTTTGATGGAGCAGAAACCTGTAAACTTCTTGAAGTAGGAAAGTATCTGTTTTGTTCTGGCAACGTATAGAATTTGTTGGTCTCTGTTCCAGAGTTTAGTTTGTACATTTGAATTTTCCCTGCTTGCGTGCTAGTCTGCCTGAATCCTTTTGATGGCTGACCTCTGGCAGGAACCATCTGCTCCATTTTGGAGATTTGGTTGTATGTGGTCAGGGGCTTATTTTTTATTTGTTCTATTTTTGTTGGGTCTGCTTTTGTTTGTTTAGGCAGTCTCATGTGATTATGGATCCTGAACCCACAGTAAATATACCACAATCAAAGGTTAATAGGTAAGCCATAATAGTATGGGATGTAGGTTTTTTTTGTTATTTTAAAAAGATTGATTTTTGCTTGGCTGTTGGAACTTTTTGTTTGTCTTCCCATCACCATCTTCACCTTCTGGTCTCTCCAAGAGGAAGGAAAGAAGATTCATCGCTCCTGTTGGTTATATTTGGCAAATTAAGCTCATCTTCATATGTGGATATGCCTCTCTTAATTCAACAAGGGGAGGCTCAGGGTCAGCAGGATGCCTCTCATCTTCAATCTTGTAAAAGGGTCAGGTATACAAAGGAATTTTCGGCATCAGATAAATCAGAAGTGGAATTGAGAGAATTCCATGATTCAGCAGAATCACCTAAGGAAGAAAAAAAAAGTGGAGGTCCTCTCGAGGTTTGATGTTTCTCTTCTAGAGCCTTTAATTCATTCTATGTGTCAGACTCTGAATCTCTGGGAGTTTCCCAATAAACTGTCTGTGGACAAAATGTTTGCATCTGCTAGAAAGAAGCCAGTCACTTTTCTGTTGAATCCAGTATTCAGTGATATTTTTATTGAGGAATGGTACAAGTCTTTCAGACTTGAAAGAAGATACAAGTTTACTCAACATATATTTACGATGTGTCCACTTTTGGATGAGGATCGCGCCCTGTAGGATATTCCTCCTAAGGTAGACATGACAGTGGCCAGGTTTGCTCTCAAGACTATACTTCCCTTGTATGAAGCTATATCTTGCAGTGATTCCCTGTACAGAAGACTGGATAATGACCTGGAGCATATCTATCTTTCCTTGGGTTTGGCATGTAAGCATGCTACAGCAGTGGTTCTCAACCCGTGTAACCTCAAGACCCACATTTGTCCTTGGTCATTAAGTTACGACCCAAAAATAATTTCATTTCCGAAACATAATTTATTCCACAAAACAATTTGTACGGTATTGCATAATGTATAAATGTACTTTTTAAACAGGAAACAAACAAACAGGCTTTTTTGCAAAATGAATAGTTCAGTAATCACGGTGCTAGTGAAAATGAAAGCACTGCAGTAAGAACCCCATCAAATAAACAGTCAGTCACTGAAACATAGGAGATTAATTAGAACTAATGGGAAAGCTGGGAATGCTTTTTACTCTTGATAAGTGTTTCAAAGTCTGGGGTGATGGTAGACAAAGAAACTCTGAGGTCGTGTTCAATGTCCATTCTGTTCCTATGTTTTGTCTTCCGCTGAACCAGGGTGATTTTTATAGCATGGCTTGCAATGGAGGGATATTCAGTCATAACACTACACCAGAACTGAGAGAGTGTTACCACAGTAAATGTCTTTTTTACCATCCAATCACATGAGTGCTCTACAAGCCTACTCACTTCATTGCTTGGCAACATGACGCTTTACAATTCAATTTCAAAGGGATCGCGTACCCAGCCGTCATCCCTCTGCTGCTCTAGGAAGTAGTCATTGAAATGTTCCTGTAGTTTTGTGAGATGTGCCATTATAGTTTTGTTCAGTTCAGTTCTGCCTGTGGTGTCCAGGTGTGTAACCTCATTACAAACATTGGGGAACATATCAAATCTCTCTTTGGAAACATGACTTGTCCACAATGCCATTTTCTTTTTGAAAGCCTACATTTTTTCAGTCTGTGCAAAAATATTGTGTTCCTTCCCTTGCATAGACACATTTAATGTTTTCAGCTGCTCAAACACATCTGAGAGATAAGCAGCTTGTGCAAGCCACGTATCCTTTTGAAACAAATCAGCAAGAGACGAGTTGCACTCCGAGAGGAAGGCCGCAAATTCAGTTCTCAGCTCATATAAATGTGAGAGGACTGTGCCCCTGGAAAGCCAGCACACCTCCGCATGATACAGCACCTGTACATGTTCACTGCCCAGGTCTTTGCACAGCATCTGAAAACATCTGGCATTCTTGGCACTCCATTTAATGTAGTTCACCACATTGACAAAATCTTTCAAAGTTTCATGAAGCACTGGCACCATATCCTTGGCTGCTAATGCCTCCCTGTGCAAAAAACAATGGTTCCAAATCTCATTTGGTGCCTTTTCAAGAATTCTCTTCACCATCCCTGAGTGTTTTCCAGTCATGCAGGCTACTCCATCAGTTGTGATTCCAACACACATATCCCATGTCAGGCACACCGAACCTAATATGAATCCACAGTATCGAAAATGTCCTCTGCAGCAGTAGTGGTGGGAAGCTCTCTACTGCAGAGAAACTGCTCCTGAAAGCCTCCTTCCCACACATGCCTCACATAAATCAGCAAAATGGCATGGTTCACAATATCTGTGGATTCATCCAATTGTAATGAATAGTATTTGTTTGCGTTTATGCGAGCTGTGGTCTGTTGTTTTATGTCATCTGACATTTATTGAATCCTCCTGTGTATGGTATCAGTTGATAGTGGAATTATCTTCAATTTATCCGCAGCACATTGATCCAGGACCTCTCTGGCCATGTCAATGGCAGCAGGTAAGATAAGGTCTTCTGCAATAGTGTGGGCTTTCTTGCATTTTGCAACACGGTGAGCTACATGGTAAGATGCACGGAGTGCCTGCTCTGTTAGGCACTTTTGCGATGTCCTTAGCTCCTGTAATTTTTGTTGAAAAAATTCCACAGGTTTTTCTGCATAGGCCGAGTGTTTTGTGTCTAAATGGTGCTTTAGCTTTGATGGCTTCATGCTTTCCTTAGCCAGTGTTTTGCTACACAAAATACACTGTGGTTTCTGTCCATCTCACCTATCTTCAATGTACAAAAACCCATCTTTAATATAATTTGTGTCATATTTACCTTTCGAGGACATGTTGCCTGATGAGCGCTACTTTGGGAGTTATTCAGCAAACTTAGATAAAATCCTGTAAGGTTCCAGTGAAGGATATCCGGTTTAATCAGGATCCCTATGCATGCACAATCTGATCTACTCCTCCAGATGATGGTATATTCTCCGTAGCATTCCAATTCCTGGATGTAATGGGTAGTCTCCAGTGATGTGAGATCCTCCCGCAGTGCTGTGCGCCAGACACACACACAGTCCCAATATGCTCCTCCACTCTTCCATGGGATTGTCTGAAAGAAGTTCACAAGACCCAGTGTTGTTGTCTGATGTTCATGTCCACCAAGGCCGGACTGGGAATAAAAACCAGCCTTACAAATAAATGTATACCAGCCCCATAGCATTGTGTCATTAAACCAATTGCATAAACTTGTAATATCATGCCAATGAGCATTCTGAAAAAAGGAGGGATTCTGGGACAAACCAACTGCGCCACAGGGAATAAAATAAAAATTCCGAATGATTATATTAAATGGAGCTTTTACCTCCTTGAAATTTAGAGAGGGCTCCAATGACTTGAATTCAAAGTTAAAAGCCCCATTTAACCCAATACAGATTTTGAGAATTTCTGTTGGTCCCCTATGGTGCAGTTGGTTTGCTTCAGTATTGCTTCCTGATGTTCTCTTTGTGGTTCAGGAAAGGACATTGCTGCAGTGTTTTCTTCTGGGTAAAATCAAAAGAGTTATAATTTAAAATGGAGCTGAGAATGTAAGACAAGTTTAGTTTGTTTTACAGAGATTTAAAAATCTTCTTATATGTGGAACTAGCCATTTTTCAGTAAAATAACTGTTTTTAATACAGTCCATATTAACCAATGTGAAGCCACTTATCCATCTACACTTCAACTCCCCTACCACCAGCCTCAGTACCTATACATACTGAACACCATTGTTCTTAGATAACATCACTCTGACAGGCACACTAATGAGGAAAAGGGAAGAGAGACTGCAAATACCAAAGTGGGGGCAATGTGATTGTTATTTTGTTATAGAAGTAAAAAAGCAGTACATGAACCACAGACTGGGAACCCCTGAAACCTAGCATTGCAGTGTGTCTATTTCTAACACATCAGTAGGAAATAGTAGTTTTCGGCCATTACTGCACACTAACAACAAATTGTTGTTTACTCATTTTTATGCAATATGCTCCTGGACGAGGCGAGGCAGTGACACAGCGTTGCTGCTGCCTGTGTTGACAGTGCTCGGGTGCTGCTGAGCTGAGTGAGGGGCCTGGCTGCCTCCCTGGTGGCATGGGTGCAGCATGTGACTGACTCTGAGTAGGCCTTGCTCCGCGCACTCCTAAGCTGCTCTCCTTGCATCCACCAGTTCACGCTCAACAGCACACTCCGCCTCCGCAGCCTGCCACTTGCGTGACGCTTCACTGCTCAGTGCTTCCTCCTAGGGTGGCAAAAATCCTTGCACCAGCCCTGTCAAAACCTACCCTAGCAGCTTGGAGGTTGAGCACGAAAGGCTAGTTTCTGAAGGCCTTTCTGATTCTACAGTTTCTGTCCTATAAATCCTAGAAAAACATCTATATCCAATGCCTGTTATAAGATATGGGAGGTATTCTGTCAATGGTCGCAACAGAGGGGGACTTGTCCCACGGAACCTTCAGTTGAAGACATTTTGAGCTTCTTCACAAAGGGGTTCCACAAAGGGCTGAATGAAAGCAATTTGAAAGTCCAGGTTTCAGCTCTATTTGCTCACAGGAACAAGACTGGCTCTTCATGAACTAGTAATGTGTTTTTTCAAGGCCCTTAAAAGACTCCATTCCCCTTTCCACAGTTTTACTCCTGCTGGGATTTGCCACTCATCCTTGAGGATCTCACTTCAGCTGTACAGGTTGTATTTTTGGTCACAATCACCTCAGCCAGATACGTTTCGGAAATACAAGCTCTATCTATTTAGGAGCCTTTTCTCAGATTTTTCCAAAACTGTGTTACCTTAAGGCTGGTTTTCCAGTTTCTTCCTAAGGTGATTTCAGATTTCATCTATCTCAAGATTTCATTCTTTTGGCTTTCCATCTGAAACCAGATGAGGGTGAGAGTCAAGGTTTGGTTAACCTTGATCCGGTCACAAACCTGTAGATCTACATTCACAGAACCAGTGCCTTGAGGAAGTCAAGCAGGTTCTTTATCATCCCTTTGGGATACAGAGAAGGTCATCTAGTTTCAAGGGCTACCATCAGTAGAGGGATCACTTCCTGTATTTCAAAAGCCTACAAAGCAAAAGGTGTGGCTGCTTCTCATGGTCTACAAGCTCATTTTGCTAGATCAATATCAACTTCATGGGTGACAGAGGTTTGGGTCTCCTTTGATGAAGCCTGGTTTTCAGGGTCCACCTTCATCAGATACTATTAGCTGGATGTTTGTGCCCTCAAGTATGTGCTTAGTTTTGTCTAAATAAACTCTTTCACTATCACTGTCACTTTCACTATCCCTGCCTCTCCTTGTAGGCTATTAACTCAGACAGCCTGTACTGTTAGGGAGGGGTAGTTTATAAGTTTTGGGTAGGTGTTTGTGTCATCCAGGGGATAGGAGACTTAACCCTTAAGTGAACGCTGTTTTGTCATGACCAATAAAGAAAAATAAAGGTAAGCTGAAACATTTTCCTCTTTTATAGATAGTAGGCAGGCTTTTCTGCTGCAGGTATAGATTTATATTTTATCACTATCCCTGCTTTATAGAATCTCATGGGTCATAAAATTGTAATTAAATACGTGACTATGAAAAAAATAACAAAGTACTGATGATTTTACTTTACATGGTATGCACTTTCACAATATATAAAGACAAAAAGGAGCTTTAGTGTCATTTAAACATGGATTCAGGTGTTTGCTGTTCACCTGCTTATATTTGCTAATTAGCCAACTGACCTGCACCCTGATGCTTTAACCAAGCAGTGATGTGTGGAGAATGCAGTGTACTGTGGGCCTCCTGGCAATGGAACAATTTGTTATATACTTATTTAGAAGTGTAAATTAAATATGTGTGTGTGTGGGTAGTGAAGGGTGGATTTTGGAGGTTAGACCGAGTTTCATTAATCTTACTTACTAATGCATTATGAATCCCTCCAGCACTCAAATGGTTAAATGAACCATATCCCATCCTTATAATTACTCCCTATCAACCTTACTATGGCCCAAAAATCCTAAGGGCCACTATGAAATTTGCTTTTTGACATTTCAAAATTATCAGACTACCCTTATAAACCAGAGTTCATTCTGTAGTTCAGCATAGAAAACAGCACAACCCTGCAGTGTGTGTTTTTCATACACATCCTACATTAAAGGGGAAGTCTTGTCATATTAACCCTGGTTCATGAGATAACATTTTCAATCCATTCTGAATGTCATGTTCATGGTGGGGGATATTACTCTTGTTGCCAGTTCTCCTGGACCCCAATCTTCTCCCGCTTCCTATTTTTTCAGCGTAAAACAGGCAGAGTACATACACCCACGGAAGATGTCAATACTAGGCTGACCAGATCTCACCTTTAACCGGGGACACATAGGAAATAGACATTTTGCAGTATTTCACTGAAATCAATGCAGTCCTGCAGTATGCATTTCTCCTATGCGTCCCCAGTTAAAGGTGAGGTCTGGTCAGCCTAGTCAATACCAGTGGCATAACAATAGGGGTTGCAGGGGTCACACCTGCAACCGGGCCCGTCACTCCAGGGGCCTGGCCTCCCCCTGCGACTCCCTCGCCCGTGGCAGTTGCTTAGCTGATCTCCCACTCGGCGCGCCGCTCTAGTAATACAGAGTGCTGGGAGATTACATCATCTCCCAGCCTCTGCATTACTATTGCGGTGTTCGGGAGCTTCAGTTATAGAGATCTGTGCTGAAGGGGGCACAGATCTGTCAAGCCACGCCGCTAGATCACCAGGGACTGGAGGTAGGGGCAATGTGGAGATGAAGGGGCAATGTGAAGATGGGGGCATTGTGGAAGGGGAAATGTGGAGATGAATTGGAGATGGGGGCATTGTGGAGATGAAGGGGGCATTGTGGAAGGGGCAATGTGGAGATGAAGGGGGGGCATTGTGGAAGGGGCAATGTGGAGATGAAGGGGCATTGTTGAAGGGGGCATTGTGGAGATGAAGGGGCAATGTGGAGATTGGGGGGCAATGTGGAGGTGGCCAATGTAGATGAGGGGGCCAATATGGTCGGGGGGACCCATGGCAATTCTTGCACCAGGGCCCGGTGGCTTCTAGTTACGCCTCTGGTCAATACTGCAGTGGGTGGAGTTTGTTGTCCATAAATTTGGTGTCTATTGCTTTGCAGCGTATTGGGGGCCTATCTAGCATTTAAGGGGATACAAGTAAAATTTTAATCAATGGGAATTTTTTTTGTGCCTTAGTTAGGCTGACCAGATCTCACCTTTAACCGGGGACACATAAGAAATATCCATTTTTCAGTAATTCACTGAAATCAAAGCAGTCCTGCAGTATGCATTTTTCCCAGGTTAAACGTGAGGTCTGGTCAGATTAGTCTTGGTATAATTGGTTTGGTCTTGAATTGCACCAGTTCTTCTTAGTAACCACTGGTTTTAGACTACAATTTACATCGTCCTGATGATGTCATGAGTTGTAGTTCAATACCAGTAGGAGGTCCACAGTTTTCCCACCTCAATGTACATATTTGCCATTGTAATATAGAATTATAAAAGTCAAGAAATAAATGCAAACACATTCACCTTTATCTGGATAAGATAAGTCTTTCTGTATCAGTTCATGCGGGTGATATTTATATTCCTGGGCTTTAATTGTGGAAAATTACAGCACAAGGAAGGTCATTGTGTGAGTTTACCTGCATCTTGAAATACTTTTTGTTTTTGTTCAATTATGACTTTTCAAGGTTAATAATGATATGGTTTGTATGCCAACATTCAGAATGAGCAAAACAAAAGAGGTGATGTGAAGTACGTAGAGAAGCAAATTATATGATGAACTAATAAACATATAATTAGATTTCAGATTGCTCGTAACCATGGGTGCATTTGCATTTTAATAGAAGCCACCATCATGATCTTAAATGTATGCACAAGAATTTCAGGGCTGCAGAGTTGTTCAGTGATTAGGCTAAAAGTAAATGAACCAGTTTTATTTAACCCTTTAAAGGACACAAACACTTAAAATGATCTGGGGTTATATACACTTACAAATATCCTGTATGTCATGCTAGCATGTGTAAAAAAAATTCTATTTGTTTTCTGAAGCCTAAAATCTTCTGTTACATGTACCCTAATGGAGAAGACATCCCTGTATTTTACAGGGCTCGTTTGATTGTGCATGATTATCTGTAAATGGGCTGAGAAGATAACAGCCTTTCTAAATATACATTGGACACTAATTACATTCAATTAACTATCTCTAGCTCTTATACACCAATACAAAGATCAAAAGCAAGATTAAAAATATGCTCTCTGAGCAGAACTAGTTACCCACATGTTAAAATGTGTTAAAAGTAAATCTAGGATTACATTTTAGGGGTGTAACTTATCAGATATTGAATCCAGGAAGATAACAGGCACTCACTGGACTTAAATGATTATTATTTATTAAACATATAATGGATCAGTGCTTCAGTTGTTGCACAACAGAGCAGCAGTAGTTAAAATTCAAAAGTCACTTCCATATTAACTCCTTAACCCATTGTGTGCCAGAGGAGTACAGAATGCATTGCAAAGCAATACCCCTCTGACACTCAAAGGGTTAAGGACCAGTGGTCCTGGGTATTCCCTTAAGGACCACTTTGAAGTATGCCATTGCGCTGGCACATGTGACCTGTTGTGTGTACTGGAGCACTGATCGGGGGTTCTGAGAGAGACTGCTCCGGTCTTGTAGCAGTCACTTTCAGACCCCATTTTTACTTACAGCACTCCTGCAGGATGAGCGATGTGCCAGAACCGTCACTGGTTCTTAAGGGAAGAAAACGGTGATGGTCATGGCTCGTCACACTTTCCTTAAGGGGTTAAATGATGATTTTCAAACGCTTATAACTTTTGAACATAAAATAGCGCATTTTGTTGAATAGAATTAATTTTGTGGCATGAAATAGATTATTGTCATAGACTTGCTTTTGTGGCACATGATAATGTTATTTGTTGCATTCAAATAATTTTATGACACAAATTATTTTGTCACAAAATCAAGTTTATGTTACTCTTTAGTCATATAAAAATGTGGCTGACAGAATCAAGCATGTGGCACATAACCTATTTTGAGGCACAAACAACCCTTTTCTGTGCCATATAATATATTCTGTGCATCAAAACAAGCCATTTTGTGGAATGGGGATGATGTGGGTTGTAGTTTGCTACAGCTATTGGTCCAACAATTGACTACCCCGGATTACAGTATTTCATAAGCTTTCAGAGAGGATTCATTTGGAAAGGATTCACTTTAACAAAAAAGTTTAGAAACCACTGCTATATAGTATTTCTCTATCAGACTGTTGAAGCCTATTGTCCAGAGGCAGATTTCCCAGTAAACAGAAAACACATTTTGAGGGGCAATTCAGCTGTCCTGGCCACACCCACATTCTGAATTATGGGTGTGGCCAGAGCAATCTTAATGTCTCTGCACCAGTTTTATGCTCTTTTACAGGCTATTATTTAATATCTTGCTTAATAGAGGGATCTCCAATGCATTGTTGAGCAATCATTGGAGATCAAGAATTGTTAAAGGCCAAGTGTATTTTCTGTGCCAGGAAACAGTGGACAGTGGATGGGATTGGGGCTAAGGATCATGTAAGAAGTGTGGGATGTGGCCATGGGTGGAGCTATGAGCACCTAGAGTGCCTTGCCTGGGGGGCACTTGGAATGTAAATCCAGCCCTGCTGTTATCTACTGTGAGACGTGTGAACTAAAAGGACACCTACTGTTAAGCAAATTAAGAGCCAGATACTTCTCTTATCATAATTACCCTTACAGCTAATTAAACATATCCTAATAATCTTGATATAATACTGCACTGATGACAAATCTCATTAATCTGTCACAGGCCATCTCAGTATAGATAATCTTGTTTAACTGGTTTCAGTAAATATTTTAGGCTGAAAATTACATCATGCCAGTGTAATTCATGGGCTGTATCACTAAAATGAACACTAGTGCTTAAAAATAAAAGATTATTATATCATTTAAATATTGGTACTGCATCTGTAGATATATATTTAGTAATCGAGGAAGGAGAAAGGAAATGTGGCGCTATGATTCCTAATGAGGAATAAACAAATGTGTAAAGGGGCTGCTACTATCCTCCAGGTCCAATAGTGTAAAAGACCTCAATAAAGACAGAAAACCAAAAAGATAAGGGGAGAGCTCTCCTATTCCAAATCAAGAGATAATATCTAATACTTCAATTTAATAAATAAAACAAAAAACATACAACAAACATAAGAATAATGAAACACTGATATAGGATCCTATATAGCAAAATACATATCATGTGAAATCACCAAAAAGAATAAAAAATGAAAAATCCTTCCCAAAATAAGTCCCAAAATGTGCCATTGAATGTTCCCAAATTCAGATAAAAATATATTAAAATATGAATATGAATTGCTCATAGTCATAACCTCCAACAGAGGGTAGGATAGTAGCTATAGATCAGTGTATACAATAGTGGAAAAAAGAAAAGGGAGAAAGAAAAAGAGACCAGAATGGGGGGGGGGAATGTTAGTAAGTAAAAGCAGAGGGGAGAATAGGGGAGAGACAGAGTGAGGGGAGGGGGAGAGATGGGTCCACTATGAGAGTCCAAAAGTTAGTAAGACATGCAGAGATATATTTAAGGGTGGTAGTGTACTATCAACCAGTTGGGACAGGTAATCCCAGGTGTGTTTACCAAGCTGAATATTGATCTCAGAAACCACTGAGAGAACCTTCGAAGGTGCGATAAATATGCTCCATTTCCAGAACATGCTGAAATTAACAGTTCCAATCCGCAATAGTGGGGGGTTTGAAGGAGAGAGTAGCTTGTAGAAAACGAGGGTCCCAGTCCTATTCATTTCAATACTTCAGTCACGTAAGTCCAGTCCACTCTGTCAAATGCCTTTTTCGGCATCAAGGAAAAGAAAACGTGATGGGAGGGAGGAGTCCTGGACAGAATGTAAAAGAAGAAGAGATCGTATGACATTATACCGTGTTTCCCTAACGAAGACAAAATCAGCTTGGTTGGGTGCAGTGATAGATGGCAGAAGAAGTTTAAGGCATTGGTCAAGAATTTTTGTGAAGAGCTTGAGATTGCTGTTTATTAGGGAGATTGGCCTATAACTTGCAAATTGAGATGGGTCCTTGCCAGGTTTAGGGAGGACAGAAATATGTGCTAAGAGGTTGTGGGATGACCAGGGCTTTCCAGACACGAAGAAGATAAAGAGGTGGACTAGGTGGGGCAGGAGTTGGGTGGAAAAGGACTTATAATATATAATGGGAAAGCCATCAGGGCCGGGTTTTGAAGGAGTCTGCTATGGCTTCAAAAGAGTGTCGCATAGGGCCCTCATATGAACAAACTTGCAATACATGAGATTTCATCCTAGATTTGCAGGCTAGTCTGCTCAGAACCTTCCCACATTTATTCCATTGTAGGTAATGTCAGAACTTAAAGGGATAGTAGTACTTCGTTTTATCTTTATTTTATTTTGTAGGCATGAAAAAAACATGAAGAACGATGTAAGTCTTATCTCTCAAACCTTTATGGTTTAAGAGATATTCACAAGCAAAGTTTCCCCCTCCCACCCCTTTTTCCTAGTGTAAGCCATTTCTTCTCAGATGTGAATCTGGTTGTAAGACCAGACAGATAACAGAAGGGGACAATCTTCTTTGTATGAAAACAATGAAAGCCCTGCCCCCCTTGACAAGTTTTTCAGCTTTTTCCCTTATCTTAATAGAAGATTGTCCCTCTCTGAAGTCTACCTTGGCACCTCCCTTCTGACCTGGCTGAACGGGGGGGAGGTACTTTGTTTGTGAATATCTCTTAAACCATAAAGGTTTGAGAGATAAGACTTATATCGTTCTTCATGTTTATTTAATGCCTACAAAATAAAATAAAGATAAACAAAGTATTACTATCCCTTTAAGCCACATATGCTATTTATGTGATTTTTGGTAAGCAATATAGAGGACAGGGCTGAAAGAGCGCATTTTTGTTGAGCCAGTGTGTTGACATCATGAGTCCGCTTATGGATGGTTTCTAGGGTCGTAATAGAGGATAGCAAGTAGTCAAACTCTTTCTGACATTGCCGATGACACCAACTATTAAGGGCAATACAACGACCCCTAGTATAGCACTTGTGTGCCTCCCAGCAAGAGGCAGCGGGCATGTCTGGTGTGGCATTTATAGAGAAAAAGTCTTCTAGTTCTCACCATATGCTGTCATGTATTTGGAAATTAATGAGAAGAGAGTCATCTAATCTCCATCTGCGGGTCAGGCGAGGAATGTGGGAGAGTGAGATAGAGAAAAAGATGGGTACATGGTCAGAGAGGGTAATAGGAGCGACAGAGGCTTAGCTGACCATAATACCAAATACTATGAAGATTAATTAGAGCCGTTTTTATTTTGAAACATTACTATCCCTTTAACCCTTTGGATGCTAGGAGACGTCGCTAGCATCCGTAGGGTTACAGGGTAAATATCACTTGGATAGGGCTTTTTCACAGATCTACTGAAGTGGGAGCAAACGAACTGATGACGTTGGTCTGCCTCCTTAGTCTAGCTAGCACTTTCCATTTGAGGAGATACTTTCCAATGTCTGTTTAATTAGATTTTGAGATGCTTCTATTATTCGTGAGATGTATTAATTTTCCTAGTGGGGAAAGTATTATTGTAATAGCAGCCTTTTTTACTAGCATGTTTATAGTCTATATTATCTAGTGCAAGTAGAGGAATTTTGTCTTTTTTTATATACCAAAAAATGTATTTCAAGGAGTGTAACACAGTAACATGCGTCCATTAACCCTTTGAGTGCCAGAGGGGTGCGCAACGCATTGCAAAGCAATGCTTTGCGTACCCCTCTGGCACTCAAAGGGTTAAGTTCAGCCCATGCCATATCATGCCTGCCCATCTAGAGAAAGACAAAAAAAAAAACATTGAAGCCATTTCCATTTAAAGTGATAGTAATACTTGAAAACTTTTAAATTTAATTCAATAGATATTTTAAAAATACATTAATTGTGCCATTTTGGATCTTCCAAACCTTTATGATTTGGGAGATATAAGTCTGCAAAGTTCCCCTTCCCCTTGTGCTGACGTCAGCTTTCAAACTAAGAGATGGAGATCGTAGTCCATAGACTGTCCTGCGGCTCTTCAGCAGAGCAGTGATCGCGGTAGTTACAAAGAAATTCTTCATTTGAATGGTCTACAACATGTGCCTGGTTTGCAAGCACACATTGTAGACCATTCAAATGAAGTATTTCTTTGTAACTACCGCGATCACTGCTCTGCTGAAGAGCCGCAGGACAGTCTATGGACTACGATCTCCATCTCTTAGTTTGAAAGCTGACGTCAGCACAAGGGGAAGGGGAACTTTGCAGACTTATATCTCCCAAATCATAAAGGTTTGGAAGATCCAAAATGGCACAATTAATGTATTTTTAAAATATCTATTGAATTAAATTTAAAAGTTTTCAAGTATTACTATCACTTTAAGCCCCAAGTGGATAAAAAAATTACTTCTCGAATTGGCAGTTAGATAGTTCCTTGGATCAACATCTTATCTACTTTGAAGAACCTATCGAGCAGTGTGAATAATGGACCCCTTTGGATTCTGGGCCCCATCTCAACTGCACCCCCTGTAGTTATACCTCCAGCTTCCAGGCTGTATTCCAGACAAAGTGTTCAGTTTCCTCACTCCCCCGAATGTTGATATGAGTCATTTTGGTGCTGTGCAGTGCAATCCCCATCTTTTTATTAAAGGGATTGTAATGTTTCAAAATAAAAGCAGCTCCAATTAATCTTCATAGTATTTGGGCCATGGAGTGTGTTATCTCAATACTGTCAGAGTTGTAGTTCAAGAGTAATTGAATGATAAAGTATCCCCCTCCTGCCCCTTTTACCTAGTGTAAGCCACCTCCCATCAGATGTGGAATCTGGTCTTGAGACCAGACAGCTCACAGCGAGGGACAGTATTGAAATAACACTCTCCATGGCCCAAATACTATGAATATTAATTGGAGCTGCTTTATTGTGAAACATTAGTATCCCTTTAAGTCTGATCCACACAAGAACAGAATTAGTAAAACATGATAACTGCCGTTTCAATACAGTTGGATAATATGCTTTAACAATGTGCAGTTCATGGCATTCAATTTATGGAATGTAAGTAATTCAAAACAAAGCATTCAATGACAGTGAAACAAAGAATCCATTTGGCACTGACTCCTGCCCTTCTAAAACAATAGTCCTCTTAACCCACATGAAAAACAGATGACTCCACAGAGGCAAACACAAGTTGGTGAATGAAAAATCAATGCTTTATTATTCCCATGTTTATTTAGCAATGCAAATCATGTGATACATATTGCATGACTTAGAGGGTGCATTCCATACAAGTCACAGTCTATATTTATATCTGAATTCTAAACTCAGTATAACTGGTATCTTATAATTATCTGTAAGAAGATGGACGCAATTCATTACTCTGGCAATGCTCATTCTTCCTACCACCCTCGCCACCACCGTCCCATACATGTACTGCGCCCCCTCCACCTCATGATATGGAGGATATAGATTAGTGAGAGTGTCATATGGAGAATGGAAAATCTGAGCAATGGTGAGGCAAGTCATCTTAACCAGAGAAAATAAATCTCCCAAAATGCCCATGGATGTAAATTAATTTTTAATCTCTTGAATGCTAGAGAGTTTTTTTTACAAGGGGTTAAAAAGCATAATTTATCCCTCTGAGTGTCACGTGGTTGCCCAGTGCATTAATTTGCCATGCATTGGACACCCCTTTGGCTGTGAAAGCATTAAAGAGATAATAATATTACAAAATAAAAGCAGCTCCAATTAATCTTCATAGTATTTGGGCCATGGAGAATGTTATTTCAATACTGTCAGAGTTGGAGTTCAAGAGTAATTGAATGATAAAGTATCCTCAGGGCTAGATTTACCATAAGACAGAGTAGGCATCTGCCAACAAGCGCACCCCACAGAGGGGCGCCAGTCATTGGGACCCTTTTAAAAAAAAAAATAAAGTAGCCTCGTCGCCCGCACTAACACCCCACCGCTCGGTGAGGTCTGTGCCTCCTTCGGCACAGACCTGTAACTGCTGCGCTCCCTCGTCGGCTCTTTAGTAAATCAGACGTTGGGAGATGACATCATCTCCCAGCGCTCTGCATTACTGAAGAGAAGACCGCGCAGGAGCTCCAGTAGCTACAGACTTGTGCCAAAGGAGTCACGGACAGACCTCTCTTGCCGCTGGACCACCAGGGAAGAGATAAGGAACGGACACTGGGGGGGGGGGCAATGTGGAAATGATGGGGCAATGTGAGGGCAATATGGACCTGATGAGGAGCAAGTTGGAGCTGATGGGGGCAATATGGAGATGATGGCAAATTGGCAATGTGGAGATGATGGGGACAATGTGACGGTAAGTTGGAGCTGATGGGGGCAATATAAGGATGATGATGGGGGCAATGTGGAGGTTAGGAGCATTGTGGAGGTGTCCAGTGGAGATGGCCAGTGGGGGGGGGCTTCAGATTTCTGTTCGTACAGGCTCCTGAGATGTAAATCCGACCCTGAGTATCCTCCTCCCTCCCCTTTTACCTAGTGTAACACTGCTCACCTCAGAACAGAAAGGTAGTGTGCAGATGGCTTGCAGAGAGGGACAATCATCAATCATCGTAAGGGAAAAACCTGAAAAACCTGTGAAGGAGGGCAGGGTTTTTATTGTTCTCACAGTAAGAAGATTGTCCCTTGCTGTGAGCTGTCTGAGGGGAGGTAAGTTACACTAGGTAAAAGGGGCGGGAGGGGGGTAATTTACCATTCAATTACTCCAACTCTGACAGTATTGAAATAACACTCTCCATGGCCCAAATGCTATGAAGATTAATTGGAGCTGCTCTTATTTTGAAACATTACTATCCCTTTAAAGTACAACTATCATGTGATCAGTTCCCTATTAGCAGATCTGTTCTTCTGTGAGAAGACCTATCCATTAAGCAAGGGCTGCATTGGTGGACCAATAGGGTAGCAGAATGGGTGTCTAAAAGAAATCTTGGTCTAGGAGAAGACTGTACTGGAAAACCGATGTCTCAGAGTTTTACCTTTTGAGTGCCAGAGGGGTTTGCTTTGCAATGCGTTGCATACCTCTCTGGCACTCAAAGGGTTAAGTCTTGTTGGCCTGCACCCCCAGTTCCCGGAAAGAGCCTCTGCATTAGGCTTCAAAGCTGAGAGACCCCTGCTGCCAGTTGGGGGGCTGTTTTCTGACCCTCCTCCAATTGCTAACATAAGCCACTAAGGGCTAGATTCTACTGCAGGTGCTAATTTTATCTCTGCTTTTATCTACAGGTTTCCCCACAGACTTCAACAGGAACATTTTTGATAAAAAGGTAGGTAACGTTTATCTCCTGCAATAGAATCCAGTCCTAAATCTGCTCCCATAGGAGTAGACTTAGTAAAACATGATAATTGCCCTTAAAACCAATAGGTATTTTTACTTGTTCCCTATGATGTAGCTGGTTTGCTCCAGAATTGCTTCACGTTTTCTTTTTCAATAAAGCCAAAGTGAATCCACCTCCTTTCTGATATCAGGGGGAGATTCACTAAGCAATGATACAGAGGGGATAAAGTAGAGATGACTTCTCCAGTTTATCACTTCTCCAATTGCTATGTTATTCTATGGAGCCTAAGATTTCTTCAACATTTCTGGAGATCTTAGTGAATAGGCTCCATAGAATTACATAGGAACTGGAGAAGTGACAACATTGGAGTTATCTCCACTTCATTACCTCCTTATCACCACTTAGTGAATCTCCCCTAAATATTCTGCAAGTGCATAATATGATAAATCAAATTGTCTATACTTTTTTTTTCAATTTTATCTATTTTTTACACTATGATATCCCTGACATTGATGGATCTGTTTTCAGAGAGCTTTATGTCAAGGATTGTGAAAGTGGGTATAGTAATACAATATAAAAATTCTATGATGTAAAAAAGATAGTATACAGAACGCAGAGCACTCAGTGCTGCAAGGATAGTGTTCATTCTATCACTGTGCTGCTTTGATGGTCAATTGTTCAGAAAACTCTCTGGAAACCAGAGATCCAGGTGTTCACTGTTATCTACAAAAAAATGAAAAAACAATTGAAGATAAAAATAAAATAAACAGGCAATTTTACTAAAACTTAATTGGTTAGCATTATTCTCAAAACATTGCCTTCCAAATAGGGTATCATTTATCTCACTGTTAAATTCATAACACTAGATTTATGTTCATTTAATCTAAGTCTTATACAGCACAGGTAGTGACATTTCTCACTCTAATCTGTTTGCCATTACCAAGATGAGATGTATACTCACCCATATTTATTCCTGTACAATCACTACAATTTAAAGGGATAGTAATGTTTCATAATAAAAGCAGCTCTAATTAAATAATCATAGTATTTGGGCCTTGAAGAGTGTTATTTCAATCCTGTCAGAGTTGTAGTTCAAAAGTAATTCAAAGAAAAAGTATCCCCCTCCCACCCCTTTTACTGATGTAACACTGTTCAGCCAGAGCAGAAGGGAGGTGCCCAGGTAGATTGCAGAGAGGGACAATCTTCAATTAAGATAAGGGAAAAACCTGAAAAACTTGTCAAGGGGGGCAGGGCTTTCATTGTTCTCATAGGAAGAAGATTGTCCCCTTCTGTTATCTGTCTTGTCTATGGACTGGATTCCACATCTGCAAAGACATGGCTTACACTAGGTAAAAGGGGCGGGAGGGGGAAACTTTATCCTTCAATTACTCTTGAACCACAACTCTGACAGTATTGCAAAAGCACTCTCTATGGCTCAAATACTGTGAAGATTAATTGGAGCTGCTGGTTTTGTGAAAAATTACTATCCCTTTAAACTGGGTTAAGTAAGTACCTCATTTAGGTGGTTCTTAGATTTCTTATGCTCTGGTAATGCTATTTCCAACAGTTCAACCTCTCTTATATGAACAACAGTGACTCTATAAACAGCTTCCCAAATTCATCTTCATTCTGCAGGATAGGCCACTACCTTCAAATCAAACTTACTGGCAAAAGGGATTCTCTGTTTTTCTTGATTTTTCTTTTTCAAACAGTTGTTCACCAGGGATATTCACTATAACAATGCATTTTAGTACATTTCTTTCAGTAAATATTATGGACATTGTTTTAATTTTTTTATTTTATACTTCACTTCACTAGGGACATGGTTCTCTCAAGCTACCCTTCAGTAGCCTATCATTAGGTTTCTAATGCAAACCAGGACGTGGCTTATCATTATAATTTTTAATCCAAGCATTCAAAAATTAATATAGGTGTTAGAATAAGTCATAGAAATGGTTTTATGACCTTATAAGCTGATTAACAACTTCTTGAAGGCTTTACAAATAATGAATATGTCATTCACAAATTTGAACCATGTTTTTAAGTGGATTGCCTACCTTCATTCTGCAGTGCATGTTTCTTTAAAAAAAAAAACACATCAAATTCATAGTGTACATTGGGTTAGCATTGCACCCTATCAACTGAAGCTGCAAAAAGAATTCAATACCAAACAAAGTATTTTTTGGTGAGAACATTTAACTATTTAATTAAAAAGTCAATAAAAGAAAAATGTAATAAAGAATAATTACAATTCATTTTAAAGCAAATGTTTTTAAATAACATGCAATACGCTGAGCTATTCGTTTTTATTTTGTTTTTTTTTTTAAAGATTTTTTTGGATATTCAGCAAGAACAATACAATAAAAGTACAGAATAAACTGGAGAGATAAGGATTCATACAAAGTATACAGGAGGCAAAATTTAGTAAAGTTGATACCTTTATTGGCTAACTAAACAGATTTAAAATGCAAGCTTAGTTAGCCAATAAAGGTATCAACTTTACTAAATTTTTGCCTCCTGTATTTCTACGGCTAACACGGTACCAACTCTCATCTATTACAAAGTATACAGAAAGACAAACAGTTGCTTTTGTATTACAAAAGTAGCTGGTAGGTAATACAAATGAGTATGTGTGCTACTGTGTAGACTGAGGAGATTAAACTTTAGGCTAATATGAATCCTGAAGGGAATCAAAAGCAATGTTAAAATGTGGAAGGATGGAGGTGAGAGGAAGGAATAGGAAGGAAATAAAAGAAAAAAAAGGGGTGATAAGGGAGAATATCGTCGGTCTACTTGGCCCACCAAGAAAGAATATACAAAAAATAAGATGAATGTAGATGCTCCTAGTAAGGTGAAGGGTCAATGCCAAGGGGAAGGGGTGTAATCAAACCTAGTTGGTTTGTGAGATAAGGGAGAAGTCAACTGTGGACCATAAACGATTGTGTCTGTGTAAGTGGTCCCTAACTCTGCGTGAGTGTAGCATTGACTAAGGTATTTGTTTTTTAACATATACTAATTTAATAGTGTTATTTACAGTTATCTGTTTATAAAGTAATGATCATTGTATACTACAATGCTCAACACTGAACTGTCTACACCAGAAGGTGGAGATTTAGAGCCAGGAGCATAATAACAGGGGGTGCAGTGGGTACAGTTGTTACCTAGCCCAGCATCCAAGAGGACCCACTGGCTCTGTAGTATTCTGCAACTCTTTACAATCAGACCAGTTTCCTGTATTAGCTGACAGCCACTGACATCATCACACATGGATACTGCCAGCCAGTAGGATAAGAATAGCATTGCTGAGCCACTTCTTTTCTCTTCATTTCTTTGCCCCAGATCCTGTGAATGTGTTTGTGTGTGTATGTCTGTATTTCTGTATGTGTGTGTGTTTCTGTGTGTGTGTGTGGGTAGGGGGCAGCCTAAGATTTCACCCAGAGCCAGTAAGTTCTAGTTACTCCCCTCCATAGAGTTAGGCAACTGATTGTCAACTGATTGTTTGAGATATGTAAATGATTACAGTTCCTTCGCAATGTGTCTTTTGGGTAAAGTGTAAGATGGAAATAAAGGTAGTTGGCTGCACAGACTGCCAGCTAACTTTGAGGATGTTTAACACTCTGTTTTTAGCTGTGGGATGCTTCATGCCATGTCTACAGTATGATGGCATTTAGATTATTGTCTATTGACCAGCATGTGAGGCACAGTACAATATGATGTAACTGCTGTAGGTCGGGTTTGTCCATTCTAGCAATTGCTGTACAGGTCGCCCCGGAACTGTAAAGTTCATTAGTCTTGCTGTGTTTCACAAAAGAAAAGCATTGGGTGGGCAGGGACTGGCTCACAATGCTGAAACACAGGATCAACAATTCTAGAGAATTATATTTCTTAAACCTGGCACAGCTTGACTGAAACCATTTGACATTGCCAATATGACAATAGTTCTCTAAGGGAGATGACCACTTCAAGACCTAAAACTACTGTCATTCACAGGACTGATCAAAGAGAACAGTGCTGGCTTTGAGGCTCGTGCCATTGAACAAATGAATGAATATCTGAACTGTTCACCTAAGAGTCCTAGTTCTGTCTACATCATTACAATGGCCAGACAATGAACTGCGGTATTGCTAATCAATGACATGTGAAAACATATATTACCTAACACCACAGAGGGCTATCTCCTCATATAATGATGTGAGGATGGTATCATGCAAGGCAGACACACATGCTTACTACAGATTTCGGGATCGCTCGCAGCCAGTCAGTACATATAGCAGTCATCAGCCCAGTTCCTCAGAATATTCCTGTCACTCTACTGCTGTGGAACAATGTCCCCCCACATACTGAATGTTACCATGTTCAACCTCAATGACTTGGACAAACAGTCATAGCCAGTTCCAGGGCCTGTTCCATCATTAATGTGGGAACGTATGGGTCTCCTCCTCCACCAGAACCCTTCTATGTCCAACCTGCTGGAGCTGTGTGCCCAAGGGGATGCTGCTAGGACTAACATTCCTCAAGTAATGACTGACCCTGGTGAAGGTTTTCCTGGTTGTCTAGACCCTCTATCACCTCCTGCAGTATACATGCTTGCTTCTGAAAAATACTTTCTGTTGTAACCATTTTTGCCTCAAACGTGAACCCTTTGAGTGCCAGAGGGATATGCAATGCATTGCAGCCTCTCTGGGACTCAAAGGGTTAACAATAGTGACTGAATAAACACGTTGATACATTGGATGTCTGGGACTGATTCATCAAGCTAGAGAGGTGTGATTGCAGAGTGAAAAAACATCACCGTAGGGTTGAAATGAAAATGTCTCAAATTTTCATTAGTTTAAATGGCGCTTTTAGCATGCTGAATGCTAGACAGGTTTCCATGTGTTGCAAAACAATTCTTTGGAGACCTCTCTATCATTCAAGGGGTTGAAAGCCCAGTTTAAATGAATGGGACTTGTCATTTCACCTCCTATCTTCTAGCTCAGTGGTTCTCAATCTTTTTTTGTTCGGGGCACCTCTAACACATAGACTAGAACATTTGGGGCACCCCTAACATATTTAATGTACTTTATCAAGGTCTTAATGAAGGGTACAATACACAAATATGCAGTTATTATTAGGTCTCATAATCATAGTAACAAAACTAAGCATATTGTGCAGAACAATTTCTATTAATCTTTATTTTAAAGTCCATTTTTGTTAGTCTTCATAGAAAATGTGGGGCGCCCTAAGATGATGTCCGTGGCACACCAAAGTGCCACGGCACCCTGGTTGAGAATCACTGTTCTAGCTGGTTTGCTCCAGAACTGTATCACTGTAGCTTTATGAATAAAGCCCTAGATGTCAGTCCAGTGTGTAAAATTAATACAAGCTTAGATTGTGTCTCTGACATCAAATGATATTAATAGACATCATCAATACATTTAGTTATTGTTACTAGTTTCGTATTCATTCCAATTAGTACTTTTGTTTCTTGCATGCTGTTATTTTGAGGAAAGAAGTCCCTGGAAATGAAGTGAAGAGAGGAATATTGTCTTGGTCTCACACCGACCTTACATGGGTAAAAGGTCAGCTAGAGTTCAGTAGTAGTTCTTTGTGAATGGAGTAGGTGGAGATCTAGGGTAGAAAAAGACAAACCTTTCTTACTTTATAGGGGTTTCTCCCAAATGAGCTCAGATAGTAACCTCTTATCCCTTTACGATCTAATGAGTGTGTGTTTATTGCTTTACAATACGTTGCTCACACCTCTTGTCCTTATGTGTGTATGAACCATTTCATGTTATGTGTTTAGTTAATGAGGCTTCACCTGTTTATTAAGAAACTTTATACTATCTTTTTGGGGGGGAAAGAAAATGTTTTATTCTGGCACCTTATGTAAAATACATTTCCTGTTTTTGATTGTTAAATATATAAATATGCAGAATTTTTTGTTGTTTTGTTCTTTTTTTTGAAGGTTTTTAAAGGTTTAACATTCCACCCCTTATTGGATCTGAATGCATTTAACCCTTTGAGTAAAACAGGCATATGCAATGCATTGGCTACCGCCGTGGCACTCAAAGAATGAATGCAGTTGTTGTAACATATCCCTAGATAAATTCCACAAGTTTTCTCATTTCGGTACACACTCTATAGATTTTGTGTATTTTGGCAGTTAAGAGGTTCAGTTCACAAGGTACACCTTATATTTTCTACATACA
This sequence comes from Rhinophrynus dorsalis, assembly GCA_037306005.1. Lineage (NCBI taxonomy): Eukaryota > Metazoa > Chordata > Amphibia > Anura > Rhinophrynidae > Rhinophrynus > Rhinophrynus dorsalis. The sequence continues at coordinate 65,726,065 of CM074718.1, forward strand.
AATTAATGTTATTTTTATAATTTTTTTCTAATTTTTTACACCTTATTTTTTGAGGGCCACAAGCTGTGTGCAACATTCTGTTCCGTCACTTTGGGACACAGATTGGATCGTATACCTGCTCCTTGAATGTGGTTCTGTGTCATGTACAAAAGGAGGGGCATGTACCAAGCACTGAGTGACTCAATGTTCGTTGCATCATTCCACCTGAGGCTAGTACATTGTCCCTCACAACATCATCCATTGTCTGGGGATGAAGAGAATTGTAGTCCTAAACAGCTGAAGGGCCCCAGGTTCCCCATACCTGTTATAGGGGTTTAATAACCAGTTTATATATTTCTGTAGTATGTAGTAACATAGTTGTTAATGATGAAAGTTTAAGACTTGCTATATCTCCTATGTGGATCCAGAGGAAAGCAAACAAAATCTAAGTTCAAGCAATTTCTTACTCAGCAGGGCCGGATTTATAATTAGGCAGAGTAGGCATCTGCCTACAGGCGCTCCTAACAGAGGGGCGCCTGTCACTGGGATCATCCGAGCATGTGTGTGGTGGGATTTTTTTAATTATTATTCGCCTCCCCGCCAGCACCGTGAACACAGTTCTGTGCTTCCTCCTTTGCCACAGACCGGTAGCTGCTGCACTTCCTCGTCGGGTTTTTAGTAATACAGAACACTGGGAGATGACATCATCTCCCAGCTCTCTGCATTACTGAAGACCGCGTGGGAGCTCCAGCAGCTACAGCTCTGTGCCGAAGGAGGAGACACAGAGCTCTCTTGCCACTGGACCACCAGGGAAGAGGTAGGAAACAGACACTGGGGCAATGTGAGGGTAATATGGAGATGATGGAGGCAATGTGAGGGCAATGTGGAGCTGATGGGGGGCAATATGGAGCTGATGGGGGCAATGTGGAGCTGATGGGGGGCAATATGGAGCTGATGGGGCAATATGGAGCTGATGGGGGGCAATGTGAGGGCAATATGGAGCTGATTGGGGCAATGTGGAGCTGATGGTGGCAAGTTGGAGCTAATGGGGGGCAATGTGGCGATGATGGGGGGCAATGTGAGGGCAATATGGAGCTGATGGGGGGCAATGTGAGGGCAATATGGAGCTGATTGGGGCAATGTGGAGCTGATGGTGGCAAGTTGGAGCTAATGGGGGGCAATGTGGCGATGATGGGGGGCAATGTGAGGGCAATATGGAGATGATGGGGGCAATGTGGAGATTAGGAGCATTGTGGAGGTGTCCAGTGGAGATGGCCCGGGTGGGGGCGCTTCAGATTTCTGTGCCTACAGGCTCCTGAGATGTAAATCCGGCCCTGTTACTCAGGTTGGTAAAAATGCTTCCTGACTCCAAAAGGCATTTAGATTTTACCCCAGAACAATAGCCTATCCTCACTGCTTTATTTATTAACTTGTCCAGTTTAAATACCCCGTACTGGGGTATTGTGTACCCCTCTGGCACTCGAAAGGTTACATTATTGATGCTTAAGGAGGTTGTAATGTCTCAAAATAAATATTCATCTGATTGTTAAATGTAATTTTCTGTACTGAATACTATGTTTTGAACATCCTTTATCTTTATATTTGGCTTGAAAATTCAATTACAAATTTCCCCCTAAGTCAGGTTGACTTCCTTCATATCTGAAAGCTGGTTGATTCAATGGACGGATCGTAATGAGGGACAAAATTGTGTCTCTCAGTGTAAGGAAAACCCGGCCGTCTTGATGAAGGAAGGCAGGCTTGACCTTATGCTGATGCAATATTGTCCCTTGTCACGGTCTGTTCTGATGAGTTTTATGCTCTTTGATGAGATGGCTCAGTTGGTTAATGTACCAGCTGTAGAATGTGTTCAAACCACAAGGCTGTAATTCCTCGTCCTGGCAAGGTGAACTCAGCCTTTCACCCTTCTAAGGTAGATAAAATAAGTCCAAGGCATACTTGAAAATGAGAGACAATCTCAATGTATTCTTCCTTGTAAAATTTTTTTGCAAAGAAAAAACAGTCTGTATGTAGGTGTAGAGGTGGGGAACTAATTGGATTTTCAAGCCAAATATGAAGGGAAAGGATTTTTAGAACATAGTATTAGGCATAGAAAATTACACTAACCATTTATTTTTTTATATTACTATCCCCTTAACCCCTTAATGTCAAATACTTTTACTCACTGCTCTTCTGCAGGAGAGCAGTGAGTAATACCGGGGACTGAAGTTGATCGCTCCAAGACCGGAACGATCTCTTTCAGTCCCTCTATCGGCGTGCCAGCACACATGATCAGTCACGTGGGGCGGCATGTCAAACTTCCGTATCTGGTCCTTAAAAGACCACACACCCCGGGACCGCTGGTCCTTAAGGGATTAAAGGCTCTCCAATGCCTTTTTTTCTGTGAGTGTGTGTTCGAAGTTAAAAGTATTTTCTGAGTGAGTAAACAGTAATGTGGGCAGAGAGCAGGTAATTTGAGGAGGGGGAGACTGGAGTGCTGATGAGCGAGGCCAGGGGACCTAGGGTGCCTAATAATAATAATAATAATAATAATAATACTATGTCGGAATGGTCATAACGAGCATTGGCTCAACAGGTGCAAACCACTGGGGCCAGCAAAGTTTAGGGACCAATTGAATGTTATTAAGAGAAAATGTTTTAAGATGTTTCAGTAGTTTACAGGAAATTGGAGGCAAAAATAGTTTTCCATCAAGGCCCTCATTCACTAGATCTGTCAATGATAATGTGCCATTATATAGTAACATAGTAAATTAGGTTGAATAAAGACACAAGTCCATCAAGTTCAACATTTGCCTCATACCCTAGTGACATGAGAATTGTATAGCTATCCTGATAACAAATAAGTTAGTCTTTATCAGATCTTCCTGTTTTGCCTACTTATACACAGTATAACCCTGTGTGTTCCCTTTTGAAAGAAATGTATCTAATCTTCTCTTAAATGTATCCATTGTATCTGCCATTACCACCTCCTTGGGCAAGGAATTCAACAATTTAACAGACCTTACTGTAAAAAATCCCTCCCTCTGCTGAAGTTTAAACCTCCTTTCCTCTATTCTCAAGGGGTGTCCTCTGGTCATCTGATCAGGCCTTGGAATGAATAGCTCACCACAGAGATCCTTGTATTGACCTCTCATATAATTGTACAATGTGATAAGAAATCCTCTTAGGGCCATGTTCAAAGAAGTAGTGAAATAGCTTTTGTCGTTTGTAACGGCCTTTCAACGTACAGTGTCATTGGGATCATTAGAGAGTGTCGGTTGTGATCAGAAATATGTTGTTTGTCCTGACTGAAATTGTCATATGTACCGGCAAAAAATGTCTTAATTAAAGACAAAAATGTCTTAAAAATGTCTTAACTAAAGACAAAAATGTCTTTAAAAATGTCTTTACTAACGACAAAAATGTCTTAACTAAAGACAAAAATTCACATACCCTTCACTTTTTTCTTAAAGTACAAATTTTGTCTTTTGTAAGACTTTTGTTGTTGTTCGTTCTGACAAATTTTCTTTTCCTCTGTACGACACTGGAGAATAGTTTAGCCACGCCCTTGCCACTCCCCTTTGCTCATCAGTTCTGGAGTTGTGTCGTACACAACGGACATTACTAGTTTTTTGTCGTATACTCTATAGAAAATATGTAGTTCATACACACAATGACTTATTTTTGTTTTTCATACAACATTTTTTTGTTGTTATCCCTTTGAACATACGGCCCTTAGTCGTCTTTTCTCTAGAGTAAATAAACCAAGTTTGTCTAGTCGTTCCTCATACGTTAATTCCTCCATTCCCTTAATTAATTTTGTTGCTCTTTGCTGTACCCTCTCCAGTCCTACTAGAATATCCTTTTTCAGAACTGGTGTCCAAAATTGTACTGCATATTCGAGGTGAAATCTTACCAACAATTTGTACAATGGCAAAATTATGTTATCTACTCTTTCTTCAATACTCCTTTTTATGCAAGACAGATATTGCTGCAGTATTCACCTGTATTCTGAAGTCTACTGATATTTTAAAGTAAAATGAAATAATTCTAGTGCAAGCTAAGTGTAGGATAATGGAGAAGTACAAATTCCCATATTTCCCATCGATTTAACCCTATCAGTGCCAGGGGGTAAGCAACAAATGCATTGCGTACCACTCTGACACTGAAAGGGGTCCATTTGGCCTTGAATGCTAGGAAAGTTTCCAGCACATTGTGAAGTAATGTAGGGACCTCTCTAGCATTCAAGGAAGTACAAACTACATTTAAATTAATGGGAATTTTTACTTCTTCCCAAAAGGAAGCTGGTTTACTCCAGACCTAGGCTATGATCAAATGTGCTAATTTAGAGCAGTGTTATTAACCCTATGGTTGCCAGAGAGTTATCCACTGCATTGCATTGCATTGGATACCACACTGACACTCAAAAGGGTTGACATCCAGGTTTCAGCATAGTAATCTTAATGGTAAACTGTAGGACTGCATGCAGATTTATTGGAGAAGATTCAACGATCCAGTCATTGGTCAACCTGTGTATGCAGCAGCCAATAAAATGAGACTGAAACCCATGTGGGCTGGCCTTGTGTCACAGCTCTGCCATGCCCTTCTTTTGAGTATGTTGCTGGGAGCATCACAGGATAGTGGAGGCAAGTAGAGACTGGATGTAGAGCATGAGCTAAAACAGAGCACAGCCAAGTCGCTAATGTGAACATACCTAACTCCACTTTGGTTTTGAAATATGTCCCTAGGTCCTTGGTGGCCAATCACTTTTCCCAATATGCTGACCTTTTAATCACCTTTGCAGTATAGTTTTTTTGTGTTGATGATTATTGTCCTTAGTGGGTGAATGACAAAGACAGATCTATCAGAGTATGTCGCTTTTGAACTATTTCACAATGTTTCAGTTTGAAACAGATGGTGTTTGTCACTTTGATGTTAATTCCCATCTGTTTATAAACAACATCAAGTTTAACATATTGTGTTCCATGTGTTCTGCTTTCACATTCACCGGCAACAGTTTACAGAAGCAGAACCTGAGATATGAGTTGTATATAGAAGCGCACCTTGTACAACTGAAATACAGGTTTAGTTTGTTTACATAGTTTCTCCTAACTTTTCATTGAAACAGTAAAGATTGCATTACACTTGAAATGTTCATGAGATAACCATAGGGGGCGTGCAACACATTGGTTTGCAATGTGTTGCACAACTTTCTAGTCCATAAATGGTTAATAACTTCATGCAGAACTTGCTCAGCTACAAAAATGTAAATCAGGGAGAGCAACCTGCAACCCACTAGTTATTGTATTATTATTTTAACCATTTTATTACCAGAGCATACATCCCAACATTTCAAATGGTCAAAGAGGAACACTTTTGATTTTGGTGGTGTTGAACGGGGCGTGGCTGGTGGGTGGGGCAATACTGAAATTTTGAGGCTATTTCATGACCTTTTGACATGTTTGTGTGTAACTGAATAAATGATTTAGTGTAAGAAGAAAGTATTTTATTTATACCGACTAACTTATAAACATATACACTGAAGTTTAACCCTCTGAGTGTCAGAGGGGTATGCAATGCATTGATTTGCAATGCATTGCATACCCCTCTGGCATTCAAAGGGTTAGATAAACATTAATGTGAGTGTTATGGCTGTGGAGCACTGTGATACACTGATATACACACTACACTGTCTGATCTCCTACAAACAGGGACATCGGGGTGGGAAAAGGGGACAGGGGGATTTGAGTCTCAAAGAGGGACTGTCCCTCCTAAATAGGGACATTTGGGTATTATGCCAGAGAGGTATCCAATGCATTGTATACCTCTCTGTCACTTAAAGGGTTAATTTGTTTTCATTTATGAAGTGCCAACATATTTTTCAGCGCTGTGTATTAAGGAATAATAAAGATGATAAAAACATAAACCTATAATATTTTAATGAGCAGCAGGTTGTACAACACTTAACAGATCATTGTGATGCATGTTCCTCTTGCCGTTATGTTAAAGGGTTCTAGGGGTTGTGTCGATCCACACATTGGACAGTATATTGTTTCTGTCAGAGTTACTTGGCCGGGTCTATTCTGCCAGTCTGGGAACTGGCACATTTTCGGGACAAGTGGCCGTTCCCATGTGATAAGTAAAAGGCTGGGCCTGCATTTGTGGGAGGGACTACAGGCATCAAATACCGCTTGCGGCCTCTCCCAAGGAGCGCTCTGTCTTTGTGTCCCCCCTCCATCACCCCATTTATTAGTATTTTTAACAAGGTGTCCTCTATTCAGGTCTACCTCGTCAATCGTCACCTGAGCTATCGCTAAGCTCAGGGTTATATATAACCTTATTTATTGTCGGCCGGAAGCCCAGACCTCAACTGATATTGTCTGTGGAGATCGTGTATATGTTGTTAGTGGTTACTATATAATTTGTAATAAGTATTTAATAAATGGTTATCCATTTTGAAGTATCCATCTATACTGATATTAACCAATTAATAAGTGGATATAGAACACCATTTGAATATTATCGTGGTGGATAGCTGGAGAAAAGATTTGGAGAGTCTGCGCTGGAGTATCTTCTCTAAAGCTGTGAGTGGATACTTTTATTTATTTCATCGTATACTATCATTGATGTATGTATCTATTGTATGAGATAACACTATATTGGAGCGCGGAAGTCGGGAGAATACGGGTTAAAGAGATGAGCATTAATGTCTACATAGGACTCAAGATACTTAACGAGGGACTTCTCCTTTCCATATCCAAGAGGTACTCGCCACAGGAGACGAGAGAACGGGGAAACCATACAAACAAGTTGACAGCTGCTTATTAGTAAGTGGATATTGTTTGTTTGTTGATTATCTGATTGACACCATTCTGGTTGCTAATTTCCTTCTTTCTTTTATGAAATTTGAAGAACGATTAGAAGAGGATGTTTTCCTGTGAAGGACATTATAAAATATACACAAGACTATACTCATTAGCCTAACATATAGTTAGGATTCACTTCACATTGATTCCCCTGTGTTCTGTTTTTTTGTAAAGAAGATATTACAAAAATAAACCAAGTGATGCAAGTCCCGCAAACTAGGCCCTCTTTGTAGACCGTTCCAATGAAGTATTTCTATTTAGATGGCTGTATTTCGTCTCTTCTGAAGAGCCACCTTCGAGTCGCATGACTCGAATCTCCTTCTGTCAGCTTTACAGCTGATGTCTGTGAAAGGTGAGGGAGGGGGGAACTTTATCATCGTATATCTCTCAAACTATAAAGGTCTGAGAGATGGGATTTTCATCAGTTAATTTATTTTTGTAATATCTACAATATTACATGTTATTGAAATCAGACATTACTATCCCTTTAAATGGTGTGTTTGTCATTTTGCTGCTTATACTGTGGGGCTTGTGTACAGGTCATTAAAGCTCTAACGATGGTGGAGATTTTCACTGGCATGTACTGGACCAGTAGAGACAAAATGTTGTTTAGCAGCTCTACTCCTAGTATCGATGAACTCAAATATAAAATAAACTCTTGTGTGACTTCAAAGAGCAAAACCGGATCAAAACATCATACAGTCATGAGTGCAGTAACTCAAGAGTTTCTCCAAAAACTCATATAAACGACATCAAAAGAAATTGACTGCTATAAACAGACTGTAAATGTGTAGTAAAATCAAAGAATATTTATTGAAACAAGCGATAAAAAGGTAAATTCCTTGACAACTTCCGAAAATCTTAAGGTAAATGGAAGAGAGACTTTAAAGCAAATCCATTCAAACCAGCAAACCGATTGGTACAAAGCCGTCCTGAATTAACCTTGCTGGTTTGAATGGGTTTGCTTTAAAGTCTCTCTTCCATTTACCTTAAGATTTTCGGAAGTTGTCAAGGTATTTACCTTTTTATCGCTTGTTTCAATAAATATTCTTTGATTTTACTACACATTTACAGTCTGTTTATAGTAGTCAATTTCTTTTGATGTACTGGAGCAGTCCCTGGAGTACAACCACTGGTATTAGAGGCTAACACCAATGGGACGTCACTGTGATATTAGTACATTTGTCCCCTTGTGTCTGCTCTACCCAGGAAATCTATCTCAGCCCGTTGGAGCCGAAGTTCTAAGGCACACTTGTACCTCATTGCAAACCACAGCCCAGGGAGCTCCTTTCCCCGGGGAATCCAATGCGGCTCCTGACTCTTCTCCAGAGCATTTGCTGCAGGTCCATGAGGGTATATATGTATATATGCACACACATACACATCTCCAAGGAGTAGACTTAGTAACACGTTATTGTTGCCATTATGTGTTTAGCCTGGATACATAAGAAAAGCCATAGCTACTAAATCTGCCTAATTTCTGCTATCTTACATGCTACTGGTCTTCAGGTTTTTGTTTTCTTTATCTACTGCAGGAGATGATTCATCTTGCGGGTATGTTCTAATTTAAACTGGACAAGAAATGAGTCAGCACAGGTAATAAATCCTTGGAATATTAATGTTGTAAGCATCAGAGAACTGTGTAATACATTGCAAAGCACAATGTGGTGCACCCCTCAGCTGCCAAAAGTTTAATCTTTAGGGCTTTATCACATTCACACTGACCATATTTATTAATTATAAAGAAAATTCAGTATTGCATGTGCAGGATTTAGTTATGTTTCAGCTGTTATGTCCCAAATTGCCCTGAAACAATAATGCATCATGTTATACTAAGGTCTTCAATAATGTAAAGAAATACAATTCTGGAGCAAACCAGCTTCTCCATAGAGGAAAATAATAATTCTCAACATTTCCATTGATTTAAATGGTGCATTTAACACCTTGAATGCTAGATAGGTCTCCAGTGCATTACATTACAGTTCTTTGGAGACTCCACTGACATTCCAGAAGGTTAAATGCTCCAATTAAATACATTTTTAGTTGCTCTGCAATGGCAGCGCTTTAGCTTATTGGGCCGTATTCATCGGTAAAAAGAGATGCAATTGTGGAGCAATCCAGTCAGGGCCGGATTTGCCATAAGGCAGAGTAGGCATCTGCCTACAGGTGCACCCCACAGAGGGTTGCCTGCCATTGGAATCAATATTTTCTTTTTATTTATTTATTTACTTATTTTAAAGTGGCGTGCCGTGCCACCCGCCGCATGGTAACGTCTGTGCCTCTCAGACCTGTAGCTGCTAAGCTCATCTCCCAGCGCTCTGCATTACTAAAGAGAAGACCGCGCGGGAGCTCAGCAGCTACAGGTCTGTGCAGAAGCACAGTTCTTTCCTGCTACTGGACCACCAGGGAGGTAGGAAATGGATGGGGGGGCAATGTGAGGCTTAATGTGGAAATGATGGGGGCAATATGAGGGCAACATGGGGGGGGCAATTTGGAGCTGATGGGGGTAAAGTTGTGCTGATGGGGGCAATGTGGAGCTGATGGGGGCAGTGTGAGGGCAATAAGGAGATGGAGGGTAATGTGGAGATGGCCAATGGGGGGGCGCTTCAGATTTCTGTGCCTACAGGCTCCTGAGAAGTAAATCCATCCCTGAATCCAGCTTCACCATTAGGGGGGTGTGAAGATTCCCACTGAGTTAAATGGGGCTTTAAATCCTTTAATACCAGTGAGTTCTCCAACACATTGCTTCACAATGCCTTGGAGACTTCTTTAGCAATCAAGAGGTTAAATACACACAATTTGATATTAAAAAGAATCTGGGGATATTTTATTTGTTCCCTATAGTGCAGTTGGATTGCCCCAGAATCGTTCCTCATTAGTTTCTGGAATATGGCTTTTAGTGCTTCCCCCCCATAGCCATGGCTATTATGGACTAAAGTAAAACAATGGGTTCATGAGGGGACTATAAATAACAAAGAACAGTGAATGAACTGTGCTTATAGAGTTTTACACGTGGATCAGTGATTGTATTAATACAATTCAATACTGTCACAGTTTTCAGGCAAAGAAGGACAGACACGAATATAAAATTTAAATCCACCATTATTTAATAAGTACAGTAATAATAGTATAGCCCACACAACCTCAGAACACAGGATGATAGGACCAAGGCTCCTACCCGGAGCTGCACACTGTGCTGCACACTGCAATACTGCGAAATACCGGAGACTAGGACCGAGGTGTGGGTGGAACGCCAGAGGGAACGGTAACTGAGGCACAAGTCTCCACCCTGGGTTATGTGACCAGAGGCAACAGGGAGCGAGAGCAGGCCTGAACTATGAAACACTGAGACTGATGGTCAGGCAAGTTGGAGAGTACAGAGCAAGTAGTCAGTCAGAGCCACAGGTCAGACAAACCAGGGACTACACAGAGCGAGTTAGTCATCAAGAGTCACAGGTCAGAACCGATGTGGTTAGTCAGACAAGCCAGGGTCATACACTGAGTGAGGTAGTCAGCCAGAGCCACAAGTCCGAACCTATGTGGGTAGTCAGACAAGCCGGGGTAATACACGAAGCGAGTTAGTCAGCCAGAGCCACAGGTCAGAACCAATGTGGGTAGTCAGACAAGCCGGGGTCATACGCAGAGCAGATTCTCAGGAGAGCACAGGTCACAACGGAGCACAAGAGACAATATCAGAAACACCACGTAAGGTCAATGACTTCCAGGCCCAGGGAGGTTTATAAAGGAGCAGGAGAAGGTGGGACCCAATTAGGCCTCACAGAATAGGCCCATAAACAGGCATAAGGTAGACTGTGATAAATGCACCAATATCCCAGCAATCGCTTATTCTGTACGTTACCACCCTTTGGCTTTCCATGTGCGCTCCTCACACACAATTATCTCTATATGATCCTTATTATTCCCATAGCAGGAAACATCCCTGGAGTCCCAATGGACACCATGCAGCACCATGTGGCAACATGATGGCTAGTGATAGGAGAAACTTTTTGCCTCAAAACAGAAACTTGCAAAAAACTGCATTTCCTTCCTTCACAAAAAAGACCACTTTTACCCTATTATTTGCATTGCATTAAAATAAAGTATAATTATATATAATCTAATACCCCCACAAGGAGAATTTTTCCCATTCCCACAGTATTAAAGTATAAAAGGGGGGTGTCAGTTTGCCACATGTTGTCAGACTGTGCTTGGGGGAGAGACAGGGAGAGAGATACAGAGAGAGAGAAAGGAAGACCACTGTGCTGCGGAAATGTTGATGCTAGCAGTGTTGAAGTGGAGTTGCTTGATTGGAGTATTGGGGTAGCCACTACCAGTTGTTCTCTGGGTGTGGATAAATGGAGAAAGGAAAGTTCAAATAAAAAAATTAAACAAACAACACTGTTTTGGCTAGGCAGGTTATTCAACGTCCTACCTCACATTGTACAGTGAGTGGGGGGGTTATTATTAAGAGATGAAAGTCCTCCTGAACAGTATAGCTAACACCTCCTAATAATTAACCCACTTACCTTAATCTGGGTAAAAAATCCTAATGGCCACTATAAACCATTTCTTTATGGATTGGTTCGATAAAATGAATTTTTAATTAATACTAGATATCAAATCCATTGGTTCATACATAACGGTATGTAGCTAAAAGCAAAAACACTGAAGTGTGATGCACATCCATATTTACTCAGTAGAGACCCTTTATACTGCAGCATATAACCTGCATATAATCACTGTATTGGGTGCATAATAAAACCATAGTATAGTAAGCTTGGGGCCCCCGCCAAACCGCACTTTGTCCTGTGAGCTGAATCTCTCCTGCTTTACTGTTTATAATGGAAAGAGACCCTCTAACTAGCATCCTATAAAATAGTGACGGTTCAGTAATGAACCCAGAGGCCATCATAAGGGTCCATGCCTTCTTCTTCCTCTTCTTCTGGGGGAGGCCTAGTGGGACAAAGGATGGCCTCCCTCCCCCCTCCCTGGCTGCAGGAAAGAAGGGGGCAGGTTAGGAAGTAGGTTGGGGGTTTGGGGGTGGATCCGGGGTCCCTTAACTTGGTTAAATCCTCTTAAGACCTCTTTATGTGCACTTACATGGTTGTCTGTGTTGTTATGTCTGTGCACTGTGTCATTTATTTCTGGGTTATGGGGGAGGAGTGGTCGAACAAGAGTATGGACATTGTTTATTCAAAGACTACAGGGAGGAAATGCACAAAGGTTCATTGCAATGGTGAAGTGTGTCTGGCAATGTGTGGTAATCACTTTGCCAAAAAGAACAGGACACACCAACATATGCACTAATAATTACCTGTGCAAGTGAAGATGGGAGCCTTTGATCATTGGTATATGAGGTTGGCATAATGCAGGTGATGTGTTGAGGTGGGCCAGTGGGAGAGCAGAGCAGATGTGCTCAGACTTCAAGACCAAGAGACCACGTTCTCACTTATAACATACAATCTTCTGCCCCACTTAACAACTAATTCAAATGCATACAAAACCAGCAGATCAGCAAGTCTTCTGTTTACATTAATCAATTGATCGTTGGATTGTCTACTATGGAATTAACCCATTAACAACTCAAGGTGTGCCAGGACTGTCATGTGTATATGGTCCTAGCACTTCATGGGTTAAACTATAGCAGCTTGCCTCGGTGCACATTGCTATCATTCTGCAGATGCTGAAACTGAGTGCTCCAGGACCGGAGCATTCAGTTTCAGTGCTTCTCTCTTCTGCCAGTACATATGTCTTCTGTAGTGGTCACGTGTACCAGCTTTTCCATTAAGAAAGGCAATGTGTTTTACACATTGCCTTTGTGTCTGCTCTGTGCCTCTATCTTCTTTACTAAGAGAGTAAGGATAGAGAAGACCCAAAAGTAAACTCAAAGAGGCCAAAGTTTGGGGTATTGACCTCTTCAATGCAGATGCTGTGGGCAGGATGAATGTAGGACTCTTTATGACCTGCTAACACCACTCTGATCATTTTAAAATACTGCTGAGAAACAACGAATAATTTTATGTACAAAATGTTAGTTTAAAATACAAATAATGAAACCAAATTAAAGTTCAATGTGAGTTTTATTTATGTGGAGCACAGTAATACACTTATATACACACCAAACAATAATGTATAAAAAATGGAAATTCTGCGATGGAGAGAGGGGCATGGGGATTTTCACCCCAGAGGGACAGTGCCCACTTAAAACTGACCTTTTGTAGGTATGACTGACCGGTCATACCTTTCATGCAGTCTCCATAAAAATGTAACCCATTGTGCCCAAATGATCACAAGAGAAAAAATAAAAATGGTGTTTCTTAAAAAAATGTTTTAAAGAGATAGTAATACTTACTTTTAAGGTTATTTAATTTGGTAGGCACAAAAAAATATGCACAATGATGTAAGGCTTATCTCTCAAACCTTTATGGTTTAAGACCAGATTCTGCAGCTCTCAGTTACAGTGCTGACTCCTCTAGGGTGACCACATTTCCCTTCTGCCATTCCGGGACATGGTCACCCTAGTTGCCCCTTCATACCTTGAGTCCCTGGTGGTCTAGCGGCGTGGAAAGTGCTCTGTGCCTCCTCTGGCACAGAGCTGAAGCTCCCGCGCGCTGTGCTCAGTAATGCAGAGCGCTGGGAGATGATGTCATCTCCCAGCGCTCTGTATTACTAGAGCGCTTGCCTCCAGGAGATCAGGCTCAGCTGCATTGCCGCCCTGGATGTCAGCCTGCAAGCGGTGTGTCATATCATGGACGCCGCGAGGGATCGCTGATTTATGCTACCAAGCGCTCCCTCGCGGCGTCCATGATGTGACACACCGCTTACAGGCTGACATCCAGGGCGGCTTGGCTTCATTCCGGGACACTTCATTGTCCCGGTTGAAGATGACCCGGGACGCGGGACATAGCCCTGAAATAAGGGACAGTCCCGGACGTTCCGGGACCCGTGGTCACCCTAGACTCCTCTCATGAGGCAACTTTAGGAAGGTATATCTATCTACCAACATAAATAAACGTAAAAATAAGTATTACTATCCCTTAAACCCCTTCAGGACCCATGACGGTCCAGGACCGTCATGGCTTGATTTCTGTTAAGGACCCATGACGGTCCTGGACCATCATGGAATTCCTGGCTCCCCTGCGGCTGCACGCCATTCGGGGAGTCCGGAATCAGATTCGCGAAAAAAAAAATGGTCCGTGGTCCTTAAGTGACGGCCTCGTGCATGCACAACTGGTTCTTAAGGGTTTAACCATTTTTTCTTAAACTTTAATAAAATAAATGGTGGGATATCCATATAAGTATGGTATCAAAAGTAAGTCCTACTTTTGCATAAAAGAAACAGTATATAATTTATGTGTGATGGAATAGAAATCTTAAAGGGATAGTAATGTTTCATAATAAAAACAGCTCTAATTAATCATCATAGTATTTGGACTTTGGAAAGTGTTATTTCAATTCTGTCAGAGTTGTAGTTCAAGAGTAATTCAATGACAAAGTGTCCCCCTCCAGCCCCTTTTACTGATGTAACACTGCTCAGCCAGATCAGAAGGGAGGTGCCCAGGTAGACTGCAGAGAGGGACAATCTTCAATTAAGATAAGGGAAAAACCTGAAAAACTTGTCAAGGGGGGCAGGGCTTTCATTGTTTTCATTGTAAGAAGATTGTCCCCTTCTGTTATCTGTCTGGTCTTACAACCAGATTCCCCATTTGAGAAGAGATGGCTTACACTAGGTAAAAGGAGTGGGAGGGGAAACTTTGCTTGTGAATATCTCTCAAACCAAAAAGGTTTGAGAGATAAGACTTATATCATTCTTCTTATCTTTTTAATGCCTACAAAATAAAATAAAGTTAAAACAAAGTATTACTATCCCTTTAAAGGGAAAACACTGTTGAACAAAGACATAGTCAAAAAGGTCAGAATGCTCCGGTCCTGAAGTGCAGTCCATCTCAGATGTTCCCTTTCCTTAAGGGGTTAAAACAGTTAACCAACTGGTTCATGTAAAGACAGAGCCAACAGAACCAATAGCTTCTTTTCCAGTTCTGTCTATCTGTGAATGTACTGTGAACATTCTTTATAACCCTTTCAGTGCCACTGGCATGTGCAATGAGCAATACATAGTTATTGGAGCTTAGTACATGTGGCAGACAGACATTTTAACATATAAAAACACCCACAGGTATAGTAGACACTGCAAAATCAGAAACCTGGCAAAAGCATGGTCATGTCAGAGTATTTGTGGGTATTTACAGTGAAGTGATGGTGAAGACACCTTACTGCATGTAATGAAATGGAATGAGTGCAAATTCGCTACAGTATTACCAACCTAGCCCCTTATCAAACCTTAGTGCACCTCTCCCCTATAATAATTATTTTGCCAGATACAGTTATTACAATGATAAAGAAATTCCCCGGAAGGGACCGCAGGGTACAGGAGGGGAAACATGCCATGGGGAGGGTGGATTCATAAATGAAGTGGTGTGTGATGGGAGGAGTAAAAGAAAAGGTATTAAAGGGCTGGTGACAGGAAGTGGGCTGTTGTCTGGAGGAAGAGGGGACAGAGGAAGCATGATCCTGCCTGCAGCTGTTCTGGCCTCCAGTGTTCCAGATTTTTTGCAGGCCCATTTGCCCTGTTCTAGTGACGTCTCTTCCCTGTGGTGGTTTTTTGGTTTTTGGCCAGCTCTTTCTTTTTCAGTCTACTTCTGTTGTCTTCCGCCCTCTTCTTGTGCTTTCTGTCTCTTCCCTTCTCTCCTCTTCTTTTCCATTTCGTCTCCTGCTGTGTTTTCTACCCATCCATTCACCTCCTGTTTTTCCCTGCTTTCTGTCTCCTCTTCTTTCTCGACCTGGCCTCTCTACTGTGGTTGAGTTCCACTGCTCACTGCAGGTGCTTGCGTATGGCGTTCCGGGCTGGAGCTCCGAGTTCTGGCGGGAGGCCACGGGCAGAACTGTGGGGTTCGGCTCCCAGATGAGTGGGTGCTTGGCCCCACACCTGTGGCTCAGCGCTTTCGGGGTTGGACGGGATTCCCTCCTCCATCTGGATCATGGGCCTGGTCGCTTACCCCTTGCGGTGGGCAATGTGAGGGATCCTCTGCTGCCTTTTCCCAGCTGAGATGTCAATGGTGGGGGCTTTGCCTGTGGGCTGGGCCCTCGCCTTATCGATGGCACTGCCTACTTCTTTTGCCTTGGCCCGGATCCTGGTACAGGAGATGGTGGATTCCACAGCGGTGGCGGGGGTGGTGTGGATGGACCGTTTGGCCTTCATCAGGCCTTGAATGTGTTCACGCTGCCCGCCCCCCCGGCTGCATTACCAGTTAGTTCAGATTCCCTTGATGCTCGGTTGGTTTCATGTCGAGGCCTCCAGTCTCCATGGCGGGTGGTTGATGTTGCGCTTGCCTCTTCTTAGCTTTTCTTCTGTGTATCTTGCGCCAGCCTCTGTCTTTTCTTCCTGGCTTTTCCTTGGTGGCTCTTCTCTTTCTCGTTTCCCTCTCAGCATTTTCTGCGCTGCCTGTTTCTTTAGCTGCTTAGCTGGTTCCTTTATGGCCTTCTCTTTCTTTTCTGCTCTTTTTACACTGTTCCTTTCTGTGGGTTCTTGTCTGTTTGGCTAATTCTTTCCCTCTGGGGTTCATGTTCTCAGCTTTCTCTCTTGTATTTTGTTATTTCTTCTTTTGGTTTGAGTCATTTTGTTCTGTCATTCTCCCTGTCCTTTCTGTTTTTTCATTTATTGCTCTTTCGTTGGGTTTTTCTTTTCTTCGCCTCATGGGTTTGTTCTTTGTCTGCCTTTAGCTATTCCTGGTTCATTTTTCTGTCTGCGTCTCTTCTTCTTTTCTTAATTTCTGGGATTTTTTTTTCTTTTTCGCCTTTTCTGGAGGTCTGGCCACATGACTTCTGGGGTTTTCTCCTGGGGGGCTGTCTGTTGGAGGAGGCTGCTCCTGCCTCCTACCCCCGGGTCACATTTGGATAAAAGTAATGATGCATAACAAACCCTAACTGTATGAAATTTAAACACTGTTTAAAAAAAAACAAAAGTGGGTTTAGGGTATGCCTATGTGTTTCTCTAGATGTGTATTTAGTTAGCTCTATTTGTGTGTGTATAGTTTGAGCGATGGTCCCTGTGGGACTCGGCGTGCAGTATGTGTGTTTATGGTGTCTGTGTGGGTAGTAGGTGCGTAGTCACCGGAGACCTGTGGCAGTGGGACGAGCTTTGGCGCTGCCGGCGTGACTGGCTGGGCTGCTCCTGGGTCCAGGCTTGCCGGGCAGTATCAAGTGAGGTGGTGGGGCTGGACTGCAGATGGTCCAGGCTCCTTGGGGGTGTCGGACTGCCTGGCATACCCCAGTTCTTCATGCAGATGCTGGGGATACTTGTTGTATGGGTGTGCTCCTGGAGTGCCAGCTTCAGATTATGGCGTGGCATGGGAGGCTGTGGTCATTACAGTCTCCTGATCACCTTATGTTGCTGGTGCATGAAGGTTGCAGTGCGAGTGGTATTCCAACCTGGATGGCTATACTTGGTCACCTTGTGCCGTTTGAGCATTGATGGTTGTGGGGTGTGTGGTGTCCTATTGGGGTCTTGCAACAGAGCTGTGACGCATACTGGGCTGGAATGCTTCAGGGTCTAAGCTTACTGAAGAGGTTATTCCCATGGAGGGTTACGGCCGGTCTTTTCCTGGTACGGGGACCTGCTCCTATGTCCCGTTGTGCTTGTGGTGGACGCGGCTGGTGGTGCTGTGGGACCAGACGCCACATGAGTCCTGTGTGGCGGTCTTTTTCTTCATGCCCTGGTTCATCGCGGTTGATAGGCATGCCAGTTCGTGGCAGTGCGTCTCTTCCTGGTGGTCTTGGTTCCTGCCTGACTACCTGTCACAGACGGAGGGGGCACGGACTTAGTGTTAAGTTATCACTTGTGCACTATGGGTCTGGGAGGAATATTTCTGCTGGGTGGAGTGGCTGAGCTGTGGATCTTCCGGACTGACATCCTGCATGTTCCATGCTTCCAGGTGGTAATGTTCATGAGCCGGGGCGTGGTTGATCGTGCACCTGGGCACATCTTGGTGCTGGTGTCCAGCTGCACTGCTGAAGAATGGTGGTTGGTAGTACTTATGGGTCCTGCTGCGTGTGTGTGGTGAAATCTGCAGGTGGTGAGATGGAACCTGATGCCACATGCTCCTGTATGGCAGTTTGGTCTTCCATGCTGTTGGTTGCTGTGCCAGTTCACGGGTCTTCTTCCCTTTCTGGTGACTCTGGTTCCATTCTGGCACATGTATGTTGGTGCTTGTGTGTGGGTGTATCGGATGGCTGGTGGGCAATTTCTGGGGTATTAGTTGCTGTGTTTTATCTGTCTCTATGACTGTAAGGGGAAAGGTGCCTGGGCTTGGGGTTGGCTGTATATATATGGTTGTCTGCAGCTCGTTAATGGTGTGTGGCTGTAGTATGGATGCGAACCTGTAGGTCTCTATCTCTATTTATATGTGTCTTCTGGGTGAGTGTGTAGAGGGCATGTCAACGCCTATGGTATATCTGCTGGGGACTGGTGTTTGTGGCTCATTTTGGGTTTTTGTTTTCATGGGTGCTTGTGGGAATTACTAATGTGTTGGTCGGCCTATGGGGGTGTTGGATGTGCATTTCAGGGGTGTTTGGGTGTGTATGTCATTGAAGGGTCAGTCCTGGTTGGTACGTTGCCTGCTCTGGTATGTGTGGGGGTTCAGCTGGTGTGTAGGTGTTGCCTATCAGTTGCCTACTCAGTTGCTGGGCCCTGGATTTTGTGGGGCCATGTATCTGTTTTCTGGCAGGGAATGTTTGTGGTATGTTGGTGCGTGTGTATATTCAATTAATATATTGGGATAAAAACGAAAGTCCGAGTTCAACCTTGGCCTCCTATCTTAGAGATCTGTGGGTTATATAGCTTTGCTGCTGATGCATCACCTTGTATTTCTCGGAGCTTCCTGTTTTTCCCACTCCTACAGGGTGTGACCTTGTCTGCCCTCTTTGGGTGGGTAGGTTTGTGTGTTTGGGTCGTGGGTGTCATGGGTATGCATCTATGGATATATAGGTCTATTTATATGTATGTATATGGGTATGTTGGTGTTTCAGTGTCTCTATGGAAGTTTAAATGTTTGGTGTCTGGCTTTCGGCTTTTGGTCCTTGTGGTTTTTTTATGTGGTTTGTCTGATGCTTAAGTTGGGTTTACTTGGCATATTGGGTCTCTTGAGGTGCCTGCTCTGTGCTTTTGTTTGCTGTACTGTGGGGTACTGGGTTTGGGTTGTGAGTTAGGTCCGTGAGGACAAAGCGTGTTTGTTTGGATGGTATGTGGATGTTCTCTCTGATTGTTTGTGGTTTGTTTGACGGGGGTTTGTTTCTACGGGTTGACTGGGTGGTGTGCCCTGTGGGACTGTGTGCATTGATACTAGTGTGCTGTGAGGTCATTGGGGGTACAGACCATAGGTTAGGGAGGTTTTGGGGCCCGACGGGTCACAGTATCAACAGTAGGGCTTAGTGGCGGGAGGCCCAACTGGTCAAGTTATTGACAGTTGGACCTCATGGTGGATAGTACTTGCATGGTTTTCAGAGATCAATAACTGATGTGGTAAAGTTAGGGGATTTTTTCTTTGGGCGGAAGACCTTTGGGAGTTTGCCCCAGACTTAGGTCACAGGGGGGTGACGTTACCCATTGAAGCTAAAGTGGTGGCCAATGGGGTAATTCATTGGGAATCAACAGTAAGTGCTAAAAAAATGGTGGTCAGCTGTAAGTGCTGAAAATGGTGGAGTCAGCTGTAAGTGCTGAAAATGGAAAATGGTGGAGTCAGCGGTAAGTGCTGACGAATGGTGGAGTCAGCTGGGAGTACTGACGAATGTTGGGATCAGCTGTAGTGCTGAAGAATGGGGAATTTTAGCATGAGCCCGTACAATTTGGCCATGCTTGGTTTCAAGGAAAGCAGATTGACAAGGACTGTCAGTTAATGATTGATTATTGGTTAATGTTAATTATTGTTGTGTTTGAATAAGAAAAATAATAATAATATGAGTGAAATAGTTAAATAAAGCAGTGGTCTGTTAACCCCAAAAGTAGATGTGTCTGTACTTATTTATGGATCACACCCTCGCCCTATGACAAGTTATATTACATTGTTTGAGAATATAAAAGCCTTTCCATTCAGACAAGACAATACTAAAGAAGATATATATTTTATAACACAAACAAGTGTCCTATTAAACATGCAGGAAAATGCAAGTTATAAATTCTGAATACATGCATGCATAAACCTTGTTTATGAACAGTGTTTCTCAAGATTTATTTTATTGATGGTACTATTTACAAAGCATAAAAGATAGGAACATAGAAACAAATTTTGAGAGCAAATAGGAACTAACTGACCTATCCATTCTCCCCATTTTTGCCTAAAAAGGAGTTTAGAACCTTTTAAAGGAGAAGTAGACTTTTTTTCTTTTGAAAATATATGATATAGTGTACTACTGAAAACTAAAACAATGATTTTCTGACTGCTTGGAGATTTTCATTCAACATTTTTTACAACTAAACTTATTTTTAAATCAAACAGAAGCAGTCCCAATGGTGTTCATAGGAAAATTGTTATCATAGATCACAATGTAATGTAGTACAAAAAATTGGAGTATAATAATTTGTTAATGTAACATCTTGAATTAGTGAGAGTGTTATACATTTTCTTTCCTCTAAAGGTAATCGATTCCTAGCCAGCATTTGTAAAAATGATTTAATTAGGCCAATAAGCCCCACTAAATGAGATAAATATGTTTTTCTTAAGGAAGGGAAACTTGCGCACGACTATTTGGCCCCTTCATACGATCCTAATAAATAATAAGCCTATGTACTAAGGGTAACTGGAGGAATACTGTAGCAAATTTACTACATAGCGGACAAATAAACATTTCCACCTAGTCCCTTTACTTTAACAGCTTAAAGGGATAGTAATACTTCGTTTTAACTTTATTTTATTTTGTAGGCATTAAAAGAATGATATAAGTCTTATCTCTCAAACCTTTATGGTTTATGAGATATTCACAAGCAAAGTTTCCCCTCCCGCCCCTTTTACCTAGTGTAAGCCATCTCTTCTCAGATGTGGAATCTGATTGTAAGACCAGACAGATAACAGCAGGGGACATTCTTCTTCCTATGAAAACAATGAAAGTCCTGCCCCCCTTGACAAGTTTTTCAGGATTTTCCCTTATCTTAATTGAAGATTGTCCCTCTCTGCAGTCTACCTGGGCACCTCCCTTCTGATCTGGCTGAGAAGTGTTACATCAGTAAAAGGGGCGGGAGGGGGATACTTTGTCATTGAATTACTCTTGAACTACAACTCTGACAGAATTGAAATAACACTCTCCAAAGTCCAAATACTATGCTGATTAATTGGAGTTGCTTTTATTATGAAACATTACTATCCCTTTAAGGATCATGTGATGTGCCAGGACCATCACCGTTTTTTCCCTTAAGGGAAACAGGTCACGTGTACCGGCGCATCAGCACGGACCAATGCAGTTGTCATGCCAAGGCATGGTATGTGTAAATTGTATGTGTATTTTGTTGTAGCCTTTTATTGTAGCCTTTCAAAGTATTAGTACCAGTCCTAGGCCAGAAATCAAATATGCAAATAGCAACATTTCATTTTAAATTCACTAAGTAATTTTTTACAAATGTTGTTACTCCATTTTACAAAAAAACATACTATGCGGCGTTCACTACTTTTAAACTGGTGTATTAATACGGTTCAATTACAGCACCGGGGCAGCACGGAGCACAAGAAAATGACATTGTAACATTATTATAGCTCCAGGGCAGCATGATGTGATACAGCAGGGGCAACATGCAACCTTTTACTATTCGACATGACAATCTCGCACTGTCATGCAGTGCAAGACTCTCATGTCGACATTTTTAGTATGGCAACATGGTAACTGTTTCATATGTTTCTGAAGTTGTGTCTGTCATTGTTGCTTCCTTTGTATATACGGAAAAAAAGAATGTGTTTAAGGTGTCAGCCATAGTCTTATCCTCAGTAATCTATTTGCCTGTCACCCTTAAAAGGACCAATATCAACCTTAATATTTTAGTTATTAACATACTTGTATAATTTTAGGAATTTTATTGCTCTCTTTTGGAATACTTCTCTCATTTTCAATTTTAGCTAGCCTTATTGCTTGTTTACAGATTTGATCACATTCTTTATATTTTTTAAATTATGCATTTGACCCATCTGACTTAAACACTTTAAAGGGATAGTAATGGTTCATAATAAAAGCAGCTCTAATTAATCATCAGAGTATTTGGGCCTTGGAAAGTGTTATTTCAATTGTAGTTCAAGAGTAATTGAATGACAAAGTATCCCCCTCCCGCCCCTTCTACTGATGTAACACTGCTCACCTCAGAGCAGAAGGGAGTGTCCAGGTAGATTGCAGAGAGGGACAATCTTCAATTAAGATAAGGGAAAAAGCTGAAAAACCTGTCAAGGGGGGCAGGTTTTTCATTGTTCTCACAGTAGAATATTGACCCTTGATGTGAGCTGTCTGGTCTATGGACTGGATTCCACATCTGAGGAGTGGGGGTTTACACTAGGTAAAAGGGGCGGGAGAGGGACACTTTATCTTTCAATTACTCTTGAACTACAACTCTCACAGTATTGAAATAACACTCTCTATGGCTCGATTGATATGAAGATTAATTGGAGCTGCTGTTTTTGTGAAACATTACTATCACTTTAAAAGCCCGCATCTTATTTCTCATTTCCATGCAAACCTCATTATTAAGCCATATTGGTCTTAATTTGCTCCTCTTTTGCTTATTCCCTAATGGTATATATTGACGAGTATATTTGTCTAAGAGCATTTTAAACAAATTCTATGATTCTTGTGCATTTTTATCTTCAGATGTATGCAGTAGCCACAGGTACAGGTGGTTTTTGAGGAAGCAGGTGATTCCCCTAGTAGATTAAAAGGGCATTCCACCTTCACATGCCTGAAATTCCTCAGCATATAGAATGATACTGTAGATCAGGCAATGCACCTACCTTGGTATAGAGTAGTCAATGCCAGGCAGGCTGGGGTCGTAGTGGTGTGCGGTTGATTGTCTGTGTGTGGGGGTGGAGGACGGGGTGCCAACAATGAATAAGCCATCACTGAGGGAAATGCAGTTTCCTTTGGGAATTGTTAACAGGGTAATAACAATGTGGAGGGTTTTCAGGAGGTGTTTGCAAAGGGCCACAACTGGCATTTAGGGGCATTTTCATAAAATACAGATTACATTCACCCTTGAGGATGATTTTAAAGTGTGGGATGCTTTCCTAAGATACTTTAATGGGGTTAGGATCTGGATTTCTCAGAAGCAAGATAGTCAAAGCTTGCCATTGCATATAGATGTTTCTGGGGATATATGTTTTCAAGATTTCCTCCATTGCAAGCAGTACTCAGGGTGATGGCCTCTGGGATGGCATAATCCAGGACTCAATCACATTCTTAGAAGTTTTTACAAAAGTGATGGCTTTGGAATTCTGGTAGAGGGAATTTACTCAGTGTTGTTTTGTTTGGATAACTTGGTAGTGGGTTGCACCATTCTCTTCATTCCTGAGACTCTCAAGGAGTCTAGTTTTTCTCTGGTAGACTATGTACCAGGTGGATAATTCTATTGTGAACAAATACAAATGAGGTTTTTATCCCTTTTTCTGCTTGCACATTTTCTACCACATTGCAATGTGTTGAGACATCCCTAGCATTCAAGGTGTTAAACATTCCCATTTGAACTACTGGTTATTTAGGGCATTTTTATTTATTCCCTATTATGGAGCAGGGGCGGACTGACAGGACACAGGGCACCTGGTCCAAAACAAGGTCTGGGCCCCTGCAGAAATGACATAATTGGCACCTCCCCATTACATCATAAGCCCCACCCCATGACATCATAAGCCCCACCCCATTATATCACTGACCCCACCCCATGACATGCATATATAAGAATAAAAAAAAAAAAAAAAATAACCTTACACTGTTGGCTACCTTCTTTTCGGTTGGCTGGAGGATGCTAGGCAACTGGCTAGATAGCTTGAGGCTGGCTGGCTGGCCTGAGGGCTGGCTGGCCTGGTGGCTGTGCCTGTAACGAGTAATGGTTCATATATAATTAGGAAAAGCGTGGTGGCCTGGAGGGGTACTGAATGGCCTGGGGAGTACCCCCCAGGCCATCCAGTACCCCCAGAACATCCATAACCCCCCCAGGACATCCAGGACCCCCCCAGGACATCCATTAATCCCCAGGACATCCACTAGCCCCTCCAGTACCTCCCAGGCCATCCATTAACCCCCAGTACATTAAGTACTCCTCCAGGCCATCCAGTTACTCCCCCAGGCCATCCGGTTATCCCCCCCTGGCCATCCAGTAGCCCCCTAGGACATCCATTACCTTTCCCAGGCCATCCAGACCAGTATCCCCCGCAGGCCATCCAGTACCCCCCAGGCCATCCAGTACTACTGGCTTACTGTACTGTGCCTGGGTTACCTGTGCTGCCTTGTGTGAGTGGTGGGTCTTCTGTCAGTGTCACTGCAGCACTGTGGTCAGATTTCTGGTTCTTCCTGGTGAGATGAGTCACAGAGTCCAGTAGTCCTTCCTGTTGGATGCATGTCCTCCTTGGCGGGCTGTAGGTTCACTCACATGATGTCCCCTGTGGCAGGCTCCAAGTGCTGCTGATTCTCGCTGACTGAGTCCCACACTGCCCCCCCCCATCATCACGTGCAAGCTGCGCAGACTAAATGGTCGAACAGGCATGCGCAGAGCAGATGAAGAGGCACACAGAAGAGCTTGCTGCCAGCCAGAGGCATAACTAGAAGCCACCGGGGTCCTGATGCAAAAATTGCCATGGGCCCCCCCGACCACATTGGCCCCCTCAACCACATTGGCCACCTTCACATTGCCCCCCAATCTCCAAATTGCCCCTTCATCTCCACAATGCCCCCCAATCTCCACAATGGCCCCCTTCATCTCCACAATGCCCCCTTCAGCTCCACAATGGCCCCCTTCATCTCCACAATGCCCCCTTCAGCTCCACATTTCCCTTTCCACAATGCCCCCTTCATCTCCACATTGCCTCTTCCACAATGCCCCTTCATCTCCACATTGCCCCTTCATCTCCACATTTCCCCTTCCACAATGCCCCCATCTCCACATTGCCCCTTCCACAATGACCCTTCATCTCCACATTGCCCCTTCCACAATGCCCCCTTCACCTCCACATCGCCCCTTCATCTCCACATTGCCCCTACCACAATGCCTCTTCCACAATGACTCCATCTCCACATTTCCCCTTCCACAATGACCCCTTCATCTCCACAATGCCCCTTCCACAATGACCCCATCTCCACATTTTCCCTTCCACAATGCCCCCTTCATCTCCACAATACCCCCTTCATCTCCACATTTCGCCTTCCACAATGCCCCTTCATCTCCACAATGCCCCCTTCATCTCCACATTGCCCCTTCCACAATGCCCCTTCATCTCCACATTTCCTCTTCCATGATGCCCCCATCTCCACATTGCCCCTTCCACAATGTTCTTTCATCTCCACATTTCCCCTTTCACAATGCCCCTTCATCTCCACATTGCCCCTTCCACAATGCCCCCTTCATCTCCACATTGCCCATTCCACAATGCCCCCTTCATCTCCACAATGTCCCTTCCACAATGACCCCATCTCCACATTTCCCCTTCCACAATGCCCCTTCATATCCAAATTGCCCCTTCCACAATGCCCCCTTCATCTCCACAATGCCCCTTCCACAATGCCCCCATATCCACAATGCCCCCATCTCCACATTTCCACTTCCACAATGCCCCCATCTCCACATTGCCCCTTCATCTCCACAATGCCCCTTCATCTCCACATTGCCTCTTCCACAATGCCCCCATCTCCACATTGCCCTTTCATCTCCACATTTCCCCTTCCACAATACCCCCATCTCCACATGGCCCCTTCATCTCCACATTTCCCCTTCCACAATACCCCCATCTCCACATTGCCCCTTCATCTCCACATTTCCCCTTCCACAATACCCCTACCTCCAGTCCCTGGTGGTCTAGCGGCGTGGCTTGACAGATCTGTGCCTCCTTCAGCACAGATCTCTAGAACTGAAGCTCCCAAGCACCGCTCTAGTAATGCAGAGGCTGGGAGATGATGTCATCTCCCAGCGCTCTTTATTACTAGAACGGAACGCCGGCAGCCGTAGTGGGAGATCATCTAAGAGTTGCTTCGGGTTGTTACGCCACTGCTGCCAGCAGCCAGCCAGACAGTAACGAGTGAGTCTGGACTCTGGCGGCAAGCAACAGTGGATCTTGTTGTGTGGATGGCAATGTGGCAGGCTATAATGTGAGGCCTCAGTACCTCACGGAGTGACAGGCTGCACATTTTTAATTCTGCGCGGGCCCCTAAATGGCAGGCAGGCAAGCTGACATGCTACATTAAAATTATAATTGCTGGTGGCGGCGGGCCCCCTTCAGTCCTGGGCCCTTGGTCCGTGACCGAATGCCCGTATGGTCAGTCCGCCCCTGTTATGGAGCTGGTTTGACCCAAAATTGATCCACTTTATTTTTATACATAAATCCCAGAATGTTGAATGAAGCAAATTGTATTATATGTTTCCATTTAAGATGATGGGAATAGATTGACTGGTTTAATATAAAAGTTAAAGGACCTGAGAATAATTTTACATCTAACATTGAAGAAGTAATTGACTGGAATTATATAGCACTCCCTGGGGGCAGCTAAATTATTACCATTGAAATAGGTGCCTGTATCTAATTTGTGTAACAGTATTCCAACTGAAATCAATGGGGTCCACTCAACACTTAAACACAGTGCTCTTATAAATGTCAATCATAACAAGGACATTGTACCTGCTAAAAACCTTCCGGAGAAATTGATTTGGCAAGTTTCCAGATGATATTATTTTATTTTGTAATTTAGTGGAGCCATATATTAAAGGGGAAGCACACTTTCTAATATTCCTTGATTCAAAAGAAAGAATCTTCAATCAGCTCCGGAATATTATGCCCATGGAGGAGGTGGACCACAAGACATAACTCTACCCACGGTATGTGATAATCTTAAACCTTGAAGCACCATTCTATTTGTATTACTAATTTGACTAGTTTTATTTTATTTTTTTTGTGTAAATGGTATTTATTAAGATGAGAATGGGAGGGGACACTAAGGTGTGATAAAGGGGTGTTGTAGAAAAGATAATGTGTGTGAGAAAATGTCCTATTCCTCTGTTATTCTATGGAGTCTATGCACTAAGATGTCTCAAGTTGGAGAGGAAATGGAAAGTTTATGACAGTGGAGAAGTTCTCTGCTCTTTATCACAGCTTATGTGTACTCCCCACCCCAGAGGAATTCTGGTGTACACCAAATGCACCATGAGGAGAAATAAACATCTCAGGTTAAAGGGGCTTTTAACTTCTTGAATTCTAGACTTCAAGGATGATTTTTTATGCAGAATTGGAGAAGTTCTGGGTCAAACTACCTACACCATAGGCAGCAAATAAAAATCCCCATCTCTCCATTTAATTAAATGGGGCTTTAACTGCCTTGAATGATAGAGAGGTTTTATATTGGAGACCTCTTTAACATTCAAGGAATTAAAAGCCACATAGAAACATAGAATTTGATGGCAGATAAGAACCATTTGGCCCATCTAGTCTGCCCATCTTCCTACTGTAAAAACCTCAAACCTTTTTGGTCCTTGGTCTTTTCTTATGTTTAGGACAGTCTTATGCCTATCCCATGCATGCTTAAATTCTGTCACTGTATAAACTTCTACCACTTCTGCTGGTAGTCTATTCCACTTATCTACTACCCTCTCAGTGAAGTAAAACTTTCTTACATTACTTCTAAACCTGTGTCCCTCTAGTTTTAGACTATGGCCTCTTGTCCTAACATTTTTACCCCTTTGAAATGTACTTTCTTCCTGCACTTTTTTGAATCCCTTCATGTATTTTAATGTTTATATCATATCCCTTCTCTCTCTTCTCTTCTCCAAGCTATACATGTTCATATCCTTTCATCTATTTTAGTAGCCCTTCTCTGAATTTTCTCTAGAGTATAAATATCCTTCTGGAGATGGGTTTTCCAGTACTGTACACAATATTCTAGGTGAGGTCTAACTAGAGATCTATAGAGTGGCATGACCACTTCCCTTTTTCTGCTACTAATGCCCCTAGCTATACAACCCAGCATCCTGCTTGCATTCCCCACTGCTTTATTACATTGCCTGCCTACCTTTAAGTCATTAGAAATAATTACTCCCGAATCCCTTTCCTCTGTTGTCTCTGACAGCACATTACCCTTAATAGTATATTTTCCTTTGTATTTTTATGTCCCATATAATTAATGGGAATATGTATTTGTCCCCTGCAGTTGTTTTACCCTAAAATTTCTACAGTTCTCCTCAATACATCGGCCTCTTCATTTTGAAGGCTCCTTCCTGAATTCAAAATCAAATACATTATTATAAGTGTAAGCCAAATCTAGATGCCATTGTGTAGAACCTCAATAAAAGTATTAAGGCATTTTTCTGGGGGGCACAAAGTCATAATCAGGGTAGTTTCTAAAGTCTTTATCAGTGGTTATGTGCTGGCCTTGGGCAAGTGTCCCCTCTTGCCCCTCCCTGCAGGATCCCCCATGAGGTCTGGTCATCTTACATTTGTACTTGTGCTATGCTAATTAATACATGTTACTTGCTAATAGCTCTCTCAGTGTGTGTGTGATCACAGATCCTTATCCTCCTCTGATCTTTACTGCATACACAGTGCTCAGTCTGGAGGCTCATTCAGTGACGTTTACATCATTGGCCATCTTGGCAATCACCAGTATGCAGAAGGCTCCTGCCTGCTAGATAAAGAGATGGTCTGTAGAGATGGTAAATGACACAGGAATAGATAAATACATGTTAAAGCCAAGTAATTGAAATGCTGCTGCTCTCATTTGAATGGCTAAATTACATGCATTTTTCAGAACTGTCATCTGTAGGCATGTACTACAGCACAGAGGTCTTTTTAAACCTTTGAGTGCCAGAGAGGTGTCCAGTGCATTAAGAATCCATGTGCTGGACATGCTGTCTGACATTCAAATAGTTAAACTCCAATTGTCAAGGGCTCCAAGCAGAGACAAGAACAGATGGATCAATCACTGGGCTTATTCCTTTTTTTACTAGATCCACCTGTGCTTCAAGAACCCCTGCCCTCGCACAGGGATAGTTTAACCCCTGGATGACCAGTCTTATGTGCGCAATGTGCAGTATGAGGAAAAATATAACTTCCTATTGATTTGAAGGTGAAGTAAATTTGTTTCGTTTTTTTGTAAATAAAAGAAAATATATATGTATGTTATGGGGCATTTCCAATGGCGTAATAAAAACATATTCCTACTTTTGGCAGATTTTGAACTCAAAAGTAATTCTATTTTAAACATATTTATTTTAAATCAAACTGTTAGTAACAACACCAAGTATCCAAAAGACATTGTATTTTATAATTCCCTCTGTCAGTGAGCATGATGCACTAAGGTTAGATAAGGGACCCGGTTGGCAATATGGTGATATATGCACTTTTCCATCATATTCCTTTGAATAAACCACAAATATACCAACATCAACATGCTTTTGCCATGCCTTAATCAGGGATAGTAATGTTTCACAATAAAAGCAGCTCCAATTAATCTTCATAGTATTTAGGCCATGGAAAGTGTTATTTCAATACTGTCAGAGTTGTGGTTCAAGAGTATTTGAATGACAAAGTTCCCCTTTCACTGATGTAACACTGCTTACCTCAGAGCAGCAAGACTGTCTGAATGGATCGCAGAGAGGGGCAATCTTCAGTGAGCATAAGGAAAAACCTGAAAAATCTGTCAAGGGGGTTTTCCTTATGCTCACAGTAAGAAGATTGTCCCTTGCTGTGAGCTGTCTGGTCCCAGGACCGTGCTCCCCATGGCCCAAATACTATGAAGATTAATTGGAGCTGCTTTTTTTTTTAAACATTACTATCCCTTTAAGGTTTTGCAGTGACTATTTCTGCAGTGGCTCATTTGCATAATGAAATGCAGCTTAATGAGCCATTGTAGCATTCCTAAGGAAATTCTTCACACTCACTAATCTCCAGTAGCTGGCTATGTTGTTGGAGTTCACAGTCCTAACTTCACCAAACTGATATGGCAAAGTTGGAATCTTCCCTTTACTTTTTATGGAGATAAATGACAGTTTGCTGTCTCTACTGAACAGCAGAGACAGCAGCTCTCCTTTAACCCTTTAATTGTCATAAAGATGGTTATTGCACACCCTATGGCACTGAAGGAGTTATAACATTAAGAATCCCCTGCCCCACTTTACAGTTCCTTCAGAAACACAGAGAACTGGAAAACAGTTGTTACATACAACAGCTTCACTGCCGGTTCTCTCTTTACATGAAACAGCTGATCAGCTGTTTCTAGTCCAGCGTAGACTATCCACTGATCAGCTGCTGATTCATGTAAACAGGAGACTAACAAGGCATACCTCTTGTGTTGTGCAGTGCCTTGTAAGTCATCTATTTACATGAATCAGCTGATCAGCAGCTAGTCCACTGTGGACTATAAACAGCTAGTCAGCTATTTATTGTAAGTACAGAATCAGCAGAGAAGCTGTTATATGTAACAGCTGCTTTGCCAGTGCTCTGTGTTCCAGAATGAATTGTTAAGAGGGACAGGGGATTCTTAATGTTATAACCCTTTCAGTGCCACAGGGGTGTGCAATTGACATTTATATGGCACTCAAAAGGTTAAAAGAATGCTGCGGTATTCTTAGTGCTGAAATCTGAGCACATACTCATAGCTCTCCCACGTACCCTCACTAACACATCACCAGATGTATATCAACCATATATGCTAATGATTAAAGTATACCCCCTTCCCTTTTATAGATAATTCTTAGGGCATGTGGTGAAGTGTGTCCCACTGTCCATGACAAAGTGACTTGCACACATCACTAGACACACTTCGCCATTGCACCCTTAGTGCATCTCCACCATTCAGTCATAGAATACAGACCTCGTACTATAGAGTGTCATAGTCTATGACTCAATGGATGGTGCTGTTCCTTTCACTTACTAGAATGATATGAACAGCACCACCTATGGACCCTATCAGAAAATTCTATTTTAACCCTTTGAATGCCAGAGGGGTAGGCAACACATTGCAAATCAATGCGTTGCCTACCCCTCTGGCACTCAAAGGGTTAATGAGGAAAAAGTTTACTCTGTAACAACTCTTTAAAGGGATAGTAATGTTTCAAAATAAAAGTGGCTCCAATTAATCTTCATACCATTTGGGCCATGGACAGTGTTATTTCAATATTGTAAGAGCTGTAGTTCAAGAGTAATTGAATGATAAATTATCCCCCTCCTGCCACTTTTACTGATATAACACTGCTCACCTCAGAACAGAAAGTTGGTGTCCAGATGGCTTGCAGAAAAGGACAATCTTCAATTAGCATAAGGGAAAACCCTGAACAGTCTGTTAAGGGGAACAGCGTTTTCATTGTTCTCACAGTAAGAAGACTGTCCTTTGCTGTGAGCTGTCTGGTCTCAAGACCAGATTCCACATCTGAGGAGAGGTGACTTACACTAGGTAAAAGGGGTGGGAGGGGAAAACTTTATCATTCAATTACTCTTGAACTACAGATCTGACAGCATTGAAATAACACTCTCCATGGCCCAAATACTATGAAGATTAATTGGAGCTGCTTTGATTTTGAAACATTACTATCCCTTTAATGGAAAAAATTAGAGATGAAAACAGAGAAAACACTCATCACCTGCAACTTGAATTCGGCCTAATCTTTGTAATGGCTTAAACATGCACTTTGTTAGCGATAAGATAAATAAATACAAAAACTATTAAAGGGATAGTAATGTTTCATAATAAAAGCAGCTCTAATTAATCATCATAGTATTTGGACTTTGGAGAGTGTTATTTCAATTCTGTCAGAGTTGTAGTTCCAGAGTAATTCAATGACAAAGTATCCCCCTCCCGCCCCTTTTACTGATGTCACACTGTTCAGCCAGAGCAGAAGGGAGGTGCCCAGGTAGACTGCAGAGAGGGGCAGTCTTCAATTAAGATAAGGGAAAAACCTGAAAAGCTTGTCAAGGGGGGGCAGGGATTTCATTGTTTTCATAGGAATAAAAGTGTCCCCTTCTGTTTTCTGTCTGGTCTATAGACTGGATTCCACATCTGAGAAGAGATGGCTTACACTAGGTAAAAGGGGCGGGAGGGGAAACTTTGCTTTTGAATATCTCATAAACCATAAAGGTTTGAGAGATAAGACTTATATCATTCTTCATGTTTTTTTAATGCCTACAAAATAAAATAAAGTTAAAACAAAGTATTACTATCTCTTTAAAGCCCCTTTCACAGAGTTAGCATCAACAGCTAGGTTGCTTTGTATCTGTCACTCATGGTGAAAGTTAACATGCTAGACTATGGCATCTTTCACACTAGCGACTATCGCCTTGTGGGTTTGCACCAAAGTCCAGAACGCAGCAACTTTACTGCATTCCCTTAGGAATGCAGTAAGGAAAGTCTGCTTAGTGGCCCATTGGGGCTGATGGCATACCTTTCACACTAGAGCTTGTGTGAAAGAGGCCTAAAACATGAATAGAATTTCCAAAGTAAAGTAATTGAATGTGGGTTTCAGTCTGGTATATGGTATAAACAGACAGCCCTCAAATAATGGCAAATACTGATAAGCTATCTCTATAAGCGTGTTTTCATATGAGAGGATTGAATAGAGCTGCCACAATAAGAGGAAAATATGGATTATAGAGAAAGATGATAGGGAGATAGATAGTCTGTAAAATCTCTCTTGTTTTTTGGATGACTAAAATGTAGTCTTACGTATGCTCTGAGTGAGCTGACATTCCTGATTTTCTTTACTTGGGCTGGGATAAGATAACAGTCTTTTTAATACAACAGCAATGGACATTAATCATGATCAATTAACTGAATGTAGCTCTTATCAATCAATATAAACAGCACAAACAACATTATATAAAGGCTCTTTGAACAGGACAATTTACACATGGTTTACTAAGCAAATTTCTGATTATATTTCAGGGATGTAACATATGTCTAATTAATTTTTACATAAGCTAGCTGTAAATATTTTATATCACCCTTTCCATGTGTTATGTTAGTGTTCCTTTAAATTATTAAATAAGTATATGTACTAAGAAAATCAGTTATGTAGCAAACCAACTGCACAGTAGGGACAAGTAAAAATTCCCATTGATTTAAATGAGACCTTTAACCTATTGACGCTAGAGAAGTATCCAACACATTCAAGAGGTTAAAAGACCCAGTTAAAGAGGATCACTCAAATTAAAGTCCCCCCCAAATCATTATGCACATAGTTATATGCATAGCAATACCAGTATTAGACTGAATAAGTTCGGAGTTATTGAGAAATCCAACTTGTTTGGAGACGTACAGGCAGGCATCTTGCTGTAGAGGCATCTGTGCGCCTGTGCCATGAGTCACTTCCTGTACCTTAAGGTACAATGTAACCCCCCCTTGCCAACTCTGGAGGAAACCGGGACAGACAGCGCAGGCGCACAAATGTCTCTTTGGCAAGATGTCTGCGTTGATGCCTGACTGTTTGTCTTGGAAAAAGTTGCATTTATCAATAAAGCCGGACTTATTCGGGATAATACTAGTATTGCTATGCATATTTCTATATCCTTACTGATTTGGGGGGCCTTTAATTTGAGTGATAGTTCTGGTTTAAATCAATCAAAATATTGGGAATTTTTTTATTATGAGTAAAGGATGGTACCGTGTTAGCTACTGAAAATACAGGAGGCTAGTAGGATAAAAATGCTACATTTATTGGCTGAGTGGCTATAGGATGCAAGCTTCAGGACAACTAGGCCTGACGCAGAGACATACTAAAGCCACTCAGTTACTGTACTAGTTTCTGGGAATTTGTGTGTGTCCCCTATAGAAGGTTTGGTTTACTCCAGAATTGCTCCATTTTCTTTCTATATCAGCTTCACTGACTAAATGATGTAAGGAAGTGTGGGTCAGTTTCTGGGTCAGCTCCTTGTGGCATCAAGCAAGTCACTTAATTTCCAAATGCCTTTGGCACCACAGATAAGGCTGTAAGCTCCACTGGGCAGGGAATCCATGAGCTAAACATATTTGCACATAGCAAGGTAAACTTAGTAGCAATGTATAAGACTAAGGATACATATTGCAAATGGGTTGTGGTTTCCTGGGCTTATAGCTGTTGTAGCTATGGAGGTTCTCATGTTACTTTCAGCAAAGGGAGGAGTCCTGTTAATTCCCTGCATTGTTATAGGGAAAAAAAAGTGAGGCAGAATTATAAGGAACCAATTTTAACCCCAGAATGCTAGACAAGTGTCCAATTTCAAAGCAACCTATTCAAGACCTGTCTACCATCCAAGAGTTAAAGAAATATAACCTATAATAGGATGCTATGACACCCAGAATGCACATAGTATGGAGTGAAAATATATTCTAGTTATGGACTCTGCTACACTCACTCCTGTACACATTATAGATGGTCAAAAGTGTCACCTGATTATTCTTCCCACATGAGATGCATTTTACCCGAATTTCCCTTCAAGTGGTACAGGAAGGAGTTTCCATGGGGGTGAATGAGAGTTTATAAGAAGCCCACATATGGTGCACAGAGTTTGGGTGTCACAATGTCTATCATCATTACTGATGGATGAAAATGTTAGCATTCGGAAGAAATAGGGAGAAATTTCTCTCATGAAAATTGCTACAAGAAGGCCAGTTCCACCAGCATCTTCCCTCAATGAAGTGAGGCAAATGAATGTGTGCATCCATGTTTGGTTTTATGAATGCATGTGTGTGTGATGAAGCATATGTGCTTGCACCAGTGATGACTAGTGCACACACACTCACAGCTGCTTCATTTGTTTAACTGCTAAAATACACATTCTCTGTGTATACGGATATACCATACGTCAGGCACAACACTCATGAGCAGTTTGCATGAAAATAATCATAACTTAAAAATGACATTTTCTTCACATGGCGTGCTATTTTTCTGTCAAGTAAATTAACTCTCCTTACATTGTATATGTTTGATCACTCCTGTGCCTGAGGCTCTCTTTGTTACCTGTAGAATACATTCAGGAGAGAAATCCCTTCCTCCTTTTCTTAGAAAAGGCAATAAAAGCTTGTGCTGTCTTATGAAATGCAAGAGCACAAAAAGGTACCATACTTGTTAAAAGCTACAGATGCAGGGTATGTTTATGAAAGAGTTTATGCTGAGAGGTTAAACCGATTGAAATCAATGAGTTTATCCATATGGCCAAATACATTTGGATTTTCTCCAGCTTTTTCCTTTCTGCAGTAATTTCCACAGAAAGCAGACCCATCTCTCATAATCTGCAGAAACTCCAGCAGGAAGGAAAATAATTGTATCACCCAACTCTAAATCCAGTAGCTCATCTGAACGTCTGCACTGTAGCTCCAAGTCCTCCTGGTTGGCTATTCATGTATATGGCATCCGGGAACCAGGAAGTTGCAGCATGATACATAAACAAACAATTGTTGCCAAAAATTCTGCCTCATAGGGGGCAAGGAACTTATTTTTTTTTCTGGCTCATAACAGTGTTACACTCACATGTATGATTGCTTTTCATATATGGTAATCAGAGGAGTTGTTAGGTTCCCAAAAAACTTGGGGCCTCAGTTAACTTAATTAATTATTAGTGCACTGTGCAGCTCAATTACTATAGGGAGATTAGCATCATTACATGCCTCCAAGCTGGCTTCGGTATCTGGTGCCAGAGTGATAAATACCATCCTGGCATTCAAATAGTTAAGCATGAGTCCTGTGGCTTTAGCCTCCACAGCCAGTACCTAGCAAGGCCCTTGATGTTAACTTGACTGGAGGGTACATTTTACATGATATAATACTTCAACCATAGTCTAAACACAGTATTTGTAAGACAGATGTTAATATGAAATTATTATCACTAGGTGACAGTGACAGGTCATTGTACCTATTATTGTACCTTGTGTCTGACCCAGCAGCGCTGCACATAATATTCTTGCTTTTGTCAAAATGCCCTTGAAAAGAACACTGGAAAAAAAGAAAACTCTAGATTATTGGTGAGTAAATTATTCTTTTCAGAATGTTTAACATTATTCGTTCATTCACTATGTCCTGGCCTCCACACCTGTTTAACATTGCATATTCAGTAGTGAAAAAAATATGTTCATTTTGTGCTTTTTTCCACCATCTGTTGACACAGTCCCTGTGCATGTTTATAAGTCTGAGTGAGGTCCATCTGCAACACTGAAAAAGTAACATACAAAGATCATCTAAAGCTGTTGTTTCACCAGGAGAAGGGACACAGAAATACATTGCCTGTATATTGCAATTGCTCAGCAAATAAGCTTATCACTACAATCAGCGACTGTGCCAAATGTTATCAATACTCAGACACCCCTCCACCACACCCCAACCCCCCAGCCACAGACTTGCATGTTGTAATCACACAAACAATGGAAAATGCAGAATAGCAATCACAAAGACAACAGCTGCACTCCCAGGGTTATGCCTTCCATATATGGCTGACAATCTGTAACACCATCCAAGGTCCTACTCTGCATGATTTATTTATGGATCCTATATCTGTTTCTGAGTTCTATTTAAGAATGACTTTTCATAAATGCATTAAAATTGGATATTATATACTCTTAAATTTAAAAGTTATCAATTCATATTCATTTTATATTCAACATAAACAATTGATTAAGTACAAAACAATTAAACCAAACTTATTTTTTTTTTTATTTGTATCTGTTGGTGTACAGGTTTATTTAATTTGTATTAGATATTTATAAATGGAGCCTTCATTTTATTTTTTATTTCAGTATTTCTGTGTATATTGTTGTTTTGTTTTTTATTAGTACAATAAAATGACAAAACTACAACACATATACAGTGTTAAATTTGAAAACAAAAACAGAGAAAGAAGACAAACTGACATTGTGATATACTGAAAAAAGTATATTTTCACTGAGTAAAATGATACAAGCATAACTAGAGATAGTGTTATTGTCTTTTCTGGAATTAAAATTATTGGCCAACTGCATAGAGGTGTATGATCCTCCTATAACATAAAGCCGTAGAATGCGTCGCTCACTGTAAGCCGTAACCGCACATGCGCAGTAGAGATTCTCTACTGTACCTGTGTGGTTTCGCACACAGGGAGCTTCGCTGTGAGTCGTCTGGAGCTCCTCGCTAAGGATCAGCACGTTCGGCGAGTCATGCACAGTAGAGACTCACCGAACGTGCTGCCCCGCTCCAGACGGCTCACGTCCTGTCTCTGCTCCTGGCTCCGGTGCACCTGGGTGCACTTTAGCCCGTGTATACGGGCTTCCATACTAGTTAACATATAAGCGTAGACCAATTTTTACTGGTCTGCTAGAAAAATGCCCAGGAGAGGTAACCATAACTAGAGGAAGAAACTAGGTGTTAAACATTTTCTTCTAGCTTTTGTACTGAATAAATTGCATTAATACAATATATCATTGTAGCTAGAAAAATGTAATAAATATATTACAGAAAATAAGCTGTACAGCGGGACACTTATGAACATGGTGTTAGCTAGCACATAGTTATTTTGATTCCGATTACTTTTGCAATTTCCTTCAGCCAATATGAAAATGAGCTGATAAACATACACACAACCTAACTTAAATTGCTTTGCCTCTTTTTTTTCATTTTATTTAAAACGTACTTACAGATGGATGTTATTCTGATATTAACATCGTATGATTAATAGCATTACTCAATAAATTAAATGGGTGCTCTACATATATAATAAGTGGCTCTTAATTTGTTTAACAGAAGGGCATCCTTAGGCAGGTGTCCTTTTTATCTGCAGTTGCCTGTATTTGCTGAGCAGAACAAGAGAACATTATCTAAATTAGAGGGTGAGTAACTAAGTGGGATAGGGAAAAAAACAACTTTACAGAAGGGGCCATGGAAACATGGAATAGATGGTCAAGTCAACCTGGACAAAACACAAACCATGACCAAGTTGAAGTAAAAAGCCAAAGTGTTTAGACAATTAATGATAAATGGCACTGAACACACACATACATAGCACAACCAGCATAACATAGTAACCCCAATGTAAAGGAGCACCAGCCCTGCTACAGTGATCAGGTAGAGTGCCTTCACAAGCCAGTCAACGGCAGAATGGCAAGCAAGTACCTAAAAACACACCAGAGGTCACCCACATGCCAGTTGCATACCTCCCAACATTTCAAATTGCCAAAGAGGGACACTTGTGTTTTAGGGGGTGTTGTTGGGGTGTGGCTGATGTGCAGGGCATTACTGAGAATTTTTAGACTATTTTATGACCTATTGACACCTCTTTGTGTAACCTAATGAATGACCTATAACAAGCCAAAAGTATTTTATTTACACAGGATAATTTATAAACACATATACTGACTTTAAATAAACAATAATGTGATTTTTATTGCTGTAGAGCAGAATGATACACTTATATACACACCACACAGTCTGATCTCCTAAACACAGGGACACCAGGGTGGGAAAGAGGGACAGAGGGATTTGGGTCTAACAGAGGGACTGTCCCTCCTAAAGAGGGACACTTGGGTGGTATGCAGTTGTAAGTAGCACATCCCACCCTCCAGCCATGACAACATTTATCACATTAAGAATCAACATACAAAACACAACATATAAGGAATTCCTGACTACACAAAAAAAAACCTGACTAACCTCAAGCTACCTACCTGACTAAAATACAATTTCAGGAAAATTAAACCATCTGAGACATAGCCTGCAAAGATTAGAAGAAAAGGGTGGAGGAAAGGGAGAGGTGTGGCTATATTTACCTGCTGGGGCAAAGATGAAAAATGGTGTCCAGTCAGCCTATAAACTCTGCTGTTAATGCTTCCAACAACTGCTTAGCAACCAATCACACACCTCTTACCTAAATCACACTTAGCAACCTGTCCTAACTTCCCCCTCACTAACAGTCATGTTGGCCCTTGTGCCCTAGGTCTTCCTGGACCAGTCTTATGGCCAAAAACAGTACATTAATTGAATAGCTCCTAATATAGTTATAAGGATAGCCTAAGGATTAAAATCTGAGCATTTAATTAGGGTAATGAGTAGACTAAATGAGCCAATTGGTTCTTTCATGCCTTCACATTCTTTGCTTCTATTTTGCAAGGGCAGAGGTGACAAACCAGCAATGTAAAAGAGCTGACTCATGGACAGAGAGGCTGTAAATTGCCTTGAAATGTCTGTTTGTACAACAATTTCACATGCCCCCTAATGTATCTTATTTGCTCTTGCTGACTGTGGTAATGTACCAACAATCATTTTTGATTTTGCAAGTATATTATAGTCAAATATATTGTAAATGTTTTTGCCTGCTGATTTTTACACTATTTATATATTTTTTTCCCTTTTAACAAAATAAGTATATATATTGTATCCATTGTGCACATGCTGATGCTGTCAAAGACCATAACTTTTATCTTTAGCAATTTAACACTTTAATGACCAAAGAGGTGTGCACTTTAAAGTGATAGTAATGTTTCACAAAAAAAGTAGCTCAGATTAATCGTCATAGTATTTGGGCCATGGGGAGTGTTATTTTAATACTGTCAGAGTTGTAGTTCAAGAGTAATTGAATGATAAACTGTCCCCCTCCCACCCCTTTTACTGATGTAACACTGCTCACCTCAGAGCAGCAAGTCTGTTCAGATGGCTCGCAGAGAGGGACAATCTTCAGTGAACATAAGGAAAAACCTGAAAAACTTGTCAAGGGGGGCAGGGTTTCCTTATGCTTACAGTAAGAAGACTGTCCCATTCTGTGATCTGTTCGGTCAAGAGACCAGATTCCACATCTGAGGGGAGGAGGCTTACACTAGGTAAAAGGGGCAGGAGGGGTATACGTTATCATTCAATTACTCTTGAACTACAACTCTGATATTATTGAAATAACACTCTCCATGGTCCAAATACTATGAAGTTTAATTGGACTTGCTTTTTTGTGAAACATTACTATGCCTTTAAGAGCTATTGAGTGAGCATATTTGATCATTTTGGTACTTGCTGATTCTGACAATGCACCAATGATAATGCCACTATTTGTATTTTTTTTTAGCAATATGGTACTTGAAGAATATTGTATGATGCTGGTTAATGCAATTTAGTTCAACTTAATGAAATTCTGAAATGTATTTATATATTTAGATATTCAGTTTGTTTTATGGGAATCCACTGGAGTCAGATTTCAAAATAAAAGATAAACTGTATCTCATTTGTGCTTCCACTTTGAGATATTGATTTTTTAATGCATTTTGTGTAAGTGCATCTTTTGATAGAATCATAAGGTAATGGAAAACTGATTTGAAAAAGGAAAGATACCAAACATTAGAAATACATTTATGTGCTAATCTTTATTATATATATATATATATATATATATATATATATATACAAAAAAGCTGTGTATATTACTTAAATGTTTCAAGCAAGAGCATGTTGTTTCTGTTACATTTTCATCAGTTGTTCATAAACACTCATTTTCCTAAGAAAGCCTTTTTGGTTGAAAGGGCCAAATTAAAAAATTAAACAACACCCACTTCCTCAGCCATTACCAGCAATTTCATAATTTAAAGGAGCAGTACATCATTTATAAAATCTTAAAAGTTATAGGTTGTTTCTACTGGTAAAACAAAGGAATTCCACTGCTGTCAGTTGTTTTATTAAAATGTTATAACAGTTCGAATGGTGAAGAAGTGAATTACAGCATAATTACTTCCTGAAAGTTTAAACTGACAGCATGACTCAGCAGTTTCCATCACAGGCTGTAGAGAACTGTTTAACAGTGACTCAACTCTTCCAGAAAACACAAAGGAATAACTAACTGGAATGTGACCAGTAGGGGGCACTGGTAATAGGTATCCTATGTAAATGTCCCCATCTATTGGGCAACCAACAAAAGGGCATGTTAAAAATATCGCCTGAAACAAAAGAGTCAGAATGCAGCTCTGTTGATTGGAGTGACATTCTGATATCGCACACTTAATGGTCGCCACATACATGGCAACAGTTCATTGTATAATGATGAATTAATCCCTTGAGTGCCTTCCACCGTGCAGTCCATGAATTGTCCCTCTAGCACCTCCACATACCCAGCGCACTCACCCCGTTCTTTCCATGAACCTCCCCTCTAGCACCTCCACTTACATGGAGACATAAATGACAACAGTTCAATGTATAATGCTGAATTAACCCCTTGAGTGCCCTCTTGAGTGCCGTCTTCCGTGCAGTCCATGAGCCGACCCTCTAGCTCCTCCACATACCCAGCACATTCACCCTTTAGCTGCAGAAGAGGCAGAAACTGCAAGATAATCGGGTGCCTGTTAAGCACCACCCCAAACCAAAAAAAACAGTATCATAATGTACCATTAAAATGGACACAGTGGCACAATAATATACTGCCCTCGTTGCATACTCAATGAGGTGTCAGCAGTATTACTTATTAATGAGTCACCTCGTTTCAGTGAGCCATTAGCGAGGGCAAGGGGAGGGCAGTAATAGAGACGACCTAGTGCTTGGCATTCACATCACACTGCTTTCAGTTTCAGAAAACCATCCTACATTTGCAAATTGTTTCTTGTCCCGAAAACAAATTGTGATGGCGACTTTATAGATCGGTTCCTGGGAGATAACATAAGTTAAAGGGATTTCTTCCAGTAGGAATAATAAATTAACACTAACATTGCCTAACAATTAACCCTTTGAGTGGCAGAGAGTCCCTCATGTACACCACCTTTCTATGTGCCCCTCACTGCCATGACTCCCACCCCCTGTCACCGGCTAATGTCACCACTGAACTTATAGCAGTCACCAGGGGGAGCTGGGCAGCTGTGAAGGAGCCTAGGAGATGGAGTTCACAGTCAAAAGGTTAGTCACTAAATTATTCCTTGTTGTGCAGTCAGGACAGGAGTCTTGTAACAGTGGGCAGGAGTCACGGCAGTAAGGGGCAATAGAACGGAGTGTACACGAGGATCGATATGTGGGGAAGGAACGGGGTGAATGTATTGGGTATGTGGAGGCACTAGAGGGGCGGTTCATTGACTGCACGGAGGAGGGCACTCAAGGGGTTAATTCAGCATTATACATTGAACTGTCGCCCTGTGTGTCGACCATTAAGTGTGCGATATCAGAATGTTACTCTGTTGATTGGGGCGACATTCTGATCTCGCCCTTTTGGTTCATTCAATATTTTTAACACTCCCTTTTTATTGGTCTTCGAATATATGGTGACTAGTGTTGAGCGAGCATGCTCGGCCGATGCTCGGATCGGCTCGAGCATCGCTCTGCTCGGCACATGGCGGTACTCGTACGAGTACCGCATGTGCTCGCCCGCCATGTTCGGGTCTCCTCCCCGCACGTTTTGCGGCTGCTGCGCAGCCAATAAACGTGCAGGGAGGCTCTGACATCGGTGTAATGCCAGCAGCCATGTTGGCTGCTGGCATTACACTGATTGGCTGGCCAGAACCCGTGGTCAGGTGCTGTATAGCACCTGACCATCGAGTTCGGCTCAGTCTGAGCCAGGGAGAGCTGAGGATAGGAAGGGAAAGGCAGTGTAGGGAGGAAAAAAAAAAATTGTGACAAAAAAGAACCAAAAGTCCTTTTTAGGACTACTGTGTGTGGGGGCAGCAGGTTATTTTGTGTGGGGGGGAAAAAAACAAAAAAAAAAAAAAAAAAAATATTCTGTTTAGTGTGAAAAGTTGCAGATTAGAGCACATTCTGTTTAGTGTGCACAGTTGCAGATTAGAGCACATTCTGTTTAGTGTGCAAAGTTGCAGATTAGAGCACATTCTGTTTAGTGTGCAAAGTTGCAGATTAGAGCACATTCTGTTAAGTCTTCAAACTAAAATATCAAAGTCACGTATTCCATTCAGTGTGCGTCGCCGCAGTTTAGCAGCACATTCTGAGTACTGTGCAGAGTTGCAGAATA
The DNA here is from genome assembly GCA_037306005.1 of Rhinophrynus dorsalis. Classification (NCBI taxonomy): domain Eukaryota; kingdom Metazoa; phylum Chordata; class Amphibia; order Anura; family Rhinophrynidae; genus Rhinophrynus; species Rhinophrynus dorsalis. Next base: position 65,769,029 of record CM074718.1, read on the forward strand.
GGAAGAAATACTGTTAAGTCTTCAAACTAAAATATCAAAGTCACATATTCCATTCAGTGTGCTTCGCCGCAGTTTAGCAGCACATTCTGTGTACTGTGCAGAGTTGCAGAATAGGAAGAAATACTGTTAAGTCTTCAAACTAAAATATCAAAGTCACATATTCCATTCAGTGTGCTTCGCCGCAGTTTAGCAGCCTATTCTGTGTACTGTGCAGAGTTGCAGAATAGGAAGAAATACTGTTAAGTCTTCAAACTAAAATATCAAAGTCACATATTCCATTCAGTGTGCTTCGCCGCAGTTTAGCAGCACATTCTGTGTACTGTGCAGAGTTGCAGAATAGGAAGAAATACTGTTAAGTCTTCAAACTAAAATATCAAAGTCACATATTCCATTCAGTGTGCTTCGCCGCAGTTTAGCAGCCTATTCTGTGTACTGTGCAGAGTTGCAGAATAGGAAGAAATACTGTTAAGTCTTCAAACTAAAATATCAAAGTCACATATTCCATTCAGTGTGTTTCACCGCAGTTTAGCAGCCTTTTCTGTGTACTCTGCAGAGTTGCAGAATAATAAGAAATACTGTTAAGTTTTCAAACTCAAATATTAAAGTCACATATTCCATTCAGTGTGTTTCACCGCCGTTTAACAGCCTATTCTGTGTACTCTGCAGAGTTGCAGAATAATTAGAAATACTGTTAAGTTTTCAAACTCAAATATTAAAGTCACATATTCCATTCAGTGTGTTTCACCGCCGTTTAACAGCCTATTCTGTGTACTCTGCAGAGTTGCAGAATAATAAGAAATACTGTTAAGTTTTAAAACTCAAATATTAAAGTCACATATTCCATTCAGTGTGTTTCACCGCCGTTTAACAGCCTATTCTGTGTACTCTGCAGAGTTGCAGAATAATAAGAAATACTGTTAAGTTTTCAAACTCAAATATTAAAGTCACATATTCCATTCAGTGTGTTTCACCGCCGTTTAACAGCCTATTCTGTGTACTCTGCAGAGTTGCAGAATAATAAGAAATACTGTTAAGTTTTCAAACTCAAATATTAAAGTCACATATTCCATTCAGTGTGTTTCACCGCCGTTTAACAGCCTATTCTGTGTACTCTGTACAGTTGCAGAATAATAAGAAATACTGTTAAGTTTTAAAACTCAAATATTAAAGTCACATATTCCATTCAGTGTGTTTCACCGCCGTTTAACAGCCTATTCTGTGTACTCTGCAGAGTTGCAGAATAATAAGAAATACTGTTAAGTTTTCAAACTCAAATATTAAAGTCACATATTCCATTCAGTGTGTTTCACCGCAGTTTAGCAGCCTATTCTGTGTACTCTGCAGAGTTGCAGAATAATAAGAAATACTGTTAAGTTTTCAAACTCAAATATTAAAGTCACATATTCTGTGTAAGATGAAGAAGGCGGGTAAAAAGGGACGGGGAAGTGGACGTGATCCTGAAAGTTCAGGGCGCGGGTCAGGACGCGGAGAAACTGTGCCTGGTGCCAGAGCACAAGAAAGAAAGACATCCACCATACCTAGCTTCATGTGTAATTTTACAGGGCGTCGCAGGACATCACTCTCGAGGTCCGACCACTGCGAACAGGTGGTCGGTTGGATGACAGCTGATACTGCTTCCAGTCGGTTAAGCACCACCCTGTCTTCCACCAAGTCCACTCTCAGTAGCCAAGAGTCTGGTCAACATAATCCTCACTCTGATCATCCTTCCTCCCACCATACACGGTCTGGTCAAAGAAGTGATCCCACACTGGGATATAGTGAGGAGCTCGTCTCATCACCAATCCTTCATTTGACCCTCTCTCCAAGCACGCTTGCAGAGGAACATGACATCTTGTGCCCTGATTCACAACCTCTAGAGGCTACCCAATCTCAAGAAGATGACAGATGTGAACGGCATTTAAGGTCAAAGGAAGTAGTGGATGATGATGATGATGATGAGACACAGTTGCCATTAAATCAACCACTATTTCCGTCTCAAGACCTTGTTGAGGAGAATGTTATACAGTTGTCAATGACTGAGTATGTGGTGGGATCAAGACTTGAGGAGGATGATCAGAGTGAGGAAGTGGAGGAGGACTTGGTGGACGATGAGGTGACTGACCCCACCTGGGAAGGTGTAGAGCCGAGCGATGACAGCAGTCCTGAGGGTGAGCCATCTGCAGCACCGCAACAGGCTGGAAGAGGCAGTGGTGTGGCTACAGAAAGAAGGCGGACCGCACCAAACCGGCCCGCAAATGTTCCACGGAGCACCCCCTTGCGTAAATCTACCTTGCCAAGGGGTAGGTGTTCCGCGGTATGGCGTTTTTTTAAGGAAAGTGCGGACGACAAAAGAATTGTAGTTTGCAACCTGTGCCACACCAGAATGAGCCGAGGCATGAACACTAGAAACCTCACCACCACCAGCATGATCCGACACATGGCATCCAAGCACCGTAGTAAGTGGGAGGAACGCCTGGATCGCCCATCTGTGTCTGCAGGCCACACCACTGCCTCCTCTTCCCCTGTTTTCGGTGCCGGCCAATCGCCTGTCGAAGGCGCAGGCCCGCATACCTCCCGCCCTGCACCTGTAGCATCTGAAGCACCATCAGCGACCACATCCACTTCCCTGTCCCAGCACAGCGTCCAAATGTCGTTACCCCAGGCATTTGAGCGCAAGAGAAAGTACCCAGCCACCCACCCACAGACCATAGCACTAACCTCACACCTTTCAAAATTACTGGCCATCGAAATGCTGCCATTTAGGCTTGTGGACACTGAGTCCTTCCGCAGCCTGATGGCAGCAGCTGTCCCTCGGTACGCGGTCCCCAGCCGCCACTACTTTTCCCGGTGTGCCATCCCCGCATTACACCACCATGTGTCCCGTAACATCACCCGTGCCCTGACCAACGCAGTTACTGGGAAGGTCCACTTAACGACTGACACATGGACAAGTGCTTGTGGCCAGGGACGCTACATTTCCCTGACGGCACACTGGGTGAATGTCGTGGAGGCTGGGAGCGACTCGGACCCTGGGATGGCACGGGTGCTACCCACGCCGAGGATTGCGGGCCCTACCTCCATCAGGGTTTCCACCAGCACCTACGTTATTGGCTCCTCCTCCTCCGTTTCCACCTCCGAATTCTCTACACACACCGCCACTCCCCCATCAGCCAGTAGCTGGAAGCAGTGTAGCACTGCAGTGGGGAAGCGTCAACAGGCCGTGCTGAAGCTGATCTGCCTTGGGGACAAACAGCACACGGCCTCAGAGCTGTTGCAGGGGATTAGTCACCAGACCGAGCAGTGGCTCTCGCCACTCAACCTGCAACCAGGCATGGTTGTGTGTGATAATGGGCGTAACTTGGTGGCGGCTTTGAAGCTCGGCAAGCTCACACACGTACCATGCCTAGCGCATGTATTTAATTTAGTGGTGCAGCGATTTCTAAAAACCTACCCCAATGTGCATGATCTCTTGACCAAGGTGCGCCGCGTGTGTGCACATTTCCGTAAGTCATCAACAGCTTCAGCCGGCCTGTTGAAGCTGCAGCAGCGCTTACAATTGCCAGCTCACCGGCTGCTGTGTGACGTGAGCACGCGCTGGAACTCCACCTTCCACATGTTGGCCCGGCTTTGTGAGCAGCAGAGGGCAGTAGTGGAGTACCAGCTGTTACACGGTCGTCGCCTCTCCGTTCAACTTCCTGTAACCAGAAGTGAGGAGTGGGAATGGATGTCAGACCTCTGTGAGGTTTTACGCAATTTTGAGGAATCGACACAGATGGTGAGCGGCGATAACGCTATTATCAGTGTAACCATCCCACTTCTGTGTCTACTGAAACGCTCGCTGCTCACAATTAAAACCGACGCTTTGCATGTGGAAGAGGTGGAAATGGGGGAGGAAGAGCTTACACAAGGTGATAGCCAGAGCACCCTCACTTCGTCTTCTCAGCGACAATTGGAGGAGGTGGAGGAGGAGGAGGAGGAGGAGGAGGAAGACACGGTTGCCTCCGCTACAGAGGGTAGCCATGGAACTTTAGTTCCATCTCTTCAGCGTGGGTGGGCAGAAGAGGAGGAAGAGGATGAGGAGATTGAGAGTCATCCTCCTGGTGAGGACAGCGAAATCTTGACTGTTGGTACTCTGGCACACATGGCTGACTTTATGTTAGGCTGCCTTTCCCGTGACCCACGCGTTGTACGCATTTTAGACAACACGGATTACTGGGTGTTCACCCTTCTGGACCCCCGCTACAAAGAGAATTTCTCATCTCTCATTCCTCCGGTGGAGAGGACAAGCAAAATGTTGCAATACCAGAAGGTTCTTGTCGAAAAATTGCTCCAAAATTTTCCATCTGACAACGCTGGCGGCAGAGTACGTGCTACCTTGGCCAACCGAGAAGGGGAGAAAAGGGGAGCACACAGCAGTTCCGAGAAAGGCAGGGCAACACTCTCCAAGGCGTGGGACACCTTCATGACACCCCGCCAGCACCCTCACCCTGATGCGCAGCCTAGTGTCACAAGGAGGGAAAAGTTTTGGAAGATGGTGAAGGAGTACGTAGCAGACCGTGTCAGCGTCCTCAATGATCCCTCTGTGCCTTACAACTACTGGGTGTCCAAGCTGGACACGTGGTATGAACTGGCACTCTACGCCTTGGAGGTGCTGGCCTGCCCTGCCGCCAGCGTTCTGTCTGAGCGGGTATTTAGTGCTGCTGGTGGCATCATAACAGATAAGCGTATCCGCCTTTCCACCGACAATGCTGATAGGTTGACACTTATAAAAATGAACAAGGCCTGGATTTCCCCTGACTTCTCCACTCCACTGGAGGAAAGCCCCGGGGGAACATAAACTCACTTTATATATGTTATTTACAATGATGGGAATACTCTGTATTCCCATTCACCCCTTCCACCCAAAAAACGGGTATATGGTTGACTCTTAATCTTCTCATCCTCCTCCTCCTCTTCCATATGCCCTGGGATATAATTTTTATATAGGGCCAGCTCACCAGCGTGCCCTGGGATATAATTTTTATATAGGGCCAGCTCACCAGCGGGCCCTGTGATATAATTTTTATATAGGGCCAGCTCACCAGCGGGCCCTGTTTGACAATTTTTATATAGGTCAGCTCACCAGCGGGCCTTCTCATATAATGTTTTATTGGGTCAGCTCTCTAGCGGGCCCTCTCATATAATGTTTTATAGCGTCAGCTCACTAGCGGGCCTTCGCATATAATGTTTAGGATGGTCAGCTCTGCAGCAGACCCTCACCCATAATGTTTTAGATGGTCAGCTCAGCGCACGTTTCCATCTTAATCATGGCCTCAGTTCTGAAAATCAAGGAAATTTTTGGGAGAATTTGCCTCTGTGCACGTTTCCCTCTTAATCATGGCCTCAGTTCTGAAAATCAAGGAAATTTTTGGGAGAATTTGCCTCTGCGCACGTTTCCCTCTTAATCATGGCCTCAGTTCTGAAAATCAAGGAAATTTTTGGGATAATTTGCCTCTGCGCACGTTTCCCTCTTAATCATGGCCTCAGTTCTGAAAATCAAGGAAATTTTTGGGAGAATTTGCAGATGATATACAAGTAAATATACAGCAAATATTGTTTGGTAACAATTTTTCGCCTAAAGTCGTTTTTATTTTCCTTTTTGTGTGTTTTATGGTCAGTCTGTAAAAATGGCGTACTACGGGCGAAAGATCGTTCCCAGCAGCGATGTTGGAGTTCAAGGTGCATCCAGACATCCTCCCTATGCTGTCCCTGAACCATTTCTGTAGTGTTTCCATCTTTTTCTGCCCTTTTCCTATGGACCAGGCACCCTCCCCTCATCAGAGCAGGGGGTGCCTGGTGTAATGCTCGAGTCCTCCCATTGACTTCAATGGGGCTCGGGTGCTCGGCCGAGCACTCGAGCCTCAGGGGGTGCTCGGTCAGAGCACCCGAACATCCGAGCATTGGGGTGCTCGCTCATCACTAATGGTGACATTTTAATAGTGAACCCTGTTAATGTACAAAGACAAGAGTTTAAACTGTAAATGCTCTGGAAATATGAATCCCTCGGCAGTTGCAATATATATGCTTTCATTAAAAAGTTACCTGCTCTTTTAAGTTTACATTTTATTTTATTGTTTCTTACATGCATTCTTCTTCTAATGCAGGAGCCTTATGCTCAAAAGAAAAGTAGTGTACTTCTGGGTCAAACCGACTGCCACATAGAGGTCAAATGCAAATTCCCTATTTATTATTCAGGGGACTACAAACACCACTTAAAGCCATGATGCTCTTGCTTTATCATATTTTTGCTCTTCTTTCTTTTGAACACAGGGCCAGTGGTGTATATAATACAGGGCAGGTCTACATGAGGTTATCAGCACTAACTAGACTACAATTGCACTCATGCTTTGCCAGCAGACAGACAGATGATCTCAAGAAAGAAAGAAAGAGTGCCAGAGGGATGTCCAATGTATTGTTTTGCAATATGCTGGACACTCCTTTGGAACCCATACATATACCCCCACCCCTTCACAGCCCTCTGATCCACTGTCCACTCCCACCACATACACTATCTTATCCTCTGCCTGGTTCCACTACAGACCCCCACATACACTTCCAGGCCCCCAAAGCCTGGTTCTACTATCCACTGGTAGTTACAGATCCCCTCATATACTGTCTGACCGCCCCTCAGCCTGGTTCCACTGCCCACTATTCATTGCAGACCCCTGCATACACACTTTGACCATAGTAACAGCGTACTATTTTTTCTTGAGCTGTTAGAATGTATTAAATAGAGCAGGAAATGTAATAGTTTTCAAAAATTTTAGTATCTTTGAAGTGGTGAACATGTAAAATTGGCTTTTTTACATTTCTACCCTCCACTAAAATATTTGAAAACTATAGAATTTCATACTGCATTCATTAGTTGCTGCTGGTCCAAGGAAAATGGTACCCCACTGGAATGGGCTGACATACTGTAGGAGTGCCAGAAGCACAGAAGTACGACTACCTATTTTCTTCTTTTGATATTGGCTTCTTGCACTTAAATGAGCATAACTGTTAGAGATATGAGTGAAGGTATGTAAGTCATACCATTTTGGAAATTAAAAATGCACACGCAACAATTCAGGGTTTTTTTTGCCTTTCTAGACTAATGTGCACAATTATTTCCATATGGTGGCTGGCGCTATAGTGAACACTTTTTTTTTTTTTTTTTAGCTTTAGTGCCACATTCTGGAAACATTTGTGTGCACCAGGTTAGGGGCAGAAAGGCAAGTGGCCCCTCACTTAATGCAAGGGTTTATCGTCTTTCCAAAATGGTTTGCTTTGTCTACTTTAAAGTGATAGTATTGTCTATTTAAAATTCATTGCCCGAGTCTTCTGTATATTAAAAGGAACATATTGCTCTATGTCTAAGCGCTTACTTCTTTGTAGTTCATAAGTTATGAAGCACTGAAGATCCACTGCCCACCCCTTCTCCTTCATCAAGGGGGGCAAGATTTTCCTTATACTTAATTACTGAAGTCTGTCCCTCGCTGCAGCCGTCGATTCGCACGACCCGATCTCAGATTCCGTGGGAGATGGCCAGAAAGGGGCAAGTGGTGGATCTTCAGTGCTTCATAACATTTGAACTACAAAGTAAGCACTTTGTATCACCCTGCCATCCCTTGTACCTAGTGTAAGCCACCTCTCCTCAGATGTGGGATCTGGCCTTAAGACCAGACAGCTCACAGCAAGGGACAATCTTTTTACTGTGAGAACAATGAAAACCCCGCCCCCCTTGACAGGTTTTTCCCTTATGTTAATTGAAGATTATCCCTCTCTGCAAGCCATCTGGACACCACCTTTCTGTTCTGAAGTGAGCAGTGTTACAACAGGGGTGGGACGGGGGTAATTTATCATTCAATTACTCTTGAACTACAACTCTGACAGTATTGAAATAACACTCTCCATGAACCAAATACTAAGACTAATTGGAGCTGCTTTTATTTTGAAACACTACTGTCCCTTTAAATCAGTCAGTTATTTAGCTCTAGTTCCTTAGTCCTCCAGCCTCATTGTACCCCTTCAGTATACCCCATCATCACTGGTTGTCCAGCTGTCTTTCAGATGTCGATATACATGAGTACATGGCATGATTTTAATGTGTAGTGGAACCCCTCTGGTACTCAAAAGGTTAACCCTATAAGGACTAGAAGGGTAAGCAACATATTACTTTGGTCCTTATAGGGTTAAGCCATGAATTCAGATGAGGAACACAATTTTATGGCTATATGCTCTAAAAGTGATACAAGGAATGTTTTATTTTCTGATATGTGAATAAGAAATTCTCTTTGCATATCTGCTCCTAGAGAAATCAGTGGGACATGGCCGCCAGGAAAAGAGGAATCTGCACAAAACTCTACTGTTCATAGCAGAGGCGTAAGTGAAGTAATAGAAACTGCAACTCATTAGACTACATTTTCATAGTAAGTATAAAGTAAAATGGAGAAGTTTGCTCACTCATTTCGTGAGCATATAAACATTTCTCCTCTTTTTACCCCTTTGAGTGCCAGAGAGGTATTCACCGTACTGAAAAGCATACCGCTATGGCACACAAGGAGTTAATGGAGAGTTAGTTATAGCCATACACACGTTACTATGACCAGAAAATCACAATGCCCCCTATGAATTTTTTCTCTTGTTCCTTGTGTTGAGATAACATGTTGACCCTTTTAGTGCCAGAGGGATTAAAGTGTTAGTAATGTCTTGTATTAATAAAAAGTAATATTGTAGATATTTAAAAAATAAATCAATTGATGCCAGTCCGATCTCTCAAACCCTTATAGTTTGAGAGATATGTGGTGATAAAGTCCCCCCTCCCTCCCCTTTCACAGACGTCAGCTGTAAAGCTGACAGAAGGAGATTCGAGTTGTGCGACTCAAGGCGGCTCTTCAGCAGAGCCGAGATACCGCAGTCTAAAAAGAAATACGTCATTGGAACGGTCTACAAAGTGTGCCCCGTTTGCAAGCACGCTTTGTAGACTGTTCCAATGAAGTATTTATTTCTACATCTCACTATTTCTGATCTGCTGAAGAGCCGCAGGCTGGTCCCGGGACCTGGATCGTCTTCTGTTAGCTAGAGGCTGACGTCTGTGAAAGTGGAGGTAGGGGGGAACTTCATCACTGTATATCTCTCAAACTATTAAGGTTTGAGAGATCGGACTGGCATCAATTGATTTATTTTTGAATATCTACAGTATTACTTTTTATAATGCAAGACATTACTAAATCTTTAAATCAGTTTTGCATGCCATGGCCAGAAAACAGACATGACAGCTGATAGCAGGATCACAGGACCTAAAACTCTCCTCACTGCACATAGTAATATAGGCCCTTTAAGGACCAGGGTGTGTGTGCAATGCATTGTGCACCCCTGTGATCCTTAAAGGGTTAAGTAGGCTGATATGCTCTGCCTACTTCAGTTTGAAAAAACTGCCAGCAGCTGTCATGTCCGCCTCCATGACATTTTTTATGTACAATGGCAAATTTCATAGAGGCCATTAGGATTTTCTTTATCGTGTTATCAGCTTCCCCTTTAATTACCATGTATGTTGCAGAAAAAGTGATTGATCTCAAATAGACAGGAAAATAGTCATCAAATATTTTTTTGTTTTGTGGATTATATGTATAAATTTAACCATCTGAGTGCAAGAGGGGGTGTGAGTACACCTCTGGCACTCAAAGGGTTAAGAGGAGCAATTTTGGGACAAACCAGCTGCCCTGTAGACAACAAATATAAATTCCACCAATTGCCTTTGATTTAAATGGGGATTTTAACGCACGGGACGCTACAGAAGTCACCAACACATTGCAATGCATTCTGTCAGTCAAGGGGTTAAAAACCCTATTTAAATAAATGCACATTTTAATTTTAACCCTTTGAGCGCCAGAGGGATGCACAACGCATTTGCTTTGCAATGAGTTGTGTACCTCTCTGGCGCTCAAAGGGTTAACCATGTAGTGCAGATAGGAGCTGGAATAGGCTGACCAGACCTCACCTTTAACCGGGGACGCATAGGAGAAATGCATACTGCAGGACCGCTTTGATTTCAGTGAAGTTCTGAAAAATGGCTATTTCCTATGTGTCCCCGGTTAATAGTGAGATCTGGTCAGCCTATTCCAGTTCCTATGTTTTTTTATGGAACCTATGCTAAGCTGAGCAGATCTCACCTTTAACCGAGGACACATAGGAAATAGCCATTTTGCAGTACTTCACTGAAATCAAAGCAGTCCTGCAGTATGCATTTCTCCTATGCGTCCCCGGTTAAAGGTGAGGTCTGGTCAGCCTAGTCAATACTGCAGTGGGTGGAGTCTGTTGTCCATAAATTTGGTGTCTATTGCTTTGCAGTGCATTTGGGGCCTATCTAGCATTTAAGGGGATACAAGTAAAATTTTAATCAATGGGAATTTTTTGTGCCTTGGTTAGACTGACCAGATCTCACCTTTAACCGGGGACCCATAAGAAATAGCCATTTTTCAGTAATTCACTGAAATCAAAGCAGTTCTGCAGTATACATTTCTCCTATGCGTCCCCGGTTAAAGGTGAGGTCTGGTCAGCCTACCATAGAATAACTGGAGAATGATATCACTGGAGAAGTAATCTCCACTTTATCATCTTCCTATCACATCTTAGTGCATCTTCTCCAGTGAGTTGCAATTCCAGAGTAAACTAACTGTACAGGGTATGAATAAAAAATCTTGTTGATTTAAATGGGGGTTTGAACCCCTTAAATGCTATAGACGTCTCCAACACATTGCTCTGGGGGTTTGAGGAATGTATATTTGCCTCTTATGGTGCAGTTGGTTTGCTCCAAAATTGCACCTCATTAGTTTCTTGCACAAGGTCTGCTGAGTAATAGTTCCAATCTGTTACTAATGTTTGTAACATAGCAGATCAGGTATGGCTGGCTATGCCACATGTCGTGACTTCTAAGAAAAACATTGCAAATAGGAAATAAAGGTTCCCTATCCCTTCCCCCTCCAGCTATCCAAAATCATTGAAAAGGAAAACCTTCTGACTGGCAGCTGGTTGTCTGCACTATTAACTGAGCCTGCGTCCAGTCTGACTAATTACAGCCACTGATTACTCAGCATTGAGCAGCACTGTCACCTGCCGCAGTCTGACAGGATTATACCATCTGTGCCACATTGCAAGGGTATAGCATGCCGGGGGGGTTGCAGAGAGGGGAAGATTCCTCTTAACCCTTTAAATGCTGGGGAGGGGGTGTAATGCATTCTGGAGCAATGAAAGATAAATGCAGGTTGATAAATTAGATAGCTCAGTGTGATTTTCAGTATATGCAGTGACACACAAAATAGGCTGACCAGACCTCACCTTTAACCGGGGACACATAGGAAAAATGCATACTGCAGAACTGCATTGATTTCAATGAAGTACTGAAAAATGGCTATTTCTTGTGTGTCCCCGGCTAAAGGTGAGATCTGGTCAGTCTAACATAAAACTACTATAAAGTAATTAAACCGCCTGCAAGTTGTATTCATACCTCCCAAGTGTCCCTCTTTAGGAGGGACAGTCCCTCTTTGAGACCCAAATCCCCCTGTCCCTCTTTTCTACCCTGGTGTCCATCTTTTTAGGACATCAGAGTGAGTGTTGTGTATATTAGTCTCCACAGCAATGAAACTCACATAAATGTTTAGTTAATCTTCAGTATATGTGTTTGTAAATAAAATACTTTGGTTTTGCTCTAAATCCTTTATTCAGTTACAAAAGAGGTATCAATAGGTCAAACAGTAACCTAAAATTTCTCAGTAATGTCCCGTGTACAAGCCAAGCCATGCCACCTAAAACACGTGTCCCTCTTTGGCCATTTGAAATGTTGGGAGGTAAGTGTATTGTCAGATCATCATTCCTAACAAAGCCAAACACTTAGGAAAAAGATATGCTGCAGGCCAGCACTGGTTACTACTGGGCTCATTGATTCATACCTCCCAATTGTCCCTCTTTGAGACCCAAACCCCTCTGTCCCTCTTTTCAGGAGATCAGAATGTGTAGTGTGTATTACATTGCTCCACACCAATAAAACTCACATAAATGTGTAGTTAATCTTTAATATATGTGTTTATAAATTAGTCTGTGTAAATAAAATGCTTCAGTCTTGCTCTGAATAATTTATTCAGTTACACAAAGAGGTGTCAGATTCTTGGTAATGCTCCACCCACCAGCCACACCCCCGTAACCACCACCTAAAACAGAAGTGTTCCTCTTTGGCCATTTGAAATGTTGGGAGGTATGGTGATTGGAGGCCCAGCTGCACATGTTTATTTCTCCAAGTAATTACAGACAACTTAAAAAGCCTAAACATTTCCTGTTTTCTGCATTCAGTGGGACTCTAAGGCACGCTGTCCAGACCTTCTTTTTAACTTGGGACAAATAGGAAATAGGCATATTGCAGACCTGTGCATTTTTCATATGTGTCACCCTTTAAAGGTGTGGTCTGGTTACCCTACCCTAAGGTTGTCTGGGCTCCATTGCTTTACATCCCCTGCTAGAGTTTGCAGATTGTGATTTTAACTTTTTGAGTGACAGAAGGTATCTAATGCATTGCAAAGCAATGAGCTGGATAACCCTCTGCCATGCAAAGGGTTAAAATTGGACACAAGAAAAATGTCTGCTGCATGGATGCAGTGGTTATTACGGGGCTTCAGTTAATCCCTTGTATTCACGCAGCAGGTATTTTCCATATGTCTACAGTTTAAAATGGATGACCTGGCAACCCTACCTTAGGCTGACCAGATCTCACTTTAACCAGGGACACATAGGAAATAGCCATTTTGCAGTATTTCACTGAAATCAATGCAGTCCTGCAGTAGGCATTTCTCCTGTGCGTCCCTGGTTAAAGGTGAGGTCTAGTCAGCCTACCCTACCTGCTACCCCAATAGCTGTTCTGCCAAGAGTGGGCTTCAGTAGTTACCATGAAACATATCTCTTAACATTTCAAATGGTGAAAGAGGGACACTTTTGATTCAGGCGGTGTTTATCAGGGTGGTGCAATGCCGAGAATTTTTAGGTTATGTCAAGACCTGTTGACACCTCTTTGTGTAACTGAATAAAATATTTGCAGCAAGACTAAAGTATTTTATTTAAACAGACTAATTCAGAAACACATATATTGAAGATTAACTACACATTTATATGAGTTTTATTGCTGTGGAGCAATGTAATGCAAACTACTGATTCTGATCTTCAGAAGAGAGGGACAAAAGGGTAGAAAAGAGAGACAGAGGGATTTGGATCTCAAAAAGGGATATGTCCCTCCTAAAGAGGGACACTTGGGAGGTATGCATGTATCCATGCAACAGCAATAGGTTTTAATATGTGATATTTAAGACGACAGACATCAGGTTGCCTCATTCTGTAATGGTGTATTGCCATGCTTGTGACAAGCAGTTATGTACCATTACAATGTCCCTTAGTGTGTGTGCATCTGCCTTCATTCATTCACAAGACAGTAAGAACAAACTGAGTAATCTTGGAGCAAACCAACTACATAAAAAGGAACAATTAAAAATTCCCCAAAATAGTACTTACTTCAATTAATGTTTTCATCCACTGAATACTTGAGAGGTTGGAGAATTCTCTGACATTCAACGGGGTTAAAAGACCCATTTAAATCAATGGAAATTTGGGAACACTTTATTTTAGGCTGACCAAATCTCACCTTTAATCGGGGACACATAGGAAATAGCCATTTTGCTGTACTTCACTGAAATCAAAGCAGTGCTGCAGTATGCATTTTTCCTATGTGTCCCTGATTAAAGGTGAGGTCTGGTCAGCCTACTTTATTTGTCCCCTATGGTGCACTTGGTTTCATCTGGAATTTCTTTAATTATTTTTAGTATATCAGCCTCAGTGTGTAATAATATTGGCCAGTACATAAACTAATTAGCATAAAGTGGCACTCTGTGCCACCAAAATATGAAGGTTCGTGTGTAAAAAGTATTTACATTGCAAGCAAATGTCTAGCCTACATGCAGGCAATTTCAATTCTCTTAAAAATTAGGGTGACCAATAAGGATGAATGAAATAATTTCTGAAATTTGTTTTTATACAAAATAGGCTGTTTCTCAAGACCCAAAACAAACCTTGTAAAAGAGATGTTTCATTTCTCTTTTACAAAGAAAGGCAGAAAGACAAAAATATTGTTAAACCCACCCAATTAGCAGTTTCTCCTTGATTACCCAAGGTCTCCTACCCTTGCCTATATTTTAGGCTGACCAGACCTTACCTTTAACCGGGGATGCATATAAAAAATGCATACTGCAGGGCTGCTTGATTTCAGTGCAGTCCTGAAATATGCTATTTCCTATGTGTCCCTGGTTAAAGGTGAGGTCTGGTCAGCCTACTATATTTGGCCTGTTCCCCTTCCCATCTTTGGTCCACTTCCCTTTTCTTCCTTTGGCCTGCTCCCTTTGATTTCCCTCTCTTTTGCCTGCTCCCCCACCCTTGCTCTTGTTCGCCCACTCCCCTTCTTTCACTGACAGGACCAGATTTACATCCCAGGCATCCCTAGGCAAGACACTGTAGGTGTCCTTAGCTCCACCCTTTTTCACACATCCCATTCCACACATGTCCCCGCCCCAGTCCCATCTACTATTTCCTGGTACAGAGAATACTCATTAGCCTATAACAAGCAAGGACAACTCTTGGTTGCTAGAGAGATGGCCAAGACAGCTCCCTGGCTTCCAAGAGGTTAAATAATGGCATGCAAAGGGATATAAAACAGGGACATTGAGATTTCCCTGGTCACACCCACAATTCAGAATGTGAGTGTGATCAACACAGCTGAGACACCCCTAAAAATTCACAGCACTAGGCAGTTTCCTACTCTGTCTTTTGGGAAATTTATCCCTGCTTTTTGGTACACTCCCCTTATCTCATTGGCCTGCTTTCCTTTCCTTCTCATACGTGACCCCCTGCTATGCATCTTTTCTCTTGCTCCCTTCCCTCATTCATCCTGTTCCTCCTCCCCCCTGGCCCTTTGTGATTTACTTCAAATTGATTCTATGGATCCAGAATTAGTCCCAGATCCCCCAGACTGATCTGCAAAAGGAATTGTGTCCATTTCACTTATCTCTAATAAAAGGTATACTTTAATGTTATACAACATAAAAACGTACCTGGTCATCAACTTATCGTGACCTCATGAAAATAAGCCTTGACCTTCTGAATTGTGATATATTAGCTGGTATTTTTTTTTTTTTTTTTTTTTTTTTAAGTCTTTGTACTATAAATCTGGCAATAATGGCTACATAAAGTTAATGATAATGAGGTTGCCAAGGCATTGTTCATAAACTAACATTCACAGAGTTAGTAAGAAGGTTCACCTTGGGAGGTTTACCAATAAAAGGAGACTCTAGAGGGACACAGGTTTAGACGTAATGTAAGAAAGTTTTGCTTCACTCAGAGGATAGTAGATAAATGGAATAGCCTACCAGCAGAAGTGGTAGAAGTTAATACAGTGACAGAATTTAAAGCTGAACTACCATCGCTAAAAAACTTGTCCCCCAATAATTCACCATCTGGCGACTAGCTGCTCAGTAGCGCTAGTCGCCAGAATTATTACTGAGTTAACGAGAATTATCCATTGTTCCCGGACTGACAGGCAGGAAACAGCACAGACATCTTTCCATAGTGATGTCTGCACACCTGCGCTGTCAGTCCCTTTTGGAGCCAAACGGCTCCTAGCAACGCTTCCTAGAGCCTGCTGGGACTGACAGCGCAGCCGCGCAGATTTCACTAAGGAAAGATGTCTGCACTCCGTCCTGCCTGTCAACCCGGGAACAATGGATAATTCTCATTAACAAGGTAATAATACTGGCGACTAGCGCATCTGAGCAGCTAGTCGCCAGATTGGGAATTATTGGGGGGCAAGTTTTTTAGCGGTGGTAGTTCTGCTTTAACGTTCCGCTTTAAGCATGCATGGGATAGGCATATGGGGCATATAGGCAAATCATGTTTGAAGTTTTTACAGTAGGAAAATGGGCAGACTAGATGGGACGAATGGTTCTTATCTGCAGTCAAATACTAGTCAGCTGCTTTTCTGTGTACACCAAACAAATGGAGTCTGGACTCAAGTCAATTGCTAGAAGGAATTTATCTGACACATGACATGACATGTACAAAATATACAGATAGATACAGCAAGTATATGTGGGGCTCTTAACAAGAATGACGAGAAATTCTATATAAAATCTACTGCAGCTTGGAGAACAAATAAAAGTGTCTATTCATTTTAAAAGAGGTTTTAATTTCTTGAATGCCAGAAGTTTCTAACACATTACAAAGTATTATCCTAGATAACATTCTTACATTAATGGGGTTAAAAATCAATGTAAATCAATGGGAACATTAGGGATATTTTAATTTATTCCCTATGGTAATTTTGGTTTGCTCCAGAATTGATCCATTTTCCTCTGTTTTTCTGTGGCACAAGTGCACTTTCCCATGTGCAAAATTAGCAGAAAATTTCTAATGCTGTGTTTATCAACAGAAAGAGAGCAGATGGCTCCAGTTTAGCTGATGACGCCAGTGAGTATAATGGAACACCGTTAACCATTTAAATGTCAATGCATTGGATACCTCAGGCTCTCAAAGGGTTATGCACTCTCTCTACTGCATTCAGATCAGAATGCAGTAAAAAGGCAGATGAGCAAATTTACACAGAGACTTGAGGGCTGCCATTTAGAAAGCTGCTTGAGTCTTTCCAATGTTCAATGCATTGGTCCAATCAATGGAAGCCCATGTGGGCATCAGCCTATCATATTTGGCTGAAGCTTCCATCAGCCAGCAGGATGTCAATCTTCCACTTCCCACCTAGAGACAAGATCACAGCAGAATTTAGGGATATCTCAGGTCACTCGATAGGTGATAGGAATGTGTCATTGTCTTGGCTACATTTTGATCTCTGTTGTAAAAGGGCTTTTGATATAACCGTATTCACCTGAGTAAGACTAACTTCAGTGCAGAGGTTCTCATCCCATGCCCTCAGTGGCCACTAACAGGCCAGGACTTAGGAATTTCCCTGCTAGAACACAAGTGTGTTGATCAGAGGCTCAGTCGGATTGATTAACTCACCTGTGCTCTTAAAAGGAAATTCTCAAATCCTGGCCTGTTAATAGCCACTGAGGGCACAGGTTGAGAACCACTGCTTCAATGAATCACACAAATGAGTCATTGGCAACTGCATTTCACACCATGATGTCTAACTAGTTATACTGCAGAAAATAGTTTCAGTAACATCTGCTATAGCCGTCTGTTTTTAATTTAAACAGAGCATATTTAAGCTTTCACATTGCTTAGCAATGTCCAAAAAAATCAATGGTGCAATTTTTTAACAATTAAACTTTTTTAATGTCATAGAAATAAATTAGTGTGAAGTTCTTCAAAATCCTTCCCATACCAAACTATTCTGAATTAATATAAAATGATCAACTTAATGAAATGCAAAAATTCTGTATCTGAGTGAATTCCTGTGCATGTCAATTACATCACAGGAACTGGGTTTAGGACTGTGAAGGAACAATACCTTTTCACTGAAAATCCATTGCTTTATAAGATCTATTTAATACTGTACAAATATACTTACAAATGCAA
The DNA here is from genome assembly GCA_037306005.1 of Rhinophrynus dorsalis. Taxonomy (NCBI): domain Eukaryota; kingdom Metazoa; phylum Chordata; class Amphibia; order Anura; family Rhinophrynidae; genus Rhinophrynus; species Rhinophrynus dorsalis. The sequence goes on from CM074718.1 coordinate 65,786,663, forward strand.
AAACCATGTTTAATTATGATTGGTTATGATCCTGTTACTGTAAGTAGATAGGATGTTGAGCCAGGGAAATATCTGACTGCTTTTTTGAATCAGGAAGGACATTTTTACCTGCTTGGAGCTTGCTTGGAAATGGCTTCAGTAGTATTTGCCTTTCTCTGGATCAACAGGGGTGATATGGCATGGGCTGAACTAGATGGACATGTCTTTTTTAAGCATTATCAACAATGTTACTATAATTTTCATATCATAGCAGGGGTGACCAGACTCAACTATAACAGGCCAGAAGTTCAGGATGTTCCTGATAAACCACACTGAGTAAGCCAGTGGTTTGTTCAAGGTTGTACTTACCTGAATCTAATTATTTGGATATGTTCCTTGAGAGCATGGAATTGCCAGTTTTCTCTTCATTCTTTTTCTCTCTTTCATATCTTTCTCTCTCTCTCTCTCTCTCTATCTATCTATCTATCTATCTATCTATCTATCTGTCTCTCTTCATCAATCTTTCTCTCTCGCTTGCTCTCTATACATCTCTCTCCCTCTCTCCCTGTCTTATCCATCTCTTGGTAAAAGGTTGTACTGTGTTAGCTGTAGACAAAGCAGGAGGTTGGAAGAGTAAAAGTGATACCTTTATTGGCTGACTAAGTGGCTCTAGGATGCAAGCTTTCAAGACACCTTAGGTCTCTTCCTCAGACATATTTAGAATGAAGTGTGAATACATTAGGTTTTACATTCATGCAGTTTGATTTTACATTTAAATTATACTGAAAGTAAACATCTTATCTTCCCTGTCAGTATAATTTATTCCTTAGGCACCAGCAGAGACGTCTCTTTGTAGCTGGCTAAGTGGTATAAAGTTTTATTTACCTTTTGATGTGTGAATAGTTACAGCAAAGATGGATGTGTGAGTTAATCCTCCGAGCTCCAGTGGGATGTGCAACCCTTTGCTTGTAATATAGAATGCACCCCCCTGACACCCAAAGGACCCACCTCAGTGAACAGGCCCAACAAGGACAAAACGTACATCTGATGTTGGCTGCTTCTCTTGTTCAGGGAGGAACTGCCTGGCACTTCCTAGTTGGACTGTTATTTTGGCAGGATGAGTATGATGTCCTCTAGGATATTTCCTCTCTCTAAAAGGCACTAGTGAGCTAAAAGAGATTGCACCTGGGGTAGGACACTTTCTCTGCAGGGCCTGCTAAATTCTATAGCTGACTTCTTCCTAGTTGAGCATCTCTCACCAGCTCTTTGTATATGCAAATCACCTTTGGGATTGGTCAGTCTAAAGGTAACAGGGGAATCCAGACTTGGACCCCTTGCTCACAGTATGTAGAGAGATTAGACTTGTGCGATTCAGGTTGGCGACATTCGGAACTCGCCGAAAATGGGGTCATTTGGTGACATTCGGACCTTCCGACAGGCAAGGGTCGTTCACCAAAAAAAATACGAATCCGACTAGCCCTGGTCCGAATGTCGTTGAAACTTTCGGAAATTCGGCGACTACTACCTGTGCTCGATTACTTTCCCTCCATGTCTCTAGACCAATTAGCTTCTCTGTTTCATGTGCTACTTGCCCGCTTTGTCTCTATTCCAGTTGGCTTCTTTGTTTCATGATGGGGGTTGGACTAATGACACAGACACCAAGGCAGACAGCCTGCATTTCCTCATTGCGTTGTTGGAGCTCAGAGAGAGAAGAAGGAGATAGAGAGTGTCCAGTTGTTGTGTAGGCAGGCAGTTAGCATTAGTGCCTTATTGCCACTGCAAGGGAGAGTCATCTTTGTTCCTGTGCAAAAAATTTAAAATATTAGGGATTTGTTTGAATAATTTTCAGAGTGACACATCAGCCAGTCTCACAGTTCTGCAGGCAGGCCTAGTTCCTTATTACCATCGCAAGGGAGTCACGTGTGTTCCTGTGTTAAATATTAAAAATACTAAACTAGTAGGAATTTGTTCGAAAAATTTTCAGTGACACAACAGCCAGTCTCACAGTTCTGTTGGCAGGCCTAGTACCTTATTACGTCCGCAAGGGAGAGTCACCTTTGTTTGTGTGTTTAACATTAAAATTAATAGTAGGGATTTGTTTGAAGAATTTTCAGAGTGACACATCAGCCAGTCTCACGTTCTATAGGCAGGCCTAGTACCTAATTACGTCCTCAAGGGAGAGTCACCTTTGTTTCTGTGTGAAATATTATAATTAATATGAGGAATTTGTTTGAATAATTTTCAGTGTGACACATCAGCCAGTCTCACAGCTGTGTATGTGTATTGTGTAGGCAGGCAGGGTGCCTTACTGCTACATCCATACTTCATGTACTTCATCCATAGTACCATAAGGCTAAATGCCCACCTTACCCTGTTCCACCATCTTCATTTAGACCCTGGAAATGGTTCCATTCATTTAATTTTAATTTTGTGTTGTATTTTTAAAGGTATTTTGAAGTCATCGAATAATTCGGACTGTCGCTGACTTTCGTCTGAGTCGAACAGGTCAGACGAATTAAAAAAAAAATTTGTCCGACATCGAATTTTACCGAAAATTTTTGTCGTGCACAAGTCTAAGAGAGATCAGCTGCATCTTTCTGGCCAGGACCAACAAGGCCAAAACATAAGTGTGAGGATGGCTGCTTTCTTGTTCACAGAGGAATTGTCTGGCACTTCATGGCTGGACTATCATTTTGGCAGGATCAATATGATGTGCTCTAGGATATTTCCTCTCAGTAAAAGGCACTAGTGAGCTAAAAGAGATTGCACCGTGGGTAGGACACTTTCCCTATAGGGCCTGCTAAATTCTATGGCAGACTCCTTTCTAGTTGAGCATTTTTGATCAGCTTATTCCTTAGGCTCCAGCAGAGACATCTTTTTGGAGCTGGTACAAATATTTATTTACCTTTTGATGTGTAAATAGCCCCAGCAAAGATGAATATGTCTATGGAATTTGTGTGTGTTAACCCTCTGAGAGACAGAGGGGGTGCACAACTTGCTTGCAATGCATTGCGTACCCCTCTGGCACATAACTAGTCCAAAATATGTTTGTGTGGGATAAGATACCACAATGTAGAGCATACAAATGACGATAAAGAACATCCTAAAGAAATCTTCTCAACTGGACAGTGACATCTTCTTCCTGACAACATACAGAAAGGAAAATCTCATCCTAAAAACACTACTCCACACAGCTATAATAGCAGGTATTCACAGTAGCTATGCACCAGATCCTCAGGAAGACTGTGTAATAATCTTGTTGGGATCTGTTACAACAATAAGACCAAGGTAAAAAAAGGAGGAAATCTTGACTTTCAAAGCATGTATGGGAACAGACACCAAGGACATGAAAAATACACTGCAGCTATACTACAGTAAACTGCAAATACATTTAATAAACAATAAAACCAAGAAACTACACAGTTTAAGGAAAAAGACTTGACATTTGAATGAGCCAATAGGTGCAGAACAAAAGATTTGTGTTATAAACCTCTCAGAACACAAGCCAAGCAATGAGGGACTATCTGTACTTTCAAAAGGACTTTCCTTCTGCATAACTAAACCCATGCATATAATAGAACTCGGTTGTGATAATGGAGGAGTTATTAGAAAGTTTAAGCTCAAGGAATTATTCCATGAAAAAGAAAATTATGAATCATCCCAAACCACAGAACTATGTCACCACTACAACTCATCTACAAAAACAATCCACATGTACCCACTGCCACGAAACAACCCAACAGTTGATAGGTATATAAAGAAGTTTAGATATAGTCACATCAACTATAATTGACAAACAATAAAAATGGGCACACAACATAGCTACCAAGGAAGAAAAAGCAACACAATCACAACAAAAACATAGTAGTTAAACCTGCAGACAAAAGTGGTACAGTATTGATTATGAACACAGCTGACTATACAGAGGAAGAAAACAGGCAGGTTATGAATTAAAGATAATACAAGAAGATACCACATCTGTCTTCACAAAAGAGCTTAAAAAGTCATGAAAGGGCTACCATTCAGTAAGACCCAAGAGTGGGATGCTTCTATATGCTCCATAAAATATGCAAGGAAGAAAATCCTAGAAGGCCAATAATACATGGAACGGGCACACTCACAGAATATATATCTGGCTGGGCTCTTAAAGAAACTGTCTGACCTTGGCTCTATCCCAAGGGAAACTATTCTAGCCACTATAGATGTGGATTCACTCTATACAAACATTCCACATGAAGATGGCATTGCAGCCTGGAAAGCAATGCACCCAATAGCACTTACACCTTCTGTGTCCAACCTACCTTCCTCTAGACTGTAAGCTCTCATGAGCAGGGCCCTATGACCCTTCTGTTCTCCACATATGATTGTACTATTTAATATCTCTGTATGTCTAATCCCTATTGTACAGCGCTGCGGAATAAGTTGGCGCTATATAAATAAAGATTATAAAAATAAATAAATATTATTGCAACTCATACATTGTTATCAGACCATTCTCCTCGCATGTTTTATGCATTTTTGGAAACAAGACATCTTATTTCCTTTCTGTTACTAAACTAATGTACACAAATGTTTCCATAAGTTAGTGCTTATCCACCACTTCAAATGTATCATGACATTTCCTAACCTATTTAGTCATATTGATGGTTTGAGAGATATAAGAAGATAAAGTCCTCCTCTCCCTCCCCTTTCTCATACGTCAGCTGTATAGCCGCCGGCATGAGATCCTGCTTGTGGGTCCAGACAGCAGCTCTTCAGGAGTGCTGTCATCGAGATATCTAACTATGAATACTTCATCAGAATAGTCTACAACGTGTTCCTGGTTTGCAAGCACACGTTGTAGACCATTCTTATGAGGTATTCATAGTTAGATACCTCGATGCCAGCACTCCTGAAGAGCCACGTCCGGTCACCCAATCAGATTCTGCCTCTGACAGCTTTACAGCTCGTCAGGCAGAAAGGGGAGGGAATGGAGGACTTTATTTTCTTATATCTCTCAAACCATCAAGGTTTAAGAGATACGAGTAAGGCCATTAAGTATTATTTTATTCCAGCTACCATTTTGCAGATACTTTTGTTGGGACATTACTATCCCTTTAAGCTTCCAAGACCAGAAGCCAGACATCACTGAGGACATCTTGAATGCGCGCCTGAGCTGTCAGTCCTCTTCACCTTTCACAGGCATTGCTCTGGCTCAGACGGCTCCGGAAGAGACTGACGGCACAGGCGCACAGGCTGCAGTAACCTGTCCATCAGTCTCGGAACCTTAAGGATAACTTCATTTGTGGGCACTTTTGAGAGGTAAGTATTGCAGGGCGACTTTAGTGGAGGTGGTAGTTCCGCTTTAAAATGAGGAATCACTTGCCTTTCTACCCCTATCCCAGCAGAGTCAAGGAGTGTAGGAAGTTCAGGGAGATCGTCAGGTGGGACCCTAGAAAGAGGTACATCCTCTAACCTTAGGGACAGTGGGGGTGGCCAGCCAGGGTGTAGGAGAAAAGTGAAAGAAGAGGAACAGTGACCACAGGGACAGAGGAGGAAATAGCAGGGCCTTTTCCATCACACCTGGGAGAACAAAACCAACAGTCCTCTGCCACAGCATCCCCATAAATAGAGAAGGGCCCAAAATTCAGAAAGAAGACGAATCAGGTGTTGATATGCAGAACTGCACCCAATGCCAGAGTCCTTTTCAGCTTGAACTGTTCTACCATAGCATCCCAGCTCCAAGCAGCATGGAGGCTTATACAGGAGAATGTGTGCTTTGTCAGCAACACCACCTTACTATGACTGCAATGCAGAAGTCAAGAAGATGTCCCCGGAAGAGAAGTCTAGGCATGCCTTTGGAGGAGGACTACCAGTGGTGATGAACTTAATCTCCTGGGAGAACATGCCGAGGCAGTCCATGGCACTCTAATTCATCGCAGAAATTGACACACATGTTCAACATTGCATATGCCCAGGACTAGCAGGTTAATGTTATCAAAAGCATAATTTCAATGGCTGGTTGTCATGGACCAAGAGAGATAGAGATCTCAAGGTTGACCTCACCCTGCATTGGGCTCTTAGTACATATGGCCTATTACAAAATCTGGGAGGAATTAGTCTTTGGATTCACAGTTGATGGGGGTCTGCCACTCCTAGCATCCTCTACCAGCCAATGGGTAGCTGGAAGTTGTGGTCCCTAACAACTGCAGGGTCCATGGCTGATCACACACTGCTCTGGGCCCTTATTCAGGGTGTAAAGTTAAAAGAAGCTTTAAAGGATATCCAGTGGGATGTAATTTTCAAAGATAAAAATGCACAAGAGTCATGGAATGTATTTAAAATGCTCTTGGGCAAATATACAAGTCAATATATACCACTGGGGAATAAGCACAAGAGAAGTAAAGCAAAACCAATGTGGATTAATAATGTGGTTAGCAGGGAAATGAGAAATAAAAAGCAGGCTTTTAAGGTGTTTAAGACAAATGGGTCAGATGCATCATTTAAAAAATATAAAGAATGTAATAAAATCTGCAAACAAGCAATTAAGCTAGCTAAAATAGAAAATGAGCGAAACATTGCAAACGAGAGCAAGAAAAACCCTAAACAATTCTACAAGTATATTAACAACAAAAAAGTTAAGGTTGATATTGGTCCTCTTAGGACTGAAACAGGTGAATTGATTAGTGAGGATAAAGCTATGGCTGAGACCCTAAATACGTTCTTTGCTTCAGTATATACAAAGGAAGCAGAAATGACAAGCTATGGGCAAACAGACAAAACCATGGAATTTCCTCCAACATCTACATGGCTTACTGAGGACAAGGTCCAAAAGAGACTGGAAAGGGTTATAGTGAATAAAGCGCCTGAACCGGACGGTATACACCCAAGGGTACTTAAGGAACTTAGTTCAGTAATAGAAAAACCATTATACTTAATATTTATTGATTCGCTTTCATCAGGCATAGTGCCCTGTGATTGGAGGAAAGCTGATGTAGTTCCATTGTTTAAAAAGGGAGCAAGATCCAAACCAGGAAATTATAGACCTGTGAGCTTGACTTCCATAGTGGGTAAGATACTAGAAGGGTTATTAACTGATAGTATTCAGAACTATGTGAAGACAAACAATATCATTAGTAGGAATCAGCATGGTTTCATGAAGAACAGATCATGTCAGACTAATTTACTTGCATTTTATGAAAGAGTGAGTAGTAATTTGGACAGGGGAATTGCTGTTGATGTAGTATACTTGGATTTTGCAAAAGCCTTTGACACAGTGCCTCACAACAGGTTACTGCATAAATTAAAAGGCTTCGGTTTGGGTGGTGGTATCTGTACATGGATTGAGAACTGGTTAAATGATAGATGGCAGAGAGTTGTTGTAAATGGAACTTTTTCAAATTGGTCTAGGGTTATAAGTGGGGTACCGCAGGGTTCAGTCCTGGGCCCAATGCTTTTTAATTTGTTTATTAATGATCTAGAAGTGGGAATTGAAAGTAGCATCTCAATCTTTGCTGATGACACTAAGCTATGTAAGGAAATACATACAGAGCTCGATGTTTTTTCCCTACAGAAGGATTTAGATAAACTAAGTGAATGGGCAGAAAAGTGGCAGATGTCATTTAATGTAGATAAATGTAAGGTTATGCATTTGGGTTGTAGAAACAAACTTGCTACATATACTCTAAATGGGAAACAACTTGGGAAATCCTCATTAGAGAAAGATTTAGGTGTACTGATAGACAATAGTCTTCACAGCAGTGTGCAGAGTCACTCAGCTGCTGCAAGAGCAAATAGAGTACTAGCCTGCATAAAAAGAGGTGTAGAAGCAAGGGATGCTAATATTATCCTACCTCTGTATAAATCCTTGGTTAGGCCTCATCTAGAATATGGAGTACAATTTTGGGCGCCTGTTCTAAAAAAAGACATTACTGAACTGGAAAAGGTGCAGAGACGTGCAACAAAACTGATAAAGGGATTGGAGGATCTGAGTTACAAAGAGAGACTAGCTAAACTGGGTTTGTTTACATTAGAAAAGAGACGTCTAAGGGGTGATATGATTACCATTTACAAATACATTCAAGGCCAATACAAAGAACTATCCAATGAATTATTTATGCAAAGAGCTGAGCTAAGAACAAGAGGTCATCCATTAAGACTTGAGGAAAGGCGCTTTCGACTAAAACACAGGCAGGGATTCTTTACAGTAAGGGCGGTAAGGCTATGGAATTCTTTGCCTCGGGATGCTGTGCTTGCAGATAATGTAACTGCATTCAAAAAAGCAATGGATGCCTATCTAGCACAGAACAATATTGACAGTTATGACAGATGGCTTCAAAGCAAATAGGATATTGAGCCGGGGAACTATTTGACACACTCACACACACACCTACATTGGAAATTGCTCCAGAGGGCTTTTTTGTTGCCTTCCTCTGGATCAACAGGGGTGTTATTGGCATGGGCTGGACTTGATGGACGCATGTCTTTTTTCAGCCTTATCTACTATGTTACTATGTTACTATTCAACTTTGGGTTCCCTAGATGTTGTGGCCCACTAATCCCAACTAACCATTGGATATTAGGGAAAGTTATGAGTTGTATGCAACAATAGCTGTAAAGGCTCTGACTGACTATATCTTGTATTGGACTCTAAGTACATATTTCTCATCCCAAAAGAAGAGTCAATTCAATTTTGGGTGCCGAGATGTGATGGCCTAGGTATTCCCACTCCATCACTGTTGAGGTCTATAACTCCCAGCATTCTCTACCAGCAAATGGCCACAGCGGACAATCCCCTCATTCTCAGGGTTAGGCCATTTGTATGCCAATAAAGGATGCATTCGACTATGGGCTTTCTAGCTGTTGTGGTATACAACTCCCATCTAGACTAAGGCTATTGGGGAATGCTAGGAGTTGTATGCTACAACAACTGCCATGCCCATGCCTGACAAGAGAGAAGTACAATTTCTGAGCTAAAGAAGATAGGCAAATAAAATGGAATTTAGTTTAAGGAGTGCTCTGGGTAAGAAATTTGTTCTCTATGTTAGGGAGGTCTGATGACTCTGGGAAAATGTGAAGGGAGTAAGTTGATAAATATGAAAAACTTTTTGGACTGAGAGATGAAGGGGATTCAGGTTGAGTCTCTTAATAACTGACACCCAGACTGACTCTGAATAACCCATACCCAAGTGTCAGACAAGTACAGCTGACACCGATTCTTAAAACAGACAAAATAAGAGGATAGAGCATATTGACTGAGCTATATCCCCATCCCATAATGTCCAAATTAAGACTGCAGTGACATTGGGAGAGAGAAAAAGCAGCTTCTGAAATCATCTTGGCACTATCTATAGGCACTTACAGAGTGTAATTATTTTTGCAGACAGTGACAGATAAGGACAGTTAAAAATGAAAGGGATGGCAATGTGGACATGAGCGGACATGAGCTATGACTGTGACTATTCAAGATACTAGAAACAAATACTTAAATGGTACATTATTTTGTGAAGGGCAAGACATCCCATGTAAACAGTTCTGTCGTGTACTTTAGTGTTAAGATTCACTCAACTTTGATAATGTCCAGCAAACGTACTAAGGGCAGGGGTAAGTGGAAAGGAGTGGAGCAGGATGTGGGTATGTTAGTAAAGTGGTATTCCAACAACTGACTGCAGCCATGGTTGCTGCAGTAAGTGCAGTAAATGACAATAATCCTTCTCCTGCTGAGGACTGGGAGGCTGTTTTTGAAAGTGACATAAAAAGTTCCATCACCACCAGTAGTATTAATAAAGAATAAAAGAACACTGAAGATGCCTTCTAGTGTCGATGGCATAGAGGAGGAAGGTGTACCAGTTCAACCAACTGCTACAGCAGACAGTAAGAGTAAAAGCACATAGTAAAAACAGTTCTCAAAGTAGTGGAGAATGTGCTGAAAATCCCTCTAAGGGGAAAAGTAAAAATAAATTGTTTGCAACTTCAAAAAGCTTTGAGGAGTATGAAAGTATTTTGGAAGAAGCAATGGGTGATGTTGACAATTAATTATAGATGATGATGATGTTCTAGAACAGTGGTTCTCAACTCCTGCCCTCAGGACCCACTAACAGGCCAGGATTTGATGAGTTCCTTGTTAGAGCACAGGTGAGTTAATCAATGTGAATGAGCCTCTGATCACCACCCCTGTGCTCTAGCAGAGAAATCCCTAAGTCCTGGCCTGTTAGTGGGTCCTGAGGACAGGAGTTGAGTACCATTTTTCTAGAACATATCCCTTCAGAGCCCTGTTTATAAATGGTTTAAGAGATCAGCTGGAAGTAAAGATGCCTAAAAATAAACACTTATCCTGTCCGGAATTGTCACTGTTTCCAACCCCCACCCAGTTGCACACCCTATTGCTGGGTAATCAGTAACACAGGTCATATTAATCCACAACCCTAGCTATAATGAGTGTATTTGCTGGTGTTGGAAGTTCAGCATCCTTGATAGCTTATATTATTACAATAACAACATCTAGTGCCAATAGTAGTAGTAGTAGTGGCCCCTCAGGAACACCTAAGTGTATGAAGTCTACTGTATTGCAATACTTCACTTGTGATCCAAAACCTTATGTTGCTATCTGATGTCTGTATAAGAATAATGTGAAAGCAGGATGACACCTAGGCACATCCTCACTGGAACACGTCCACAGGTCTGATTGGAAGATACACCATCGATATGTCATTGGTGTCACCCCCAGCAACAGTAAAAGCACTTCTAAAATTTCCTGGGGCACATACTAGATTTGTAGATGAGCCAGAGAATGTGTCAAGATTTTCTTTAAGTGAAATAACACCTATGGTTCCTGCTGCTCTCCTTCAAATGCAAAACACTGTATGACTCTGACTTGGTTGGAATAGATGACAAGATTCAAAGTGTCTACAAATGCTGCTGCCTACCCCCTCATCTCCACCCCCAAAATTCATGTTGTCAAAGCAATAATGTTATATAGTTCTTCTATGTACTGCCAAACCACAATTTCTGAGTTCTTTGGAAGGTGTCAAAAACTTCACAAAAATAATCCCAAAGTACAACTGTGGAATGACAAAGTAGCCAATATGTTGATAGTTACATGCTGTCATTTTCTTTTTTGTAAAAAAGTTTTTAAAGAGCTGTTTTTGTATGAGTGAAAAGTCCAGTTTCACGAACAACTGATTTTAGTAAGACCATTAGATTTTCCTCTGTTTTGCTTAAACCAAAAAATATTTTGTGAAAATGGTTAAATTTCTCGCCTATACTTATCAATGCGGAGAAACTTCCCACTCTGTAAATACACATATTTTTCATGTCAGGCAGGATGCAGAAGAATAGGAAGTAAACAGAGTACAAAGAGATGAAGAGAGTGGTGAAAAAGCTATTAAAAAAACAAACAAACAAAGTTATTACAGGTTCACAGTACTGGCTGACACTGACTGACACTATGAGCAGCAGTAAAAAAAACACAAGAAGCAGGGAAGACCCTGATGCACCAAGGTACACAAAAGAGTAGGAGGAAGTCAACACCAGGGTTAAAGGGACTGGGAGCCCACATTCCCCAGATCCAGTGATGTCCAGTCTCCCAACATCATCCCTTGGTGTCCAATGGTGCAAATTTTGCGCCCATTGGACATTTTTACGTGGTGGTGGTTTTTGACAGCACAATTAATAGAATGATTACTTTTTATTGAGCATAAAAATGTTTCAACTAATACAACATGCAAATGATATAATATACAAAATATCCATTATACATGAAATATCAAGGATAAACAACACCCATAAAATGAAGGCAGCCCTGGTGCCAGTGCACCTGGTGCCAGAAAATGGTACCGCCCCCCAACAATGTAGCAGAAACATCACACATAGACTGTTTTGAATTGTATTATGAGAAACCAGGAGGAGGAACAAGAAGGGTGTTATAATTAACGTGATAATGGGGATCATTGGACGCCTGGCTGGACATCCGACAAAGCCTTGCAATACTCTGGTCTAACCTGAGCATTATGCCATACACGTGACAACAACTTAAAACAAATATACACACAAACAGAAACATGTGCATGCCCTAAGAAAAATAGGACCCCCCACAAACTGCCACAGTGCGAAAAAGTATGAGAAATTCAGCCACCGTCCGGACCTCACATCCATGTCCAGGAGACACAGAAGCAAGGAAGCAGCTACCCCGCCATCCCTCTCCAAAAGAGACTGCAGGGCAACATCAGTCAATAGTCTCTCCCCCAGACATGAAGTGTATTTAAAGCAGCTATAGAAATCAGCCTGTTGAGAAGAGGGTAGGGTGAGTATGAAAGGTTCCCACAGGGTAATGAAATGGTGCTCAACACCTCCTTATCAGAAAGGGCAAGCATCCAGTGAAGTCTGGTGAAATGAAAAAGTTTATGCATCCACTGTCAGAGAAGAGGAGGGTGAGAATGCACTTCAGCATCACCGTAATCACAAAGTCTATCAGCCAAACCTGGTGGGCTATCAGATGGGACGGGGAATCTTAAATTCCCAAAAGGAATGCAAGGGAGATCGAAATACCAATTTTTATCATAATATAGGAAATGACCTTAGACCATAAGGAAAAAAAATGAGGACAAGAGTATACCATGTCGCAAAGGGGTCTTGACACTTATGACATGCCAATGTTGTGGCAAGACCTATGCACTGGGAAGCCTGGGGGGTTACATAGGTCCTATGTAGTAGTCTATAAGAGAGATCATGAAAATAAGCAGACGGGGAACATCTTAAACGCCACAGAAAACTTGACTCCAGGGAGTCCACTGTTAGTGTGGTTATGTCCACCATCCACCTACTACAGCCCAACAGGGGCTGAGTTGAGTGAGCCATTGAGAAAAGCATCCTATAGACGTGAGATGTTTAGAATTGCTGAACCAAAGTAGGTAGCAAGGATTGGACATAGTGTTTAGCCTGTAAGAAGGCAAAAAGATGGTTCGGTAGCAGCTGATACTTAGACTGTAGGACAGGAAACGAGTAGACTTTTTTCATAAAGGAGTCAAGTAAATGTCCCACAAACTTAATACCACGTGAGGCCCAATAAAAGAAATGATTATCCGGCTCATCCTGCTGAAAGGATGAATTGTTAGTGAAAGGCAAGAAAACAGATATAGATCGCGATTTAAAATGTAGATACTGATGTATTGCCAAGCCTTTACTGTCAAGATCAGGGTGGAGGCGCTCCGTAACAGCAGAGAAGCAGGCAAGTGTATAGAATGCATGGAAGACTAAGCGATTGGCAAAGAATCAGTGTAAACCAAAGAGCCATCCAGCCAACCTTTTGCATAGCGAAGTAAGCAGGCAACATTATAGAAATGTAATATTTTTCTTTATTAACTGTCAAAAAAACCCTTCCAAAAAAAAATTCCCTGTTTAGCTGATTCTTTCCTCATCTTCACCAACACAGGCACCCTCCTCAGACCCATTTTTTACCATGCCTATGAAAAATAAAATAAAATCTGCTATGTGTTGTGTGTAAATATATATATATATTTTTTGTTTGTTTGTTTGTTTGATCATGATTCCTAAAGCAAATATTAACATTATCATCTTTGAGTTTAATGTAAGCATAATGTCTCAGCTTATTGACACGTTATTCAGTGGTCATAGCAGTGGTCTCAAAAGCGGTAACAACAACCCTTCACATCCGTCCTCCTCATCCTCCTCTTTGCTGCTGTTAATACATGTGCACTGGCTTTCCCTGTCATGTGTGGTTTTTTCCAGTTCTGCTATCTGACACTCAGATGGTATTATATGCTGGTTCATGTTTAGGAATATTAGCATCCCAACACTGCTTCTAGATAGCTGTGTCCTACGGTCATTTACAATATAACCAATTGTACTGAAAAACTATTCAGTCTTAATGCTTGATGGTGGGCAACTAAGGGTTTATATGGCTGTTCATGTCAGTGCTGGCGACACGCATTGTTTTGTTTGCCAGTAGTCCATGGGGTCAACGTTTCTGCTGAGAACATACCTATACTGAGTATGCTGAAACCATCTGACATGCAGTGGGACCACTTCTACACTGTGTTCCTGGTTATCAGTTACCAACTCATACTCAGGGAGAAAGTCCTATAGACATGTGCCACCACCTGTGCCATCACTGCAACCACAAATGTTTGATTGCCACCCCTGAGACCTATGGATCGCTTTATGTGATGATGATAACATTCAGAACTTGCTTGTGAGTGGGATGTTCCGGTTGATGTTTCTGCTTCTGCTATTGCTAATATAAACCTTTTGCTGCCTTCCTCTTCACTATGATTTCTAGTAATTTTTTGGCCCTAACTTTCTCCCTCTCATCCTCCACAATGCAACCTTCCACTCGATCTATAAGCATATCTTTATAGAATCCAGTTCCTCTAAGAGATGCTGCTGATCACGACCCCTTGTTGTGATAAACTAATCACACTTTGAAAGAAATTCCAATATTTTGTGTTTGAAGCAGGGCAGGGGTTTAGCAAACTGGCACAAATGTATTCTCCATTTCTTTTAATGGACACTATGTGAGGATCTTGCTCAAAGCATACGAACATGTCCTTGATGCATGTGTGTGTTGTCATCATGGTAAGATTCCTCAGCCATGCTCCTCACTTTTACTGCAATAAACATGAGTGGAAGAACATCACTAATTCCTGCCTTTACGTGACTAACCAGCATGGTTGCCTCCAAAGCCTTTCAGTTTTGCATTGTATACTCGCTAACAGTCTGGTCATGCAGATGCTCTACCACGTACAGTGTGGAATTCCACCTGGTATTGACCTTCATTTTCAGTTGCTGATCGGGTAGGCTGTTACACTCTTGTATGGAATATAATGTGTTGCTTGCACTGTAGGAGTGGCTAAAATGGGCACAATTTTTTAGTGCAATATTCTGCATCACTCTGAGGATTTCGGATTCTACCAGGAATCTGGCCACAACTAAGGACATGGACAAAGCAGGGTACATGCACCATATCACCCATTCTCAGTGCAGCTATTATGTTGTAGTCATTACCAGCAGACAGAAAAAAACAGCTTTCAATGAGCAAGGTATAAGTCATTACCTGCTCTAATATACTTAACACATCTTAGGCTTTTTGGTACTGTGTCCCAAAACTCTGCATGCACAAGGTGGCCTGCCAATAGTATGGACTATCCTACTGCTACATTTTAATTATTCTGCCAGAACCAGAGGCAAGATTAATGGTTATCAACTGATTCTGTAAGATAGTGTGACCTACTGGTGATGGGAGTGAAACCCAGTGAACAGTCAGTCATATAGTCAGTTCTCTGCCCACGTGTCCACATATCTGTTTTCTGGTGGATTTTCTTGCCATATGAGCTTTCCAGCCCATCAGTCACCACACAAACCCAAAACAAATGTTTTTGATTCCTCTTCAAGAACTCAGTAAGTGTGGGTTGGCAATACATGGCAGAAGAATCCTGTAACTTTACTTCTTTAACAACATGACTAGAAGAGATGATGGTGGCAATATATGTGGGCAGTCTATGACTCTTGTCATCTCCAAAAGAAAATTCAGAGACATACTCCCCTACAGCAGAAACCGTAGGTGGTGTTTCTTGCCACACTCTCTGACACATCAACATCTGTCCCATAAACCTTTAGAAGTGCTTATTTTTCTGCTAGTTGTGGCACCTCTAACATGTTGATGGTGTGGCTCCTAGTCAGACCTGTGTTTGTGCTTCAGGTGGGATCTCATTGAGGAGGTGCCTAGGTGTGAGCCTGCTTTCCCCTGCACACAAGCTTTTTACACTGACAACAGATAGCAACATGCTTAGCTTTTGGGCAAAGTTCTCCATACTGTTCTTCATAGACTGTGGGGTTCTTGAGGGGTTGCTACTACCACTGGGACTAGATGTTGCTGCAATTTTACTACTACTAGGTGTCACAGGTGCTGCACTTCCAAAATCAGCAGAGGCTCTCCTCATAGATAAAGTTGTGGATGTTAATAACCTGTGTTGTTACTAGTTACTCAAAACTAGTAGTGTGTGTGTGTGTGTGTGTGTGTGTGTGTGTGTGTGTGTGTGTGGCTGAGTGGGGCTTGATGATGCTGATGATGACTGACAGGATGACTGTATATTTTTTGGCATCTATTACTGTAAAGTACACAACTTCTTATGTGTAAAGTCTTGCCTTTGCCCTCTACAAAATACTCTCTCATCTAGTATTAGTCTGCCTCAGTCACAGCTCACATCAGGGTCCCTCTCGCTGACACATATCCATTTTTATTATTTTATTTATCTATTTTAATTAAATGTACACCCTATCCCTATCACTGTCAACTAAAAATAAAAAACACACTCCCTGCTTCTTCCCCAGACACCACCAGAAGATAGATTACAGTCATATCGGGAAGAAACTTGGATCACGGCTTCTTGTGTGTTCCGAGGCACATGGTATTTTGGGGTATTTGTGGTAATTCTCCTTTGCTACCTTCTTATACCCTCATCTGACTCCTCTGACACAAAGAAAACAGCCAGATCAAGAAGGAATTTGGATCACAGCAGCCTGTGTCTACTTGGTAACACAAAATTTTGGGTATACATCTTTGCTCCCTTCGCACACCCCCAGACTCCCCCTGGACAGAGGTATCTGACAGATCAAGAAGAAACTTGGCTCTTGGCTGCCTATGTCTACTCTGTGACACCAAATTTTGGGACATTGGGGGCATACATAATTTCTCCCTTCCTGTCCCCCAGCCTCCCCTAATACAGAGGTCAGATTCCTTGCATACAATACTCCATAAACTACACTCCAATTTTAATTTATTTGCCTATCCTAACTAGCTCAAAAATATGGTATTTTTTCCTTCCTCTCACAAACACAGAATGGCATGTTGCTGGAACCTGACAAAGAGGCCACAAAAGAGAGAAGTAAGGCAGAAATCAATGGTGGAGCAGAGAGAAGACTGAGGATGAAGCAAAGAGGCCAAAAAGAAAGAAAAGGAAGGTGGAGGTGAATGGCGGAGCAGAGGGGAGACTGAGGATGTGGTGGAGTGACTGTAAGAGAGAGAGAAGGAGGATAAAAGTGAAAGGCTGAGGAGATGGACTTCGGTAAAGAGGACTCCCTAGAGAGAGAAGGAAGGCAGAGCAGAGAGGAGACTGAAAGCTGTGAAGAGGCTGCCAGAGAGAGTAGGAAGGTGGTGATGAAAAGGCAGAGCAGAGAGGAGACTGAAAGCAGTAATGAGGCCACCATAGAAAAGAGGAAGGAGGAGCCGGAAGGCAGAGCAGAGAGGGAACGGAATGCAATGAGGAGGCCAAAAGAGAGAGAGAGAGAGAGAGAGAGAGAGAAGGAGGAGACAAAAGGAGACTGAGAGACTGAGAATGTGGTAAAGGAGCCAGCAGATAGAGAGAAGGAAGGTCAATAGCCCAGAAGAGTTGTTACAGGAGAGCAGAGGTCGAAGCTGGAAGTTACAGGGCAAAGTACTGAATCAGCAGAGTGGAGGGGTAGTCAAACAACAGACCTGGGTTAATTCCAAGAAAGCAACGCGAAGGTACACAATCGGCTGGAGATAAGGATGGTCAGGAACAGGCAAAGGTCAAGACGAGAGGCAATCTACAATTCTGCTTGTACAAATGCTCTAGCATGTACAATTTGGAATTCTACCTGGTGGGGACATCCAATTTTAGCTGGTGATGAGGAAGATTGTTACACTTTTGTATGGAATACAATGCATTGCAAGAACTGTAAGGTCAGCTAAACTGGGCACAGATTTTGCAGGCAATATTTAGCATTCTCTATGAGGGTTTTGGATTCTACAATGAATCTAGTCAAAACTAAATTTAGAAAATGAACAAAGCAGTACACATATGCTATATCATATATTCTCAAGGCAGCTATTATGCTAGAGGCATTATCAGCAGACACAAAACCAGCTTTCAAGGAGCAGGGTACAAGCCAGTCCTCTATTACATGCTGTAGTTTATTTGCTATATCTATGGCTTTTTGAGATTGTTTCTCAAAACTCTGACTGTACAATGCGGCATGACAATCGTGTGAGCTATCCTGCTGCTGTCCTTTTAATAATATTGTCAGAATCAAAGACAAGTTTACTGGCTATTGAATGCTGTTGATGGCCAGTGGTGGGAGGGAAACCCAATGAGCAGTGACATATAGTCTGTACTCTGGCTACTTGTCCACATATCTATTGTCAGGTGAATATTCTTTCTGTATGATATTTCTGGACCTTTGCCTACCACTCATTGGACATTTAGTCTATTTAAACCTCACTTCCTCCCCTGGTCATTGCCCATTCTATGAGCTTGTGTTCCTAAGGTCATTAGCTAGTATACAATGAAAATCTGAAAGGCTTTAGATGGGGCATCTTTGTCATCTGATCAATGGCAACTAAATGTGACCTATGTAAGCTGCTGAAACCTTTTGAGGAGACCACTTTTCTGGTTAATCTTGTTGGGGAAGAAATTAGTGAGATTCTTCACTGATATATTTACTGCAGAAAAACCTGAGGAGCTGCCTAGTTTTTTGGACTGCAGCTTTCATCATCCTCCGCTAGCAATATACTGTAGATAACAATGGGAACTGTAAATGCAATGACAGCTGGAAGGCTACATGTTGCCCAGCTCTGTTGTAAACCTTTGCTGTTTTATGAGTAAAGGAGGACTAAGATAATATCACTGTTGATTGTAAGCTCTTGTCCCTATAATAACCAAATACCAGGAATCTCTTCTATTTCTTTCAGTCTCTCTCTGTCTCTCTCTCCCTCTCTCTGGGCTCAGAGGTGCGTGCGTGTCTGTGTGTGTGTGTGTGTGTGGTTGTCAGTGGCAACATAAGTGCATCCATTTTATTAATAGTGGAGGGTACATTAAATTACCCGCCCAATATATTAAATAGCCCGATACTGTGATATGGTAAATTATGTGCTTGTATATTTAAGCAACGCATGCACATACAGACAACACATGAAGCTAAACAATAGTTAAGTAACTTTAACATATCTTACCACTCTGACAGTCCCACCACCTTTTCTGTCCCTCCCAACAGTGTCCACAATACCTCATTAAAGGGATAGTAATACTTTGTTTTAACTTTATTTTATTTTGTAGGCATTAAAAAACATGAAGAATGATATAAGTCTTATGTCTCAAACCTTTATGGTTTAAGAGATATTCACAAGCAAAGTTTCCCCCTCCCGCCCCTTTTACCTAGTGTAAGCCATCTCTTCTCAGATGTGAATCTGGTTGTAAGACCAGACAGATAACAGCAGGGGACAATCTTCTTTGTATGAAAAGAATGAAAGCCCTTCCCCCTTGACAAGTTTTTCAGGTTTTTCCCTTATCTTAATTGAAGATTGTCCCTCTCTGCAGTCTACCTGGGCACCTCCCTTCTGATTTGGCTGAACGGGGGGGGGATACTTTGCTTGTGAATATCTCTTAAACCATAAAGGTTTGAGAGATAAGACTTATATCATTCTTCATGTTTTTTTAATGCCTACAAAATAAAATAAAGATAAAATGAAGTATTACTATCCCTTTAAAGAGAAATCATCACATGATATTTGTCCCCAGACAGCCTGCTCCACTGAGAGCAGACCTGCTAAAGAAGCCAGCGGTGTATTGTGCAGCCCAGAAAATGGACCCCTGCAGCTCTCAGGCTAATCCCAAGTGAGACATTGAGGTTCCACAGCTCAGTGTCTTGCAGTTGTGACAACAATAAACTCAAAGTAAAGCATTTTTAGACCTGACCCTTGTAGTTTATGGGGACTGTGTTTGCAGGAGTGGAGGTTCTGACATAACTGGAAATGACCATGTTTTTCCCAGTCAGCATCACGGTGGCCTTGATCTATCACCCGTGGCATACCTGCCTTTCCCCTCTTGTGCCTCGGCAGCAGCGTGTCTGGTCGCTATCTGGCTATGGACTTCCTGTTTGCATACGAGCGTCACTACAGCTCTCTCACTATTTTGTAGTCTAAGTCTTATTGTCCGATTCATGTCCCGCCTCTCTGGTAGGCCTTATATGCGGCATTAAGCCCTTTCGTGGTGTATCTGAGAATTACTTGTATTCCGCTTCTCGTTGTGACCTTGGCTTTGTCTGACTCTGTTTGTCTTGTACCTTGGGCCTGGCTCATTCTCCATGCAGGTCTCTGAGCCTGGTCTCTGCCACCATACTACTCCGGTTTTGTCACTACCCATAGGCCTTGTAGCGCTCTGGTCTTACCGGTATCCTGCTTGGACCCTAGAGTCCTAGGGTGTTGTGTCAGATTGCTGTGGACCCTAGTGTCCTAGGGTGTTGTGTCAGATTGCTGTGGACCCTAGCATTCTAGGGTATCATGTCTTTGTTGACCTTAGCATTCCAGGGTAGAGATTGGCCGCTTGCCACCCTGCTCCATTTCAGGTGGCTCCCAGAAACTTAGGCTAGGTTTGCTCCTTGCTCCTGGTTCCAGTATTTCGGGTTAAGTTTAGTGTCAGCTAAAAGTTGGGGAAGTGCTTAATTGCTATTATCTGTATTATATATTTTTATAATGTGGTGTTGATCTTAACTGTACCTGTCAGAGTCTGTATTTGTCTGAGTTACAGTGACAGTCAGTTTGTGTAGCAAAAGGGAGTTGGGTTTGCTATCTTTAGTCCTAAAATGGCTCTTATCAGTTTTTTGAAGAGTTAGAAAACGGACTCCTCTTTGGCTGGAATGCAACTCAGAAGTATGTCACAGCCTCAGACTTTTTAGGTTGTGCACACAGCCTCTGACCCTCTGTGTCAGGCTTTCAACGAATACTTTTATCATGGTGCCCGTGCTATTGCTAGCGACATTCTGTCAATTTTACTTCCTGTTGCCTCTTATTGGTTGATGTGGCATTGCCCCAGCAAGTACTTGTCCTTAAATACCGGGCCTTGTCACTTCTCCGGTGCCCTTTCATGGTGTTTCCGTTGCCAGCGCTTGTTCCAGTTATTCGTGTGATCTCTGTGTATGACCCGGACTGCCTGACTATTCTGCTGTATCCGTTCCTTCTCTGTGTACTGACCCAAACTGCCTGACTACTCTGCTGTATCGTTCCTGCTCTGTGTACCGACCCAGATTGGCTGACGTTCCTGCTCTGTGTACCGACCCGGCCCGGCTGATGTTCCTGCTCTGTGTACCGACTGGGATTGGCTGACGTTCCTGCTCTGTGTACCCACCCAGCCTGGCTGAAGTTCCTGTCCTGTGTACCGAACCGGTTTTGGCGAAGATTGTTCCGTGTATCAGGGCCTGCCTGCGGTCCCATCCGCTATCCAGCTTGGGGCTGTCATCCGGTGTCCTCTCTGTCTACGGACAGATCCTGTTGCCTCTTTGCTGCTCAGGCATTATTGTTACCGTGACCCAGTCACTTACTGTGTCGCGAGGGCAACACCCCGGTGTGGTAGAACCATCTGGTTGCACCACGGTACGCTTGACCTTTTACTGCTGCAAGCTGAGGTTGGTCTAACCCTGGGCGCCTCAGGCTGCTCTCACTATCTGGCAGTCGACTGAGCGTTCGTTAACCCCTTTGGGGTTGGTGCCATATTCCACCGGGTTACAGTCATTGCAGTCTCCGTTGGGTGTTCCTCAGTGCCTACAGTTGCAGTCCTCCGTTACTGCTATGGCAGTCTACTGCTTGCCCTGGGCCTCCATTTACTCCTGTGGCATTACTCGCTATTCTGTCACTCTCTGCATAGTGAGAGTATTGTGGGCCTCGCGCTATTAGGGCCTGTCAATCTTCCTAGCCTAATAGTAACCATTTCACTGCTGTCTCATTTGGGAATCACACGAACTATACCTGACCTGTGTCAGTATTATATTGTTGCTGATATATATAAATACTGGACCCGTGTGGGTATTGATTACTGTAACCTGACCTGTGTCAGTACTATATTGTGTACATATATTACTGGACCCGCGAGGGTTATTATTATTCTGTACAAAACAAAAAAGAACAAAGCAGGGGTGCTTATAGTGAAGTATATTTGAATAAATATTCATTAAAGAATAAAATTGCACTCACATTTGGATATTGTCAGGGCTCTGATATCAAAGTCCACTAACTCATAGGCATACAGAGAAAATCACCCCCTCCGTTAGGGTCACTCTCTCTTCACCTCTGCGACCCTAACGGAGGGGGTGATTTTCTTTGTATGCCTATGAGTCAGTGGACTTTGATATCAGAGCCCTGACAATATCCAAATGTGAGTGCAATTTTATTCTTTAATGAATATTTATTCAAATATACTTCACTATAAGCACCCCTGCTTTGTTCTTTTTTGTTTTGTACATATATATCTTGCCACAAAGGGAGAGCATGATATCTGAGGGAGCTGCTGTGGAATTAAGACTCTGTATCTACAACTATACTGTTTTGGAGACAGTTACCATTTCTCCAATCGCTTGCCTAGTCGGTACCAATGTATTTTGCTACTGACACTATATCATTGTGAGTGCGCACAATAGGGTGCGGTGGTGATGATCCATTCAATATCTAGTTTGATATACACAGGGGGCGCCCCTTGTTTTGTTTCTCCCCTCCTTTTTTCTGTTTCTACAATTATTATTCTGTGTTTTTTCAATAAAACTGTGTTTTATCTAAACCTACTGTGTCTGAGTGTCCATAAAACCGCTTTAGTGCTGCAGTAAAATCTCTACTCCTGAAACATTGAGTGAAATCCCTGGAGACCCCCGTCCTGCTCTCCCATTATTCCTTCAGGGCTCACAGTGTAGGCCTGGCTTAATCAGCAGATATGTTCCCAGAAGAGAAGATCTGCCAACAGGTCATTACACAGTGAAAGTTGCTATTTAACTAGGTGGCATGGTAATAATACTTAGGACTTCCTGGTTTATCCCAGCCATCCTACCAGCTGAGGCTGCCAGTCCTCCAGCACCCTGATGTGTGACAAGGGCTATTTTTGAGGATGTTCAGTGCCATCCATTGATGCTTTACTAATTCTTCTCCCCTAGAAACAAACTAAAATGTTATAATAATAGTAACGTTATTATTTCTTTCCGTTATTGCAGTGTATAATATTACAGAGTGTAACTGAATTCAGTCACACTCATTAATACTTAATAGTTGCAGAGATATTTAGCTGATAAGATTACCACTTTCACCCTTTTCCCTTATATCACTTCAGGAGGAAGTGTGAGCAGTTGCTACTACAATCTGCCTGGTGGTTCATTTACAAAGATGCATTTTTTTCTCTGTTTGAGTAGATTTAATACCTCATGTGCAAGAGTGAGCTTTATTCAATGCACAGGTGACATCCAAAATACTTACACAGGGACAAATATCTTGAATGAATCACTGGGCAGGTTGTCATGGCAGTTAGGTCCAATCCCTTCCTTCTGACCAATCTAATATAAGGGAAAGGGGTGGAATTGGGTAATATTATAAGCTATATAAATCTACAACTATTGGGTATTAGAGTGTGACTGACATCAATCACACTCATATACTGTTTAGTGCAATAACAGGAATACATACGAACCATTGCTATCCCTTTTAACCTATGCTGTTCTCTTCATGAAAACTTTCCATTTAAAATAATTTGTTCTGTATTTTATTTTTTGTGTTTTGTAAGACTTAACACCTTTGATGCTAGGAATATCTTCACACATTGGTCTGCAGTGCATTGAAGACCTTTCTAGCATCCAAGGGGTTAAGAATACCAGTTATTTGTGAGCAAAGCAATTAAAAAGTCATCACATTTAGTAATATACTAGGAAATAAAAAGGCTGTAGTGCTATAGCGTATTATCTCTGCTGATTCTAAATGAAGGTTAGTTCAGTGATGCGGAAAACGGACGATGGCGCCATTATAGCAGTCAGTACTGCAGAAGTCACATTCCTGTTACTGTAGAGACACAGAATATTGATTCTCCCTGCTGGTTTTTGGCAGGGAACCCATAACTCTTTTCAGAATTTGACAAATTATCTCTACTTAGAGAAGAAAATTATGCACTTATTTCCTGTTCCAAATCATTATCTTCATAAGAGGCAGGAATACTGTAATTTTTCATTTCTGCAGTCTTTTACAATGCATATATTCTTACCAGAGTTAATATTGATAGTGCTCAGTGGTTTGCTATGCTTTTGTGCAAGTAAAAAAAAACAGAAGTTTTATAGTTTTATCTCAACCCATCCTAAGAAGCAATTATTTATTCTGTGTTTGTATTTTTTTGTAGTTCCAGCCTATGATAAATCAAACTGCACGGTGTTCCTGACCTCCAGCTATTGTCATGCATTTATCCCTTTGAGTGCCAGAGAGTTAGCCAACGCATTGCAACAGAATATGTTGGCTAACTCTCTGGCACTCAAAGGGTTAAATGAACAGTAATACCTCCTAATAAAATAATAGCTTTACTATGGTCCTAATGGTCCTATGAGTTTTTTCTTTGTTCAAAATGTAGCATCCTCAGTTAGTCCTGAATGTCATGCAAGTTCCTAAGAGAGACAAAGAATTGTGAGGAGCACCCATCAAGCACAAACAAGATAAAGTATCTTGTTCTAGACATGGTAGTCTCTCAGTGGTGCTACAACTCACATTTTTCACTCCCATGTGCCATTGCAGAGAGGAAATCTCCATATCCATATTCATATCAGACTGATCCCGCCCTCAGACAGTCCATCTCCGAAATGTCAGGCAAATCCTCTCCACACGAGAGAAACAGCATAACCACAGATGTACGTTTTGGCCTATGTGGGCCTCATCGATGTGGTGCAGCTGAATCCCTCTAGGCACATGGAAGCAAGGGTCCATGCCTGGGATGCCCTTATACTTTGGGAGACAAAGAATTGTGAGGAGCACTCATCAAGCACGAACAAGATAAAGTGTCTTGTTCTAGGCATTTTAGCCTCTCAATGGTGCTACAACTCACGTTTTTCACTCCCATGTGCCATTGCAGAGAGGAAATCTCCATATCCATATCAGACTGGTACCACCCACAGACAGTCCAGCTCCAAAATGTCCTAAGAGGACAGCAGAACACAAACTCTGCCCAATACACATAGTACAATTAGTCCTTTAAGGACCTGAGGGGTGTGCAGTGTACAGAGACTCAAAGTGGGGTATGATTCTGTGTACTTCCGTTTTTATAAATTGCTAGCAACTGTCATGTCTGCCTCCATGGACATATGACATCCAGATCTGATTGATGATGTTATCTTCTGAATAAAAGGGCAACATTCATAGGGTCCATTAGGATTTTCTGAAGAACTCAGAAGAGCTGATTTTCAGTGAGTTCATGCCAGGTTAGTGACCCTATACTTTTTGTCAGTGACCTGGTACGTTTTAACAGTGACCATCCTTTTTTTGGGGGGGCACACTAAATCATGCTCTGGAATCAAATTTCAGACCCTATGCCTGCGTAATAACTTACTATGTTACTTACACCAAAATTGCTTTGTGCCAAGGGGAGAACAAAATGACAGTCTATGAGTGTTATAGGGAGTTCTTTTCCTCTACATCCAGTTTAATTCCATGTATTAAACAAGGTGGTAGTATGGTTTTACTCCTTTTTCCTGAATATGCTAAGGGGCTGGCATACTGGGTAGGGATGGGCAAAAATTTTCGCCTCAAGCTAAAATCAGCAAAAAATGGCACTTTCCGCTTGGCGAGAAATTTCCCACAAAAAGTGCAGTTTTTTCCACTTTTTCCCCGCTTGTTTCTCCTAGATCACTGAGTTGAAATCAATGAGTAGAAAAATTTTTCTCCACCTCACAAAACTTTTCTACAGCCATATAAAAGGGTGTCAGGCTCTCACAGCAGCCATTCTGTGTCTGTGAGAGGAGAGAGCAGCATGTTTTTGAGCTAGAGAAGATAGGGAAATAAAGGGGAATTGAAGCTTAGTTTTAGGATGTTATTTAGGTAGGATATTTGTTCTCTGTAGTAGGGGAGTCTAGGGGCACAAGGGGAGAAGAAGGGAGGAAGGAGGTTGACCCAAAATACCCCAACATTTGGTGTGACTGACTGGAAAGACACAGGCTGCTGGGGTCCAAATTGCTTTCTGATTTTACTTTTATTGTCTCTCTGCTGGGGAAGTCTGAGGAAAGAAGTTCTTTTTTAGTTATATATATATCTTTTTTTATGACTAACTGTGATAAGATGTGGTGGACAACTTAAAAAAAATAAAAAACATAAATAATTAAAGAAATAACTATATTAGACAGCTGACTGGGAGTTCTGTGATTGAGGTAGACTTGATAGAGTTAGAAGCTCTAGTTCCCCAGATTTGAAGATGTTATACTATTGCAGTTTTTCTGTCACTTTAAGGGAAATTGTGGAGGATAGATAACATATACGTCTCATTGTGGATGACTGAGAATCATTTGAAAGATCTTCAGAGAAGAATTATTGTAGTTGTGAGCTGTGCCTGATTTTTTGAAGAAGTGGTAAACGTGTTGGAGGACCTTAAAGCCTAATATATGGACTTAAGGGAAACTCCTGAAAGAGTTGATGTCATAGTTTGAAGCTTTTGTTTACTGCTGTCTTTCCTTCCCTGTGTCAGGCTGAGTCAGCTAATGCTTAACGAACTGCCTTGATCTCTCAGATTTCATGGTTACTCACCTGTTATCAGCCAATCGCTTCCAGGGTATTTAAAGCAGCTAGGCTCACTTCCTCCTTGCCTTTGTCTCTGCTTCTGGCTGCAATGCATTCTCCTGAGTTGCTGTTTATCTATCCATCCATGACCTGGCTTCCTCTGACGTTCCTTCTGGTTTCTGATTCCTGGCTTGTTCCTGACATCGCTGATCTATGTATTCCTGACTCCGGTTTGTATGAGTACCTGCCTTGGTTCCTGAACCTGGCTTGTCTTTTGGTTTACACTCCTGGAACACTATTTTGCTTTGATTGCTTTGGTTATTTTAATAAAGGTGTTTTGCATTTTACAATTTTGTGTCTGTCTGGTTCCTGGTCCCTAACAGTGGAGATTTCTCCTTAAAGTTTCTTATTTATATTCCAGAAGGAGTTATTTATTTATTGCCTGTTTTTATTGTTTTTGATGTTGTAGGAGGAAAGTTATTCTGTGAGTCATTGGAATACTGGGGTTTTATAATCTATATCGGAGTATTTAAGGACAGCAGGTAGAAGGACGTGTGCAGATATCTTTATTTGTATTTGTTTATTGGGCAGAGTACCATTGTAATCTGCCGCAGTCCTCTTTTCCTTGCTCCTGTGGTCCAACACTTACAGACAGTTTCCTTGGATAGCGCTTAAACATTTTTACATTTTTTTCTTTTCAGACTTGATAGATAGCAGACGACATTGAAAATTTTGTTGAGGGCCAAGGCAAGACATCACACTTCTTCAGGTGTGTACTATAGAGAGTAAAAACACAGACAGTAGTTGAGTAATGTCTAGCAAATGCACAATTGAGAGGGTGAAAGGTGGAAGAAGTGCAGGGGCATGGGAGTAAAGTGGTAGTACAAAAACTGACTGCAGCAATCGTTGATGCAGCATGTGCAATAAATGATGATGATCCCTCTCCTCTCAGTGTGGATGCAGTGTGTCTAGGTCCTACCAATCTGCCACATTGTAGGTTGTTCTTTATTTTTTTAAGAGTTGTGGGCAATAGACTTGTGCACTATAAAAATTTTTGGTAAAATTCGACTTCGGACGAAATTTTTTTTTCATTTGTCGACTACGCATTTCGGATCCGACTTGTTCGACTCGGACGAAATTTGACAACAAATTTCGTCTACATCAAATTTAAAAATACTTTATAAATACAAAAAAAAAATGAAGATTAAATAAATGGAACCATTTCCAGGGTCTAAATGAAGATGGTGGAACATGGTAAGGTGGGCATTTAGTCTTATGGTACTATGGATGAAGTAGATGAAGTATAGGTGTAGCTAAATTTGAAGGAAGAAGGAAGACTGAGGATGACTGGTGCAGGCTGGACTCAGGATGACTGGAACACTGTAGATGTAGCCATCAGCAAACTGCAGAACACTGGAGCAGGCAGGACTCAGTAGAGATACCGCAGACTTTTGTACAAGAGACTACAGAACTGAGGATGACTAGTGCAAGGCGGACTCAGGATGACAGCAACACTGGAGATGTAGCCAGCAGCAAACTGCAGAACACTGGAGCAGGCAGGACTCGGTAGAATGATACCACAGACTTTTTTCAAGAAATGAAAAACAATAGAGCCAGACTGTACAACCTGTATAGTGGAACAACAATGTAGACTTTAAATTCCCCCCGTGTTTCACCAAGTCAGGGGGTGTCTTCTGCCCAACCTACCATGGTTCTAGAGCTGGGTAAGCTGGAGCACTCAGCATATTATGGTACTATGGTACTATTTTTTCCCTCCCACAGTTGACTTTCCTGCCACACAATTTGCATTTTGCTAGCCAGCCATCGCCAAGTGCCACAAAATGGTCCCACGCTTTGGAGCAATGGTTGACTCTGGAAGGTGGTGGAGAAGAAGAAACTGAGGTGACACTTTCTTCATCTTCACATGACGGAGCAACCTCACTTTGCTTTTTCTTTCTACATATCGTTACAGGGGTACCAGTAGACCTAAAGATGGCAACAGGGATGTTGGGACTGGGATTGGAGGAGGATAGTAAAATAACAGTAGTACGGGTGGCGGAGACACTAGGAGCTACTACCTGGCTGGGAGACTCAAATGGAACTGGAGAGGCAGGTGTTGAGTTGTCAATAGAATACACAAATGTAACTGGAGAAAAAGGAGGAGATTATGGGAAGCAGGGGAAAAATTAAGTTCAGGGGAATAACCAAGGTCAGTGTAAAAATCAAGCTCAGGGGACAAATCAGGCTTAGGAGTCCTTGATTTTGTAGATTTTTTACAGGAAGAAAAATCATCATCAGCAGCAGATTTTGTGGAAACCTGCTCAATTCCCTCTTTTGCCTGGTGGCTACCGGGAAATGGTAAACTAGCTCCCTCAATAACATTTTCCTGAGTAGATATGCTCTCAGTGGCAGTGACAGGGGTAGCAGGAAAAATGTTAATCAAATACTGCAATAATTTCCGTTTGGGCTACTTACATGGACGTTCGGTATACAAATCCTGCTTTGATACTGCCCACAGTGTCTAACCAGTAGTGTTACACATGCTATGTGTCCCCAGGTTTATAGAAGTGGCTGTAGCAGTGGTGGTGACTAAACTAGCAGCGGCACTAGTCATTGTGCAGGTGGTTCTGTGGAGATCATCACAAATCTTCTGACAAGACACAGGTGACGGCTGCTTCCCTTCTTCTTTCTAGTTTTTGGTTTGAAGTGCTGCTGCTAGGTCTGACTAGTTGTCATAGCTTACCTTGTTTCCAGCGCCGCCACTTCAGAGATGCTCGGCGTCTTTCCACTCGTCAACTGCAGGCGCAAGGCTTCAGAGTGAAGCAGGCCTCTGTTTTATGCCATGCCTCCTGTAGTTTCCTCCTACCTACTTCCTTCCTCTGAGCCTGCTCCTTCTACCTACTTCCTGAGGAGGGGTTTAAAGGGCAGTCTGAGTCCTGATTCAGTTACCCTTGCATTGTTGTTCAAAGCAGTTCTATTACCTTGGGCTCTGTGTTTGACCAGGCTTGTCTTCCATCCAACCTGGTGTTGACTTGTGGCTCTGTCTGACTATTCTTTTGTCCATCCCTGTAGTCGACACCCAACCTGGTGCAGACTTGTGGCTGTGGCTGACTACCTGAACTGTGTATGAGATGGCTTGTCTGACTACCCTCTCTGGTGCTGACTTGTGGCTCTGTCTGACTGTTCTTACGTTTGTCCCTTGTACCTAGCAGACACCCAATCTAGTGCAGACCTGGGGCCCTGGCAGACTAGCTCTGATACTGACTGCAGGCGTGAGTCAGGTATCCATTTCCCTATACTGACTGCAGGCGTGAGTCAGAAATCTCTCCATACTGACGGCAGGCATGAGTCAGTATTCTCGGTACGTTGGATCAAGATCCTGTGTTCCTGTTCCTGCTCCTGCTTCCTGCATAGACTACCAGTGGCTGAGGCCTAGTCTCCAGCAGTGTGGTCAAGTTTGGCAGCCTACTATTCCTGATAGCAGTGCTTGCTGGCTTGTAACCCTCCGCTTGTTCCTGTTGTATTACTTGTGTACTACCTTTCTTATATTATAATAAATTGCATTTAACTATACTGTATTGACTCCTGAACATCTTTGGGGAACCGTGACACTAGTACTACTCAAAGTACTCTTCTTTGTCCACCTGCTGCTGCTAGCTCTGCCTGAAAGAAACATCACTGTGGTGGTTGGTGGTTGCTGGGTCACTGCAGCTGGTACCAGGACTAGGAACATCAGATTGTTCACTAGGACTCAAATCCATGACAGGTAGGTAGTGAACTCTAATAATTTCAAAATGTAAAAACCTGGCCACACGACAATTGTCAGACTGGCTGAGTCACTCTGAAAATTATTCAAACAAATCCCTATTACTTTTAATATTTTACATAGGAACAAAGGCAACTTCCCTTGAGAACGCAATAAGGTAATAGGCCTGCCTATTGAACTGTGAGATTGGCTGATGTGTCACTCTGAAATTTATTCAAACAAATTCCTAATATTAATTTTAAAGTTTAACACAGAAACAAAGGTGACTCTCCCTTGCAGTGGTAATAAGGTACCAGGCCTGCCTATAGAACTGTGAGACTGGCAGATGTGTCATTCTGAAAATTATTCAAACAAATTCCTCATATTAATTTTAAAGTTTAACACAGAAACAAGGGTGACTTTCCCTTGCGGTGATAATAAGGTACTAGGCCTGCCTATAGAACTGTGAGACTGGCTGATGTGTCACTCTGAAAACGATTCAAACAAATTCCTACTATTAATTTTAATATTTTACACAGGAATAAAGATGATTTTCACTTGTGGTAGTAATAAGGTAATAGGCCTGTGAGAACTGTGAGACTGGCTGATGTTTCACTCTGAAAATTATTCAAACAAATCCCTAATATTTTTAATATTTTGCACAGGAACAAAAATGAATCTCCCTTGCAGTGGCAATAAGGTACTAATGCTGGCTATGCCTAATGTTACCTGCCTGCCAACACAACAACTGGATGCTCTCCTTCTTCTCTCTCTGAGCTCCAACAACAGACTAAGAGGAAATGCTAGCTGTCTGGGTGCCTGTGTCATTAGTCCATCGCCTATCATGAAACGAAGAAGCTAATTGGAATAGAGACAAAGTGGGAAAGCAGCTCATGAAACGAAGAAGCTAATTGGACTAGAGACATGGAGGGAAAGTATGGAGGGAAAGTAATCGCTCGGGTAATAGTAGCCGAATTTCTGAAATTTTCGACGACATTCGGACCAGGGCTGGTCGGATTCAGATTTTTTTGGGCGAATGACCCTTGCCTTTCGGACAGCCCGAATGTCGCCAAATGACCTCTTTTTCTGTTGAATTCCAAATGTCAATGAACCGAATCACACAAGCCTAGTGGGCAAAAGACAAAGGCACTCTGCATGCAAACACATTTTTCAAGGTATATGTTGCTGTAGGACTCACATCTTTGACTTTCAGCTACTTATTTCTCCACTACAGCCGTCAGAAGAAGTAATATTGTGCTGGGAAATGTTGCACCATATTAAACATAGGAAAAAAATGTGTTGGAATAGGAAAAAATGTGTTGGAATAGGTGAAAAATGTATTAGAATAGGAGAATAATGTGCTGGAATAGACAAAAAATGTTGCTGTAACAGGCGAAAAGGAGGAAAATTTTGCATTGGAGAAAAAGAGAAAACTTTTGCGAAAAAATTGAAAAATCGGCCGTT
Organism: Rhinophrynus dorsalis; assembly: GCA_037306005.1. Lineage (NCBI taxonomy): Eukaryota > Metazoa > Chordata > Amphibia > Anura > Rhinophrynidae > Rhinophrynus > Rhinophrynus dorsalis. The sequence continues at coordinate 65,818,354 of CM074718.1, forward strand.
TTTCACGAAAAGTCACGCAGGAAATTTTTCTCACTTTTCGCCTACCCCTATTATTGGGCTTGCTGGCACTTAAGTCCTAAAGGTAGTGGAGATTACGCATTATAGCGCGAATATGATGTAATGCATTCCCTGAAGTACAGCCACTAGCATCTGAGACTAAAGCCAGAGGGGATGCATTGGTGAATTTATACATTCACAGCCCCCCCCCCCCCACACACACACCCGTGTTTCATTATGATCAATGCATGTACACCAATTGATACACAATGACGGTTTGCTGGAAATGATTCAGTCATACTTTCCTCAAAGTGTTCATAGAATTGACTGGCAAAATGAAGCACTGCTTGCTTGCTCAGTTGTAATGGTAATACCAAGATCCATATTTCCTTCTAACAATTCATCATTTTCTGGATTACATTACAAGTGACTGATCACTGCTCTTCTCCTAGTGGAAAGCTGTGAGATACATAAATGGTGAGACCGGTGAACTGAGTAGCACTGGAACAATTCTGAAGAGAATTACCCAAATTCAGCTTAATTTAAATACGCCTTTTAACTTCTTCAGTGCTAGAGGTGTCTCCAATGTATTGCTTCTCAATGTTTTGGAGACCTCCCAAAATCAATGGACATTTTTATTTGTCCCCTATGGTGTAACTGGTTTGCCCCACAATTATTATTATTATTAATATTATTTATTTATATAGCGCCAACTTATTCTGCAGCACTGTACAATAGGCAACAGACATACAGACGTATTAAGTAGAAATGGAATATGGAAAACAAAAAGATCAGAGGTCCCTGCTTGTGAGAGATTATGGTCTAGAGGAGGGTTGTGGGGTGTAAGTGCTGCCTGGACATGAACTGTCTTTCAGTGGGTGGGAGAAAGAAATGCTTTTGAGTGAAGTGGTCCAGGCAAGTAGTGGTTCTGTTTGGGAGAAAAGGACTATGTGAACAATGAAGCTGTGATGGGGGTGTAGGTGAGAGAGTGATTTTACAAGGGAATAAGAGTGAGCAGAGTTTGGACAGGCTGTTGGTCTGGCCTTGTTCTTAATGGTTATGGAGGTAGTTGATAGGCTTTACTGAAGAGGTGAGTTTTCAGGGAGTATCTGAAGGCTGTGAGAGCACCTGATGTGATCGGGGAGGGATTTCCAGAGCTCAGGTGCAGCATTGGAGAAGTCCTGTAGGTGGGAGTGGGAGGAAGTAATAAGAGCTGCAGAGAGAAGAAGGTCCTGTGCAGAGCGGAGATGGCGAATTACTCAAGTTCCTCTTAGCACATCAGTTTCAGTGATGCATTTATTGCCAAATTAATTTAACCCCTTGGATGCTAGAGAAGTCTCAAATACATTGAATTAAAAGAAGAGGTGTGTGTGCGTGCTAGTGCACGTGTGTGTATTGTATAAATATTTTCCTGGTTAGTGAGCCATCAAAGTCCCTTGAAAATGTTTCGCTTGATAATCATGCTCCCCAGATACTGCAGACACTACATGTCACAGCTTGTGGGCATTCCAATAAGAAATAATAATTTATTGGACCTACTGACAACAAATAACATGGTGATATCCAATATTAAAGTAAGTGAAGATTTGGGAAATGGTGATCACAACATGGCATACTTTGTTACTAACCCACACTCACTCCTACATCCACAAAAACAAGAGGGACAAACATATACTGACGTATGGTGGCTCTGCTTCAGCTGCTGTGTGATTAATACTTGCAATCTACTGATTCTGTAGCTAACTGTTGTTTCCTGTAATGTACTGTAAAAATTAACAAAACATTCCTTGGTAAATCTGCTGACATTTTGACACTAGCTAGTGTAGAGGCAAAAACAGTAAGAGGGGAGCTAGAGTTGCTTTTGGTTCCAGGGAGTGTGGGTATGATGTGTAGACAATGACAATGACAGTGATAGACAAAAAAATGACTGATAGGTGACAGGCAGGATATACTACACCTGAGCTGAGACTGAATAACACTGACAGAGACATACATCATATATTATTTTTAGAAAGGCAAAACATAACTCTGCACTCTAACAGTTCTTTTATGTATATTACAGTAAAATCAACACCATTATCATTATGTTCTCCAAAAATGCTAGGCAAAGGGGTAAGAAGAAAGGAGTAGGATGAGTGCATGGACGTGTTGGTAGAGGTAAATTCATATTACAAAAATTGACTGCAGGCTATGGTTGCTGCAGGTTGTGTAATAAATAACGGTGATCCTTCTCTTGTGGAGGCTCCTTCTAATAGTGACATAAAATGTTCTACCACCAGTAGTAATGCTACATTTTTTAACAATGCTATGGACATCAAGTCACATTCTAGTATTGTATCCATAAAGGAGGAGGATGTAAAATTGAGAACAACAGACAGTGACAATAAAATCCCATCATAAATTCGTGGTTAATCTTCAATACATCTTCCCAGGTAGAAAGTAAAAAGAAACTTTTTCAGACTTTAAAAAGCCTACAAAGAATATGAAAGTAGTGGGGAGGAAGTATATCATGCTGCTGCTGACCTAATTATTGTTGATGATGCTGTTGAGTTAAAATATGTCCTTCCTCTTCTGATACAGATGAAGTAGAGAGTGATGCTGCTATGTCCCAAACTTATCGGAAATGAAAAGTGATACTCTTCCACCACTGGAAAAGGGCAATGTGCCTGTTAATCAACTTTTTCAGAGACCAACTGCAGAGGCTCACTCTGGAAAAGTAAACTTGCCTGGAAATACATAAGCATCATCTGGATCATCAGCACCATCAATACTACTGCATGGAAGCAGCAACTCAGGTCAACATCCACAACCACAAATACTGCAATGAGTGCTTCTGTTGATTTTCAAAGTGCAGCATCACTGACACATACTGCTAGTACTATTGCATCACCTAGCCTCTGTGGTAGTAGTCCCTCAGGAACCCCACAGTCTATGAAATCTCCAACATGTCGAAACTTAATTCACAATCCAATCACAAAACTTGCAATCTTCTCTTTCAACAGCCTCGGACTGTATACAATTGTGCATTGCATTGGAGATCTCTTTATCATCCAAGGGGTTAATAAAAAAATATCGGTTAGGTTGACGGTGAAAAAAAAAACATAAATACAGCTTTGCATCATTAAAGTGTGTCTTATTTATGACTCCTCCTAAGCATCTTTATTCTTAGTCTGTTCAGTCTGTCAGCATCTTCTCCTTTAAAGCTGCACCTACTGACAGCAGATTAGGGATCTGTTGTCTTTCCATCTGCCATATTTTCATTACAGGTTTAGCTCTTGTCATCAACTGATGTGGCGGTTTTGCCTTGAAGCAGTCTCTTGGCATTTTCAAAACAAGAGCTTGTGGTAATAAAAACTCTGTTTTCTCAAAGTAACAAAGAAATGAGGCTTATTTAACTATTTATGATCGCCAATAGAAAAAGGTAAATATTTATCCTCATCTTGGACACAGCTTTATCCATAATAATGCAGCTTTCTCCGAACTAGATTTCACATTAGGCAGCGTAGTCAACTGCCCATTCCTCCAAGTTTTGTGTGCGTGTGGCCAGTGCAATCCTAATGCACACAGATAATCAGTGCTTTATGGAGTCTACTTTATTTACCAATTTACTTACCCTTTTACCTAGCATTGTTTATCCCCTTTGGCTGCCATCAATGCACTGAAGATTTTTCTAGCAGCCAAGGGGTTAAAAGCTGTAAATCTGGGACAAAATTTGTTTTGTATGAAAGAGTATGTTGAGAAAACTAAATACCGGAGTTTTTTTTTTTTTTTTTTTTTTAAAGCAGACGGGAAGACAATTTTAAGGGATATTTCTGAATATACCATAATGACAAAACACACTACACAGTTTTACAGCATTTATACCCATATAACAGCCTGCAATCAGTAGCACATATGACTCTGAGACACATCTTTCTATCTGATCGTAGTCCTGGGACCAAGCATAACTTAAGCCACTGCAGCTCCAATTAATCTTCATAGCATTTGGGCCATTGAGAGAGTTATTTCAATACAGTTGTGTTCAAGAGTAATTGAATGATAAAATATCCCCCTCCCACCCCTTTTATCTAATGTAAGCCACCTCCCCTAAGATGTGGAATCTGGTCCTGGGACCAGACAGATCACAGCAAGGAACAATCTTCTTGTTGTGAGCATAAGGAAAACCCTGCCCCCCATTACAGGTTTTCCCTTATGCTCACTGAAGATTGTCCCTCACTGCGATCCATTCGGACAATTTTGCTGATCTGAGGTGAGCAGTGTTACATCAGTTAAAGGGTCGGGAGGGGGATACTTTATCATTTAATTACTCTTCATCTACAACTCTGACAGTATTGAAATAACACTCTCCATGGCCCAAATACTATGAAGATTAATTGCAACTGCTTTTATTGTGAAACATTATTATCCCTTTAAGTAACACACAAACACACACACAAGGAATATTCCTTTCTATTGTGCCAAGCAACATCTATATTTCTGGTAAGCAAGTTGCAGGTAACCCGCCATCCGTGAATATCATACATCTCAGTAAATTAGAGATGTACATAATTAGATACTGATATTGGAGAATTCACCACATCTTATTGCACATGAACAAGTTATTTTTTCTTAATGATAAATATTGATGATTTAACGGAACACTAACAACAAAAAAGTAATGTAACTTTAAATGCTATATAAATAAAGAATAATAATAATAATAATATCATGTACATACAGCTAGCAAATGTAAAAATTTATTTTTCATATATTATATCCCCAAAATATAATCCAAAATTTGCTTTTTGATGCAGGACCAGATTCCACATCTGAGGGGAGGTGGCTTACACTAGGTAAAATGGGCGGGAGGGGGATACTTTATCATTCAATTACTCTTGAACTACAACTCTGACAATATTGAAATAACACTCCCTATGGTCCAAATACTATGCAGATTAATTGGAGCTGCTGTTTTTGTGAAACATTATTACTCCTTTAAAGGGATAGTAATACTTAAAATGTAAAAAAAAAATATGTTGTAGGGTTTATCCCCCTGAGTAAAACAAGAGCACTCCCACTGCTGAAAGGTGTTTCATTCAAAAGTTATTAATTTTCAAAGTTGAATTTTTTAGGTGCAATATCACAGTGCCCTGAAATTGTACAGTGGCGCTGTTGCTACACCAACATATGGAGATTTATGGTCCCGGGACCAGAGCTGTCCATAGGATCGTGTAGCAACAGCGCCACTGTACAATTTCAGGCCACTGTGATATTGCACCTAAAAAATTCAACTTTGAAAATTAATAACTTTTGAATGAAACACCTTTCAGCAGTGGGAGTACTCTTGTTTTACTCAGGGGGATAAACCCTACAACACATTTTTTTTACATTTTAAGTATTACTATCCCTTTAACAACCAAACCATTTCTACTGAATTGGTGATCCTGTTATTAATGGACCACCCTACCCTCTGGTTTTCTGTTATAAACAGAATCCTTTTATTTCTTAAATTGTGTCCCAAAATATGTAATGCTACTCTTATGGGGAATAATATCACAACTGTAATATTGCTGGTACATCCACTATTTGGCTCACCATAGTTCATTGCAACATAGTCCATGGAAGTAAGCCCAAAACCCAATGGAACTTGCTGCTTCAGTACATAATTCCAGGGATTCCATCTCTACTTTGGACTCTAACTGTAAAACTTACCAATTGGACTTATTAAGAATCACTCACTAAATATGTAGATCCTCCTTGATCTCATTGTTATCCTTATGTGACAGTTTGGTTTTTATATGTCCATGGCTGCTAAATTTGATCATCTGCAAAATACATTACCCATGGGCAGGGATGTGTGAAAAGTCATATTTTCTTTTCATGGGAATTTTTGTGGAAAACAGTTTTTTTAAATTTATTTGTGAAAATTCCCTAGAGGACAATTTTTGCCTATGCTTTCTATCTGAGTAGATGTAAGACTAACCATGATGTATTATCTCTGTTTGCATAGTATCTGCCCTTCTCAGCCAAGTCTCGGGCTCAGTCAGCTCAGGTAGAAAGGATCACCTGCCTGTCTTGCACTGTCACTGTCACTTATCTGTTAAAAAGCTTGGTTATTTATTTTAACACTTCTTTTCCATCCACTCTGTCAGATCTCTCACTGCTGTTGTGCATGCCCGTGTTTCCAATTGCAAGCCCTTGCATCCTTCCATGCATGTGTATGTTTCCATGCATGTGTATGTGTGTGATATCCTGCTATTCTTCTAAGTGCCATTGGATGCTTTTGTATTGTTGTATTCTGATTACATCTGGGCTACCTATTTCTGCCTGGGACTTGTGACTCATTGCCAGAGTCTGCTTCTGATCTAGGGGGTTCTTTGGGTTCTGTTCTCGGTTTCTGACCTCTGTTTCAGAGTGAGTACTTGCTTCTCAGATTTACTGACTCTACCTGCCCTGACCTCTGACTGTCTGGCCTTGCCTTGGTGCCATCCCTTAGTTCCTTGCCATGTAATTCTGACCACTGATGGCCACAACATTTGGGGCTCAACATGTCAGCATGGCAGATAGTTCACCTTACTGCATCATGGGTCCTACTTCCTGACTGACTGACACAATTATCAGGCAATTACTATAACCCCTCAGAGGTGGCAATAATAATCTAATCACTACAAAACCTCCAGAACCAAGTGTTGGCATCAAATATTTCTCACTTACCAAGAGTGGAGAGAAAGCTGGATGTAATCCTGGAAATGCTAAGGTCTATAACTCTCTCATTCTTCTCTCAGATGGATGCAACTACTGAGATCTCTGCTTCTGAAGGGAATCCTGCTCCAGTTCCTGAGTCTGCTAAACACCCTAGATACATTTCCCAGAGTGATTCTATGGAAATCCAACTTGGATTAGCTGCCTGACTATTCTCAATCAAACAATATCTTGGGTTATTTGGGGTAAATCTCCTTTCTACTTTCATGCATCCCCCGATTATCCTAACACAGAGGCTCAGCCATATAAGGAAGGAACTTGAATCACCTGTCTGACTCTTCTCAGTCAAACAAAATGTTATGGTATTTGGGATAAAACTCCTTTTTCTCTTCATACTTCCCCACACTCCCTTAATTCAGATAACAAATTGTCTGCCTAAAACATTTCCTAAACTAAACTCCAACTCCACTTCACTTGCCTATATACTCTAACTCAAAAATTGAGCTTCTTTCTCTCTAACAAACACAGAATGGCATGCTGGGAGAACCTGACACCACTTTTATACTATCCCGGAGGAAAAAGAAGGGAGGCTTTCCATGTGGTTGGCAAATTCAGTCTTACCCTTGATTTCAATGCACATACAATATATACATGTGGATGCTTTTCCAACAAATAGAAATAGAAAAAAGGAAGCCTACAACTAAATGTAAGAGGGTTCAAAATATTTCCTATATTTGGGGCCTCCATTTACAATTTTGTCATGGGCCACATGGGTTGCTAAAACTGCCCAGCTTTCCATAGTGCATTATCACTAGGCCATTAAAACATTAGTGGTAATAATTGATCCATACTTAGTGTTGACTTTGCCATACTAAGTAACTTCATGTGTTTATCACTTCTTGTCATTTGACTTACTTTTTCTTAAAACCTGTACTACATTTGTGCCTGAAGCAACACCTTCTTCCCTATTTACAACTTCCTTCCCCATATCCAAAACATAGTTCCTTTTGAAATCCAGCTGACTGACCCCTTTAAAAGGGTGGCCGATGGCCAAACATACCAGTTTGGCCATCGGCCACCCTTTTAAAGAGCCGCTCTATGGTCCGGGTTATGATAGATTTCCACATCCCTCACATCTCACCATCTTTGTTCCAAAGCTGGCAAACCTTGTCTGAACTGATAGACATACTTCCACCAACTGCTCCCACTAGCTGATTATATGCCACTCATATTGTGTAAATGTATTTGAATAACAAGAAACATAACAGGATTTTTCCCACAAATAATCCTGCCTTAAAGCAATAGCTTGTAGCCATTCATAAAATAAATTTGGTCTTAATCTCAATTCTTTCTTATGCCTTAGTTAATATCTCCCCTCCATTTCTTTGCTTTATTTTTTTTTTTGCTGTGTGCACACTTATTGCTCTTGTTATACAGTAATAGGGTTTATCCATGTGAGTGTCAGGTATTTTCCTGTCCCCACCCTTGCCTAACTGATAGGAACCTCCTTATCCAAAACTACATTGACATCAGACCATACTTTGGAAGGAGTATTTGACCCTTTTATACAAGTGGATTGTTTCAGTACATCATGCACCATGTTAGTTATCATAGTTTTAATATCATTGTTACCCCCCCAGCCATACTTACTAGAGTAGTTGCATCATATTTTACATTCTCATTAATTACACTAATTTGGTTTAACACAGTATTACACCTGTACTTTTATATAACTTATAAAAATACATACTCAAATCCCCCTGCCCATTATCTCCTCTACCCACATAAGCATTGTTTATGCTACTACAACTGGCTATTTCAAAATTCTCTTTCTCTTTAATATCAAACAAGATGCTTTACTAGAGTTCTTGCCCACTATCTGTGATATTAAGGCTGGACATCCTTGTTGATGGTTGATGTAACTCTTCCAGACTGCCAAGTAGCTTCTGGATTATTTTCTGTAGAGGCAACCCTGACCCTGTAATCTCTGCAAGTTCTTGGGCTCCTTCATTCTGCCCTCCTCTAAATTCAGTTTCTTACCGCTGGAAACTTGTGTTACAATCATGTAGTTCCACACTTCAGTCTGATTACTTCCACTCTGTTTCCTCCCCGAGGTATAAATCTCTCCATTGCTCTGTTGTTCCATAGTAATTTCTAAATCACCGTCAGGGGTTTTAATGCCCATCCACTTGTATTCCATGTGAGAACCAGTCCTAATCCGCCATCACCATCATTCCTCCAAAATATTTCCCTTCCCCTTCCTATATGGTGGCATAGATACATTTTCATTTGCATTCCTTTTTTCCTATTCTGAAGGCATGATCTATTGTATAAGACATTGCAGAGGAAGTGAGAATTACAAAGAAAAATAGCTTCCCCAGCCTGTTAAACTATAGGAACTTTCACTGTGCATGTCTTTTCATATAGCAGGATGTGTATGTTAAGAGGAAACATTGACTTGTTGTTGATACTCACTTTATACAATAGGGGAGGGGTATCTGGCTTTATCAAGGGTGGCATCTGGTCTTGGAGAAACAATTATCCAAGTTTAACAAATTCTATCCTGTTGAATAGTGCTGAATGTACTCTTAAAGTGAAATTTGTCAGCCCTTTGCTATCTCCTTTTTGTCTTTTGCCCTACTCCTTACTTTTTGGTGCTATTGCCATTTGGACCATTAGGGATTTTAAGCCACCTCCACCTTTCCTCTGGGCCCGATTATCGAGCTAGTCTCTGTGTTGTGGCTTTCGTGCATTTGCTGGTTCTGACTACATAGCTAATTCATAAAGGGTTAAATAAGGCAAAAGTATTGTTTATGAGGGATGTGGTTCTGATGCTGGTTTTAACTACAACTTTCATCATCCTCCATCCACCAGTCAGAAGAGGAATGCAAGTTGCCTACCACTGATATGTACACAGTAAAGAGTTATCAACGAAACTGAATTGCACTGACAGTAACAAAATGCTTGTAGTAAAATATAAAATGTATAGTGGCTACTGAAATGGAATCCAATTAATTTAATCAAGCAGAAATGTATTTAATATGGAATTCAAGGTTAAAAATTGAAACAAATTTCACGTCACAGTAAAATGATGATTAATAGCATCAAGGCAGCAGAACCCGCTTTTTTCATAATACTTCTAACCATTATCTTTGAAAAAATGTAAATATTTCTCAGGCACAGTGATAATGGAATCATAGATTGTTAAGCAGATTGCATGTGTCTTGTTATTAACTTAATTCTGGAATTTAATCTTGTTCCATATGCCTCCCTCCTATGTCCTCGTGCTGTTATAGAACGGTAGCTCATTCTTCATTACGGTCAAGGACAACATGACATTGAGGGATATTTATTTCTATGTGTTAACCTTTTATTTTTTTAAGCAGAGATTAAGGAAAGTATTGTTATTTTTTTAAGGTTCAATAAAGAATTATTGGGGTAATGTGCAAATCTACCAGCACAACTCATTTTCTGTCCTTTCTAATACACCTACACTTTGGGGTATGTATTAGAGAGTAGGATTGTTTAGTGTATCCCTGAGCACACACTCTGTCATTATTAACCCCATCCCGACAATGGACTTACCAGGAACGTCCCACAAAAACTGTCACTTAGTGACAGAGGACGTACCTGGTAAGTCCCGGAAGTCCAGGTCCCGGCTAAAAAATGTTAGCCGGGAGTTAAGGTAACTAAGGGGTTAAAGGCAGTATGTTCAAAAGAAAACTAGAGAAGTTCTGGGTAAACCATTTGCCCTATAGGGAAGAAATAAACATTTCCATTTATTTAAATTGAATGCTAGAGAGATCTCAGTGCATTTCTGGAAACAGACTGGAAGACAGGCAATAACAGAGCTGGAGTGAATGGAGCAGGTATATCCAAGTAAACAGGAAAAACTGCAGAAAAGAGCAGATCAGGACTTTCCAGACCAGATTCTTACAGTTTATGGTGGAGGAAAAGCTGGTATGGAGGAGAGTATGAGAACATTTTTATCGTCTTTCAGTCTGTTTCAAGGACTCATCCTCTGAGTCCTATATCAAACAGCCTTACAGAGACTTCAGTGTACTAGTGTCTTACTAACTAAAATTCCAGAGCTGAGATCCTGTGTATGACCTTGGCTTTGAATTTGACCATGCTTGTTTGTTGCCTTCCTTGACTCTTCTTCGCTCCAGAGCTGTTTCTCTTTGCTGATTTGGATCCTGCAACCTTTTTTGTTTGTGTGCTCCTGTCCTGTATTCACCTGTGTGAGGTATTTGCAGTTTACACTATGTCCTAGATTTGTACCCTAGATTAGCTTTCAAGCAGCTCTCAGCAGGAGCATCAGCCTTGAAACAGTTTTGTCTGCCAACCATGGCCACCCTTCATTCAACTTTTATTTGCAAGTGAGCTGTATTCTTCATTCCCTGTTTCCAAGTACTCAGTGACTGTTACTAGTTGTTTCTGCATCTTTTCTGCATAGTAACCCCCCCTCTGCCCTGTGGGTCCACCTCCTGTGGGTCCGCTACCAATAGGGAATGGGAGAAAGAAATTAAAATGGGGATGGGCATCAACACCACCATGACCACCAGTGACATTCTTGAGTATGCTGCTGCTCTAATTCCTGTTCTGGGTTGGCAGAGACGGACGATCATCTGTCACAGCAGCAGGGTGATTATGAGCAGACTAGTGTGTCACAGATAACTGTGGCCACAATGGGACTTCAAGTATTGATATGGGATTAGGACACACTCCACTTGACAGCAACACTCCTGGTTCTATATGTAGAGCTGAAGCCGAGACAGCAGCAGTATAACCAGTCCCAGCCAGTGAAGGTGATTCTGAATAAGAAGGAGGCCATTCTTCTCCACCTGTACCTTCACTGAAATCTTGGGTTTGTGAATATTTTTCTCTCGAGACAGGCATTATGCAGTCATCAGTGACTGAAGTGTGCACTATGTGTGATAAGGTAGTGAAAAGGGAAAGGATAGGACACACCTTGGTACATCTTCCCTCATTAAGCACATGCAACATAAAAAGCCAAAACTCACAAAAATAAATCAAGAGACACTGCCACTGTGCTTCTTGTCCCTCTCCAAGAATGCAAAGAATGGCTGGAAAAAATCCCAGAGGAAGACAAGAGAAACCAAGCTGGAAGTTTGATGATGAGCCTAACAACTGAGTCATCATCTTCTTATTTTGCTTAAGACCGGGTGTGGGAAAATGTACCCATTATCCCTGCCCTACCACTCTTAAGGTCCTCTTCCTTCTCTGGCATATCATCCTTGCATCTGTTGCTGCTTTATATGAGAACAGAGACTTCAATTCCCAGTCCTTCCCCTATTTCACAATGTTTCTTTGCACACACTGCACTTTGCAGTTGCTGATGACATGGCACTCCTGCTCTCAATGGAGAAATAATATTCCAACACATCCATGATTTTAGAGGAGGTGGAGGAGGAGAAGCAAGTTTGGTCAACTTCTACTCTTTTCCTAACTGGAAGGCTTTTGAGGGGGTTTCTTTGCCACCTGGTTAATGGCAGTTAATGTGTGATGTGAGCTGCTGAAGTCTTTTGATGAGGCCACTGTGTTGGTTAGTTGTGCAGTAATTAGTGAGGTACCTAACAATGAAACAAAAAGGAAGGGAAGAAAAAAGGGGGAAAACACGTATAGAGGCACACACCCTCCAAAAATATTTATTGCCACAAAGAAAATTTATAAAATCCCACAAGACTAATAAAATACAACAATTGTAGATATATCCCCTCAAGATAAACCGCAATTATATGATATATAAACCATGACAAGGGCAATCAATCATAGACCACCAAAATGGGAGAGGAGGTCCCTGAGCAATAAGGTGAACTAGAATGTAGCAATTCCTGCAATAAAGAAAGAAATCCAATACAAGAATACACATCATCAGCAGGGAATATCACAATAATCAAACCCATCAAAGGAACATAAGTCCAAAGGTACAAATTAAAGTAGAAAAGGGGATCATATATTTCAATTGTCCCAACACCCGACGCAAATTTTGTGTCATACTCCAGACACTTCAACAGGGGCATCCACTATTGCAGAAAGAAAATGATTATTCCTACAATAACACAGATATGAAGCAGCTTGTTAATCCCATTTGCATGCTTTGAGCAGGATCCTTGCATAGTTTCCATTAAAAGCAACAAAGAATACATTATTGCTACTTTGCTGGACACCCACTTTAAACACAACATTTCTGAATTTGTGCCAAGGTGTGAGCAGCAGTAGCACTTTGAGAAATCAGATTATGTGAAAGCATGTAAAGACGTGCTTATAGATTAAGCAGACAATTTCATAGTGGAGGATAAAAGAGAAAAATGAAGACATAAAACTACTAGAAAGCATATTGATAAGAAAGGATAATACCATCAGTATCATCAACAGTAACATCAAAATAATTTGCAAAACAATTGCATCAACACAGAAAGCAATACAGGTGTCAGCGGTAGCATTTTAACATTTGTGGTGGTGGCAGCACTGATACATATCTATGGGATTTGTTCCCAAAACATGGATAGATAACTGATGCACATGGACCACACCTAGCTCCAAGGAATGGCCTTAATATATCTGCAGGATAACTATGTTCTAAGTTGAAAAGATTACCCGCATGAGTACTGGCAAAAAAAAAAAAAAAACGTGTAGCAAACACAGGTGTGTACTGCAGTGTTATTGCCATGAACAAGTGTACAATCAGAATGAATTTTCAGTGCAGCTGATAATATCATGAATTAACTCAGGACACATCTATCCAGTAGCAGTGTTGGTAGACACATCAGACAAAAAAGTAAAGGAATCTACAACAGATGGAACCAGTGCATGAATCACTGACAATTATAATGCAAGGTTATACTGGAAGCATACATGATACCAGGGCTTATAATTTTAAGTCCTTTGCTACTAGCCAGACCTGAAAATTTACTCACCACTGCAAGCCAAAACATACCCACCAGGGCTGAATTTCTACTCGCCATGGCTAAATTTTCACTCGCCACTGGCTAGTGGAGAGTGGAAATTTTGAGCCCTGCATGATACTGTATATAATTTGACTGGCATTCCTTTCTAATCCTCCTCCTCATCATCATCATATATTATTCCCCAATACCACTATCCACATTCACCATATTAAATTCAACCTTTTTATTTGTTATCATCATATTGTTGAACAATGTTCTGATTATAATTTAATGTAATCGCTGTTTATTTTTAAGAATATATTTTTTTATGTTTTGATTCAGACAGTTATAAAGTCTAAACATGTGACATACACAGCTAGGATGCCTTTCTAAAAATTATTAACAGGCCTGCAGCAGCATGGTGGGGGGGGGTCTTTCTAAATTATCAGATAAACCATTCCCAAAAATTAACAGTGGCTTACATATTTGCTAGCTTTTGCGGGCGTAATGATAAATAAAGGTAAAAAAATTAAAGAAATTGGTAGCACAGTCTAATATGTCACGGTAAACCTTGAAAAAAATGTTTACAGGCCTACAGCGGGTAAGCCGCTAAAAATTCCTTTCCAGATTGTGTAAAGGGAAGCCTTAAAACTGGTTATAGGCATGTTTACAGGCCTACATCAAGGCAAGCCTTGAAAACATTACATTTACAGTAACATTATGATGATTGCTAAAGCCATTCCTGCTGCTTTTCATTTGTCTGAGTATGAAAAGTCACAGCAGAGGATCAAGCTGATTTGTAATCCATCATGTCTATGGATAGTAGTATTGGTGATGATGGGAGTGGAACTGGGATAATCATTTTCACATGCTTTGGTGGTGGAACCAGCACAGTTATGACCTAGGACAGTTGGTGTTATTTCCTTCATATTAATGCTGATGATACAACAGCAGCACAACAAGCCAACACTACCACCACTTCAGTTGCATCTGGGTGAGAAGTTGTCCTATCACAATAACCCTTCTCCTGCTGCAACTCCCACTGAATATTTTAATTGGTAACAGTAAGGGCCTTTGCAGTTACTGTCAACAACTGCAATGTGCATGACGTGTGAACACGTTGTGAATGGAGGGGAAACACTGGGATCACACACCTTGATGCATCTGTTCTAATTAAACAGGCTGATAATTTAAACCATTGTTTATATGCTCTCTTATTCCCTGCATTCTATCAGCCTACACTACTTTACCACATGTAGTCACTGTACCACACAATGAACAATATGTGTAGACATATTGCCAGATTTGGACATCTGCAAATTAACTAGCATACTCTCTTCCACAAAGGAAATATATTCCCAAGCCCATGATTTCAGTGGGGGAGTGGGGATATAGAAGAACCTTCATGACTATACCTTCTCCCCTATGTACCTGAAGTGGCTGTTGGTTCTTCTGCTACTGCTGCCTCAACAGCAACACATTTCATGATGTTGGGGGGACTCGGAGCTAGACAATTCAGCAGCAGGAACTTCAGAAACTACAATTATATCACCACCAAACAACATCATGTCGGTGGTGGTGGTGGTGGTGATCAGACCCATCCCTACCCTGTATTTCACCTATTCCTGAACTGTATAAGCTATGCCTCCACTGATACCACCACCCTGATTAGCAGTAGCGTCATCACAAGACACTTCCTCAAGTATTGCTGGTGGTGGTGGGGAGTGTGACATACATGTAGGTGATGCAACTGGTGTCACACTCACAGATGTAGCAAATGGCTCCAGCAAATTTTGTGCTGCTGCTGCATAGGGAAAAACATTTCGCCTTTCATAAATCCAGGACCCTGGGTATCTGTATCATCACTGTCTGCTAGGAAGATGACATGTGCAACAATATATGGTGCTGTTCTGAGACACAGGGGATCTGGTGTTGGTGCTGGTGAGAGCAGCACTATCTGCTTGTGGGTTCTGGTGTCTATGAGTCACAGAAGGTGATGGGTAGGGGGAGGTGGCAGGAGCTGCAGCAGCACTATCTGTTCCTGATGGGCTTTGGAGTCTCTGAGTTATATGGGATGTGGTGGGGGTGGTAGCAGCACAAATTGCTGCTGGTGGGCTCTGGAGTTTCTCAGTCATAGGGGATGTGGTGAGTGTGGTACCAGTTCGCAATACAGTAGACGACAAAAGGTGTACTGGTAGTGCTCCACAAGAAGTCAAGATTGTAATAACACTCCAAAAGTTAAGTACTAAAACTTCATTCAATGCACTGAACAATGGGACAACAAAGGGGTCAAAACGTCTCAAAGGTAGGCACTGAGGTGGAGGCTAAATGGTTTATATAGTCTGAATAATAATATGCTCAATTTAAAGTTTAGCTCTTATACAGTGCAACATCTATCTCTGGACCAAGGAAATCTTGACGATGGTCTACAAAGTGGGCATGGTTTGAGGCAGTAGACCGTTGTCATGAAGATTTCCTTGGTATCCACTCCTATTTCAGCTCTTCAGATGCTCTGTACTGTCCACAGACCAGAATCCAAGTCTGACAGCTTGAGCGGTGACATGCATAAAAGGGGCGGGAGGGGTAAACTTTAAAATGCAATAGCTCCTAAACTATGAAAGTTATGTGAAAAATACATCGATGGATTTGTTTATTTCTTTAATACATACATTATTACTGCCTGAAAAAAATAAGTATTACTATTCCTTTAACCCTTTGTGTGGTGCGCAATGGAGTGGTACGCAATGCATTGCAAAGCAATGTGTTGCGTACCACTCTGGCACTTTCCAGAACCAGCACTACACTGCAGCAAGCTTAGATCATTTATTGGTGCACAGGTCAAACATTTCCCATTAATAATAGCATGCTAAAACTTCCCTTTTATATTGGAAAATGAGTAATGTACCTTTTTATAAGTACTTTTTTGTTATTTGTAATATTTCAAGCAGAAAGTCTTTAGAGCAATGGCTTGCTTGTTTCTTGCAGCTACATGAGTACAATACTCAGTTAAATGAATAACTATTAAATAACATCCAACTAAATAAAATGACAACCAAAGTTCTTGCATAATAAAAGGAAGAGGAGAGGTATGCACAGATGAACAATCCAGCCCTGAAAGAGTTAAAGAGGAGTGTTCCTGCAGCACTGCATTGAAATAGCAGATACACCATGCAGCCCTGGATGGTTTCATTTGCCCTTTTAACTCTTTCAATGCTGGGTCACTCACTACTACTCATTTTAGGGAAAACACTGTCTAAGGGTAGTCAGTTGTTGCACTTCCAGCTGTCAGGTGGTTAAAGGTATAGTAATGTCAAATAATAATAAATCAATATACAGTTGTTCTATTTACATTTTTTTAATGCATAGTATCTTTTTAAAATAATTTACCTGCATATCCTTCTTGAAAATCCAGCTAAAAGATTCCTCCTCCCACCCCTTCCCATTACATCATGAAGAGGTCCCTCTGATCGATCACAACCAGGGACAATATTGTGTCAGCATACGGAAAACCCTACCTCCACTTCGTCAAGAGGGGTCAGGTGTTTCCTTAAACCGACATAAACAATATCATCCCTCATTGCAATCTGTCCAGTCAAGCGACCATCTTTCAGGTCTGAGGGAACTCTTCATGATGTCATAGAAAGGGGAGGGAGAAGGAAGCTTTTAACTGTATTTTAAATGGATAGTAATACTTACGATGTAAAAAAATGTATGTTGCAGTGTTTATGTCCCTGAATAAAACAAGGGTACTCCCAGTGCTGAGAGATATTTTATTAAAAAGTATAACAGCCCAAACTTGAATTTTTTTAGGTGCAATATCACAGTGTCCTGAAAATTTACAGTGGCACTGTTGCTACACCATCCTATGGAGATTTATGGTCTACAGACCAGAGCAGTCCATAGGATGGTGTAGCAACAGCGCCACTGTAAATTTTTAGGCCACTGTGATATTGCACCTAAAAATTTCGAGTTTGAGCTGTTAGAATTTTTTAATAAAACCTCTTTCAGCAGTGGGAGTACCCTTGTTTTACTCAGGGGGGTAAACCCTACAACATATAGTTTTTTACATTTTAAGTATTACTATCCCTTTAAAGAAGGATATGCAGGTAAATTATTTTAAAAAGATAGTATGCATTATAAAAAATTACAAGGGACAATTGTATACTGATTTATTATTTGATGTTGCTTTCCCTTTAACCCCTTAAGGACCAGTGCACGCACGGCCGACACTTGAGGACCACTGGACATTTTTTTTTTCTTTTCAGTTCCTTTTCAGGGAGCCATGAACTCCGTGATGTGCCAGGACCGTCACTGGCCCTTAAGTGCCGGCCAGCCGTGAAGGTTGTTAAGCGTTAAGCTGTTTCCAACAGCTGATTGCCCTGCCTTAGTCTATGAGTCATTGGCCTAAATGGAGCAATTCTGGAGTAAACTGCATTATATGAAACAAGTAAAAATTCCCACAGGTTTGAATTGAGCTTTTAACTCCTTCAATGCTAGAGATGTCATCTATTGCTTTTCTATTCCTTGGAGACCTTTCGTGTATTCAAGAGGTTCAACAATGCATTTAAGAAAATGTGAAACTTTATTTGTTTGATGTGTCCCAGTTGGTTTGACCCAGAATTGTGCATGTGGCCCAATGAATGAATTTTAGTTAATTTGGATAATCAGACTTTTGTGGGTGTGGAATTACCCAGGTGAGAATGTGTTTTGTTTTTTGCATTATTTAGGGGAATTTATTTGTGGCCACAGTGCTGAGATCACTTCCTCTTTGGTCCCAGATTGCACTGGGAATTGGCACCATTTTAGAGAAGAACCAGGATAGGAGCCCTCCACACATCCTATGGAAGCACAAGCCATTCAGTGACATACTTGTAAAAATGTTAAAAATGTATTGTATTGAAAGATGAAAACAAAACCCAACAAGGGATTTTTGATGTACTTATGTTTATCAATTTTGCTAATTAACCCCTTAAGGACAGGGAAAATCTGAGGTGGATTGCACTTAAGGACCGGAGCAATTCTGACCTTTTTGACTGTGTCTTTGTTCAACAGAGTTTTCCCTCTAAATCTTTTATTTCAGCCACACAATTTATATACCATTTTTTCACACACAATTAGGGCTTTCTTTTGATACCACTTTTATATGGATACCCACCATTTATTTAATTAAATTAAACTGTTAAAAAAGTAAAAAAAACACCATTTTTATTTTTTCTCTTGTGTTCTCTTTGGGCACACTGTACAATTTCAGGCCACTGTGATATTGCACCTAAAAAATTCAACTTTGAAAATGAATAACTTTTGAATGAAACACCTTTCAGCAGTGGGAGTATTCATGTTTTTCTCAGGGGGATAAACCCTACAACATATTTTTTTTACATTTTAAGTATTACTATCCCTTTAAAGCATTTGAGACATGTATTCCTATAATTACCCTTTAAACGCTTCCCTTTTGTATGATGTGTGTTGCAGGTTTTCTGTCTGAATTTGAGCTGGAAGTACCCCTGTTTCAAACTGCAATAATAATTCATATCCGTACTAAAAGGTTTACATGAGTCCTGTTTGCTTTCAAAACAGAGTATTTATGTATTCTGTAAATAAGTGTAGGCTTTTCAACACGCTCAACAGCTGAACACCTGTGTACATATAAACACACATTAATAGGCAGATGGGTACAAGCATTGTCCTCACTTTGCTTCCTACATTGCCTGCTTGTATCACTGTTCCTCTAATAAGAGAGAGCAAAACAAAAGCAGTAGTCATATTATTCCTATAAACGAGAACATGGAGAAATACAAACACATTAGTAAAATGATTGTTATGGACATAATATGACTACATACAGACAGAAGATCACAGGGATTGAATCAGGGAATATTACAGGGAAACGTGGTCAATCTCAGGAGTATTTAATGAAAGGAACTTTAATGACAATTTAAACCCCTGTTACACAGGTGACACCAATGCAGCAATGTTGTACTGGTTATGTTGCCACGTGAAAGATAACATGCTGGTCTGTGGTGCCTTTCACATAGGTGACTAGCACGTTGGAGAAGGTGTGATAAAGTGGTGATAAAGTGAAGATGACTTCTCTAGTGATATCACTTCTCCAATTTATGTTATTCTATGGAGACACTGCACTAAGATGTATCAAGTGGGAGAGATATTAGTGCATAGTCTTTACAGAATAACATAGGAATTGGAGAAGTGATATCACTGGGGAAGTAATCTCTGCTTTTTCACCTCTTTATCACCCCTTAGTGCATAACCCCCCTTGTGTCTACCTGTTGAGTGATCTAAGTGCATAGGCACCATATAATAAGACAGGAACTAGAGTTTATCACATTGGAGAAGTTATCTCCACTTCATCGCATCTTGTGCAGCTCCCCCATAATAGCCCATGCACTGTTTAGAGCTGGGGGGAAGCACTTTTCCTTTGTGCTCCTCATTTCCAGTGTTACCTTAAAGGGATAGTAATACTACGTTTTAACTTTATTTTATTTTGTAGGCATTAAAAAAACATGAAGAATGATATAAGTCTTATCTCTGAAACCTTTATGGTTTAAGAGATATTCACAAACAAAGTATCCCTTCCCTGTTCAACCAGATCAGAAGGGAGATGCCCAGGTAGACTGCAGAGAGGGACAATCTTCAATTAAGATAAGGGAAAAAGCTGAAAAACTTGTCAAGGGGGGAAGGGCTTTCATTGTTTTCATACAAAGAAAATTGTCCCCTTCTGTTATCTGTCCTGTCATACAACCAGACTCACATTTGAGAAGAGATGGCTTACACTAGGAAAAAGGGGCGGGGAGGGGAACTTTGCTTGTGAATATCTCATAAACCATAAAGGTTTGAGAGATAAGACTTATATCATTCTTCATGTTTTTTTAATGCCTACAAAATAAAATAAAGTTAAAACGAAGTATTACTATCCCTTTAAACAGATAGCACAGCCTCTTGAAAAGAAAGTGAGGAGTGTAGAGGAAAATTGCTTCCCCCAGCCAGTTAAAAATAGTACATGTAGTATAATATAGCTTACATTTTATCAAGCTTTGAAAATTTCAAAAAGTATATCTTTAATTGCTTGATTGGCTGTTTTTATTAACTCTTTACGTACCAGAGAGGTATCCAATGCATTGAGTTGGATACCTCTCTGGCACTCAAATGGTTGGTTATTTTTGGCATAAGTGGACCTTAAACGGGACCTTATTATCTAAATAAATAGCACTGGAAATGTTGAAATAGCTTTCAAAATCACATTATGTTGTATTAGTCATTTTGTTTCATGGAAGTTGTTATCTCTAGAATCTATCCTTTCCAGGCATGTTCATAATATATAGAGGGGCTACCAATTAAACCTGATTGCATTCTGTTGGAACCACAATTAATCAGTTGGAAAGTCTGACCATGGACAAGCAGAGATGCCAAAAAATACACAGTCATCCTGTTAGTCATCGTTAGCATCGTCAAGCTGCACTCTGCCACACACATTACTAGTGTTGAGTAACTAGCAACAACACAGATTATCAACATCCACAATCTTAGCTATGATAACTGCCTCTGCTGCTGTTGGAAGTACAGCACCTGTGACACCTAGTAGTAGTACAATTGCAGCAACATTTAGCCCCATTAGTAGTAGTAGGAGTAGTGGTACTAGTCGTAGTAGTAGCAGCAGCAGCCCCTCAGGAACCCCACAATCTATGAAGTCCACAGTATGGAGATACTTCACTCAAGATCCAAAAGCTAAGAATGTTGCTCTCTGTTGTCTGTGTAAGAAGGATGTGAGAAGGGGAAAGGCAGGCTCCTCCACCTAGTCACCTCCATAATGAGATCCCACCTGAAGCACAAACACAGGTCTGACTGGGCGACACACCATAAACAGGTCAGACATACCACAACAAGAAGCAGCAGAAGTACTCATAAAGTTTTCAAGGCTCTGGGATATATAACAAGATGTACTGTTGATGTGTCAGAGAGTGTGCCAAGATTTTCTGCTCCTACTGCAGAGGAGTATGACCCTGAGTTTGTTTCTGGAGACGACAAATGTAATAGATGCCCACACATGCCGCCACCACCCCCACCCCCTCCACAAGTCATGTCATTAAAGCAATAACTTTACACAGTTTTTCCATTATGTACTGCCATACCACACTTACTAAGTTCATAGAAAGAAGTCAAAACCTGCACAAAAATAATGAAAAAGTAAGTCTGTGGAATAGTAAACTTGTCAAAATGTTGACAGCTGACATGCTACCCTTTTCTTTTATTGAAAAGAGAGGATTTAAAGAACAATGTCGTGTTGCACTCTTCTAGAATATCCAAGCCACAGTTATGTTTTAGAGATGACTGTCCAAGGAGGAAGTTTGTGTTATGGGAAAAGGACAAATACACTTAGCCTGCTAACAATTTTTTCAAGGCATATGTTGCTGTAGGGCTCACAACTTTCACTTTCAGCTATTTATTTCTCCACTTCAGCCCTCAGAGGAAGTAATATTGTAGTGGTAAATCGTAAACATAGAAAACATAGGTGAAAAATGGCAAAGTTCTCGCACTGGCGCAAAAGCCAAAATGTTCTGTATTTTCTATGGGCAGGAATTTCTCTAAAAAAATTGTTGTTTTTCCACAAAAATTCCCACAGGAAATTTGTCTCACTTTTCTCCCATCCCTAGCTACTAGCATGGAGCAATGTCAATGCATCTATTAGTTGGGTTCATGTAAGATCTTTGGTAAGTCAATTGAGCTTTGGGAATGATAAATGTGTTGTGGGATTTCTTTAGAAGTATATATAAAATGTCCATTCTGGGTTAATAATAATAAGGATCTATTAAGCATGCTGTGAATCAATGATAGGCCCACTAGGTCAGATCACTATTCTGATCCAAGCGTGGCACAGCACAACTTTCAACTTTCATGACACAAAGAAAAGTACATATAATATAATAGTAAATTGCATGTGCAAATTACCTGGATTATATTTTATAATATGAAATGAGATGTCTCTTTGGAAAAATACAGTTCTTCCCATCTCTAAAGTTTTACATTCCTGAAGACTCTGCCCTAACACCTGCATCCAGACTCCACCACAAAACTGCGCTTATCTCAAAACATTCCTTTCCCTTTCTAAAAACAAAGTGCCACCTGTAACCAACAATCTTTGACTCCTCATTTCACAAGATCTTAACCCTCTGTGTGCCTAAACCTATTCCCCATCACACCCCATCAGTCCGCTGGGATCCCATTCTTCAATAAATGCTTTTTGATAGTCCAGGAATTGGTCAAGTGATGTAGACAAGTCTCCCTATAATGTATTAATACCTTCTTAAATGCATTTTTAAGTGTTTTGAATTAAATATAATTTGTGCTGTGTTAAAGTGGATGTGTCAGCTCAAAATAACTTTGCATAAATAGTTAGGCTATATAGCGAATATTACTAGCTTGATTTGTTGTAAATTTAAGTTATAAGGTCAGTCCTGCAGCCACTTCTGCATAGACTGCAGTCCGTCGCTCTGCCTCTGCTCCCCTCCCTTTATCCAGCCTCCTCCGATGACAGAGGCTTCTGTCTGTAAGCTGGACCGGTATCATTGGCTAGATATCGATCTCTGCGAATGAGACAGCTCCATCTTACAGACAGAAGCCTCCGTCACTGGAGGAGGCTGGATAGAGGGAGAGGAGCAGAGGCAGTGACGGACTGCGTTACAGAGCAGGTAACCGCAGTCTATGCAGAAGTAGCCACAGGACTGACTTTATAACTTAAATTTACAACAAATAAAGCTAAAAAAAAATTAAGGCAGTTTTAGTAATATTCGCTATATATAGCCTAACTATTTATGCTACATTATATTGAGATGACACATCCACTTCAAGTGTATAGATAAATGCATGCATTATAGGTATCAGTCAAATTAGTCTTCTCAGGAATATGTTCCTTCTGTCTGTATCTTCCATGAGGTTGTGTTCTTATATGAATGAGTATTCCTACACCTCCCTTTTATCACAAACACCTCTATAATACTGTTTGGTGAAGATTTTGTTTTGTACCAGTCTATTTCTGTTAAAATGTGTTTCCCAGGCAAATAATATTTGTTCATTTAATCTGACACACTCATTTTATACAAAACTTTTCTTCTGTGCAGAATGTAAGCCTTTTAGATTCAGAGAAGTTACTTTAAAGTTAAGATTTTGGATTATAAACTAATTTTTTTATGTGTTGCAGTCTAGTGCAAAGACATGACCCTATGGGTTCCATATGTGTAAAGATCATAGTTGACATAGTTGACGAGGCTGAAAAAAGACATGTGTCCATCAAGTCCAGCCCATGCTAAAACACCCCTGTTGATCCAGAGGAAGGAAAAAAAAAACACTGAAGCCATTTCCAATTAAGGGGCAAGTACATAAAAAACTCCTTCCTGACTCCAAATGGCAGTCAGATAGTTCCCTGGAACTACAACCTATCTTCACTGAAGCCAACTGTCACAATTCTATTCCATTATTCTTGTGCATTTTTATGTTTGAGGATTACATGAATGTCCTTTAAAGCAGAACTACCACCACTAAACAACTTGAGCTTAAATAATTCCCCATCTTGCGACTAGCTGCCTATTAGCGCTAGTCGCCAGAATTATTACCTTGTTAAAGAGGATTATCAATTCTTGTCGGGCTAACAGGCAGGACGGAGCGCAGACATCTTCCCATAGTGACGTCTGCACACCTGCTCTGTCAGTCCTTTCCAGACCTGAACAGCTCCTAGCAATGCCTCCTAGAGCCTGCCGGAACAGACAGCGCAGGCACGCAGACATCACTATTGGAAGACAAGGTAATAATTCTGGAGACTAGCGATTCTAAGCAGCTAGTTGCCAGATGGGGAATTACTTACACTCAAGTTGTTTAGCGATGGTAGTTCCACTTTGATATTGAATGTGTTGGTTAAACCCCTACTATTGGGTTTCTCATAACAAATTCCAAAGGATACCATTTTGGGGTCACTGCTGCCTAAATGTTCCCTTGTATACTGTTTATCATGTCAGAATTGTGTGAGAGCACTAGATCAAGCAAGGCCTCATTTCTAGTTTGCTCCTCTACTAGTTGGGACATAAAATTGTTAATTATCATACTTAAAAAATTATTTCCTTTGTTGTGCTGGAAGTTTTATGGCTTCAGTCAATTTCAGGATAGTTGAAATCTCCCATTATACTTACTTACTTTACCTAACCTAGAAGCATTTTCCATTTGCAGTAAAAGTTGGGCTTCTTCAAACTCATCAACATTAGGTGGCTTGTAGCAAATCCCCATTAGCATTGTGTTATCATGTGTGCCCCCAGTATGTTTCAACCCACAGGGCCTCTACATTTTCTTTGGAACCTTCATTTATAGCTTCACTTATATTAGATTTTAAAGTGGATGTGTTACCTATGGACAACATCACATAAATAGTTACTCTACGTATCAAATACTACTAAAACGGTATTCATTTTTTATTTAAAGTTTTGATTTTGTGTAAATTTAACTTACAAAGTCTGGGGTGCAGCTACTTCCGCATAGACTGCAGCCCGATATTCTGCCTCTGCTCTCCTTCATACTCTGAAGACAGAGGTTTCTGTCTGTAAGCTGGAGTGGTCTCATTGGCTAAATATCAATCTCTGCCAATGAGACCGCTCCTGCTTACAGACAGAAGCCTCCGACATCGGAGGAGGGAGGAGAGCAGAGGCAGAGCATCAGACTGCGGTTGCAGAGCAGGTAACTGCAGTCTATAAGGAAGTAGCTACATCCCAGACTTTGTAAGTTAAATTTACACAAAATCAAAACTTAAAATAAAAAATGAATACCGTTTTCGTAGTATTTGATATGTAGCCTAACTATTTATGCAATGTTGTCCATAGGTGACACATCCACTTTAAGACATGCTCACATTTTATAAACCCTATCCCTTCTTAAAGTGAATAACCCTCTAGATTGACTGCTAAGTCATATGTATCCTCTAACCAGGCTTCAGACACACCAATTAGATCATAGGAAGCTGTGGTTTGAGAAGTAATATCAGGATGGGTATATTATAGCCATTTGGAGATGAGGAAGTGTCATTTAACACCTATGGGTAAAGGAACATAGAACTAGGGAAGGAATGTGCCACAAGAAAATAAACATTGTTTAACAATAATTGAATGAAACATAAATACCACTATGAGGAGATTTTTCCCCTTTGTATCTCCAGGAAGAAGAGGTTTTTGTCACCAGTCTTCTTGTGGTGAACAGAGACTTTGGTACCAAACATCTAGCTTTGAGGGCAACAGAAAAAATGATCATAGTTATAAACCATGGGGGTTGTGGAAAAATAGCAAGGGTTACTGTTTTACTCAGCCATTTATGAGTTAGAATGGGTTAAGCTCATATTATTGTAAATTGAGTAGAATAGTGCACATTGTCATCTACTGTGACCAAAGAGATGAAGCCTAGAGACAGTTTTAGGCAAGATAAAGTTAGAATGTGTTTATCATGCATATTGAGTTGCATGACATTATCTTAATCTATATGGGAGATAGGCGGCTACAAAGGAACTGAAACTTTTTCTAATAATAGACCCTCATTTACCTTAATCTAGTCCGAAATCCCAGTGGCCATTTTGAATCAATTTCTCCAAAATGAATCTTTCATCTACTGAGTTTTGTGTCAAGGGAGGAAAATGTTATTCTTTATTGCATAACTCGTTGCCAGATTTTTCCCACTGAAGGCTTCCAAAAAGTTGAGGCCAGGAGCCCTGCAAAAAGAGCCATCAACCTCCATGGACATCATCTTCAGTACCAACTAAAGATTAATTCTGGTGAACCAATCCACATAGAAAGGTTTCATAGACGTCATTAGAAGTGATCACATGATGTGCAGAGGAAAAATTGATTTGCTCGCCTACAGGTGTCAGGCAAACAGGTTACTGTCTGGGACACATGTCTAAACAAGGTAGGAGAGCTTCTTCAGTTGGTTAGTAGGCAGGCAATACTGCTGAACAACGTTTTTACTTTTTCTTATTCTCCCCAGCTTTGTCTCTCCTCCTCTCTGTCCCTCTCATTCACGCTTAAAATCTTTCCCTTCTCACACTCTGTTTCTCCCTCTCTCCATCTCTGCCTTTCTCTATCTCATTTCCAATATATTTTCCTATAACCATAGAAGAAGAGAGATAATACATATACTCTCTGTACATCTGGTACCTTGAAATGACACCACCCCACCGTATGTGGTGTGGGGCAGATATGAATCACCACAATGCATCTGAAGGGGGTGAGAAGCTGGTCATTCAAAATGTTCACTGAATAATACATTAGCAATACTGCACTTTTTAAAGAACGGTTGTGAATATATTTTTGTTTTATTCAGTACCATGGACAGGGGACCTCTATATTGAATATTTATAATCCCCTTTACATTAAGGAAGTTGAAGCCCCATTCAGAGAATAGTAGAAAATTCTACTATGTTAACCCTTTGAGTGAAAGAGGGGTACAAAAGGCATTGTGGAGTAATGAGCTGCATAGCCCACTGGTGCTCAAAGGGTTAACATGTTTTTAAAATGAGTTATAAAGGCTTTTGGTATAAATTACTTGCAAGCCAAAGGTTGGTGGGGGATAGTGGGATTTGCAGTCCACCAACAGCTGGAGGGCCTGACAATACCCAGCCCTGGTATGTATGAGCTGCAATCCAACGAGCTGGAGAATTTAACATTCCCCACCCTTATGTAAATAAATAAATATATATATAAATAGTCCAATAAGAAGGTTTGGCTAGAGGTCAAGGTACAAAAGGAAAGATGTCCTAACTTCTGTGCAAGCATGCAACATAACAGGGCTAGATTCTATTACAGGTGCTGATTTTATCTCTGCAGGTTTCCCCATAGACTTCAATAGGAAAATGTTTGCTAAAGCGGGTGTTAGTGTTTATCTCCTGCAATAGAATCCAGCCTATAGAGTTTAACAGTTTTTTCTTTTTATTTTTTCCTTACTCTGTGAGAATTTTTTAGGCTAACTATGGAAGCACTATTATAATGTTAAATTATATGGAGCCAGTCTCTCTGTGTCTGTATTTAATTGCATTTTGGATTTGTATATGTAAATTATTATTATTATTATTATCATAATGACTGGCCGGTCGTATATTCAGATACAAAATAATGTTGGGTGTTAGAGGTATCCTTAATGCTTGACAAAGCATTATGATGGAAATAAATTCCTGTTAGGTTCTACTTTGCTCTTTTCAATATTCCTTTGTTTTTCCCATTATGATCCTGTGCAGTTTTAGGCCTAGTAGATGTAGCACATACTGTTTCCTGTATAATAATGGGCATGTGGCTAAGACATGTGCACAGCAGAGACTGACAATTTGATTGCATACACATGTGAAAGTGACACATTCTAAAGAAAGCATCTATTCATTGTATCAGTACATTACACTAAAGTCCCATTGACCTAAATAGAATAGACATATAATCTAGACATGTGGATTGCATACATCTGTTAACACAACATACTCTGAACAAACCATCTACTAGAAACCAGTATATGTGTGTGTGTTAACACAGGACACTTACAAAAATATTTTCTGAAGACGAAATCTGTAAAAATAAAAAGTTGGATAGAGAAAGAAGTACATTTAATGCTGAACTGTATAGGATATGTGTAGGAATTAGTAGCTCTTAATTTGTTTAAAGGGATAATAATACTTTATTATTACTATCCCCCATGTTTTACATATTTGTAAAATGATTTAATGGCCCCCAGGTTCATAAAGGTTTGAGAGATAACTGAAGGCAAAGTCCCCCCTCCCTCCCCCTTCCCGTTGTGCTGACTGCAGGGGAAGTCTGTTGTACAACAGGCTTGCAGCTCTGCAGAAGAGCCGAGATCCCGTTAGTAACAAAGAATTATTTCGCTGAAACGGTCTTCTACATGTGCTTGGTTTGTGCTTGGTTTGCAAGCACATGTAGAAGACCCTTTCAGTGAAATAATTCTTTGTTACTAATGCGATCGCAGCTCTGCTGCAGAGCCGCCCCTGATGAATGTCAGACCGGATATCCCTGCAGTTAGCCCTACGCTGACTTCAGGGAAGGGGAGGGAGGGGGGAACTTTAACTTCAGTTATCTCTCAAACCATAAAGGTTTGAGAGATGAACCTGGGGGCTATTAAATTATTTTACAAATGTACAATATGGGGGATAGTAATAATAAAGTATTACTATCCCTTTAACAGAAGGATCTATCTAAACAGGTATCCTTCAATCAGAAGTCAGTTATAGCTATACTTTTATTTGCATTTGATCACTAATGTAGTCTACTGCTACTTCTTTCAGTTTACAATATGTTAATCACTAATGACCCTTACAAGTCATTCAAGACTACCGAGTTCCATTGCTTCTTGAACTAAAGGCAGATTTCAGTAGAGAACACTAAACAGGAACCTGCAAATACTGTATAACGAGAAATATATAAAAAGAGATAAACCTGATTGCTGCATGAAGGACACCTACCAATGAGAGTTAATTTCTTAAATAAATTAAAACCTTGTTCACATAGATGGCTTTAGTGCAACATCATTAATGCTGCATTAAGTGCACCCTTGTGAAATAAATTGCCCCAGTGCACAAGATTTTCACCTTGTGTGAAGTACCTTAGTGAAGCGTGATAGAGCACAGGTGCATGTCCATGTCCATGTTTCAGCATGCCTTACCTGCAGTGCCACCATGCAACTCATTCACAAGTGGACATTAGAGGTTGAAATGCTGTTCACACCCTCCAGTGGCTGACACCCACATAAGCCATCTTTGGAAACACCTCCAGCACACCTCCATGCAAGGTAATCATGAGAAGAATACAAGACATGGGAGGTAAGTCAACATGGTGACCTTAGTATGTGCTAAAACAGAGAGCAGCCAAGTTATCCATGTAAGCAAGGCTTTACCCTTTGAGTGCAAGAAAAGTATGTGGTGTATTGCGTTACGATGCATTGGATAACCTCTCTGTTGCTCAGAGAGTTAAAGGGATAGTAATGTTTCACAAAAAAAGCAGCTCCGATTAATCTCCATAGTATTTGGCCCATGGAGAGCGTTATTTTAATACTGTCAGAGTGTTGTTCAAGAGTAATTGAATGATAAATTATCCCCTTCCCATCTCTTTTACTTAGTGTAGGCCGCCTCCCCTCAGATGTGGAATCTGGTCTTAAAACCAGACAGCTCACAGCAAGGGACAATCTCCTTACTGTGAGCGTAAGGAAAACCCTGCCTACCTTGACAGGTCTTTCAGGGTTTCCTTATGCTCACTGAAGATTGTCCCTCTCTGTGATCCATCCGGACAGTCTTGCTGCTCTGAGGTGAGTAGTGTTATATCAGGAAAAGGGGCAGGAGGGGGATACTTTGTCATTCAATTACTCTCGAAATACAACTTGGACAGTATTGAAATAATGCTCTCTGACCCAAATGCTATGAAGATTAATCAAAGCTGCTTTTCTGTGAAGCATTACTATCCCTTTAAGATCCATTTATTGTTAGAGTATAGTTGCCTTTCAAGAGAAATAAATCAAACCTGTATTATATTACACAATTGATT
The DNA here is from genome assembly GCA_037306005.1 of Rhinophrynus dorsalis. NCBI lineage: Eukaryota > Metazoa > Chordata > Amphibia > Anura > Rhinophrynidae > Rhinophrynus > Rhinophrynus dorsalis. Next base: position 65,848,517 of record CM074718.1, read on the forward strand.
GGTTCGTACAAGAAATAGTATCCCTCAATTTAAAATCAAATTCCATAATAAACTTTCAAAAGCAACAAAATGATTGCTAATATTGATTGACCTGGAGATACTCTTTATCTGTTATTTTTATTTCCATCTGATGAGCAATATGAAAATATGATGTTCATAAATTTTGAGTTATCCAGAAGCAGCCTGAAAAGCAGGGACATAAAATGAGTAAAGAGAAAAAGTATTTCATTTGGGACATGTGAAGAATTTCTGGAGGCATCAATATGACTACATGGACATAGGGCTGGTACATTTGAATTATACATTTCTGCAATAATAGAAAGATCATCAATAGAATTTGCATGTTTAGCCCTGAGGCAAGTCACTGAGACGTATTAACAAGCAAGATAATGCATGCGGCTCCTGCCTAAAGGGGGATCAAGGCTAAGAAATGTTGAAGATGGTCTCAGATGTAAACTGGATTTGTTAAGCAATGACGTTTTCATTGAAGACTGACCCTGTGTTTAAATATAATGAAATATCAGCTTCTAGGCTAAGCTAATATGCCAGTGAAAAGGGAGGTGCGTGAATTTTGCTGATGTTTGTAAAGAGCTCTGCAGCAGAAAGGAGCTAAATAAAAAATTCCATTAGCATAATATACTTGGCAAGCATTGTGCATATCTACAATGAAGACAAAAGGAGTAACAAATAAGGATATGTGCAATTACTACCCTGGACCCCAGGCAATGAGCAATATGTAAACACAACTGCTTCACCTGGTATAGACCGTATTTATTGTAACAACCCTATCCCATGGAACCTTAAGATTAACCCTTCGGAGGCTGTGGTCTAGTTTAGTCCATGGGGAAATTGCACAGGATGCCACCTCGGTTGGGTAAATGGCACCCACAATTCACTGCTCTATGGTCTTCCTCTGTAATAAGGGCCTTTGTGGAGTGTGTGTGTGTTTGTAGGTGTGTGTGTGTGTGTGTTTGTAGGTGTGCATGTGTGTAGGTTCAATTAACCCTCTGAGTGCCAGAGAGGTACGCAACGCATTGCAAAGCGATGCGTTGCGTAACCCTCTGGCACTCAAAGGGTTAACCCTTTGAGGAACAGAGATTTGTGCACAACCGTGATACACAATGAATAGGGCACCCCCTTCTGGTTTTTAAATGTTTAACCCTTTGAGTGTGAGGGATGTATTCAATGCATTGCAGCGCAATGCATTGGTTACCTCTCTGGCACTCAAAGGATTTTAACCCTTTGAATTCCAGAGGGGTACGCAACGCATTGCAAGTATGCAACGCATTGTTTTGCAATGCGTTGTGTACCCCTCTGGCACTCAGAGGGTTAAAGTACAATTCAGGGCACCAGAGGTTTTCAAGCAAATTGAACGGCAATAACAAATAAAGAAAATTCAGTGCACTCTTACTTTCTATTTTGCTGCTAGAAATTTTAACTCAAAGATTAATTCCAAGGTAACTAATAACACTTTTCTAACAAAAATGTCCCTCTTCTTCTAACAAGAATAGTTTCTGGTACGTGAGAATGTTTTAACAACATGACAAGTGGTAGTAGAGAGGGTGGTTGTGGAGGGTGTGGGAAGTCTATGACTCTTGTCATCTCCAGATAACTCTGACTCTGTTCTTTGCATTTTTACAACAGCAGTTGGAGACATTGGTTCTATTTTTATTGAGGACAATGATATCCCTCTCTCTGAAATATTTACAATTACTGTTATGTGTCCCTCAGCCCATTTACTTTTAGGAGTGCTACTACTGCTGTTGGCCATTGCACCTATGACATGCTACTGGTGTGTCTCCCAATCAAACCTGTGGTTGTGTTTCAGATGTGATCCCAATATGGATGTGTCTAAATGCTTTCACTTCTGCTCAGATATCACGTTTAGCTTTTGGAGCATAACTGAAGCTTCTCAATGTTGGAGATTTCATAGATTGGGGGAGTTCCAGTTGGATGACTATTACTATTACTACTAGTACTACTACGACTGCTATGACAGAGGCTAAATGTTGCAAAAGTACTAGCAGTAGGTGGTAGTGATGCTGCACTTCTCACAGCAGTAGAAATGCACATGGCAAGGGTTGAGGTGTTGATCTGTTTTGCTCACGAATCAATAATAGTGAGTGTGACAAGGTGGGGGTTGGGCTTTTAAGCAGTGATGCTGCTGATGATGACCAAAATGATGATGGTCCACTGCTTTTTAACATGTTTATAAATGACCTGGAAATAGATATAGAAAGCAAAATATCAATATTTGCAGATGACACTAAATTATGTAGGGTAATAAATTCAGAGCAGGATATTTGTTCTCCATAGATGTATTTACATAAAATGACAGACTGGGCAAACAAATGTAATATGAATTTTAATATGGCAAAGTGTAAAGTCATGTTTTTGTGAAGAAAAAAATCCCAATGCCAATTATGAACTTAATGGAATCATTTTAGGGGACTCGTTGATAGACCTGGTAATCCTTATAAATTACAAACTTGGAAACAGTGACCAGTGTCAGATAGCAGTAGCAAAAGCAAACAAAATCCTGTCTTGCATAAAAAGGAGTGTTGAAACAAGAGTGGATAACATTATTTTGCCACTGTACAAATACAAATCGTAGGTAAGACCTCACCACGAATATGCAGTGCAGTTTTGGGCACCAGTTCTGAAAAAGGATATACTACAACTGGAGAGAGTACATCGAAGAGCAAGAAAATTAATTAAAGTAATAGTAATACTTTGTTGAAAGTAACTTTAATTATGTAGATATTTAAAAAAAAAAAAAATTCCACCCAGTCCGATCTCTCAAACCTCTATGGTTTGAGAGATATAAGCTTTCAAGGTTCCCCCTTCCCTCCCCGTGCACTGACATCAGCTTTCTGTCTTAGAGAATGAGATCCCGGTCCACAGACCATCCTGCGGCTCTTCAGCAGAGACGTAATTGCGCTATTTAGAAAGATATACTTCATTTGAACAGTCTACAACATGTGCTTGCAAACCAGGCACACTTTGTAGACCATTCAAATGAAGTATTTTTTTCTAACTAGCGCAATTACGTCTCTGCTGAAGAGCCGCAGGATGGTCTGTGGATCGGAATCTCCTCTAGGACAGAGAGCTGATGTCAGTGCACGGGGAGGGAAGGGGGAACTCAAACCATAGAGGTTTGAGATATATGACTGGATGCAATTAATTTGTTTTTTAATATCTACATAATTAAAGTTACTTTCAAAAACGTATTACTATCACTTTAAAGGAATGGAGGACTTAACATACGAGGAATGACTAGACCAACTTGGTTTATTTACTCAAGAGAAAAGACAACTAAGAGGAGATCTTATCACAATGTATAAGTATATGAGAGGTTATTCATTCCAAGGCCTGATAAATAACCAGGGCCCACCTCTTGAGATTAGAGGAAAGGAGGTTTTGACTTCAGCAGTGGAAGGGGTTTTTGCATTAAGGTCTGTTATATTATGGATTTCCTTGTCCAGTGATGTGGTTATGGCAGATACAATGGATACAATTAAGAGAAGATTAGATACATTTCTTTCAAAAGGGAACATGCAGGGTTATACTGTGTATTAGTAGGCAAAACAGAAAGGTCTGATAAAGACTAACTTATTTGACAGCAGGATGGCTATATAATTCTCATGTCTCTGGGTTATGAGGCAAAGGTTGAACTTGATGGACTTGTGTCTTTTTTCAGCCTAATTTACTATCATTGTGTAATTTTATGCACATTTACTTGTTCAGAAACAAACTTTCTAGTTGCTCTCGCAAAGAGTCAATAAACAGGTATACTGCTCCTTTTCATTTGTGGAAGACTGAGCCTTTTCCTTTCAGATACAATTAATACTGGGCTATATTATCATAATTCTCATTCTCTACATCATCTGTTTCAGAAGAAGAATGGGAGGAGCATTGAGGGGCATATTCTATCAATAATTAGATCATCAGTAGCATCTGTTAACCACAACTTTCACATTCTTGTAATCTGAAAAAGTTCATTTTTATTTTTCCCTTTAGAGAGATTTACAGAACATTGACCAATAAGGTGGGATACCACTGTCAGAGTAACACACAGCAGTTGGTCTCACTGCTAAATCCTCCTTTGCTATGTAACTCATCATCATTTTTAGTGTTAAAATGTTTAATACTGCTACTGGTAGAACTGTTTATTTCACTTTTACAAGGATACTCCTCAAGAGGAGGAAGAGGATCATCATCATCTATTGTAAAAGCAGCCGCAACTATGGCCACAGTCAGGTTTTTTGAACATCTTTGCTACCATCAACACATCCATGCATTCCTCCTACTCCTTTCCCCTTACACTATCCTCAGGTACTTCGATGTACACAATAATATTAGTGATGATTTTACTGTAAAGTACATGATAAAGCTGTTAGAATATAGAGTGATATTTTGCCTGTTTTTATTTATATTTGAAAATACTGTATGATTTATGTATCTGTCTATAGTATCTGTCACTGTCACTCTAAGGCTAAGCTCTGGTGTAGGATCTCCTACTGTTTCTCATCTATCAGTTAAAAGATTGTATTTTTTATTTTTTAAATTGTCAGTGTCACTAGCTACAAATCACATACACTCCCTGCAACTCAAAGGAACTCCAGTTCGCTATTTTTGCCAGTCTACCACTACACTAGTAGCAGCATATAATCCTATATTAGAATTCACTAAGGATGTTTGTCAGAAGCTGTCATGCACAGTAGAGATGGCTGCGTGCTCTGCAGTCATGCACAGTACTGACCCGTTCCGCGGCTGAAACAGAGCGGGGCGCTCTGAATTCAGATCGTAGTCCTCTTTGCACATGAAGGTGTGCAGAGAGGACCATGGTCTGAATTCGGAGGCCCCTGCTCTGTATCAGCCGCGGCGTGGGTAGTCAGTACTGCGCAAGACTGCAGCTCCACCAGTGCTGGCCCGTGTACACGGGCTTTAAAACTAGTAAAAGATAAAACACACAACAGCAGGTGTTGCACCAGAGACCATCACTCTTCAGTATATGCTAGTATGACTATAGTGTGTGTATAAGCAACACAGAATGCCAAGTTATACATTTTGTTTGTTTGCCTTGAATAAATGATGTATCATTTGAGACTCAGCTTCATCTAGTTTATGTAGTAAAGATCACCTGCCTATCTGACTGTCACTTATCTATCAAAATATATTGTAATGTTTTTATTTATGTATTTTAACTCTCTTTTCTTCCATTACTCCTACACTCCCAATACCCTACTTGTCCAGACAACAACAAGCTACCCTCAATACCCCTATATCAAGCAAGTCCATTTCCCTCTCTTTAGCTGTATGCATTTACACTAGCTAGCATACATAAGCTGCATTTTCTCTCTCTCTCCCAAGCACAGGCTGACAACATGCAGTAAATGAACACTTACTTTTATACTGCAGCACAAAAAGAGTACATTGAGGGGTCTCTCCATATGGTAGAAATTACATTAACCCTTTGAGTGCCAGAGGGGTACAGAACGCATTGCAAAGCAATGCGTTCTATACCCCTCTGGCACTCAAAGGGATATCATTAGTGTTGAGCGAGCACCCCGATGCTCGGGTGCTCGGGTGCTCTGACCGAGCACCCCCTGAGGCTCGAGTGCTCGGCCGAGCACCCGAGCCCCATTGCATATAATGGGGCGACACGAGCATTACACCAGGCACCCCCTGCTCTGATGAGGGGAGGGTGCCTGGTCAATGCCCCCCTTCATCTCCGCTATGCCCCCTTCATCTCCAAATGCCCCCTTCATCTCCGCAATGTCCCCCTTCATCTCCGCTATGCCCCCTTCATCTCCGCTATGGCATAGAGGAGATGAAGGGGGACATTGTGGAAGAGGGGCATAGCGGAGATGAAGGGGCACATTGTGGAAGAGGGGCATAGCGGAGATGAAGGGGGACATTGTGGAAGACGGGCATAGCGGAGATGAAGGGGGACATTGTGGAAGAGGGGCATAGAGTCTATGCCCCTCTTCCACAATGTCCCCCTTCATCTCCGCAATGCCCCCTTCATCTCCGCAATGCCCCCGTACCTCCAGTCCCTGGTGGTCCAGCGGAGCGTCTTCGGATCTGTGCCTCTTCCGGCACAGATCCCCGCCACCCGAACATGGCGGGCGAGCACATGGCGGTACTCGACGAGTACCGCCATGTGCCGAGCAGAGCGATGCTCGAGCCGATCCGAGCATCGGCCGAGCACGCTCGCTCAACACTAGATATCATCACTAATTTCAATGTAATGACAAAAAAGTGCAATGCAATGCTTAAAAAAGTGGAAGAACAGACCATTTCAAGGGAATTCGTGCAGAATTTCAAAAGTGCTGTTTTTTGCATGTTTGTCTTTTAATGCAAAATGTTTTGCTCATCCCTATTAGAAAACCAGAACATTTGCCTGCTTTGTGGACCGCAGCCAGAAAGGGCCTTCACTCCCCCTGACCAGCCAACTCCAGGTCCTCCCGGAGAAGTGCTGAAATGAACTGCCAAGACCTCAGCACTTCTCCAGGAAAAATTACCTGTTAAAGAGATGATACCAGCAGGTTCCCCTGCTACATTATTTTCACACTTTCTAACCCCTTTATGAGATCCTTCTTTTATTTCAAACAATATTTCATGAGCTCTTTAACTTTATTTGTCTGTTTGTGCAGTGAATGGCAGTCAGGATTGGGAGCAGTGTGAAATGTTAGTATTTGGCAGTAATGTCAGCCAATACTGTGTATAAACAGACAAATAAAGATAACTATCTGATAAACTATTTTTAAAGAAAAATCACTAACATTAATATAGTTGCATTAGAAAGCCTTCAAATTCACCTATTTGTTATAAAGTGATAGATCCACTTTAATTAATACATCAAAAGACAGAATGATTTCACATGAGACATTTTAGTTATCAGATTGATCTGTGAACAGTGTCGGCAAATAAAAATAGCATTCTGTGGTAACTGATGACAAGTAGGAGGGAAGATGCACATCATTTATTAACATGGTATAGAGCTAACATGGCAGGATGACAGCTTAAATAACCTCTACAAAGTTATACAAGGACATCTTATTAAAGGGACCCTCACAGCTTAGAAGAACTAAAAGACAAATTATATGTTTTTATATTATGCCTCTTTTACTGGCTCCATTTATTATTTTATTAATTAAACCACTTTGAGAGCTCCAAGAAGGTGAAGAAACTGAGCTTTCCCTATTCAGTGAATGTTAGTCATGACTTACACTACTCCTCGGTGACCAGTGAGGATACAGACCAGTAATTTCCTGGTATTGCCTATCAGCACCAGATCACCAGGAACCCCCCATACCCTTGATGTTACTCCTGCTGATCACTGTCAGTGATGTGCTGTTTATAAGCCGTTGTAACAGATCATTTTAGTAGTTTAAAGGGGCAGTATACCCTAATTATGAAAGAATTTACATTGTGAGGTACTCCAAATTCTTGAGTTCAAGATGTTTTGCAGAAAGGAGACACTGTTCCTATAAATGCATGTTAACCCTTTAAGTGCCAGAGGGGTACACAACGCATTGGAATGCAATGCTCGCATTCCCCTCTGGCACTCAAAGGGTTAAAAGCCGAGTGTCTCTGACACAAGCCTCCCATAGAAAGATGTAGCAACAGCATCACCTGGCTACAAAACATTTTGAACTCAAGCTGGCAGGAAAATGCCAATGCCAAGTCACCACAACCAAATGAGAAAGTTTACAGAAGCTTTCCCTGTGCACTGGAAGCAACCATTAAAAACGTATTGAAGCCAAGTAATGTCACCTGATTTAGGCCTCAATTCAGATTTGGCCAGTATAGCTGCTGGTAGGGTAAAATTGGCTAACGCCCCGTACACAGACTGTGTCACCGTCGGTATTCAGTTGCCCTACCAACTGAAACCACAACTAATGTTGGGCCACAGAAACTGACTTGTGGTCAAACGTCCATCCTGTGTGTTCAGTTCCCAAAACCCACGCTAAATGTCATGAGTGATGAGAACATCAAATGAAGACGGCTAACGCTCAGTGCTTGACACACTGTCAGCCTCCCAAACACTAACCCTACACCACCCCTAACAACAACATTACCCCTAACACTAGCCTAACACCCAGAGCTGTATAGCACTTACCTGTCATCCATTGTCATTCTTCTTCTGTCATCTTCTTATCTTCTGTCTTATCGTCTGATCTTCTTCTGTTTCATAAAGATGTCTCTGTAAAAACATATTAAAGTCCACATTAAAATTGTCTTTGAAAAATATGTTTTCAAGTGATGCATTCGTTAACCATTTGAGTGCCTGAGAGGTATGCAACACATTGCAGAGCAATGCATTGGTCACCTCTCAGGCACTCAAAGGGTTAAATCTGTGCTGGCATTCCAATAATCAAAAATTATTTTGGTCCCATTGCGAAAAATATATTTTCCAGATCCATGTTACATATTAATTTATTTGTTCCCCATAGAATATATAAGTTGCTGCATTCCAAATAACACATTTCCTCAGGCAGTTGAAGTCCTAAAGATGCTGCCACCTCCCCGCTGTTGTCCGTCATATTTAAATATCCCAGTGTGTCTGAGCTTCTTGGTGCCCAAAAAGTCCTATCATAGAAAATTATCCTCCTTATATAATAATTCGCTAAAACGTGTGTAACGATGCAGTCATGTGCAGTAGAGACTGCTGGCGCATACTGCAATCATGCGCAGTAGAGACTGCTGCACGTACTGCAATCATGCGCAGTAGAGACTGCCTGCGTCACAGCTGATACAGAGCTGGACGCTCCAAAGGACCGTCCAGCTCTGTATCAGCCGTGGCTCGGCCAGTCTCCACTGCGCATGACTGCCCAGCGACCGGCTGGCAGTGGCACTGTGGCCCGTGTAACAGGTTCTTCAACTAATTAAATATAGAGAGCTTTAAATACTAATTAATACAGAAAATTAAGTAATGTCTCCAAGTGATAAAGTGGAAAAATTAAACTAGACCAGTCCCAGAGTCTGGAGGTAAAAATCCCATAGTTAAGTTAACTATTTGGCTGCTTGTCAAATAGTAATCCTCACATAATGTGGGTTCTGCCATCCGTTGCAGTATCATTGGATATGCAACTCAGTGAGCATAGGCATCTCTATAAAGACATATGAGCAGCTTAGCAATGATTTATTCTGCACACAACCTGCAGTCCCAAAGGGGTGAGATACAGACAGGGTGGATTATGCTATTTTCAAGTTTTGATAACAGTTTGAGGGACATGCTGTGATAGGGGGAGAGATGTTATGTGGGGGCTGAACTTGATGGATGTGTATTTTTTCAGCCTCGTCAGCTATGTTACTATGTTACTCCAGTATGTATATGTTACAATGTACTGCCCTTACAGATTACAGCATTTCCTCAACTACCTATATATGTTAACTTTTTGCAATCTAATGGGTTGGATACCTCTCTGGCACTCAAAGGGTTAAACTAGACAGTGGCGACATAAAATAAATAAATGGAGCAATTCTGGGGAACACTGCACCACAGCGGACCAATAAATATTTCCATTGGTTTAAATAATGATAATAACAAAGTATTTTTCCAAGAAAGATACACTGAGATTGTCGCTTGTTTTCAAGTATGTCCTGTGGTATAGATGTTATTATTACCCAATTTAAAGAGATAGTAATGTTTCACAAAAAAAGCCACTCAGATTAATCTTTATAGTATTTGGGCCATGGAGAACATTATTTCAATACTGTCAGAGTTGAAGTTCAAGAGTAATTGAATGATAAAGTATCCCCCTCCCTCCCCTTTTACTGATGTAACACTGCTCAACTCAGATGTGGAATCTGGTCTCTTGACCGGACAGGTTACAGCAAGGGACAATCTTCTTACTGTGAGCATAAAGAAAACCCTGCCCCCATGACAGGTTTTTCAGGTTTTTTTCTTATTCTCACTGAAGATTGTCCCTCTCTGCGATCCATCCAGACAGTCTTGCTGCTCTGAGGTGAGTAGTGTTACATCAGTAAAAGGGGCGGGATGGGGATTCCTCATCATTCAATTACTCTTGAACTATGACCCAGACAGCACTGAAATAACGCTCTCCACGGGCCAAATACTATGAAGATTAATCAGAGCTAATGACAGATGTTGGAAGAGGCAAAAAAGAGAGCAGATAAACACAGGGTAGGAAGGGGATAAGAAGTGCAGAGTGGAGAAAGGGAGCAAAGCGAAATCCCTGGAGTGTCCCTGCAATTATTGTGCCGTTTGTCTAACACTTTAAGTGTCGTAGTTGTGTTCAGCACATTGCAACGCACTGTATTGCATACTCCTTTGTAACCTAAAGGGTTATGGTACAGAGAGGTATGCAATACTTTGGACTTTCCTCTGGTCTTTAAATGGTTAATGTGAAATTTTACCTAGGTGTCCATCATACATAATCCAGTGTATCTGTTTATGCATTATTTTTACATTTACAGATTCCCACCTCTGTGTTTATTTCAGTCTTTATTGACTTCCACAGCAGTGGGTTAGGTGACTAGACCTAGGAGGCTTGCAAGGCACTGGGAGAGGGGGCTACAACCCCAGGTCTCATGGATAAAGCCCAGGTCTTGATTCTGAGGCTTGTAATGGTATTAATGTCTTTACTAATAATGGTGCAGTTAGGCTACACAGTGGATTAATAATGCATTTGTTTGGCAAGACTTCATGAGAAGGCAGGATAACCCTGGAGAAAGACAGCGCTGACTTTGACCTGACTGAACACTATGAAATCTCAATGACTTAGTGAAGCTGTGAATCCAAATAGGCCTGGAAGTAAGTAAGTCCAAGTAAGGCAACAGGAGCGCACCCTACAGCAGATACAGAGGGTGAAGATGTTAAATGCGCTGTTCTGCATAAGCACTTTGCCATTATCATTGATCGATACCTTTGTGTATTTATCAATGACTTATCATATTTCACTGCCCGGTAGTTAAAACATGGCATAAATGACTCCATTCCAGCTATACACACAAGCACATATAAGCACATTTGTGTAGGTTCTCCCCTTTGCCTTCAATGGGATCTGTCAGCTTAAGCTGGCAAATAGAATTTGCCAATCCTGCCATCTCTCATGATGAATAAGCAGTGGCAAGATATGATGAGGCCTTTGCTGATTAGGATAAATAACTGAACAACAAGGAAATTATCTGATTTCCTTGTTCATTGAACCATTTGTTTGATGAATTCCCCCAGAGTGCTTGGACCTGGTTCCTAGGCTGGTGATGACCTTGTTTTTCACATAGATAAACCCTCTTCCCTCCATCATTCAGTCCCCAAAGACAGAGTCAATATAATCATGTTTTTGACCTTGAAAAAAGTAAATGAAAAAGGTGCAGCAATAGATCATGTAAGGCCAAGCATGTGTTTAGGCCAAAACATTGGAGATCAAGTGTTTTTTCCCCTTCCGTCCATTACACAGCCAGTTTTGGGTTATGCAAGTGTGTTTTGGAAATCCTCTGTATTTGCCCTCCTTTGCCTCTGTATTGTGATGTCATTCATATGACTATTCTTTGGGTTAAACATTTTATATGACTTTCAGTATTTGGTGCGCAGTTCCTGTCTCCACTATGCATATTTTAATTTAAACTAGTAGGTGTGTGGCATGGCTTTGCCCATGCAGTAAACTACGTTTTAACCCTTTGAGTGCCAGAGAATTATCCAGTGCATTGCAATGCACTGGAAACCTCTGTGGCACTGAAAAGGTTAAATTGTATTAAAAGTCAGATCTCAAGGTGGGGCATCAGGACCCCTCCTGATGCCCCCCAGCTACTGATCCCCCAGCCGATTTGCCTGGGAGATCAATAGTGATGGTTCAGGACAGCAAGAGAGTTCCCCTGATTCCATTGTAACCCTACTACTGGGTAGGAGTGGGCGAGATTGGGAAACCCTCTCACATCAATGAGAGAGGCTTTCCCTCATTGTCGTGAGAGGGTTTCCGGTTCCCGTCCATTCCTATGCTGAGTTCTCTGGATAGGATGGAAGCAGGGGAGCTATCTTGCTACCCTGTGCCGTCTCTATTGATCTCCCAGCCATATCATCTGAAAGATCAGTAGATGGGGACATCAGTAGGGCTCCTGTTGCCCCACCACAAGGTCTGACTTTTTGTTTTGTAAGCTGTTGGCTGAGGAGGCTTTGTCCCTGCCTCCCCCTAAGTCACTGGGTAACATTTATTTATTTATTTTTTTTTGTTCATTTTTTAAACAGACTGGCAGTGGTGATTGGTTGAGCCCCACTGCGTCCTCCTCAACCTCCTCAGCATTTTCCAGCCCCCCCCCCCCCGACAACAAACCAGATTCACACATATAGCATCATGTGACTGAAAAACTTGTCCGAAGTCTAACACACCCAGGGGCGGCAGTATGGAGGGAATATTCATATCTCCTCCCTTCTGCCAGTCCTGGTGATACAGGGCTGCCCTGCCAACTCCTGCGACAATGTATGCAAGGAGTTAGCCCTCCCTAACATTCACTCTGAAAAGAAAAAAAAACATGGCCAGCACACACAATGTCTTAGGCCTCACCCATCCATCTCTGTCTTATGTGCCCCTCACTGCCACGATTCCTGCTCCTTGTCACCAGCTCCTGTCCTGCCTGCATGACCTCCATCTCCCAGGCTTCTTCCTGTCACCGGCTCCGATAACCTCTGAAGTTACAGCAGTGATTTCCTCTAATTTCGGAGGTAACAGGATCCAGTGACAGGAAGGAGTCTGAGAGATGGAGTTCATTCAGTCAGGACATGAGCCACGTGATATGTGAACTGTCCTCTGTACAGAGGTATGCCCACCCAACGCTGTCCCATGTGTCCACATTGTTTGTGCACTTTCACTGGCTTATGCTACAGATTATGTATGGGCCATTAGTGTGTGCGATGTGCCAGTCCACAAAACATACAGATTGATGGGCCTCACAACGAGGGGAGCGGTGTGTCACAGTACCCAGTATGAAACGAAGGTCAGACACAGGTATATATAATGAAAACCACCTTTATTGAAAATACACAGTAATGAAGACTGATTCCCATACAACTGATGTGGGTAGTCAGACAAGCCAGGGTCAAACACGAAGCGAGTTAGCGAGCGCCACAGGTCAGAACCGATGTGAGTAGTCAGACAAGCCGAGATCATACACAGAGCGGAAACGTAGGTCAGGCATGGGTCACAACGATACACAAGAGCAGCTAACGGAAATAACACATAAGGGCACTGATTCCAAGGCCCAAGGGGTTTATAAAGGAGCTGAACAAGGCGGGACCCAATTAAGCAAAACAGAATAGGCCCATAAACACAGGCACGTACCAGCGCCCGTTCCGTGAAGTTAGGGATTGCGGAAGTGGCCGGCAATCATGCCGGCCAACATCACAGAGGAAGGAAGCACAGGATCACGTAGGCCTCCTAAGGGAGACTGTGATACAGTGCCAGTCTTGTTCTATATTGTAAAGATGGCAGCACTCTTCCCTCATAGATGTGGTCAGTAAGTGAGGTACTTTTAAAGCATAGGGATACATTTGAAGGTCCTTCATACAAGGCACATCTAACTGTTAATTTCTGTTTCTTACAGAGAAGATGTTTTACAATTGGCTGGATGGTAAGTACATTGGATGTGTTTCCTGTGAAGTTGTAGACTTTCCCTTTTCAACCTCTTCATTGCCAGAGGGGTATCTACATTGCAAAGAAATGTGTTGGATACTCCTCTGGTGCTCAACCTGTTAAAGGAGCACACTACCAAATAATAATCACAAACCCTGTTTACCTTTTTATTTGGGCAAAAAATCCCAGTGGCCTCTATGAATCCATTTTGTGTAGATTGGTTCTCTGCAATTAATCCTTACGGACCACCTTAATTTCTGTAGCCCCCCCCCAACACACACACACACACACACACACACACGCACATGCTTACCTGGTGCAGCTGGTGTGCTCCAGAAATATTTAGCTGTCTGAATACAACCTGTAATGTGAATGTGTTGTTTTTTGTTGGTTTTTTTTTACCTTTATCTCAACCTCCCTTAGAGTAGCTTCCCACTATATAAAATACTAGAAAAGGGGGCACTGCATTGTCTGTGAGGATTAAGTCCTTTGAGTGGGGTATTCATCTCATCGGTGTTTATGTACATGGAATAAATATGCAGGTAGGTGTGTATGCACATTGAATAATTTTGAGCTTCACTTACCTTCATATTTATTCCATCTACATATACACTAATGTGATCAATACCCCTGAAACACCCAAAGAACTTAATTCCCCAGGGCAATGCCATGCCCCTTTTGCTAGTTATATATATACCCCCTGATAATAATAACCCCTCACACACTTGCCTTTCTATGGCCAAAAATCCTAATGACCTCTATGAATTTTGCCTTTATGCTTTTGTTCAAGACATAATGTCTTCAATCAGTCCTATATATTTATATATATATAAGATCCATGGAGGTGGACTTGATAAATTCTGGTAGTTTTTTCAAACTGAAGAAGGCAGTGTGCATGAGCCTCTTAACCCTTTAAGGACCAGGGGGTTGAACAAAACACTGTGAAACAATGCACTGCACCTCTGTGATCCTGGTAGTAACTGTCATGTATGCCTCCATAGAGATTACACTCTATATTGAGTGAAGATCTCTTGAATAAAAACAGAAGAACAGAATTGACAAGGGCCATTAGGATTTTCCAGCCATAGTAAGGTAAGCGGGTGGTTAGTTTTAGGAGGTTTAAGTTTTCCTGTAAATCTAGATTTGCATTATGCTAGTGTCCTCTGGGCCAACTAACAGGCAAGTACTTGTGGGTGTCCCTCTATGAGTACATGTCTTTTCTCAACTAATTTAGAAAATAAAACACATAGGGCAGTGCTCCTACATGAAAAATTGAGACTTTAATATAAATAGTGAGAAAATAAAGATAAAACATACAAACATTCAGTGGAAATGGTTTTTAGCCATTGAGAGAAGTCTTCCCTCCGAAGTGTTTTGTGACTATTGGTCACTTCTTCAGAGGAGATATCACACCTCCTCTGAGTGACCAAAAGAGTAACAAACATTTCAGGCTACAATACAGCTTTATTTGTTTTGTTGGTATTTGCTACTTGGGAGATGAAGCAACGAATTGTGTTCAAATGACTATGCCCCCAGTAAGGGAAGATTTTGTAAACAAATGTAGACTCTTTTATATTCCCATCAGGGTGCAGTAGGATTAACTGGGAGAAAAGTAAAGATTTGTAGTGTTTTTTCATGCTTCCTGTTTAGTAGCAGTAGAATTGTAATATTCAGAAATGTATGACATGCAAAAATACGGCCTTCGGGCTGACAATGTGGACCTTGGGTCTGACTGACTGACTATACATATACAGGAGTTCTGCTACACTGTAAAAATATCACTTCATGCTTTCTCTGCAGAGGTTGCAGTGATACATTTTTCCACAATGTGTGTTATATAGATGGTGCAGAGAGCCAGAAATTATACATATCAATGTAGCTGTGTGACATATCTGTCAACCCACACTGGACCATCATAGCAGATTACGGTCCATACCCTCCTTGCTGAGGAGGCCTTCATCCTGCAGTTGATTGACAATGGCTGCAGCTTTATGATATATATATATATATATATATATATATATATATATATATATATATATATATATATATTGTAATAAACAAGCTAAAATAATTATACTAATCTTGGTATTTTCCATTGTGTTTTTGTAGTTTTTGCATAACAGCCTGTGATCTGTGGGACGTAGGCTCTTATGCAAATTACTTCCCCCTTCCAACCTAGACATTGTCTCAGCAGCTTTCTGCAGTTCCTGTAAAATATAAAGGCTGGTCAAGTAAGTGTGGGACTATAGTAATGTTTCACAAAAAAAAGCAGCTCCGATTAATCTTCATAGTTTTTCAGCTGTGGAGGGTGTTATTTCAATACTGTCCAAGTTGAAGTTCAAGAGTAATTGAATGATAAAGTATCCCCCTCTTGCCCCTTTTACTGATGTAACACTGCTCACCTTAGAGCAGCAAGACTGTCCAGATGGATCGCAGCAAGGAACAATCTTCAGTGAGCATAAGAAAAAACCTGTGATCTGTCTGGTCAAGAGACCAGATTCCCCATCTGAGGAGAGATGGCTTACACTAGGTAAAAGGGGTGAGAGGGGGATAATTTATCATTAAATTACTTTTTTATGAAGCATTACTATCCCTTTAAATTGATCAATGTTCTTTAGACTCTTATTGCTTACAAATAAAACTGAATATAATGATAGGAAATATTAACACAACTGACAAAATGACCTGACTAGGTTGATTACTGATATTGTTCAGTGAAGTAATTCCTGTTGTACAACGCTGCAGAATTAGTTGCCTAATGACGTTCTCCCTTTAAATAGAGGGGGGTTTATTTTTAAAGGTCAATAAACAAGTCTGGGTTTCCATAAAGTAAGCTGTAACTGTTTATTGGCCAATTAAAAAGAACCATTCTTAACATTCCCTCAATACTTTAAATAAAACACGCCAATTAGCCTTTTGTGTGTTACAATTGCTTAAAAAGTAATCAATTATCAGAGTTTCTATATCCTTCCTTGTATACTTATTTACCAAATGATTATTGCACAGACTGGTAGTAAGCAGTAGTAATCAAACTCAATTTAGCTAAAAAAACCTCACTATCATTGTCCAACCCAAGTTACTCACAATCCTTTTTATCAGTGAATTTGTTTACAAAACTCTGAAAATTGCAAAAGCACACATCAAAAAGAATGGAAAATGGTAATACTTGTTAATTTTAAAGTTAAAAGGAAACTATAACCAGTTTGTCTCTCTCTCCCTCTCTCAATTTGTTTAATCCTTTGTGCGCCAGAGAAGTACACAACGCATCGCAATGCGTTGCGTACCTCTCTGGCACTCAAAGGGTTAAAAGGACACTCAAAAACCAAATCACCTAGTTTAGAATTAACAAAAAAAGAAAAAAAAAAGAACCAGAGAGGCGCAATACCTCTTTAAGATGAAACAATAATCCACATATACAGAAGTAAATGCTCACAATCAGGGCTCAAAATTAACACTCGCTACTAGCCAATGGTGAGTGAAAATTTAGCCCTGATGAGTAGAAATTCAGCCCTGGTGGGTAAATATAGAGCTCAAGCATTCAACGCGTTTAGAAGCATAAGCTTCTTGAAGCTTATGCTTCGAAATGCGTTGAACGCTTGGGCACTATATTCTCTAAGGTCACAATTTTATTGTTTGCTATTTTAATGAAATTGTGGTACATTTATATTAATACTGGTTGCAGTACATCTTTCTATCCTGAGAGTTGTGTATCTGGAGCAGGGCGGATTTTCAAATCCCTGCTTGCTATATCTGTTGTTGGTACTATCAACCAGAACCTTATATTATTGTGAGTATTTACTTCTGTATATGTGGATTATTGTTTCGTTTTAAAGTGGTATTGCACCCCTCTGGTTCTTTTTTTGTCTTTTTGCCAGGGGTCTTCTGGAGAGAGATCCCTGACTATTCATTGGGAGCAGCATTCACAGATTATAGACCGAAAGACTGAGTGGGGGCAGTTGTAAATCCTTCATTTGTCCGGCTGACCACTATATAGTAGGTTTCAAAATTGGGAGTGTGGTGGATTATTGGTGGTGGTGTATACTAGCTTGGATGTATTACACTAGGAGCACCCCTCTCTTCTGTTCTAGTGTAGAATTAACCCACTGACTGCCAAAGGGGCTTTGCAATGCATTGGATAGTCCTCTGGAACTCGAAGGGTTAAAGAATTTGTTGTGTGTATTAAAACTAAATTTGTCTGACAGGTAGCAGGTAAATATTTGTATTTATTTCCTACTCCATTTCAGAGCTTCCTGGAGATGGGGAAGCTGCATTTCTGCACCTTTTTGAAGCTCTGACATGGAGCACTGACATGAGCGAGGACACAAGCCCTGACCCTTCTCTGATATCTGCTGAGAAGTCCCCCAACATGATGTCATACTTCTCACTTGAACTAAGCAGCTGTGTGTGAGTAATAGGCTCTCCTAACATGATTTCTAAGTAATTCATATTAAAAGGAATTAGAACGCACACAGTCACTTGGTACGAGAATGATATGATGTCATTCAGGGGTAACACGGATTTCCACAGGGTCTTCCTCCTGTGTCCCAAGCCCTCCCACATACCCTCAAGGCTCCCATTAATGGCTACTGACACAGATGAGCGCACCAACAAGTTGTAAGTTACTTTGTTGCACTGTCTCTTCAGCAAAAAAGCCTGACTCCATTACAGCATAAAGACTTCTCAGTGCTACAGGAGTAGTGTATAATCTCTGTGGCCATGCACATCCCTATGGTACTGAAAGAGTTCAAGGAAGGCAGCAGATGTGTCTGCTCTCCAGTAGAAATAAGGAGATCTCAGCATCACCAACCTTAGGTAGAATGTTTGGACTGCTGGTATTTTTTTAAATGTTGCTCGCACAAGAACGTGCAACATGAAGACAGTATAACCTGGTCACCAGCTTCAAAAGCGACATGTCAGAATCTCGCTTGAATCAAAAGGGGCGAGATTCTTGTGGTGCAGTGTAAAACGTTGACTCCATATAAGGGCCAGATTTTCCATAAGGCAGAGTTGGCATCTGCCTACAGACGTACCCTACAGAGGGGCACCTGCCATTTGAATCAATTTTTTTTTTTTAAAGTGGCTTGCCACATGGTAAGGCATGTGCCTTCTTTGGCACAGACCTGTAGCTGCTGAGCTCCCCCGGCTCTTTAGTAATGCAGAGTGCTGGGAGATGACATCAATGTGAGGGCAATATGGAGCTGATGGGGGCAATGTGGAGCTGATGGGGACAATGTGAGGGCAAGATGGAGCTGATGGGGGCAATGTGGAGCTGATGGGGGAAATGTGGAGCTGATGGGGGAAATGTGAGGTCAATATGGAGCTGATGGGGCAGTGTGGAGCTGATGGGGTATGTGTGGAGTTGATGGGGGCAGTGTGGAGCTGATGGGGTATGTGTGGAGTTGATGCGAGCAATGTGGAGGTGATGAGGGCAATGTGGAGCTGATGGGGGCAATATGGAACTGATGGGGGCAATGTTGAGATGATGGGGCAATGTGAGGGCAATGTGGAGCTGATGGGGGCAATATGGAACTGATGGAGGCAATGTTGAGATGATGGGACAATGTGAGGGCAATGTGGAGCTGATGGGGGCAATGTGGAGCTGATGGGGGGCAGTGTATGGGCAATATGGAGCTGATGGGGGCAATGCGAGGGCAATGTGGAGATGATGGGGGCAACAAGGAGCTGATGGGGGCAATATGGAGCTGATGGGGGCAATGTGAGGACAATGTGGAGCTGATGTGGGCAATGTGGAGGTGATGGGGTAATGTGGAGCTGATGGTGGCAATGTTAGGGCAATGCGGAGCTGATGGGGTCAATGTGGAGGTCATGGGGGTAATGTGGAGGTGATGGGGGCAATGTTGAGATGATGGGGTAATGTGAGGGCAATGTGGAGGTGATGGGGCAATGTGGAACTGATAGGGGCACTATGGAACTGATGGGACAATGTGGAGCTGATGGGGGCAATGTGGAACTGATGGGGGTAATATGGAGCTGATGGGGGCCATGTGGAGCTGATGGGGTCAATGTGAGCTGATGGGGGCAATGTGGAGCTGATGGGGGCAATATGGAACTGATGGAGGCAATGTTGAGATGATGGAGGCAATGTGGAGCTGATGGGGGCAATGTGGAGAAGATGGGGGCAATATTGAGCTGATGGGGCAATGTGAGGGCAATGAGGAGCTGATGGGGGCAATGTGGAACTGATGGGGGCAATATGGAACTGATGGGGCAATGTGAGGGCAATGTGGAGCTGATGGGGTCAATGTGTAATTCAGTTACTATAATCGGATACTATTCTGTTACTATAATCAGATACGTTGTGGTTTAAAATGCATTAAGTTGTCTTGTAATCTTGTACTTTAAACCCGCAGAGCGGGATAAATAACCTCACTGTGGTCGGAGGCACAGCTTAACCCTTTGAATGCCAGAGTGGTACGGAACACAATGCGTTAAGGGTTTAGCTGATTTAAGGGTTAAGAGATTTTAGAGATAAAGTGGTAAAAAGGACATAACTTCTCCCAATGAGATAAATCTTCCCTTTCATATGTTCACCTATGGAGCCTATGCAATAAGATTTCTCAACTGGGAGAAATCCTTGTGCAAAGGCTCCACAGAATAACATA
This sequence comes from Rhinophrynus dorsalis, assembly GCA_037306005.1. NCBI lineage: Eukaryota > Metazoa > Chordata > Amphibia > Anura > Rhinophrynidae > Rhinophrynus > Rhinophrynus dorsalis. The sequence continues at coordinate 65,868,741 of CM074718.1, forward strand.
GGAAATGGAGATGCGATACCACTGGACAAATAATCTTCTCTTTATGGTTTACTTATAAAAAGTTGCACGTGAAAGAGTGTGTGACCTCATGACCCATTAACCATGTCGCTATAATAAAAATGGTGACATGAGAATCTTGACAGCACAAGATTCTCATGTCGGGTAGTGAAAGGTTGCATCTTGCTGAGTGCTCCCCAGCTCTATCTTCCCAGATCTCCTCCAGCTGTCCCTGTTTGCAGCCTGATGTGAACAAAAACAGCTAAGTTTTATCATATGTTAAAGCATCATATGTTAAAGCAATGAAGTAATTGCTTTCCTTCACCTAGGTCACTCCAAATATATTGTCATACGTTTCAGAAATTGTGGGGAACAATGAAATGCTTTTATTTTTAGCAGAGAAGTGGAGATAGAGCAGGAGAGCACTCAGCAAGATGCAACCTTTCACTACCCGACATGAGAACCTTGCGTTGTTATGCAGTGCAAGATTCTCATGTCGCCATTTTTATTATAGCGACATGGTTAATGGGTCATGAGGTTACATGCTCTTTCGTGTGCGACCTTTTAAAAGGATACCCCTCTTTATCACCCCTTTAGTGCATCTCCCCTAGGAGCCTGTGCACATAGGAGCTGAAGAATCGATCTCACTGAAGAAGATTTCTCCTCATTATTGCATCTTTATCACACCGTTGTGCATCCCCACCTCCCTGGAGCTTTAAAGTGATAGTAATACCTCTACTAAAGGTGATGTCTGAGTCTTCGTTATTGTTTTTGTAACACGTAGCTCTATATTTCATTACTTACATGTTTGCAGTTCAAGAGCTATTCAAGATGAAAAGATCCCCCTCCAGCCCCTCTCCACTGCATCACTGAGCCTCTCTGTCTGGTTCGGATGGAGCGCGGTGAGGGACAATCTTCAGTAAGCAAAAGGAAAATCCTGCCATTCTTCGTCAAGGGGGCAGGGTTTTCCTTATATTTACTGACTGAAGATTGTCCCTTGCTGCATCCGTCCAGTCCCACATCGGATTCCACATCTAAGGGGAGGTGGCCAGAAGGGGCCGGAGAGGGATCCTTCCAGCTTGAATAGCGCTTGAACTACAAATATGTAAGTAATGAAATATATCTCTATGTGTTACATAAACAATAAAGAAGACTCGGAAATCCACTTTAATAGAGGTATTACTAACCCTTTAAACATAAGTTCATAGCAATGCCCCTGATCAAAGGATACCAAGTCAAATTACTTTTCATTTCTAATGTTTTCTCATCCAGGTCACTTTCTATAAGGAGAAGAAAAAAAAAACCTTCAAAACTTCATAGACTTATACGAAAAAATCAACAATACATGATAAGGTTAGAAAACATAAAAATAGCCTTTAATAAATGCCAGCCAATGAGAGAGCTAGGAAAATCCATTATCATTTAAAAGACAAGTACCAAGAAAAAAAATAAAACCTGCTACTAGTTAAACACTGCTATATTCCGATGTTATAAACTTAAATCATTGGGGATTTGAACAGTTTTTATTTCTTATTAACAGCAAATTTGTTAGCTGCAGGTTTGTTCTTGATTTTGACTCGTGTTACTATCTTTTATCAGTAAGTCAATATATAGCATTTTATTCAGTAGCTGATTGGAGTCTTTAGATATATGCCATTGAGGTATCAGTGGTTGCTATGGTGAAATGTGGTCACCTTCAAGCTGAGCCACTGCAAACAGTGATGACATTCAGTAAATGTCAGAAAATCTATCAGTGAACATCATGGAGGCAACCAAGCAGTTAAAATAGATGTCAGGTCTTATTTTTAGCTATTGGATGAAGCAGAAGAAATTTGGTCTTTTGGTAACCCGAGAGACAGGTACTCATACGACTGTGAATTATGGTCAATAAAATGGCCTTGAGGAATGCTCTCAGAGCAAAGATTTGCCTGAAAAGGTCCAATTGCTGCTTAAAAGCCAGACTTTAACCCTGTGACTGCTGGAGGGGGTATGTATTGCACTGCTTCACAATGCAATGGATACCTTTCTGGCACTCAAAGGGTTAAAGTTCATTTCCTGGGCAATATTGCTCACTGAATCTGTAATGAATTCACTTTTACATACTGTATATATACTCCTATTAGGACTGATGCACAATGCAGAAAGGATGTCAATTTGTAACTACCCCAGAAGTGACTAATAAGTATTCTTATTGATCTCACGTTTTGAGTGCCAGAGGGATGTCCAGCGCATTGCAGGACAATGTGTTGGACACCCCCTGGCACTCAAAGGGTGAAATGGGACTTTAAAATCCTAGAATGCTAGAGAGGTTCCCAATATATGCATAGGAGACCTAGCTTGCATAACAGGGGTTAAAATCTCCATTTAAATCCATTTATATTTGTCCTCTATGGGGCAAAATGCCCCAAATGTCACCAGTACATCTTAAAGCGGAACTATCACCACACACACAACACCCCCACACACACACACGCACTGAATCAATTATTTACATGATAAATAGTACAATGCGGGCAGTTTCACCTACTAAATAAATTCACCTACTATAGCCCACATCTTCAGCAGAGACTAGGGAGAGTGCGGCCATCTTTCCTCAATTACAGCGCTCTCCCCATCATCTGCCTTCCCCTTTTCTTCCAGCAGTGCATCTAAACAGCTGCCTGCAGGCAGCAACGATATAAAGGAGCAAGCCAGGCAATTAATACACAGTAAAAAGCAACGTCCTGCACTGATAAGTACAGGATGTTGCATTTTATTATATATTCATTGCCCATCTTGCCCCTTCATGCCACTGCAGCCTACAGGCAGCTGTTTAGACGCACTGCTGGAGGAAAATGGGAAGGTGCTGGTCAGCATATAATGCCACAGGCTTGCCTGCCGGTTCCTCAGGCAAGCTGTAAAATGCATTTATTAAAGAGCCGGTCTAAAAAAAATGGAGCAAAATTTTAAAAAATTACAAGACTCTTTTATGTTTTTTTTTTGCTCCCATTTTAATATGGTAGCAAGTTGTTCTAAGGTGATAGTTCCCGTTTAATAGACCAGCTTCACAGTAACTGCATATATAATTTATCTGCACATTCATCTCTTATTTGCACATAATTCCTTGAAAATATTAATAACTATATGTCCACTCTTACATGCACGATGAACAAAAGAGGATAAATATGATTGGAGATCATGAAAATTTGCAAGGTATTTGAACATTTTTAATCACTTTAACCTTTTCTGAGTGCCAGGGGGTATACAGAAGCATTGCATAGCAATACCCCTCCAGCACTCAAAGACTCAAACTGTCACTTGGGAACAATGCTGACTGCATCTTCTCTACCTACACGGTTAGTTTAAATGTTAAGGAATCCATTAAAAAATTCATTTTATCAGGTTCAGGCAGGTTAAGCTTTTGATGTTTAACAATGTGCAACTTATTATCAAAAAGCTGGCCTATTCCCGACTGGAAAGTTTAATGATCAAGACTCAAGAGATGTTATATGATAAGGGCAAAGAGTTACAACAGATGAACAAATTAATTAAATGGTAAATTCTCGCTGTATTTTTTATTTTGTTTAATACATCCTAAATTGTGAGGTTTTCTGTTTAGAGTTGACAGTTTACATAAATGTTTTTGACTGCTATATTTTTATTAACATTTTAAAATGTTACAATTCTTTCTTTTTTAGTCTCTTGATGTTAAAGGGATAGTAATGCTTAAAATTAAAAAAAATATATGTTGTAGGGTTTATCCCCCTGAGTAAAACAAGAGTACTCCCACTGCTGAAAGGTGTTTCATTCAAAAGTTATTAATTTTTAAAATTGAATTTTTTAAGTGCAATATCACAGTGGCCTGAAATTGTACAGTGGCGCTGTTGCTACACGATCCTATGGACAGCTCTGGTCCCATCGTACAAATCATTGGTAAGACCTCATCTCGAATATGGAGTGCAGTTTTGGGCACCAGCTCTGAAAAAGGATATTCTAGAACTGGAGAGTATCCAGAGAAGAGCAACAAAATGAATTAAGGGGATGGAGGAATTGACACATGAGGAACAACTAGACAAACATGGTTTAAGAGGAGATCTTATCACAATGTACAAGTATATGAGAGGTCAATACAAGGATCTCTCTGGTGATCTATTCATTCCAATGCCTGATCAAATAACCAGAGGACACCCCTTGAGATTAGAGGAACTGAGGTTTCGACTTCAGCAGAGGAAGGGGTTTTTTACAGTAAGGTCGGTTAAATTATGGAATTCCTTGCTCAAGGATGTGGTTATGGTAGATATAATGGATACATTTAAGAGAAGATTAGATACATTTAATTCATACAGAACATACAGGGTTATACTTGTATATGTAGGCAAAACAAAAAATTTTCTGATAAAGACTAACTTATTTGGAAGCAAGAAAGATATATATAATTCTCATGTCTCTGGGTTATAAGGTAAAGGTTGGACTTGATGGACTTGTGCCGTCACTATGTTACTATGGTATTAATCATTTGACTGCCAGAGGGGTGTTCAACGCATTGTAAAGGAATAGAATTTCACACACCCTCTGGCACTCAAAGGGTTAAAGGGAAAAACAACCAATAACAATATTTTGTGTAATTAATTGACATTTTTAAGATGGAGGCTAAACTAGTGTAACTTGTTTGTAATGGGAGTTCACCCCACTGGACCTTGTGAAATTCACTCATTCCTAGCAAGAATAACCTGCCAGAAAATTAAACCATTCCACTGTACTGAAACATGGGATGTTATATCTTCTATGTAATACGTTATGCACAGATCCTACTAAGGGATTTTTCACAGTGTACTGTTTCAAATCTTAACCCTTTTAATTCCAGCAGGGTAAGCAATGCATTCGAAAGAAATGCATTACGCACCCCTTTGACTCTCATAAGATTAAGTTAATAAGAAATGCCAGAGATCTAGCAGATAACATAGTGACATAGGAACATAGTTGATGAGGCCAAAAAAAAAGATGAGTCCATGCCAACTCACCCCTATTGATGCAGAGGAAGGCAAAAAAAAAATTGAAGCCATTTCCAATTAATCCACAAGTGGATAAAAATGTCCTTCCTGACTCCAATTGGCAGATAGATCCCCGGATCAACAACTTATCTGCTTTGTAGCCATCTGTCATAATTATCCATATTGTTCTGTGCTAGATAGGCTCCATCACGTTTTTGAAAGCAGTTACAGTATCTGCAAAGAATTCCACAGCTTTACTGCCCTTACGGTAAAAAATGCCAGAAGAAGGTCCATGTTGGGACAGAAAACATTTGGCTATGTTGGCTATTATGGTTGATTAAACATTGTCATGCTTACTTCATACTTCTCTGAGTGTTGTTTTCTACTAGTGTAGAAGCCCATGTACACGGGCCAAGATCCAGGTAACCCTTTGAGTGCCAGAGGGGTACGCAATGCATTGCCTACCCCTCTGGCACTCAAAGGTCTATGGGGCCGCTACCTCACTGCTCCACGAGATGCAGTCTTGCGTCGCCTCACTCACACAATGCAGTCATGCACAGTAGAGACTGCCCGAACACTGGCAGTCTCTACTGCGCATGACTGCATCATGACAAACATCCTAGCGAATTATTATATATGATGATATAAAGATGAGAGAACATTAGGGCACCAAAATGGGCACTACTAAACTGTAAGGCAATTCTGCTGGTCCCTGGTGCAAGAGATCAGCTGTGCTGGTTCTTCTAATTCTTTCAGATGCTTTGATAGGGCAGGTAAGTTTTATTATTTTTTGCCCAATATATAAACAGAGTGCAACATTTCTACTATTTTGTTACACATAATGTTCATAGTGTTAAACTAATTTACTTGCCTTTTTACAAAATGGTAAGTAGTAATTTGGACAAGGGAATTGCTGTTGATGTAGTATACTTGGATTTTGCTAAATCATGGGAAGCAGTCCTACTGCGTACTATGTGCTATTTTGAACGCAGAACAGCTCCATTTGTCAGTGTACATTACCCTTATCAGCCCTGAGATATCATTCATCTTCCAGAACCTTAAGGATTACCCCGGTGTTCCTTTATAAGCCAGTCCTGTAAATGTTCCTTTGCACATTATTGAGGTTTACTCCATTGATCCAAAGTTCCTTGCTTAGTGTTCTTCTCTGTACAGATTCTGGCTTAATCCTGATAACAGCTACTCTCCACTCCCTCGTATTAATCATCTCTGATTAGAGAACAATGCATGTGAAACTTCTGCAACACTTATCATTGTAGGCACAGTTTTTCTATAAAGTAACACTGGCACTGCTTTATAATGAAGCCCAACTTTTTAATTATAGCAAAAACCCTGTTGACCACTAAGAATCAATTTTGCATGGATTGGTTTCCCTAAACTAATATATAATTAGTATTTGGACATTGCGTCATAGAGGCAGACATGATTATTTTGCGGGCATTCAGAACTGCAAATTCCTCCTGCTGTATTTGTTCCTTCCTAAGAACACTTCCATGGGAGTAGTTTGGGGTCATGGAATCCTTCAAAAAGAATGTCGGCCTCTGCACACCTGATATTCAGCACTAACTGCAGATTAATGTTGAGATCAAAAATACACAGATTATATTTAGTTACTAAATACATACCACTAAGGTCTGGGGGCCAAATGGCACAATTTGACTCATAAAATGGGTGGGGTTGATTGGGGTAGGCAGGATTGGGAGGAAGAGATGCGGGGTTGCCATAAAACTTGGAAGAGATTGGAAAGAACAGGGCACAGAGTGGCCTGAACTGGAAGTAAAGGGAACTCACTGACCTCTGTCCCCACTGATCTGTTAATTAACTATCAAAAATTGGAGTCTCATATTCATAGAATTCCCCGATATGCATTAAGACTTGCTGCCCAGATTAAAGAGCAGTAAACATTTTTATGAAAAAAATATGTTAGAGGGCTTTTTCTGCTGAGTAAATGGAATTCACACTGCAGAGAGATTTTTCAAAAGTTAATACAGCTTAAACATTTTATAATAAACTGCAATTTTTTTTCAGGCCACCAAGCAATAATTGTCTTATAACTAGTGTTGAGCGAGCATGCTCGGCCGATGCTCGGATCGGCTCGAGCATCGCTCTGCTCGGCACATGGCGGTACTCGTACGAGTACCGCATGTGCTCGCCCGCCATGTTCGGGTCTCCTCCCCGCACGTTTTGCGGCTGCTGCGCAGCCAATAAACGTGCAGGGAGGCTCTGACATCGGTGTAATGCCAGCAGCCATGTTGGCTGCTGGCATTACACTGATTGGCTGGCCAGAACCCGTGGTCAGGTGCTGTATAGCACCTGACCATCGAGTTCGGCTCAGTCTGAGCCAGGGAGAGCTGAGGATAGGAAGGGAAAGGCAGTGTAGGGAGGAAAAAAACAAAAATTGTGAAAAAAAAAGAACCAAAAGTCCTTTTTAGGACTACTGTGTGTGGGGGCAGCAGGTTATTTGGTGTGGGGGGAAAAAAAAAAAAAAAAAAAAAAAAAAATATATATATTCTGTTTAGTGTGCAAAGTTGCAGATTAGAGCACATTCTGTTTAGTGTGCACAGTTGCAGATTAGAGCACAGTCTGTTTAGTGTGCAAAGTTGCAGATTAGAGCACATTCTGTTTAGTGTGCAAAGTTGCAGATTAGAGCACATTCTGTTTAGTGTGCAAAGTTGCAGATTAGAGCACATTCTGTTAAGTCTTCAAACTAAAATATCAAAGTCACGTATTCCATTCAGTGTGCGTCGCCGCAGTTTAGCAGCACATTCTGAGTACTGTGCAGAGTTGCAGAATAGGAAGAAATACTGTTAAGTCTTCAAACTAAAATATCAAAGTCACATATTCCATTCAGTGTGCTTCGCCGCAGTTTAGCAGCACATTCTGTGTACTGTGCAGAGTTGCAGAATAGGAAGAAATACTGTTAAGTCTTCAAACTAAAATATCAAAGTCACATATTCCATTCAGTGTGCTTCGCCGCAGTTTAGCAGCACATTCTGTGTACTGTGCAGAGTTGCAGAATAGGAAGAAATACTGTTAAGTCTTCAAACTAAAATATCAAAGTCACATATTCCATTCAGTGTGCTTCGCCGCAGTGTAGCAGCACATTCTGTGTACTGTGCAGAGTTGCAGAATAGGAAGAAATACTGTTAAGTCTTCAAACTAAAATATCAAAGTCACATATTCCATTCAGTGTGCTTCGCCGCAGTGTAGCAGCACATTCTGTGTACTGTGCAGAGTTGCAGAATAGGAAGAAATACTGTTAAGTCTTCAAACTAAAATATCAAAGTCACATATTCCATTCAGTGTGCTTCGCCGCAGTGTAGCAGCACATTCTGTGTACTGTGCAGAGTTGCAGAATAGGAAGAAATACTGTTAAGTCTTCAAACTAAAATATCAAAGTCACATATTCCATTCAGTGTGCTTCGCCGCAGTTTAGCAGCACATTCTGTGTACTGTGCAGAGTTGCAGAATAGGAAGAAATACTGTTAAGTCTTCAAACTAAAATATCAAAGTCACATATTCCATTCAGTGTGCTTCGCCGCAGTGTAGCAGCACATTCTGTGTACTGTGCAGAGTTGCAGAATAGGAAGAAATACTGTTAAGTCTTCAAACTAAAATATCAAAGTCACATATTCCATTCAGTGTGCTTCGCCGCAGTGTAGCAGCACATTCTGTGTACTGTGCAGAGTTGCAGAATAGGAAGAAATACTGTTAAGTCTTCAAACTAAAATATCAAAGTCACATATTCCATTCAGTGTCTTTCACCGCCGTTTAACAGCCTATTCTGTGTACTCTGCAGAGTTGCAGAATTATAAGAAATACTGTTAAGTTTTCAAACTCAAATATTAAAGTCACATATTCCATTCAGTGTCTTTCACCGCCATTTAACAGCCTATTCTGTGTACTCTGTACAGTTGCAGAATTATAAGAAATACTGTTAAGTTTTCAAACTCAAATATTAAAGTCACATATTCCATTCAGTGTCTTTCACCGCCGTTTAACAGCCTATTCTGTGTACTCTGTACAGTTCCAGAATTATAAGAAATACTGTTAAGTTTTCAAACTCAAATATTAAAGTCACATATTCCATTCAGTGTGTTTCAACGCCGTTTAACAGCCTATTCTGTGTACTCTGCAGAGTTGCAGAATAGTAAGAAATACTGTTAAGTTTTCAAACTCAAATATTAAAGTCACATATTCCATTCAGTGTCTTTCACCGCCGTTTAACAGCCTATTCTGTGTACTCTGTACAGTTCCAGAATTATAAGAAATGCTGTTAAGTTTTCAAACTCAAATATCAAAGTCACATATTCCATTCAGTGTGCTTCGCCGCAGTGTAGCAGCACATTCTGTGTACTGTGCAGAGTTGCAGAATAGGAAGAAATACTGTTAAGTCTTCAAACTAAAATATCAAAGTCACATATTCCATTCAGTGTCTTTCACCGCCGTTTAACAGCCTATTCTGTGTACTCTGCAGAGTTGCAGAATTATAAGAAATACTGTTAAGTTTTCAAACTCAAATATTAAAGTCACATATTCCATTCAGTGTCTTTCACCGCCGTTTAACAGCCTATTCTGTGTACTCTGTACAGTTGCAGAATTATAAGAAATACTGTTAAGTTTTCAAACTCAAATATTAAAGTCACATATTCCATTCAGTGTCTTTCACCGCCGTTTAACAGCCTATTCTGTGTACTCTGTACAGTTCCAGAATTATAAGAAATACTGTTAAGTTTTCAAACTCAAATATTAAAGTCACATATTCCATTCAGTGTGTTTCAACGCCGTTTAACAGCCTATTCTGTGTACTCTGCAGAGTTGCAGAATAGTAAGAAATACTGTTAAGTTTTCAAACTCAAATATTAAAGTCACATATTCCATTCAGTGTCTTTCACCGCCGTTTAACAGCCTATTCTGTGTACTCTGTACAGTTCCAGAATTATAAGAAATACTGTTAAGTTTTCAAACTCAAATATTAAAGTCACATATTCCATTCAGTGTCTTTCACCGCCGTTTAACAGCCTATTCTGTGTACTCTGTACAGTTCCAGAATTATAAGAAATACTGTTAAGTTTTCAAACTCAAATATTAAAGTCACATATTCCATTCAGTGTGTTTCAACGCCGTTTAACAGCCTATTCTGTGTACTCTGCAGAGTTGCAGAATAGTAAGAAATACTGTTAATTTTTCAAACTCAGATATTAAAGTCACTTATTCCATTCAGTGTGTGTCACCGCAGTTTAGCAGCCTATTCTGTGTACTCTGCAGAGTTGCAGAATAGTAAGAAATACTGTTAATTTTTCAAACTCAAATATTAAAGTCACTTATTCCATTCAGTGTGTGTCACCGCAGTTTAGCAGCCTATTCTGTGTACTCTGCAGAGTTGCAGAATAGTAAGAAATACTGTTAATTTTTCAAACTCAAATATTAAAGTCACTTATTCCATTCAGTGTGTGTCACCGCAGTTTAGCAGCCTATTCTGTGTACTCTGCAGAGTTGCAGAATAGTAAGAAATACTGTTAAGTTTTCAAACTCATATATATTAAAGTCATATATATCGTGTAAGATGAAGAAGGCGGGTAAAAAGGGACGGGGAAGTGGACGTGATCCTGAAAGTTCAGGGCGCGGGTCAGGACGCGGAGAAACTGTGCCTGGTGCCAGAGCACAAGAAAGAAAGACATCCACCATACCTAGCTTCATGTCTGATTTCACAGGGCGTCGCAGGACATCACTCTCGAGGTCCGACCAGTGCGAACAGGTGGTCGGTTGGATGACAGCTGATACTGCTTCCAGTCGGTTAAGCACCACCCTGTCTTCCACCAAGTCCACTCTCAGTAGCCAAGAGTCTGGTCAACATAATCCTCACTCTGATCATCCTTCCTCCCACCATACACGGTCTGGTCAAAGAAGTGATCCCACACTGGGATATAGTGATGAGCTCGTCTCATCACCAATCCTTCATTTGACCCTCTCTCCAAGCACGCTTGCAGAGGAACATGACATCTTGTGCCCTGATTCACAACCTCTAGAGGCTACCCAATCACAAGAAGATGACAGATGTGAACGGCATTTAAGGTCAAAGGAAGTAGTGGATGATGATGATGATGATGATGAGACACAGTTGCCATTAAATCAACCACTATTTCCGTCTCAAGACCTTGTTGAGGAGAATGTTATACAGTTGTCAATGACTGAGTATGTGGTGGGATCAAGACTTGAGGAGGATGATCAGAGTGAGGAAGTGGAGGAGGACTTGGTGGACGATGAGGTGACTGACCCCACCTGGGAAGGTGTAGAGCCGAGCGATGACAGCAGTCCTGAGGGTGAGCCATCTGCAGCACCGCAACAGGCTGGAAGAGGCAGTGGTGTGGCTACAGAAAGAAGGCGGACCGCACCAAACCGGCCCGCAAATGTTCCACGGAGCACCCCCTTGCGTAAATCTACCTTGCCAAGGGGTAGGTGTTCCGCGGTATGGCGTTTTTTTAAGGAAAGTGCGGACGACAAAAGATTTGTAGTTTGCAACCTGTGCCACACCAGAATGAGCCGAGGCATGAACACTAGAAACCTCACCACCACCAGCATGATCCGACACATGGCATCCAAGCACCGTAGTAAGTGGGAGGAACGCCTGGATCGCCCATCTGTGTCTGCAGGCCACACCACTGCCTCCTCTTCCCCTGTTTTCGGTGCCGGCCAATCGCCTGTCGAAGGCGCAGGCCCGCATACCTCCCGCCCTGCACCTGTAGCATCTGAAGCACCATCAGCGACCACATCCACTTCCCTGTCCCAGCACAGCGTCCAAATGTCGTTACCCCAGGCATTTGAGCGCAAGAGAAAATACCCAGCCACCCACCCACAGGCCATAGCACTAACCTCACACCTTTCAAAATTACTGGCCATCGAAATGCTGCCATTTAGGCTTGTGGACACTGAGTCCTTCCGCAGCCTGATGGCAGCAGCTGTCCCTCGGTACGCGGTCCCCAGCCGCCACTACTTTTCCCGGTGTGCCATCCCCGCATTACACCACCATGTGTCCCGTAACATCACCCGTGCCCTGACCAACGCAGTTACTGGGAAGGTCCACTTAACGACTGACACATGGACAAGTGCTTGTGGCCAGGGACGCTACATTTCCCTGACGGCACACTGGGTGAATGTCGTGGAGGCTGGGAGCGACTCGGACCCTGGGATGGCACGGGTGCTACCCACGCCGAGGATTGCGGGCCCTACCTCCATCAGGGTTTCCACCAGCACCTACGTTATTGGCTCCTCCTCCTCCGTTTCCACCTCCGAATTCTCTACACACACCGCCACTCCCCCATCAGCCAGTAGCTGGAAGCAGTGTAGCACTGCAGTGGGGAAGCGTCAACAGGCCGTGCTGAAGCTGATCTGCCTTGGGGACAAACAGCACACGGCCTCAGAGCTGTTGCAGGGGATTAGTCACCAGACCGAGCAGTGGCTCTCGCCACTCAACCTGCAAGCAGGCATGGTTGTGTGTGATAATGGGCGTAACTTGGTGGCGGCTTTGGAGCTCGGCAAGCTCACACACGTACCATGCCTAGCGCATGTATTTAATTTAGTGGTGCAGCGATTTCTAAAAACCTACCCCAATGTGCATGATCTCTTGACCAAGGTGCGCCGCGTGTGTGCACATTTCCGTAAGTCATCTACAGCTTCGGCCGGCCTGTTGAAGCTGCAGCAGCGCTTACAATTGCCAGCTCACCGGCTGCTGTGTGACGTGAGCACGCGCTGGAACTCCACCTTCCACATGTTGGCCCGGCTTTGTGAGCAGCAGAGGGCAGTAGTGGAGTACCAGCTGTTACACGGTCGTCGCCTCTCCGTTCAACTTCCTGTAATCAGAAGTGAGGAGTGGGAATGGATGTCAGACCTCTGCGAGGTTTTACGCAATTTTGAGGAATCGACACAGATGGTGAGCGGCGATAACGCTATTATCAGTGTAACCATCCCACTTCTGTGTCTACTGAAACGCTCGCTGCTCACAATTAAAACCGACGCTTTGCATGTGGAAGAGGTGGAAATGGGGGAGGAAGAGCTTACACAAGGTGATAGCCAGAGCACCCTCACTTCGTCTTCTCAGCGACAATTGGAGGAGGCGGAGGAGGAGGAGGAGGAGGAGGAGGAAGACACGGTTGCCTCCGCTACAGAGGGTAGCCATGGAACTTTAGTTCCATCTCTTCAGCGTGGGTGGGCAGAAGAGGAGGAAGAGGATGAGGATATTGAGAGTCAGCCTCCTGGTGAGGACAGCGAAATCTTGACTGTTGGTACTCTGGCACACATGGCTGACTTTATGTTAGGCTGCCTTTCCCGTGACCCACGTGTTGTACGCATTTTAGACAACACGGATTACTGGGTGTTCACCCTTCTGGACCCCCGCTACAAAGAGAATTTCTCATCTCTCATTCCTCCGGTGGAGAGGACAAGCAAAATGGTGCAATACCAGAAGGTTCTTGTTGAAAAATTGCTCCAAAATTTTCCATCTGACAACGCTGGCGGCAGAGTACGTGCTACCTTGGCCAACCGAGAAGGGGAGAAAAGGGGAGCACACAGCAGTTCCGACAAAGGCAGGGCAACACTCTCCAAGGCGTGGGACACCTTCATGACACCCCGCCAGCACCCTCACCCTGATGCGCAGCCTAGTGTCACAAGGAGGGAAAAGTTTTGGAAGATGGTGAAGGAGTACGTAGCAGACCGTGTCAGCGTCCTCAATGATCCCTCTGTGCCTTACAACTACTGGGTGTCCAAGCTGGACATGTGGTATGAACTGGCACTCTACGCCTTGGAGGTGCTGGCCTGCCCTGCCGCCAGCGTTCTGTCTGAGCGGGTATTTAGTGCTGCTGGTGGCATCATAACAGATAAGCGTATCCGCCTTTCCACCGACAATGCTGATAGGTTGACACTTATAAAAATGAACAAGGCCTGGATTTCCCCTGACTTCTCCACTCCACTGGAGGAAAGCCCCGGGGGAACATAAACTCACTTTATATATGTTATTTACAATGATGGGAATACTCTGTATTCCCATTCACCCCTTCCACCCCAAAAACGGGTATATGGTTGACTCTTAATGTTCTCATCCTCCTCCTCCTCTTCCATATGCCCTGGGATATAATTTTTATATAGGGCCAGCTCACCAGCGTGCCCTGGGATATAATTTTTATATAGGGCCAGCTCACCAGCGGGCCCTGTGATATAATTTTTATATAGGGCCAGCTCACCAGCGGGCCCTGTTTGACAATTTTTATATAGGTCAGCTCACCAGCGGGCCTTCTCATATAATGTTTTATTGGGTCAGCTCTCTAGCGGGCCCTCTCATATAATGTTTTATAGCGTCAGCTCACTAGCGGGCCTTCGCATATAATGTTTAGGATGGTCAGCTCTGCAGCAGACCCTCACCCATAATGTTTTAGATGGTCAGCTCAGCGCACGTTTCCCTCTTAATCATGGCCTCAGTTCTGAAAATCAAGGAAATTTTTGGGAGAATTTGCCTCTGCGCACGTTTCCCTCTTAATCATGGCCTCAGTTCTGAAAATCAAGGAAATTTTTGGGATAATTTGCCTCTGCGCACGTTTCCCTCTTAATCATGGCCTCAGTTCTGAAAATCAAGGAAATTTTTGGGAGAATTTGCCTCTGCGCACGTTTCCCTCTTAATCATGGCCTCAGTTCTGAAAATCAAGGAAATTTTTGGGATAATTTGCCTCTGCGCACGTTTCCCTCTTAATCATGGCCTCACTTCAGAAAATCGATGAAATTTTTGGGAGAATTTGCAGATGATATACAAGTAAATATACAGCAAATACTGTTTGGTAACAATTTTTCGCCTAAAGTCGTTTTTATTTTCCTTTTTGTGTGTTTTACGGTCAGTCTGTAAAAATGGCGTACTACGGGCGAAAGATCGTTCCCAGCAGCGATGTTGGAGTCCAAGGTGCATCCAGACATCCTCCCTATGCTGTCCCTGAACCATTTCTGTAGTGTTTCCATCTTTTTCTGCCCTTTTCCTATGGACCAGGCACCCTCCCCTCATCAGAGCAGGGGGTGCCTGGTGTAATGCTCGAGTCCTCCCATTGACTTCAATGGGGCTCGGGTGCTCGGCCGAGCACTCGAGCCTCAGGGGGTGCTCGGTCAGAGCACCCGAACATCCGAGCATTGGGGTGCTCGCTCATCACTACTTATAACTTACTGTGGAGATCTATAGTCGGCGACAGTTTGTTCTGGTGCTGACAGTTTAATAAACTCTTTAAGGATCAGTTGCTCACCCTTCTGATTCTTAACAGGTTGCGACTAATTTTATTCAACAGAAAGAACCCTGTAACTCTTACTGCTCCTTTATGAAAGTGTGGCTTTATTAATAGAAGGTATTACAATTGCTTTTAGATGTTTTAGTTACGAGAGACTGTGGTCTTTTATCTACTCAAATCAATCCAAACATTACTAAATAATTAGTGCATCTTGAAAATAAAACACAGAAGTTGTGCTGTATGACAAGGGCATATACATCGTCCCAAAACACACAAGCAGAAAATGTAGCCATTCTGCTTGTGTTACAAAATGTTCCTTCTGCAGGATGATATACTCAGCTATTTTCTATTGGCAGGGGATGGACTCATCTAACCTCTGCAGCATTTTCTTACACCTTGAAATTATTTTACTTTTAATTTACCCTAAAACTCTTTTGGAATCCAGCCATTGTTACAGAGAAAATGTCAGCAATCACTGCTCAGTATTGCAGTTGAAGTCATAGTATTTTGAGAGATTTCAAGTAAGTCTGAGGGCTCGATACTATTTCCACCGTTAGGGAAAACAAACTACCGTCTGCTGTTTTAAAGGGATAGTAATGTTTCATAATAAAAGTAGCTCTAATTAATCATCATAGTATTTGGACTTTGGAGAGTGTTATTTCAATTCTGTCAGAGTTGTAGTTCAAGAGTAATTCAATGACAAAGTATCCCCCTCCCGCCCCTTTTACTGATGTAACACTGTTCAGCCAGATCAGAAGGGAGGTGCCCAGGTAGATTGCAGAGAGGGACAATCTTCAAATAAGATAAGTGAAAAACTTGAAAAGCTTGTCAAGGGGGGCAGGGGTTTCATTGTTTTCATATAAAGAAGATTGTCCCCTGCTGTTATCTGTCTGGTCTATGGACTGCATTCCACATCTGAGAAGAGATGGCTTACACTAGGTAAAAGGGGCGGGAGGGGAAAACTTTGCTTGTAAATATCTCTCAAACCATAAAGGATTGAGAGATAAGACATATCATTCTTCATGTTTTTTTAATGCCTACAAAATAAAATAAAGTTAAAACGAAGTATTACTATCCCTTTAAGTCATAGTCAGGTATTCTATTACCTGTGTTGTGACACACTACCGACAGGTAAAAATGCACAACAGGTATTAATTAGCGCCCACTGAAAACAGTCAAAAAGCAGATGAATTTGATATTCAATTACACGTGGTAGCTTGTAACACATGTTAAGGGACCCTCTATTGTTGCTTTAAATTAGTGCCTAGCAAACCTAGGCATTGTGTCCCTAATGTGTGTTAAAAACCACAGACATGCACTTGAACAGTGTGCAACTAGTGATCCCTACACTAGTGACCAGTGGATGTATTGATATGGTGCCTTAAGCCCCATATCAATACATCCAATAACCAAAAATATGAGTCAAACAAAAAAAAAAAAAGATAATCCTATGAGTGCCAGCGGAGTATGCACTGTATTGCACAGTGTTGCATACACCGCTGGCACTCACTGGGTTAATCCTCCTAAAGCTAACACCATCCCATTAAATAAACACTTACCTGTAAGTCTGATGTCCAGCGGGGTCTTCAGCACCCTGGTCATCTACTGTAATTTTTCTTCTGTAAGTTTGTATCTTCTGTCTTCTTCATCTGTCATCTTCTTTCTTCTTCTCTTCATTATTTATCTTCCTTGGTGGTCCTCTTCAACTTTCCCCCTCGATAAAGAAATTATACATTCAAATTAATGCTGCCAATAAAGGTATTCTTCTGCCACTTCCACTGTCACCGGCGGTGGCGAAAAAGCAGATTGAAAACTCCTCTCTATATAGAAACCCTGTCATGTGCACATAGTCCAACCGGAGGACTACTAATTGTGAGTAGTAATTGTATTTAAAATTACTTTGAAGACTACTTATAAATGACAAAGCGCCCATTTTTGTACTTTTGTGTTTCTGTCCTTTTTCCTTTCCTTTCCTTTTGAAGCATGATATCTATGGAGCTGCTGAGCTGAAATCTGTAGGGCAATGTAATATCCCCCACCCGCAGTTCTAGCCACAATTTGCATAAGTGTGGCCACTACAATATTTGAGTGTGTCTAATTATTTTATACACAATCAGTTCCAAGAGCTTATTAACCCTATGAGTGCCTCCCTCATTTCTCTTTTCTTCTCTTTGAATCCCCCCTATATTCCTCTCGGGCCATTGCCCGATCCATACTGAGGTAAATTTGAACAAAGGCTGGCTTTTATATGGCCAGTCCCTGTTCAAATGGTTCCATTGGCTGGGATGTGAGGTTGCACACCTCCCAACCAATAAGCTTCTAGTGGGAAGGATGATGACAGATGAAAAAGACAGAAGATACAAGATACAGAAGATACAAGACAGAAGATACAAGAATCACAGTGGATGACCAGGGTGCTAAAGACCACGCTGGACATCAGGCTTACAGGTAAGTGTTACAGCTATGGTGTATAGGTGATAGGATAGTGTTAGGACTAGTACTGTTTCACTTTATTGTTAATGTTAGGGGTAGTGTAGGGCCAAGTGTAGGGTTAGTGTTTGGGAGGGTGACTGTGTTTTTAGCTCACTCTCAATGTTTGACACTGTGTCAAACATTGAGAGTTGGCTACTTTCCTTTGATGTTCCCATTATTCACACTTTAGCATGAGTTGTGGGAACAAAAAGCTGCAACGAACATTAGACCATAACATGGGTTTTTGCGACCAACGCTCGATGTTGTGAATGCTGGTCAAGCAATAGGATTCCAACAGTACAACTTTGTATGTGTACCGCCCGGAACTCCTTTGACTCCTACCAAAGGTTTTAGAAATGTTAATAGCATTGAGCCCTTACATGGAACCAATTTACGATAGATTAGGTAGCAAGTAAAATGAACTAAATTAGAAGGCTGGCTAAACACTGGAATGCATAAAAGTAAAATATTCTGAAGCATGTGCATTATTATCTGGTTAATATCTTCTTAATTTGCATTTTACTTTGAAAATCTGCAAGCTAAACAGTATTATTGCTCATATCACATGTGCTTATATTTTATCAAAGATAATTTTTACAAAAATCCCTTGCATGCTTAAGAGGTCCCAATGGGAATTTTGGCAAATGATTTGTGAGTACTTGTAGACAATAATATGCATCGGTCAGCTGCTACAAGAGGCAGTAAATATTGTCACGTACAAAAATGAGTTTAGATGCATTGGAAGGACAATGACAGATGGTAATAATGGGACTGGAGTCCCACAACAGCTGTACATTGCCCACCCCACAAGTTAGATGCTTTATGCGATAGTAGAAATGTACAATGTTAGGGGGAAAAGTCTTTACTCTGATTTAAGCATGTTTTGGGTAGATATACAGCTTACAATTTAATGGAAGATGGTTAATATCAGTATCTTTTAACCTCAAAGAGAACGGGCAGAGTAGGCAGACTGTGGTTATAATGTGTCATTAAAGGAACATTACACGGCTCCTAATAACAGACTCCCACTTACTTTAGTCTGAGCAGAACATCTTAATGACAGCTGTGAAACCCATAACAATATCCCTCAAAAAATAATAAATGAGACCCTCAGCATATATAACAGCAGATTTTAGTCCTCCCAAAGAAAATATAACTTTACAGAGGCTAACAATGAATATGAGGTATTAAAGTATATATAATTCCAGATTATTTTTACGCGCTAGTGTTCCTTTAATATCAGTGTCTGAGTCTCACTTCCTTTATCAGGAGACATCTTGTGCCATAGACCCAATCATCAAATATTAGTCTTCATACTATGCACTGTTCTGTAACAGTCTCCTGGAAATACAGGTATAACAGGACAGTGCAGTCTATGGGTGATCAAAGAAGCAGATACCTGCAAGACAAGAACTGAATCTCCCTTGTTAGGTTTAGCATCAGAAAATGACCATAAATATGTAAAAGTTTCATAGGAGAATGATGGTGACAAGAGAGATAAAGAGATTCTGTTTGAGAAAAATCTACAATCCACCCCACCACCAAAAATAAAAAAGTACCAATAGGTGCTAGACGGGCTTCCAATATCTGCACATTGTCACCCATAAAGAATACTACATTGCGTCAAGTTGGACTGTTTACATGGGCACGTAATTACCTTGCACGAACACATTCCAAAGAGACTCATTACAACTGCCCTGCATTCAAGGGACAACGATGCACTATGAACACCTTGCAGATACCCATGGATGATTTTGGAGGTTGTTATGTTTATTGCAGGCTCCAATGAATAGCCAACCTTTGTGATCATTAGCCAGTCAGGTATTGTTCACATTGCCAACGGAAAACTTCCCAACACTCCCGTCCATGTCAAAATGACTAGGGGCATGAAGGACATCACTAGTAAGTAGAAAGGGCAGCTGGGAAGGGGTAGCATTGCTGCCATGTTCAATTTAACCATCTGAATTTAACTTATTATATTGCTTCTATCTGAGACTATTGTGTTAAGGAGAACTGCAGCAATTCTGGCACAAACAAACATCAATTCCTCAAATCTCCATTTAATGCATTGGAGACCTCTCTAGCATTCAAGGGGTTAAAGTCAACTTAACCCTTTGAGTGCCAGAGAGGTACGCATTGTGTTGCGTATCCCTCTGGCACTCAAAGGGTTAAATCAATTAGAATGTTGATTTGTCCCTCTTACACGACAACATAAAAGTAATAAATAAAATAACTAAAGTTGTTAACCATTTGTGTGCCAGAGGAAATTGCTTCGCAAAGATTTGGATATCACTCTGGCCCTCAAAGACTTAAACCCATTGGCTGTTGCATTTAAGTGGGTTAAATTTTAACCATTTGAGTGCCAGTGGGGTATACAACGCATTAACGCATTGCAAAACAATGCTATGCGTTCCCCTCTGGCACTCAAAGGGTTAAAAAAAACAAAGGGCTAATTAAACTGGTAAATAAACTGGCTTTCATAAATCAGGGGCATTGAGATTACTCAGGCCACACCCACAGCTCAGAATGTGGGTGTGGCCATCACAGCTGAGGCTTCCCTCAAAACTTGGTGCTGTAGGCAGCTGCTTACTCTGCCTAATGCAAGATTGGCCCTGTCTGTACATCTTCAGCAATGAGTTGGAGATGTCTCGCTGCCTAGCATCTAAAGGGTTGCTGCTAGATAACCTTGCAGTGACAGTACGTGATCAGCATATAAAGGAAAAAGTAAATGAAAAACAGTGAAATGCCATCTCCCAGGAACATTCTTAGTGCTTTCTTCAGAGAAGCAGAGTGCTTTGTTGATTGATGCGGAACTGATAAGTGTTCTCTTTCCGTGTTCTTTTCATCAAGTGACCTGGGTCAGTCCTCTTTATGTGAAAGGCACCCAGTGTTTATAGTTTACTCAAAGAACAATCTCAAATAGCAAGTTGCAAGGATTACTCCATCCACATATCAATAATACTTTCACTCTCCACAGCACAATTTTGGGCTCTAACGAAGAGAATCAAAGCTGTTACAATTTGACAAATGCATACCGTAGTTTTCTTCATGCCCAAATGCTCAAAATGTCTCGTTATGAAATTCTGTTGATTCCCTGACGCAATGGGACATGTATAAAGCCATGAGTGGAGCAATTCTGGTACCAGTAAACTGCCCATAGGGAAAAAAAAGAAAATGTCAGTGGAACTATCCCCTAGCCACAATCTCATATCAATGGGATCATCTATCTTGTCACGATTTGCATGACTGTCTGTTGATCAGCTTATGCATATTATTCGGTACTGACCAGCAAGCAGTGACAATCGGGAAGGAGAGCATTGTTGAACGCTAGTATCTGACAGGCATGCCAGCTAGTACTTTCTAGTTTGCATAAACTTACAAATAATTAAACTAGATATCTCATAAGCAGAAGAAAACACACATTGGTCAGCACTAGGAATACATACACAAGGGAGTGGATCTATGGATGTAAAACCAGCTGCAACCCTTATAAAGCCTCTAGCATCAACTAGTGTCGAACTAATAGAAAAAATTAAAAGTGAGTGCTTTAAACAGGAAAAACATGACATTAATAAATAAACTTACACAAATCATATACCTGGCCTGAGGTCCCAATGGACTGATGGAAGTTAAATGGGATAAAGATTAAAATGAATATGATGGTCACAGTATTCAGTTCAGGGCTGGATTTCCCAATAGGCAGAGTAGGCATCTGCCTAGCGTTCCAGATTTTGAGGGGCTCACTCAGCTGGTCTGGCCACACCCACATTCTGAACTGTGGGTGTGGCCAAAGCAATCTCTCTGTCCCTTCACCAGTAGTATACCCCCTAAAGTCTATTATTTAACTCATTGGATGCTAGAAAGATCTCCAGTCTCTCTAGCAACCATGTAGTTAATTCTTTTTTTTTTTTTTTTTTTTTTTTCTTTTGTCCTGGCTTTGTATAGGCCAAGGGAAATTTTTTGTGTCATGAAACAGTGGGTGGATATGGGGGGTTGGGCCATGTGATAAATGGGGGTGTGGCCATGGGAGGAGATAAGGACAACTGGAGTGCCTTGCCTGGGAAGCTTGGGATATAAATCCAGCACTGATTCAGTTCAATCCACTCAAAGGCAGGTTTCACACAGAGGAGTATGGAGATTCATGCAAAAAGACACAGCTTTTTTTTTTTATTTAAAAAGTGTTTTACTAGGAAGAATATATATATATATATATATATATATATATATATATATATATATATAATTCACTACAAAGTTTGTAACAACGCAGTCATACACAGTAGAGACTCCTTCCGAGCGCCCCGCTCTGTATCAGCCTCATCACGGTCAGTCTCTACTGAGCATGACTGCACCACGACCGGCTGACACTGTACCAGCTGCGGCACGGGCAGTCTCTACTGTGCATGACTGCCCCGTGACCGGCTGGCAGTGGCACTGTGCCCGTGTAACAGGCTCTTCAACTAGTATATATATAATAAAATTACAGTTTACATACAGTTACATTTTGTTTTTAACCAGGACCAGATGACGTACTATGACCGTCACAGTCCTTATACGCTTAAGGACCGGTGATGGTCATAGCACGTCACATACTTTTTACTTACAGCGCTCCTCCGAGAGCGATGTAAGTAAAAACGGGGCCTAAAATTGACCTCTCTAAGACTGGAGCGGTCTCTCTTAGGATCCAAAGCTGCAGGCCAGTACTCGTAACAGGTCCCGTGTTCCGGCGTGTCGGCAAGGATCAAAGCAGTACTTAAGGGAAGGTAACTTTCCTGGACCACTGGTCTTTAAGGGGTTAAATTGAAAGAAACAGTTATTTTAGGGAGTTTAGACTGTGAGAAGATCAGATTTTTTGGGTGTAGGTTATTTCAGACTGTTGGAGCTCTGAAGGAAAAGGCAGACTGACTGTCTTCTTTCTTGTAATGCGGGATACTCAGTGAAGTGTTAGCAGTGCAGATGAGGTTATAGTTAGTATGGAGAGCTGGAGTGAGCATACTGCTCAGGTAGTGTGGAATAGTCAGTGAGTTGTTAGCAGTGGAGGTTATAGTTAGTATGGAGAGCTGGAGTGATCATACTGCTCAGGTAGTGTGGAATAGTCAGTGAGTTGTTAGCAGTGGAGGTTATAGTTAGTATGGAGAGCTGGAGTGATCATACTGCTAAGGTAGTGTGGAATAGTGAGAGAGTGGCTGGCAGTGGAGCAGAGGGTATACGAAGTATGGAGAGCTGGAATGGGCATACTGCTCCTGTAGTTTGGATTAATCAGCAAGTGACTGGTGGTAGAGCGGAGATTATAGTTAGTATGGAGAGGTGGAGTGAGCTCAGGTAGTCTAGTAGCTTTCCATAGAAGTGGTTATAAACTAGTCAAGAAATGTGTCTAGATTTGAGAATTATATAAAGTATGCATACATACACACAGTGATCTATTTAAAAGGATAGTAATGTGTTCATATTAAGGCAACATTGGTTATTTAATATACTTTTTTATAACAAAACATACCTTTCTAACTGTTCATAACATTGTAGTGTTCGTTTCATTGTACAGTAATGTGTCCCCGTCCCACCTCTCTTCCTTACATAATGCTGCCTCCCCTCAGATCTGAAATTCGGTCGCTTGACCATACAGATCACAAAAAGGGGCAATCTTTTGTCTATCAGTATATGGAAAAACCCCTTGATGAAGGAGGGCAGGTTTTTCCTTATGCTAACACAAGATTGTCCCTTGTCCTGATCCATCCAGACAACATGATTAACAGTTAGAAAGGTACATTTCATTATAAAAAGGTATATTGAATAATCAATGTTTCCTTAATACGAACACATTACTATCCCTTTAAATGAGCAAATAGAAATCCAGTATAAAGCAATATAAATGTCTGACTTCTGTCCAATCTATCTTCTAATGACAAATGTATAATGTATAGAGAGCTAATAAATTATCCCAATGCTTATACCTACAGAGGACTAAGAGTATACTGTTTTACTGCATAAACATATTCTCTTCCGTCTATATGGAAAAAGAGTCACCTCTTCCTCCATGCTCTGCTGCTGTCAGTTAATCAGACTGACAGGAGTTCTGAAAATGTAAGTATTGGGATAAGGTATCAGCTTTTACAGCTGCAATTAGAAGAGAAAATGGACTCTAGTGGGACTTTCATATACTGTAGTTTTATAGGGATTTCCATTTGCTTATTTAACCCTTTGAGTGCTTTGCAGTGCATTGCATACCCCCTGGCACTTAAAGGGTTAAAAAAGTCAAGCTCTATATAGTTATGTCGGTCTGTATTTATGTATGTATGTCTGTCTGTATGTATGTATGCACTGTTTTTGTATAGGAGGCAAATATTGTCAAGTTGATACCTTTATTGGCTAACTAAGCAGATTTATGATGCAAGCTTTCAAGACATCTCAGGTCTTTTCCTCAAACATGTTATACACAAGTACACATTGCATTGTTTAGAAGGGAAATAAGATAATGAAGCTCAGTCCAGACCCAGGTTCTTTGATCAGTCAGTGGTAGAGGTCTTGAAAGCTTGCATTGTAAATCTGCTTAGTTAGCCAATAAAGGTATCAACTTGACTATATTTTCTTCCTGTATTTCTATGGCTAACATGGTAGCAACTCTCGTCTGTTTTTTGTTATGAATCTCCATACTCCATGTGGAACATGCATTTCATTGGGCTGTAATAAATACTTTACCTTTCATTTTCAATTTCAACTCCATCCCAATCCATTTCCATCAATTGCATCTCTCTGTTGAAGTTGGTTTGGCCACTGGTGCTTTGCACATTTGGCCCATTAAGTCATACAGTATACACAAAGGAAATGTGCAGTAGTTCTGGGGCAATCCAACTGCACCATATTGAAAAGATAAACTTTCCATTTGCTCTGATGGGACTTTAAAAGGATAGTAATGTTTCATAATAAAAGCAGCTCTAATTAATCATCATAGTATTTGGACTTTGGAGAGTGTTATTTCAATTCTGTCAGAGTTGTAGTACAAGAGTAATTCAATGACAAAGTGTCCCCCTTCCGCCCCTTTTACTGATGTTACACTGTTCAGCCAGAGCAGAAGGGAGGTGCCCAAGTAGATTGCAGAGAGGGGCAATCTTCAATTAAGATAAGGGAAAAACCTGAAAAACTTGTCAAGGGGGGCAGGGCTTTCATTGTTCTCATAGGAAGAAGATTGTCCCCTTCTGTTATCTGTCTGGTCTATGGACTGGATTCCACATCTGAGAAGAGATGGCTTACACTAGGTAAAAGGGGCGGGAGCCAGGAAACTTTGCTTGTGAATATCTCATAAACCATAAAGGTTTGAGAAATAAGACTTATATCGTTCTTCATGTTTTTTTAATGCCTACAAAATAAAATAAAGTTAAAACGAAGTTTTACTATCCCTTTAAAGCTCTTTACTACTGAGAGGTCTCTGGTACATGGTGAAACCTTTACTGAGGTACCACAGGCTACAGTGCACATGTGCCTTGAGATGTTACAGTTAATGCAGATCCACATGACTCTTTTGAGGAATGCCTGGAGCAGCAATAGCCATTAATTTATCCAGCCACATAGTAAAAAACTACAAGGGGAAAACACCCTGTGCATCTTTAGCCTCATATTTATCCCTTCAAGTACCTGAGGGGTGTACAACTGATTGAAGAACACCACTAGTCTGGAATTCAAGGTATAAAGGAAAACAATACTAAAAAAAAGTCCCTCTCTATCAGGGTTAACAGTGTTACTCTCCATCAGAGTTGGCAATATGTGTCCCTCTAGCTGCTATCAGACTACAATTCCCCGTCATCCCCAGCCAGCAGCGATCGCATGTGCAAAACCACTGGGGAATGGCTGAAACTGACTACTTCAGTCCTGGAGAAGTCAGGTGCAGCCTCCCCATTACAATCACAGTGAGCCTTGAGGTGAGCTGTGATCATTAACCCATGACATGCCAGGACTGTCATCAGCCCTCAAGGGATGGAATTCTGAGATGATCTTGCCAAATCCTATTAATAGATTCATATTTTTTTGGATATTATTTTGGCTGATCATTTCTGAAAGAGGCTCACAGAGTCCAGTGTTACCTGATCAGGAGCAGGTTAACCCCTGTGTGGACCACCCATTCAGATGATCGTCTTCTGTGACTAGGTTTATTCTTCAGATCTCATAGTGTGGACATAAAGATCACCTCTTTTTCAGGTATTTGGATTCTGTTTCTTCTCTTTTGAGGAGTGATCATTGTGAGATCGTTGGTGAGCAGCTGCCAGGAAGACATCTGTGTGGTGGGCAGTAAAATATCCCGTACATGTCTTTATAGAGGTAAGTTAAGATTTATTTTGCATCTTACTCAAAATGGGAGTAAAATACCTTCAGCCAGAAGATTTCCTCTATGTGATCATGGACATCCGCAGAAATGTGGGGTCGAAGCAAAGCCAAAATATGTCCATCCACAATGTCTATCCAGGGTGGGCAAGTGTAGGGCACGCACATGTGTGTGTGATGGTTTCACACCTCCTTTTTGTTTCAGTAAAGTAGGTAAGCAATATACAGAAACTTTTCACTGTAAAAGCTTTCCAGGACCTACTTCTCAATGTAATATAGTAACATAGTAAATTAGGTTGAATAAAGACACAAGTCCATCATGTTCAACCTTGTCCTCATACCCCAGTAACCGAGAATTTTATAGCTTTCCTGCTACCAATTAAGTTTGTCTTTATCAGACCTTCCTGATAAACAGTATAACTCTGTATGTTCCCTTTTGAAAGAAATGTATATAATCTTCTCTTAAATGTATCCATTGTATCTGCCATAACCACCTCCTTGGGCAATGAATTCCACAATTTAACAGACCTTACTGTAAAAAAAACCCTTCCTCTGCTGAAGTCTAAACCTCCTTTCCTCTAATCTCACGGGGTGTCCCCTGGTGTTTTCTTCCTTGTAAAATCTGCCTTGCACTCCCCACTTCCTGGTTAAGGAACTGAATTAATCTGACGCATAAGTAGAGAATATTTGGTGCAAACCAACTGCACTGCTGGACAAAAATAAAAATTCCCTTTGACTTACTGGAGACCATTCTTGCATTTAAGGGATTAAAAGTACTCTATGAATCAATTGGAATTTCGATTTGTCCTTTTTTGGTGCCGTTAATTTGCTCCTGAATTGCTCTGTTTTTTTCTGATTATGGCCCATAAAAGAAGTAATTTAACTTGTTGGGTATTATCAATTACACAACAATTAAAGGGTTACATAATAATGTTAACTAAACATGAAAAGTGGTGTAATTCACATTTCTTCATGAAATTCGTGATTGTGTCAATTCTTCTTTCAAAAAACTTTTGACTTTAATATCATAACACGATGAGTTGCATTAACAACGAAACGGCTGTCCATGAGTGGTTTACTGGCTTTGCATCTCTTCCTGAGTTGTGTCTTAAAGCTGTTGCTCAGCATACACATACTCTAAGGAATCCATGTATAAAGTGGAATCGGAGGCAAAAAGGTGATTCCTTGTTAAACTTAGTTGCATATGCCTACCCAGAATCCCTTGCAGTAGTAACAACACTGCAAATGTGAGATTTCTGTGGGAAAAGCAAGTCTTATGGCTTGACTGGTGTGTCAAATTTTTGTTTAACATTGTATCTACCACATATCATAACACGGATATTTTGTGTCATGTTTATTTTAATTAACTAAGAGGATGTAAATCTGATCTTTCAGATATCAGGATAGTTAACCCTTTGAGTGCCAGGGGGTATGCAATGCATTGCAAAGCAATGCGTTTCATACCCCTTTGGCACTCAGTGGTTTAATATATAGATTGTAAACATGAAATAATTCGCTAAACAGATCCAAAAGTAAGATTGGGAAATGTATCCCACTGCATGAATATCAATAAGAAATAGGAAAAAGAACAAGATAAATAAAGGAAATAACCATGTCATGTGTAACCTGTACTTAGGATTCATTTGTATACATCCATATACTATAAAGTGGCAGCTAAAAGCCGGTAATACTTACTATTTACTGATAGGCACCTACACTCAGTGATAAAATGCTTTCAAATGTGAAAAACACCATTGCTATATTTGTGCTAAACAGCAAATGGAATGAGTCCGCTGTATATTATCACAACAAAGCTGTCGTACCTTTAAGAAATGAAATATCTATTTGATTAAAGTTTGTGGGCAATTACCTAGTGCCTTTTGAAGAACTAGCAAGAACAAAAACTGTATATTTATAAACCATAGTAACATAGTTGATGAGGCTGAAAAAAGACGTGTCCATCAAGTCCAGCCCATGCCAAAAACACCCCTGTTTATCCAGAAGAAGGCAAAAAAGCCCTCTGGAGCAATTTCTAATTTAGCCCCAAGTGGGTAAAAAAAATTCCTTCCTACAAATGGCAGTCAGATAGATCCCTGGCCCAACATCTTGAACCTTCCACAGCCCTCATCAATTTTTTGATATCACATTTTGAATACAATCAGATTGACATTATACTGAGGCAAAACAATCAGAAAGTAGAAAGCTGACATTTGTATTGTTTGTTACTTACATTAGTTAGACTGCCAGTGCCAGTTCTAAACTCCTCTGATTCTCATCACTAAAATCAGAGCTATATATTAATTGAAAATGCCCCTTTTTTACCCTTTGAGTGCCAGAGAGGTATGCAACGCACTCCTCTGGCACTCAAAGGTTTAAGCTCCAGGAGCCCCAGGTCTCTCTCTTGGCCATGCAGCTGACAGGCTATCTACAACTTATCAGCGCTTCATAAATTTGTCTTCCAGGGATCCTGTCAAACCACCACGAAGACCAATAATATATGGTCACAGCAGTCTTGGAGAACATGCAAGCAATTATGGACACATACCTCCCAAGTGTACCTCTTTAGGAGGGGCAGTCCCTCTTTTAGACCCAAATCCCTCTGTCCCTCTTTCCCACCCTGGTGTCCCTGTGTTTAGGCGATCAGACTGTGTGGTGCGTATATAAGTGTATCACATTGCTCCACAGCATAAAAACTCACATTAACCTTTGTTTAAACATCAGTATATGTGTTTATACATTAGTATGTGTAAATAAAACACTTTGGTCTTGTTATAAGTCACTTAGGTTACACAACGAGGTGTCAATAAGTCACGAAATAGCCTAAAAATCCTATGTAATGCCCCACCCACTAGCCACACCCCCTAAACCACAAATGTCCCGCTTTGGCAATTTGAAATGTTGGGAGGTATGTTGATATAACATATTGAGACTTTTTGTATCATCACTTACATACATAGATATTTGAGGGATTCCCAAGATAACAAATTTGGAAGACATTGCCTTAGGAAAGATTAATATCTGGCACGTCTGGATATTGATTGCTTATATACCATAACAGTTTTAATCATGAGATTGGTAGCAGGACTAAAAAAAACATATTTGAATACCAGGTGTATACAATATCAAAACTATGACAGTTTTGTCCTCTCACTTATCAGGTATTTTTAATGCATATTTATTTCCGGTTTTATGTAAAATATTATCAACAGATTAAGGTGAAGTTGCTGTGCTCCTTCCTGTATCAATCCGTACCTGGGTTACTGGGAGAACAAAGTGGAACAGATGCAGATTTTCACAACCAAAATTGGTACTTGATTAAGAAATATCGTTGATGTGATTTTGTCATGGCCTGGAACTCTAGAGGAATTTCAGATAATTAACTAATAGCTACTGAAAAGGGTTTATACTAAACTAGTAATATAAGCTTTACATAAAATTGTTAATGATGAAAAATTCACTTTGCATCTAGTTCATTTTTCCATCTGGAAATCTTTTGAGCACCAATCTCATGGTAAAAATTCAATTCAAACCATTTTGTGTGGTAATACTGTTTTTAATTGTATTGGAAGGGGATAATGTGTATATGATCAGATCACATTTAGTTCATTTTTCCATCTAGAAATCTTTTGAGCACCAATCTCATGGTAAAAATTCCATTTAAACCATTTTTTATGGTAATACTGTTTGCAATTGTATTGGAAGTAGATACTTTGTATCTAATCACAAATTCCCAGCCAATATAATATAATAAAACTCACTTCATTTCTAGCTCATTTTTGCATCTGGAAATCTTTTGAGCACCAATCTCATGGTAAAAATTCCATTTAAACCATTTTGTGTGGTAATACTGTTTGTAATTGTATTGGAAGGGGATAATTTGTATATGATCATACATTCCCAGCCAATATAACAGCTCATGATGCTTTGATTGCATGGAGATAGGCAGACAATTACAATGTATGTGTGTTTTTTCATACTGGAACAGGGGTATTAATGACCGATCATTATGATGGCAGACATTTGCCTATAGTCCCTGAAGAAGGTGGGCAATACAGTTGAAACACATAGGGTAAACTGTTCTGATCTGATGAGATGGGGGCATAAATAATACACTTATTTAACTGAGGGCTTTTTGTAAATTCATGCAAAAAAATCATTTAGACTAGCAGTTAAATTCAGGAAGAGCTGATTTCATGCAGGAGGCCTCCCAGGTACCTGGGCAAGAGAGGGAGCCCAGGCTGATGGAGCTTCAAAAAAGGATGTTTTCAATTAATACGCAACTCCGATTTTAGTAATTGAATCAGAAGACTAGGAGTATGTAGCGCTAATGTAGCTCCAACAATCTAACTGGAAGCAACTAATAAATAATTCAAGTGTCAGATTTCTACTTTAGATATGGCTAAATACAACGTGATCAATATAATAAATCAATCTGATTGAATTTAGAATTCAATATCAGATAATTGAACTTGGACAGCATCAAGATATAATGTAAATATACAATTTTTATACTGCTAGTTCATCAGAAGACACTAAGTCAGGCATGTTACACAAGAGGGCCACAGGCTAATAATGTGTGGCCCACTAGTCGAATGCGGCCTATGGGACGACAGTGTGAGGCCCTCAATAGAGAGAAATGTTTTAAATGTCCTGAAGCTCAGCATCGTCCCTCAGCCTAGGCTTGCCTCCTGTCCAGCTTTCTAGCTTCTGTCTCTTGAATGTTAGAGATGTCTCTATCACATTGGAAAGAATGCATTGGGTTCCTCTCTA
The DNA here is from genome assembly GCA_037306005.1 of Rhinophrynus dorsalis. NCBI lineage: Eukaryota > Metazoa > Chordata > Amphibia > Anura > Rhinophrynidae > Rhinophrynus > Rhinophrynus dorsalis. Next base: position 65,899,537 of record CM074718.1, read on the forward strand.
GCATTCAATGGGTTAAAGCAATGGATATTTTTTTTTGTTGCCTACGGTGCACTTAGTTTGCCCCAGAATCACAACACTTTGGTTAGTACATCAGCTTTCACCCTCCCCAAAATCATCTGGCCTTATTCATCAAGCTAGAAATAAGCAATTCTGGGGCAAACCAACTGCACCATGGGGCTTTTAACACCCTGGATGCTACAGCAGTGTCCCATGCAATGTGAAGCACTGGCATTAAAAGCCCATTTAGATCAATGGACATTTTTATTTATTCCCTGTGGTAGTTGGCTTCCTCAGAATTTCTGCACTTTTTCATATCAACTTAATGTAATGTGAGTCAGTGGGTGGAGTTGGGAACATGGGCACCAGTTTATGGTGGGTGAGATCTGTGGAGGGAATCACCTGTGTTTGTAGGTACAGGGAAAACCTGTAAAGGTCTAGAAAGCTTTTTGTTGTCTGTTGGCCTTTGATGGCAGGGGAAGCGAGAACCTTTCTAGAGGAGAATTGGGGGTGAAACCTGGCTAAGGGAGATAGAGACCTTGGAGGTGGAGATATAAAGACTTTGTGTGGGGTGTGGTGGGGTGGGGTAACATGGTCAAGCAAAGAGAGAACTGAGATTAGAAAAATTTAGACAAGGCTAAGGTGTCAGACAGCGTATGTATGTAGGTATGTATGTATGTATGTATGTATGTATGGCTTTGTGACTACCAGTGGACAGTGGAACAAGATAATAACACAATCTGAGGTGTCAGGCAGTGTACCATAGATCAGGGCACAACAAAATCCCAAGTGCCAAGTGACCACGGGGACTAGGAATTGAGACCTTGCGCCCAGCAAACTTATGCTGCATGTAGGGAAGAGGTTTTCCCTACACTGAAGGGCAACTGTGACACTTTAAAATATACAAAATCTCTCCCATGAGCATGGGAGTGATCCTGTATATAAAAAATTAACATATGTGCTGTTCAAAAAAAATCAGACCTCATGGGGGGCATTGGGACCCCTCCTGATGCCCTCTGGCATTGATCGCCTATCCTACTGGATAGGTGTTCAGTTCTGTGACCAGGAAGGCAACCACCACCTTCCCTGTCCCATCTCCACCTTAACCCAGCCTTCTACAAAGGCCCTTGTTGAGTAGGAGGACCTTCAATCCCCACATGATGCAAGTGGGTCTTCAAGGTCCTCCTATTCAACCTGGAAGTTCATAGAATGCCAGGTTGAAGAGGAGAAGGTAGAGGGAAGGAGGTGATCACCTTCCTGGTCGCACTATTGACCATCTTTCCTAATTGATCAATGCCGAGTGGGCTTCAAGAGGGGTCCTGATGCCCTCCCACCAGGTCTGTTTAAATTATTTAATGCTTGAGGAGTATACAATGCATTGCAGAGCAATGCAAAGTGTTCCCCTCTGACATGCAAATGGTTTTAAAAAAAAACATAAATTAAAAAAAAATAAATAAAACAGATCCCGATACATTGTCTGACCTCCCCAGCCTTTTTCCTCTGTCTACTGGTAGCCACAGATCCCCAGATACACTGACCTCACTCAGCTTTGTTCCCCTGCCCACTGGTAGCCACAGATCCCCATATGCACTGTCTGGCCCACTCATCTTTGTTCACCTGCCCCCTAGTAGTCACAGATACCCTCATACAGTGTGGGGCGTCTCCCAACCTTGTTCCCCTGTCCACTGGTGGCCATAGATCCCCACATACACTGTCTGTCCCCCTAGCCTGTTTTTGCTGGTAGTCACAGAATCCCACATACACTGACCCCCATTACCCACTGCTAGTCACACATACTCACATACACAGTTTGATCTAACAACCTGGTTCGACTAGTAGTTTTAAATCACATAGGTCCCCCAGTCTGGTTCCCCTGGTAGTCACATATTCCCAGACACACAGTCTGACACACCATCCTTGTTCCACTGCCCCATTAGTAGCCATAGAATCATACATACACTCAGGGCTGGATTTACATCTCAGGAGCCTGTAGGCACAGATACCTGAAGCGCCCCCCCCCGCCATCTCCACAATGCTCCAAATCTCCATATTGCCCTCACATTGCCCCCCATCACACTCACATTGCCCCCATCCTCTCAACATTGCCCTCACATTGACCCCCATCACCATCAGCTCCACATTGACCCCCATCAGCTCCACATTGACCCCCATCAGCTCCATATTGACCCCATCAGCATCAGTCCACATTGACCCCCATCAGCTCCATATTGACCCCATCACCATCAGCTCCATATTGACCCCCATCAGCTCCACATTGACCCCATCAGCTCCACATTGACCCCATCACCATCAGCTCCATATTGACCCCATCAGCTCCACATTGACCCCCATCAGCTCCACATTGACCCCATCAGCTCCACATTGACTGACCCCATCAGCATCAGTCCACATTGACCCCCATCAGCTCCACATTGACCCCATCACTGTCAGCTCCATATTGACCCCATCAGCATAAGTCCACATTGACCCCCATCAGCTCCACATTGACCCCATCACCATCAGTCCACATTGACCCCCTTCAGCTACACATTGACCCCATCAGCTTTACATTGCTTGCCCCCCATCATCCCCATATTGACCTCACTTTGCTCCCATTATCCCCAGATTAACCCTTTGAGTGTCAGAGTGGTACGCAACGCATTGCTTTGCAATGCGTTGCGTACCACTCTGGCACTTACAGGGTTAAGCCTCATTCATCCGTTTCTTAACTCCCTGGTGGTCCAGCGGCTGGAGAGATCTGTGCTTGTGCACAGACATGGAGCTGCTGGAGCTCCCGCGCGACCTTCCCTTTAGTAATGCAGAGCGCTGGGAGATTTTATCTCCCAGCGCTCTGCATTGCTAAAGAGCCGCGAGAGCTCACAGCCTACAAGGCGGCGGCTGGCGGCTCGGCGCGGCATGGCAAGCCGCGCCAAGTAAAAAAAATAAAATAAATAATAATAATTGTAGTGGCAGGCGCCCCTCTGTAGGGAGCGCCTGTAGGCAGATGCCTACTCTGCCTTACGGGAAATCCGGCCCTGCATACACTGTCTGCTTCTTCAACCATGTCCCACTTGTAGCCACAGAACTGCACACACATAGACACACACACAAACATCCTGACACTCCAGTCTTGTTCCAATGGTAGCCAAAGAATTACACACATATACACACTGCATCCACAGCCTTGTTCTACTAGGCCCTTAGGGGAGGTTCTCCTCTGTGATACAGAATTTGGCTCCTAAATTTCTGGTCTAACTCCTAGAGCCAAACCAAATTTGTCAGTCCTTGTTATAGATCACTACATTAACAAATTATGTAAATTGAATGAGTATTGCAGTATGTAAAAATACCTTTTTTATTGGACTAACCTTCAATTTTCAGAATAAACCTTCAAGAATAAAAGCCCCCTTTATCAAGTCAAAAGCAATACTTTACTAATCATAAAATGAAACATCCAAGTCAGATAAGAGAAGCAATATATGTGTTAAGAAAACCCAAACTGAAACTACAGATACCACCACTTTAAGGACTGCAAAGTCCCTTGGTCGGTGTTAAAAGAATGTGGAGAAGGGGATGGATGACTGTCAAATAGAGGGGGAGTAGTGGTTAGATTTATGAATGCGTTGATCTTTAGTGATTGGTTTAGATGAAATAGATTTGGGATAGATTTAGGAATTCACCTGGTCTTAAATAGCCAAAGAAGGCTAGACTGATTGCTGCCAGGAGTACTGTGTTATGTAATGTGTCTGGTGATTTGGCTTGTTGTGAGTATAATGCTTGAAAATTGGGGTCTGTACTGGGTTTGCGTGTCATGGTGGCAGTGTGTGGTTGTTTCATGATTCCTTTGATGAAGAGTTTGACGTTATAGTTTGAATTTATGGCTGGTTTAAGGGGGGACTTAAGTGCGAGGAAATGTTGAATGCCAGCCAAGTAAGTTTTGATGTGGGGGTGGTGGCTAATTTCACTATGGATAGACAGTGGGTGGTGAAGGTGAGAATTGTGTTTGGGTCGTGGAAGTTATTGATTCTGGTGTGTGTTGTAAATGAAAGAAATGTTTCCATGCTTTAGTGTAAGTTCTCTTAGTGTTAGTGGCTAGGGTGTGGTCCATGATTGAAGCGGCTGTCAAAAGTAGATGATTTATGGAATTATGAGGTCTGTGAATGGTGGAGGCTGTGCTGGTATTGGGTTGGCAATCAGGTTGTTGCTGAAGAAGACCTGTTGCTTGAAATGTGAGAGTGCGTCAGCTGATGTATTGAGGTGGCCTGGGATTAAAGAAGTGTGTATGAAAAATTTGTGATACATGGAGAGCCAGGTGAGTTTCCTAAGCAAGTGCATGATGTTGGGGGAGGATAAACGGCCTTTTGATATGATTTGAGAAGTGGCTTGATCATCTGTGATGAAAGTGATGGCTTGGCCTGACCATATAGTGCTGCGGCTGCCACTATGGGGTATATTTCGAAAAGTAAGGAGGTGTTCGAGAATTGATGAAGTGTGTGTACTTGAGCTGGCCATTGTTTGGAGAACCACTCGGAACACCAGATAGCTGCGTAACCTGTAGTTGCTGCCGCGTCTGTGTGTATGGCTGATGATGAAGGGTATATTTGTGGGGGGAACATCATACTGCCATTCCAGTGTAGGAGGAAATTAGACCATGTTCTTAGTTCAGCAGAGGCTGATTGGTCAATGTGAATTATGGAGTGAGCCTGTGGGGACTATTTGAGTTTGTTCAGGAGGTGTGAGATAAATGATCTGCCCTGGGGGATGACTTTCATTGCATAGTTTAGGTGACCTATGAGTAACTGGAGTTCTACTTTGGTTATTTCAGGGTGGATGGAGTGGTGATGGATGACTGACTGGATATGGTTTTGTTTGGTGGTTGGGAGACTGATTTCTTGCAGGGCAGAGTCGATGTTGATGCCTTGGTGTTCTATAGTAGTTGAAGTACCCATGGTTTTATTTGATGCCACTGGAATGTTAAGTGAATGGAGTTTGTTGAGGCTAGAAGGAGCTGATGTGGGGGGTTCAATCAGAAGAAAGTCATCCAGGTAGTGTATGACTGAAGGACAGTGACAGTGGTTTAAGAGCAGCCAACAGAGGGTTTCAGCGAAAAGGTCAAATATTTTTGGGCTGCTCTTAGAGCCAAATGTGAGGCTGGTGGTAAAGTAGAATGAGCTTTTCCAGTGAATGCCTTGTAGGTGCCAGAGTGCTGGATTGACTGGGAGGAGTTTGAAAGCATGTTGTATGTCTGATTTGGATAGCCAGCAACCCTGGTCTGCTTGTGAAATAAGTGAGATGGCATTATCAGTGTTGGTATATTGTAGTGTAAATTCTTCTGAGGGAATAAGAGAGTTTATGCTAGGTATGAGGGAGGAATGAGGTGCTGATAGGTCTATTATTTGGCGTTTTTTTTGGAGAATATTTTTGGAGGCTATGCCAATCAGTTTTATACGCCATATGGGGAATGGTGGTGAATGGAAGGGGCTGATGAGGAATCCGTGAGTTATTACTAGGTGAATGAGCTAGGTGACAGTGTCTGGGTCGTTGAGTGCGGATTGAAGGTTGGGGCATTGTAATGACGTTGCTGGGCAAGCTAAAATTCCTGTATTAAACCCTTCTTGTAAACCAGTGATGATGTATTGAACATGATTTTGATCTGGGTGATTTTTTAATAAATACTGCAAGACATTTGAATAGATTTCTCTGAAACGTTTATTGCTGGGGGCTAATGATTTGGGAATGGGCATGTGGCATGTGGAACATACGTGGGACGGTCTACAGCCACTGAAAAAATATCCTTTTGAGTTGAAATTAATACACATGGGAGTGTTGCCGTGATAGTGAATGGCTCTGCCTTGTTTGTCTTTTGTTTGGATGTTGGTTGGTAGGAGTGAGGTGTGGTGAATTGGTTGTTGGGTGCTAGTTGTGGTTGGATGAATTGAATTGGTGGAGGATTGACAGGGCACAGACTCGGAGAATGAAATGGTAATGTGCATGTATGGCGGATTGGAGCCTTTAGGCCTGCGAACAAGCAACAAAAGAATTCATAATCAAGTTGACTCCAGTCTGTGGCGAAGTTGAATTGCGTGATGGCGGCTGCAGATTTGGCGGATAATGATTATGGTAGTCCCCCCGTATTTGTATTCTAGGTTGACAACCATGTATAGGTAATGATCCAACTCCTGACGTCTGTTGGGGAAAAGCGGAGCAGAATATGTCCCAATATATGCTAAATGCCAGTACAAACTCCACCAGGGTCAGCTTTTTTTGCTAAGCGAGGATCCCTGGCTTTGAGAGTGACTGACACTTCGCCGCATGTGACCATCTTCTGCTCCGCTAGATCTTGAGATGCCAGGAGAACAGCCACCAGGTTGACGTCCTTCCCCTCTAGGATGTCCCTGCATAGGTGTGTGGGGACTAAGTCAGCTTGTGTGATGCGAGGGGAAGGATTGAAGGATGTACCTGGTTGGGGGGATTCTGTGATTGATGGTGATCATTGATGAAGGAGTGAGTCATTTTCCAGGCTTACCACTCTAGCCTGGATGTCTGAAACAGTAGAGTGGAGATCAGTAAGTAGTTTGGTGATGGTGGTGAGATGGTCGAGTGTGAGTAGTTGAGAGTTTTGTGACTGGTCTGATCTTGGGGTTATAGGTGAACTGTGAGGAGATGGTAAAGGTCTTGGGGTAGTAGGAAAAAGGAGGCGGAAAAGCTCAGTTTTACGGGCAGATGAGGGGAAGGGGATGTTTTGAGGGTTCAGTTCGGCTGTTAATTTGGCTGCAGTTCATTCCCTCATGTTGGGGCTTCTAGATCTTTGAGGATCTGTGGTGGCCATGTCTGATTCTGTTACTGCAGGTGATCCTAGTTCTTGATCTTCCATTTGTAAAGGAGGGAGAACGGATTGGACAGAATAGTTTATAGTAATACTAAGGTCCTTCTGTTATATTAGATATCCTTGGTCCCCAGGGATGGAGTGAGGGAAAGACTGGTTTCTGTCCTTATGTGTGGAGAGTTGATAGATTGGTGGTGTTGAATGTCGTAGTAATCTACTCATGTGTATGCATAAACCGTCTTGCTCTTGAGTTGGTGTAAGGAATGATGAATACTTTCGGCCCCTGTAGTGGGGCAAGGTGAATAGCTGTGTGAACCTTCGGCCCCTGCTGTGGGGTAAGGTAGATGATGTAAGCACCTTTGGCCCCTGCTGTGGGGTAAGGTGGGTCATGATGTAAGGAGTGTGTTGTGAGTACAGACATTGTCGTGGGGTAAGGTATATAAGAATGAGAACCTTCGGCCCCTGATGTGGGGTAAGGTGTGAGATATGGGAAACCTTCTGCCCCTGTGGTGTGGTAAGGTGGGTAAGTTGAATACCTTCGGCCCATGTAGTGGGGTAAGGTGGATCTTGTGAGTGCCTTCTGCCCCTGACTAGAAGAAAGTTTGCGTGGTGCAATACATATGTCTGCCAGGGCCGGATTTACATCTCAGGAGCCTGTAGGCACAGAACTGTGAAGCGCCCCCCCCCTCGATTTGCCAACTCCACTGGACACCTCCACAATGCTCATCAGCTCCATATTGCCCCCATCAGCTCCATATTGCCCCTCACCTTGCCCCCCATCAGCTCCAACTTGCCCCCATCATCTCCACCTCCTTTTGCCTCTTGGTCTCTCCTTTTGCCTCTTGATTGCCCCCCTTTCACCTCATGATCCCCCCTCCATTTGCCTCTTTTTTTCCCACTCCTTACCCCCCTCTGCCTATTTCACCCGGTCTTGATTCCCCCTCAAGTTGCCTCTCTTTACCCCTCTTGATCTTCCTTTTACCACTCTACCCCTCTTGATCCTCCATTTTGCCTCTTTCCCCATTGTCTTTTCATCCCCCCTTTTGCCATTCTCCTCTTCTTGAGCCCCCTTTTTGCCTCTTTCCCCCTCTTGCCTTAATCCAGCCTTGACTCTTGTCTTGATCACCCTTTTGCCTCTTTCTCTCACTCTTGCCTCTCTCTGCCCCCTTCCTGATTCCTCCCTTTTGCCTCTTTCTTCCCCTCTTGCCTTTTCTCCCCTCCCCCATTTTCCTCTCTTGATCTCCCCTTTGCCTCTTTCTCCCCCCATTAACATTTGATCCCCCTTTTGCCTCTCTCTCCCCTTCTTGACTCTTGATCTCAACATTTTGTCTTTTTTCCCCCTCCTGATCCCCCCTCCTTTTGTCTTTTGGTCCCCCCTCCTTTTGCCTCTTGGTCCCCCCTCCTTTTGCCTCTTTCTCCCCCTCATTAACATTTGATCCCCTTTTTGCCTCTCTCTCCCCTTCTTGACTCTTGATCTCAACATTTTATCTTTTTCTCCCCCTCCTGATCCCCCCTCCTTTTGCCTCTTGGTCCACCCTCCTTTTGCCTCTTTTCTCCCTTTTGCCTCTTTTTCTCTCTCTTGCCCCCCCGCCTCTTTTACCCGCTATTGATCCCCCTTTTGCCTCTGTATAAAACCTCTTGATCCCCCTTTTGCCTTTCTTGCTGTCTTGATCCCCTCCCCCTCCCTCTTGCCTGTGACCGTGTCTGCTGAAGCAGTCTCTGCTACCAGCCTCTCGCTCAGCTCAGTCTCCGCAGACAAGCGCATAAGGTAGGAGCGGCCAGCCTACCCGGTATGCAGACTCAGTGCTTTTCACACTGCTTCTGCCGTCACGGGGTCTAGGCACGGCCTGCATCCACTCACTATATGCGGCTGTTCAAATCTCGCGGCCGCTTGTTACCTTGCGGCCGCTGATTGGCTTTATAAAGTTAGACCATTTGTTTAAGCAGCCCCGGCCGGCCCCCAGTGAAGCCCAGTGCTGGCGGCCTACCGGGATTTTTCCCGGTATCCCGGTAGGCCAGTCCGGCCCTGGATATGCGGTTGAGATGTCAAAGCAAAGACCATTTCTTATTGCTGTGGAGACAAACGAGTAATAAAAGCCGATGTTGTAATCCGCGCAGCTCTCGCAAGGCGCATGTGCAGTGCAAGGTGGAAATGCCGCAAACATTCACGACAGTTTGTTCCCAATAGCAGTAGTGGAGAACATGTGGAGTCTTGAGCTGTTATACTACATCCCTCTTTACCCGAGGTGAATGGTAGTTAGAATACAACGGCTGGAAGGGTCATAGTATTGCATTCACGATTTGCGTTCCAAACCAAAAAAAAAAAAAAAAAAGAAATACCAATGACAGGCGCCCCTCAGTGGCATGCGCCTGTAGGCAGGTGCCTACTTTGCCTAATGGCAAATCCGGCCCTGATGTCTGCGGCGTATGGTAATAATGCTATGTGAGTGCCTTATCCCCTGATGTGAGTAACGAGGATGGTGAACTTACTTTGGACTCCTAACATGGGGTAAGTAAAACAGAATGGCCTTCGTCTGAGGTAGATGAAATAGTAAGAGATGCTTAATATATGAAAGTAACAGCCGTGTGGTATAGTTAAATATACAAGAACGGTGTGGTTCACAGATTGGGAGTTTTAACAAGTGGGCAGAAATGACGTACTTCGGCGTTGTGTAGTCTGAAATAGTAGATCGCTGGCTGTAATAATGAGCGGCTTCTGGAGCCTAGATGTTTCTCAATGCGAATTTCTGGTGGAACAGAAAGTTATAAAGAGGTTATGGACAGTAAGGTTTTTAGACTGAGGGGTTATGGCGAGTTTCACAATTTTTTTTTTGGTAGACCGATTCTTTTTGGCATGTGATTACTCAAGACTGCCGCAGTACTGTTGAGCTGAATGATCTCGAGCCCCGATGGAGTGGGTTGGGCCAGTAATTGTAGTGCTGATGGACCCTCCCACAAATTCAGGCCTAGCCTATTATTTATACAACATTTGCTTTTGTATTTGATATAATTCTTTATTATTGTATAGCTTGTTGTGTTGTGCAGCAATGTTTTCACAAGTGTATTGACATAGTTCGCAGCAAGATTTGTTGCATTTTTTAGTCCCATTATCAATGTTTTCCACTCATTGATCAGTTTTCTATTATCCAATTTTTGTATCAGGTTCAGTGGTTGTCTGAATGCAAGGATAGGAGGTTGGGGGTTATGTCATTTAACACCACATACTCTTTTACCAGCGGCTGTAACTCTTTGATGATATTGCTTATTTCTTCTACTGCAGGGTTGTATGTAACCACTAGTGGTATAAGTGTATTACCTTCATTCTCTTTGTATGGTAACAGATGTTCACGAGATGTTCTCATCGCAGATGCTATTTTCTATGTGATTGTTCTTGTTTTGTAGCCTTTCTACTTGAATGATTCAGACAATGTTTTTAAATCATTACTGCAGAGGTTAGTGTCAGAGCATATGCGGTAGAGTCTTATAGCTTGCCTATATGAATGATGCCTCGTTTAGTGTGAGATGGGTGAACACTGGAGCTCTGAAAATGTCTATGGATAATTTGAATACAGATGACTGTTGTTTGCCATCAGTGAATTTTATGGTTGTGTCCAGGAAATGTACACTTTCCACAGAGAAATCCATTTGAAGTTTAATAGATGGGTGAAATGATTTGAAAGATTTATGAAAGCATTTGAGTTCTTCTCTTTCTGTCCATTGCCCGAGTCTTTTCCTAGGTGGGGATGATGACAATGTTAGTGTAATGTAACCCTTTGACTGCCACAACATATTTTTTTGGACAACTACAATATATTGACTATTTGGACTGCCAGGATATTTATCTATTTTGACTACAAACATCTATTTGGAATACCAGCAACAATTTAACCCTTTGAGTGCCAGAAGGGAACACATTGCTCTGAAATGCATTGGGTACCCCTCCGGCACGCAAAGGGTTTAGCCCTGCAAATCTTTAATTTATTATTTTTGGGAGCATATCATTTTTACTTTTTTATCTTGTTTGCAGGGACATCTTTGAAACACAGAAGAAGAAGAAAAGACAGGAAATAAGAAAATGAAGAGAAAGAAGAACATGGAAGATAGAAGATGACAGAATAAGACTGACAGTGGATGACAGATCCTGGGTTATGGATGTTAGGCTAGTGTTAGGGCTAGTATTCTTACACTTTACTGTTAGCGGTAGTGTAGAGTTAGTGTTTGGGAGGGTGACTGTGTGGTTGGGCTCATGTTCGGTGATTGACAGTGTGTCATGTACCAATCGTTAGCCATTTTCTGTTGATGTTCCCATTTCTCAAGTTATTCAGCAGAGTTTTGGGAACTTAGAACACACAACGAATGTTTGGCCAAAGTCAGTTTCTTTGGCCCAATGTTAGTTTGGGTTGTTGGTAGAGCAACTGAATACCTCCATTGCCATGACTCATTCAGTAGCCATTTTTGCCCTACTGGATGTTTTACTGTCCACAATTGAATCAAGGCCAAAATTCCTACATTCAAATTGATTTAATTAGGGCCTATTCAGTGCTAGTGAAGTCTCCAAGGACATATTTATCATTCAAGGTGTTAAAAGTCCAGTACAAATCAATGAGAAGTTCCATTTGTCTCTTATGTTGCAGTTGATTTGCTCCATACCTTTTCATCTTTAGCTTCCTTAATACAATCCTATTTTTACTATCCTCAAACTAAAAGAACACATAAAGCATTGTGTGTTGGTGCATTCAAAAAGGTGATTCTGACTTAAGAATGATAGGGCATTTCTGTAATCACATGGATCTAATACCAAGATGCTGACATTCTTGGAATTGCAAAATGTCCTTAGAGATCATGGTGTTCACCAACTCCTATTATAGCAGGAAGAAAATAAATGATTTATATGTTTCTCGGAAATGGGTACCATTGGGATTAAAGACTGTATTTTCTGTGTTTCTGTGATTAAAGCATAAAAAAGCATACAATATATATTATCTATGTGTTAATGTTTAATCTTTGCAGATGGAGTTTAATCATGGAGCCAGGTACAAATTTGGGCTTTATCGTGCTGTCATGAGCACATAAGAATGGGCTGCCAGATACTGCGTACATTATTTTTGTAGGGAAGCTTTTTATAACATTTTTGTAACATTTGATTGCTACTTTAGGAAACTTACCTTTCACCCATCTTAAAGAGATAGTAATACTTCATTTTATCTTTATTTTATTTTGTAGGCATTAAAAAAACATGAAGAATGATATAAGTCTTATCTCTCAAACCTTTATGGTTTGCGAGATATTCACAAGCAAAGTTTCCCCTCCCGTCCCTTTTACCTAGTGTAAGCCGTCTCTTCTCAGATGTGGAATCCAGTCCATAGACCAGACAGAAAACAGCAGAGGGACAATCTTCTTCCTATGAAAATAATGAAATCCCTGCCCCCCTTGACAAGTTTTTCAGCTTTTTCCCTTATCTTAACTGAAGATTGTCTCTCTCTGCAGTCTACCTGGGCACCTCCCTTCTGCTCTGGCTGAGCAGTGTTACATCAGTAAAAGGGGCAGGAGGGGGATACTTTGTCATTGAATTACTCTTGAACTACAACTCTGACAGAATTGAAATAACACTCTCCAAAGTCCAAATACTATGAGGATTAATTAGAGCTGCTTTTATTATGAAACATTACTATCCCTTTAAATGTAAGATGTGACCTCTGAATTAACCCCCCCTTTTAGGGCTCTTTCACACAGATAACAGAAATACTTGTATTTGTTTATTCACCTTCTCCTGCATTTCCCCTGTAATCTCATTGCAGGAGGGATATAGGTGATGAGCAGCCCATATGAGTGTCAGCCAGCTATTATTGACTGACTCCCACAAGGGACTGCAATTCATCACATTCTCCAATCTAGGTAGTGTGAAAAGCCGCCATGAAAATCTGCTCTGCTGCAAGTTTCCTGCATGTGCACAGTAAAGATGTAGCACGCTGGACTTTGGTGCATTCATGCAAGGCAATAGTCTCCTGAAAGTCCAGGGGAATACCATTCAGGATGGGTGTCATAACAAACACCATCTCTGTGCTGATGTCTTCCATGTGAAAGGCCTTAGTCTCTTTTATGAGACTATTGCTTGTAAAGTGTTTGATAATTAGGGATTCAGTTTTTATGTCTCTCTCTCTCTCTCTCTGAACTTGTGTGTGTGATAATTGCCCAACAATCTATAAAAAAAGCAGTTTAGCACAAAACATAAATGCCTATCCCAGTTTCATCACAATGACTATTTACTAGTGACATAGCTGATAAAAATCAGAAGACTGCAAATACAAACATCAAAAACAAAAGGTGAAAGGGAAGGCTAGACATGTCCAAAAGTTAACTACTGGACATTTATGTTGTAGTATACTTTCTTTTTAATTACCAGTTATTCTTATAATTCCAGCAAGCGGAACCTTAGCCCTCTTTCATATGGACAATAGAGCTGTCACAGCTCCTTGCCCCCTGCTACAGTTCTGTCACCCTGTAAAGGTAAGTGGAGGCGCTAAGGTGGTAAGCTCTGATATTGCAGTACTAGTCCAATATTTATCATATATTCTTGATATATAAAGATGATGTCCTGCATAGGGATGGGCGAAAGTTGTCGCTGTGTTCCCACGAGAAATTTAGCAAAAACCACGTTGTTATCCAATTTTTCGCGAGAAAATCAGCTTTAAAACTAGCGGTTAAAATTTTTGCATCTTTTGCCATTTTTCAATGGCTATAAAGTTTCCACCCATTGATTTACATTGTTTTCGCACTTCCGCTATAAAAACGTGACATTTTCGCTGAAGGCAGACACAATAGAAGCAGCTACAGAGCGAGATAGATGTGCTGTGCTGTTCTTCTGTAATATTTTGCAAAAATTGAGGCAGGAGAGGCTCATAGTGACTTCTATCACTATAAGCAGCAAAAACAGGAACTGGAAGGACCCTTATTATGTGTCCACTGAGTCTGAGGAGGAAGAGGAAGAAGTGACTAGCAGTACTCAACCAATGCTGTCCAGTCCCCCTAAATCACCCCAAGGGATCTTGGGGAATTTAATGAGAAGGGAGAGAGAAAAGGGGCAGGGAATGAAGGGAGAAAAGGGAATGGTAAGAGAGGGAGAAAAGGGTAGTACTAGTGAGAGCAGGACAGGTCAGCTGCCTGTACCTGCTGCTAGACATGCTGTCCCTGCTGCCAGTGCCACCACTTCTGTTCCTGCAGCCACTAGTGTTGTACCTGCCGTCAGACATGCTGCCCCTGCTGCCAGTGCCACTATTGCTGTAACTGCAGCCACTAGTGTTGTACCTGCTGCCAGATGTGCTGTCCCTGCTGCCAGTACCACCATTGCTGTACCTGCAGCCACTAGTGTTGTACCTGCTGCCAGATGTGCTGTCCCTGCTGCCAGTGCCACCATTGCTGTACCTGCAGACACCAGTGTTGTACCTGCTGCCAGTGCTGAACCTGCTGCTAGTGCTGAACCTGCTGCCACCAATAATTTGCCTGCTGCTAGTGTTTCTTGTACTACTCAGGGGGAGGAGGAGAAAATGATGCCAAGTGTGACAGCAAGGGACCCTAAATCACACTTGCCATTCCCAATCAGTCCTGCCAGTGCTAGTAGTACTGCTACTATGGTCCAGCAGCTTGTTAGCATTAGGAGTGAATGAGGGGGTAATCAACAATATCTTCATACTACTAGTGACTGTGAGACTGAGGAGGAAGACTCTGCGGCAGAACTTGATGTGGTTGGTGTTAGCAGTAGTAGCAGTAATGGTGAAGCAGCTGGAGTGGTAGGGGAAACATTTGAGGGCATCCAGACTGGCAGTCAAGGGAGCCCACACCATTTCTCTGGTTCTGGGAGTCCAATTCCCTTCACTACAGTGTCCAAGTTGAACATGATCCTTAAGAGGCTAGAACTGGTGTTGGGGGAGAGCAGGCTCAGAATTAATACCATCACCACCAGCAGGGGCACAGATCAGCTGCCTGTGCCTGCTGCTACTGCTGCTAGTGCTAGTCTGCTTTCTTCTTCAGGTCAAAAGGAAATGGCAAGTGTGACATTAGGGGACCCTCTGTCACTTTGCTCGTCACCTCCTCCAAGCAGCAGTGTGGATGTCTGGAATAGAGCAGCAGCAACAACAGCATGTAGGGACTAGTGATGGTGGTGATGATGATGCTTGAGAAGCTGGGGTGGAAGAGACATTGATGGCCTTTTTAGCAGAAATTGAGAAGGAATGGGAGACAAGGATGAGGATAGGCATCACCACCACCACTAACAATCACATTTTGGAATTAGAGGAATTTGCAACTGCTCTAATTCCTTCTGATGCTGAGATGCAAGGGCAGCAGGATGCTGAGGAGAAAGCTAGTGTGCCACAGCCCACGGTGGACACAGTGGGAATGAGGTCAACAAGTGATGCTGGACTAGGACAGGTTCTATATGCCAGCAGAAGCAATACTCCTGATCCTAGTTGCAGTGCTGAATCTGAGGCAGTAGCAGCAGCAACATTATCCGCTGCCACAGACAATGATGGGGAATGTGGAGGACAAGAAGAAAGAAGCCATTCTTCTCCATCTGTTACCTTCCCCCTGACGTCATCATGGGTGTGGGACTAATTTTCTCTTGGGGCAGGCACAGTGCAGTCATCAGCAACGGCACTGTGCACAATTTGCGACAAGTCAGTAAAAAGAGGAAAGCAGGGAACATACCTTGACACAAGCGCTCTGATATCACACATGAAACACAGACACCATGACATTTATGTCAAACATGTTAAAGACAAACACCCACCATAGAAATCAAGCACCACTTTTGCTGTCCCTGACTCTCCAGAAAGGTAACAAGCAAAGTGGAGATCAAAGAGGAGGAGGAATAGAACAACCCAGGCAGAGACTGGAAGTTCCATGAAGAGTGAAACAACTAGCTCGCCATCACCTTCTAGGATAACTACATCTTCTTCCAATCCACCTCGTTCATGACCTCCCCCGCCAAATGATAACCACTCTGTTGATGTTAGGATGTAGCAGTTCAACTCTACCCATTGCACATTGTGTGGTGCATTGACCACACATGACAGTGGGGTGGAGGAGAATCGCAATCAGTGCATCAAGCGGTATCTGAGGAGATTCCATCCTGCAGAATATGCTAAGATGGTGGCAGGGAGGGTTCATCACTACTATTAAACCGTCAGCAAGTTGTCATGTGTCCTTACCGGGTCTGGAAAAGAGGTACAGTGTCAGCGGCAGTACTTGGTTTCGGGTGTCATGGTGTTTGGATACAGTTGTGCCCCCAGATGTTATTTACCGCACACACACTGTGCACATTGCAGTTGCTGATGAGACCCACTGATCCTGCTCCCAAGGGAAAAAATATATTCTAATAACAACACACCCATGATGATTTTGGAGGAGGGGCAGGTGGAGAAGATTTAATGGCCAACTTGTTCTTTTTTCCACATATACTAGGGACTACTTATTCTGCTGCTACTGCCACAGGCGCATCACTGGAGTCATGGCAAGTGGAACCTTCATCATCCATCTTCCATCTTACTGCTATTGTCGATCCCATTCCCTTTTAGCTGCCTAATCATCCCGTTGCTTAAACAACTCAGCAGCAGCAGTACGAAGAGCAGTTGCTACTCAGGAGGACATTTGACAGTGGCCACTGGCCAACATGACCTGCTGGAATTAGGCCAGTAGGGCATTTTTATTTTTTTCTTAGGGCTTGTGTTTTGAAAAAAAAAAAAAAATAATAATAACTAAAAAAAATAGTCCTACAAAAAAATAAACTATTTTTGGGAGGTTTGTTTCTAACAAGCCTAAGTCCTACAAATCAATGTTTCCTTAGGGCTTGTGCCAAACAAGCTTAAGTCCTACAAATCATTTTCTTCAGGGCTTGGGCCTCTAATAAGTCTAATTCCTACAAAGGCCTCTAACAACAAATCAAACAAATCATCCTTTACAAAATACTCTATCAAGTCAAGTATCAGTCCACCCCAGTGGCAGCTTATGTCAGGGGATTCCTGTCTCTGTCACTTTACATACAAATGTCTTATTTTATTGATTTATTTTTTTATTAACTGCCCCCCCAATAGCAGTCAAGAACCCCCCCAAAAACAAATTCCCTGTTCAAACGATTCTTTCATTCACCAACATAGGCACCCTCCTCAGACCCCATTATACAATGTCTTATGGTTTTTATTTTATTTTTTATTTTATTTAGGATTTCTTTTTTATTAATTGCCCCCCAATCCCAGTAAACAACTCCCACAAAAATCATCCCCTGTTCACCTGATTCTTTCCCCACACCCCGCCAACACAGGCACCCTCATGCCCGTTTTCTACTATGCCTTTGCAAAATAAAATAATATTTGCTATGTGTTGTGTGTAACTTCTATGTCCTATTGATTTCAAACGCATGAACTAGGCGAAAAAAGCAGAAAAAAATGGGAAAATCTGAACTTTTCGCAGGAAATTTTTCGCCAAGCAGAAAGTGAAATTTTTCGCCAATTTCAGTTTGAGGCAGAAATTTTCGCTCATCCCTAGTCCTGTAGCCTTGACTCCTCCAGGGATCCGACAACCCTGATAAATTGATAAAAGCAGTGAAATATTATGCAATGGAGTGGGCGCTAACACATATATCTCTCCAATACAGATGGCCTTTAAAAAGAGAAATGTACACCAGTATATGGACCTATATAAACCAACCACTAAGTCATAGACATTACTCATATAAACTAAAAATTAATATAAACCAAAAATATAGAATGAAGATAATAGTCTTTATTTGGAAAACTATTGTACAAGCTATAAATAGCATTGCATATTGATGTACATATAAAAACAAAAGACATATTATAGCCTAAAAAGTATAGAAAATAGGCATTAACCCCTTCCCGACAAGTGACTTACCAGGTACGTCACGAAAAAATGTCACTTAGTGACAAAGGACGTACCTGGTAAGTCACGGAAGTCATTCGCTACAATGCAGAAAAAAAAAACCCCATCGTTAAGTGCCGGCCGCGTGCGCTCGCGGCCGGTCACTAAGGGGTTAAGCATATAAATATCCTCGGTTCATACTGATGTAAAAAAGTAGGAACTAGAGCGAAACGCGTTGCAGTTTTGTGTGTTCCTTCCTGGCCGGGGTCCAGATGCAAGAGATTGCCTTTGCAGCTGGTCCACATGAGCATCAGCTAATGTTACTGGCTGCTTACCCTGTGGGATGGCCATTCAATGGAGGTTATGATGAGCATCTCAGTCTCCACCAGTGTGCATGTGAAATGTTTGCAGGTGGCCCTACAGGCTGCTGCAGACCTTCCTTACTGCATATTTAGTTTGTTCTTAAGGGAACACAGTAAAGTTGCAGGTTTAATTTTGGGGCATTCACACAGATGATAGTTGACCATGTGAAAGGCTCCATTGCCCAGTACTGAAACAACAGGTGACAAATTCAGTGCAGCATCACTGTGCTGGTATCACCCATGTGAAGGGGGCATTAGGGTTATTGCAAATGTGCTACTGAACTGTAGCTGCCCCCACATGTGTTCTGTCATCCATGCTGTAAACTCACCTTTCTCCTGAGTTCCACCTCTGACCACAAAGCAATTAGGAGTGTCTGCCAGCCTGACCACATTATTGTTGGCTGGCACTCATGTGAGTCATCCATTCACAGGACATTGTAATGAGCATACAGCATTGCCTGTGGGAGAGGTCTTAGGTGTCATGCACCCCTTCCTTACTGCATCTTTTCTGCATTGGTCAATAAAGATGCAGTACGCTAGAATTTGATGCAATAGTCGCCTGACAGAAATACATCATAGTCTAGCACTGACTTTTCACAACAGGTGAAATCATCAGTGCATCATTGTTTCCCATGTGAAAGGTACCTTTTGTTGTGCCATACAAGTATACCATATCTATATAGAAAGTGATTGTATCTTAGGTGACTATCAAAGGCTATTTTTACTCAGAAAATTCAAACATGTTGACAGAGATATAACGTTGGACTCACCTGTGACCATGGAGTGCACTGAACACCCCCTTTGAGCTAATCACAGACAGAGGCATGCAGTGAAGGGGAGAAAGATGGTCCACGTGGACATAATCCATACAGAACTGGCTGACACCAAACTCATCCCATGCTGATTCTTTGGTGATTGTCAGTCAACACAGTGACCCATCTGCATGGTTCCATAGGGTGCATTACATGAATATGCACGGTTACAGTGTCTCAGTGGTACCCTTACGAATAGAGACTGTGTGTAAAGGTGCTTAATGTGTATACGAGTGTGTGCCTAATTTTAACTATCATGTTTTACTAAGTCTGCTCCTATATGTAGCAGCCATGCAAATATTATAGTGTGTGTACATATGCCTCACTGTTAGCTTTCCTGAGTCTAGTATTGGTGTTTAATCCCTATGTTGACCAATCCTAGTATGAATGACCACCGCTTCTGTCTGCTGCCTGACACAAGTTCAGCTATGAATAGTGAGTTTTGCCTGTTTGCTGCCTGCCTATGACTTCAGCTACATTTATGATTAAGCCTCTGTCTGCCACCAGCTCACAACCTTAGGCTAGCTAAACTCTCTGACTGTTCTCCACATTTGATCCTGTGTCTCAGCAATCTACATAATTTCTTGTCAGTACAGGACCCAAGCCCCAGGTCATCTAGAATTCCTCTGCCTCATGTCTGGTAAGTGAGCATAAAATAATTTAAGATGAAATCTTATTTTTGGCCATGATTTTCTGCATTTTTATCACAAATTATTAAGCTTAATTTCTGTTGTAGTAAACTTTAAATAGCTGGTCAAAGTGTGAAATAAAGACATTTAGATACTGCACTGATTTAATAACAACTGGAGAAATCTGGGGAAAACCAACAACACCATAGGAGACAAATAAAATGTCCCATTTATTTAACCCCTTAGTGACAGCCGCGTTCGTACGCGGCTGTCACCTTAACGCCCGCCAAACATTTTT
Organism: Rhinophrynus dorsalis; assembly: GCA_037306005.1. Classification (NCBI taxonomy): domain Eukaryota; kingdom Metazoa; phylum Chordata; class Amphibia; order Anura; family Rhinophrynidae; genus Rhinophrynus; species Rhinophrynus dorsalis. The sequence continues at coordinate 65,919,333 of CM074718.1, forward strand.
TTTTTTCTTTTCAAAGAAGTCCGAAGTCTCCGAGCGGCGTGCAGCCGCACGGAGACGCGGACTTCCGTGACTTACCAGGTACGTCCTTTGTCACTAAGTGACAGTTTCTGCGGGACGTACCTGGTAAGTCATCTGTCATTAAGGGGTTAAATTAGAAATATAACCCCTTGAATGGTAAAGCGGTAACACAGTAAATTTAGTTGAAAATAGACACAAGCTAATCAAGTTTAACGCAGAAAAATTAGAATTATATAAGTTTTTCTGCCATCAAATAAGTATTAGTCTGTTTACCAGAATTTCCTGTTTTACCTAATAAAACATAGTATAACAATGTATGTTCCCTCTTGAAAGAAATGCATCTAATAATCTTAAATGTATCCATTGTATCTGCCATTACCACATCCTTGGACAAATAATTCTACAAATTAAGAGACTTTACTGTATAAAACCCTTTCATCTGCTGAAGTTGAAACCTCCTTTCCTCTAATCTTAAATGATGACCCTTAATTATTTCATCAGGCTTTTGAATGAAGAGCTCACCAGAGAGATCCTTGTATTGACTGCTCATATACTTGTACATTATGATAAGACCTCTTCTTAGTTAATTAATAATTCTTTATTTTTATATAGCGCACACAGATTACGCAGCACTTTACACTCATATTGGTTCCTGTCCCCATTGGGGCTCACAATCTAAATTCACCTATCAGTATGTTTTTGGAGTGTGGGAGGAAACCGGAGTACCCAGAGGAAACCCACACAAATACGGTGAGAACATACAAACTCATTGCAGATGTTGTCCTTGGTGGGATTTGAACCCAGGACCCCAGTGCTGCAAGGCAACAGTGCTAACCACTGAGCCACCACGCTGCCTCTAGAGACAATAAACCAAGTCTGTCTAGTCCTTCCTCATATGTCAAATCCTCCATTCCCTTAATTCATTTTGTTGCTTTTTGTTGTATTTTCACCAGTTCTAGAATATCTTTTTCCAGAACTGGTGCCCAAAACTGAACTGCATACTCAAGGTGAGGTGTTACCAACAATGTGCACAATGGCAAAATCATGTTATCCACTCTTGCTTCAATACCACTTTTTATGCAAGATAGGGCTTTGTTTGATTTTGCTACTGCTGTTTAACACTGGTCATGTTTGCAGGGCCCTGGTCTTTCTACAGCAACGAGCCTCCTAAAATCCTTCCATTAAGTAGTACTGGGATTTTTTTCTTCCCAAAGGCATAACTTTAAACTTTCCCACACTAAACTTCATATTCCATTTGTTTGCCCAAGCTGCCATTTTATGTAAATCCCTCTATAGGGCACAAACCTCCTATTCTGAATTTATTACCACACATAATTTAAGCCCACCTTGACCAGTGAGCAGAGTTTGAGGTCCTGTATTCCATCAAGTAACTGTCATGGCCATCTCCATGATGACATCCAGGACTGATTAAACATGTATAGGGGCCATTGGGATGTTCTCATCATAGTAAGGTAAGTGGAAGTGTATTAGGAAGAATCAGTTCTCCTTTAAAGAGAAAATAGACAATATATAGAAGAGAATGCTCCTACTGGAAAATGTTCTTGACATCATTGAACATGCTTATTATATTCTTTACAAACTATGTAAATACAACCTTTAATATGATTATAGAACAGCAGCCAAGATGTCAGTTAAAGAAAAATCTACTGAAAAAAAGGTATCTGGCTTAATTGACTTTGAAAGCCATTTCTTACTAATATTTGTTTTCATGTCAATGGAGAATGTTCTTAAGCAAAAGCCACTAATACAAGTAATTGGATAAGAGATGAAAAAAAGATGTGAACTGCATACAAATTGTTTACTACTGTAATGCATAGGAAACGTTACCCTTTAAGAATCAGAGTCTTCTGAAATACATTGCCTTTCAGTCCGATGCCACCTCCCCCTGGTATTTAAATGTTTAGAGGGCAATAAACACATTATATTACGTCTGCTCCAATGTGGGTAGTCTTGATTAAAAAAAATATATATGGTTGCTCTGTACAGCTCCAAAATGGCTCCTTTCAGTCATTTGAGTGAAGGGCAGGAAATGACTTCCCTCTGTGTGAACATAATCTATAAGTCTGGACTGCCAGTCTGTGGGGACCTGCAATGAGCAGGAAAGGAAACTGCCCTGCATGACAGAATAGATGAAATGGAGGAGCATCAGCGGTCTCCTTTCAAACCTGTATTCTGTTACCTAGATGGTACACCAGGGATCACAATACAGCCTTGGGTTAATCCGCAGGTCAGCCCTGAAAGAAGGAGGTGGGAGATGCAGGGTTGTGATATGGTGGAGAAGCAGTGTTGATGGCATATTGACAGATTGCACTAAGGTATCTTCACCATCGTATCCCTATGAACCCGTCACCAATTCCCCACAATCCGCCAGTATAATGCCTTGAATCACAATGAATGAATTTTTGGTATTTCGCCACATGCACTTAACTCTGATAGCTGCCTCTGCTGTCAGAGTTCACAGTCCCAACATCACCAACCCCAGACTGACAAGATTGGGATCTCTCTGTAGCTCCCTATTGAGCCAAAGGACAGTTTGCAGTCTCTGCTCTGGCGAGCAGAGACAGAAGCTGCTCTCCCTTAAACTTTTCATTGCCATAGGGATGTGCTTTGCATACCACTGTGGCAGTGACAGGGGTGAAAAAATAATTGTAGTAAAAAAGACTTCAGCACCACAAACAGCCTCAAGGGGCTAAGCACAACTCTTTTGCTACATTTTTACTCCCTTCAGTACCACAAGAATATGCAATCAGGGCTGGATTTACACCTCAGAAGCCTGTAGGCACAGAAATTTGAAGCTCCCTGCCCCCCTCCCCCATGGGCCATCTGCACTGGATACCTCCACAATGATCCTAATCTCCACGTTGCCCCCCATCATCTCCATATTTCCCTCACATTGCCCCCATCATCGTCACATTGCCCCCCATTAGCTCCAGCTTGCCACCATCATCTCATATATCATCCTCACATTGCCCCCATCATCTCCATATACCATATTGCCCTCACACTGACACCATCAGCCCCATACTGCCCCCATCATCTCCACATACCATACTGCCTTCACACTGCCCCCATCAGCTCCACATTGCCCTCACAATGCCCCCCAACAGCTCCATATTGCTCCATCAGCTCCACATTGCCCTCACAATGCTCCCCATCAGTTTCATATTGCCCCCATCAGCTCCACATTGCCCTCACAATGCCCCCATCAGCTCCACATTGCCCTCACATTGCCCCCCACCCCATCAACTCCAACTTGCCCCCATCATCTCCACATTGCCCCCCATTGGCTCCAACTTGCCCCCCATTAGCTCCACATTGTCCCTCACATTGCCTCCCCCCGTTGTCCGTTTCCTACCTCCCTGGTAGGAGATCTGTATGTGCTTCCTTTGGCACAGTCTTGTACCTGATGGAGCTCCCGCGCTGTCTCCTATTAAGGAATGCAGAGCACTGGGAGATGATGTCATCTCCCAGCGCTCTGCATTTCTAAAGAGGCGACGTGGGGGGGCAGGCAATGTGAGTGGGTGCCGCCGGCGCAGCCAGCGAGGTGGCTAGTTTGTTGTTTGTTTGTTTTTTTAAAGAATGGCAGGCGCCCCTCGTTGGCGTGCGCCTGTAGGCAGGTTCCTACTTTGCCTAATGGCAAATCCGGCCCTGTATGCAATGCACATCCCTTTGACACTGAAAGTGTTTGTGATACTGTTTGTGGTGCTCAAGTCTGAGCATATCCTCTCTGCTCTCTCAGTGGGCAAGTGGGGGAACAGAGAGGATGTGCTGCTCAGCCTTCAGGGTTGTCTATGTGATGGTGATGTGTAATGGAGGACAGTTGAAAATATCACACACATCCAACAAAGAAAATTCAGGTCTTGAAATAAATGCAATGAACTTTATTAAATAGCGATAAAAGTACCTGTACAAAAGTGTCATTCAATACTTGTAGTCAATAGAGTGGTATTAAGCTATGGGCACAAGCAGTCAGATGTGCAGCAAAACATCTCAGATGGATCCACGCATTTCACATTTACAACACTTACTCATGATCCCTGGATGTTAGGAATCATGAGTAAGCATTGTAAACACGAAACATGTGGATCCATCTGAGATGTTTTGCTGCACATCTGACTGCTTGTGCCCATAGCTTTATACCTCTCTATTGACTACAAGTATTGATTGACACTTTTGTACAGGTACGTTTATTGATATTTAATAAAGATCATCGCTTTTATTTGAAGACCTCTGTGAATTTTCTTCATTGGATATGTGTGATATTTTCAACTACTGTCGATCATTTACAGAGCCCTAAGAGAGGCCCAGTCACAGCAGCCACGTTTACATTGGTCAACTTATACCTTACTAGGAATTCCCAAACATTAATATAATAGGATGGTCCAGTGGTTTATACATCTTATTGTGTCTGGGTGAATTTGTCAAGTAAGAGCTGCTGAATTCACTTGTTGTATTTTGATTTGTAATAGAGGGCATCCCTTCCACATTGTCAGCAGTTCAACAACCCTCCATGCTAATGAGGAAATTCTCCCCATCCCCTTGTAAACCTAATTATTTGTGCATATGGTGATGTGCACCACACATTGACAGACACACATCTCCATAGCATAACCCCTTAATGCATCTCTCCCTGTGCTTCTGATAGGGCAGCTATCTGATGATAGGCGCCCTTTAAAGTGATAGTAATGTCTGTATTAAAGTGCACCTCTGAGTCTTCAATGGGTTTTTTAAAACATGTAGCACTGTTTTTAATGATTGTTCTGTAGTTCAAAAGTTATTCTAGCTGAAAGGATCCCCCTCCCGCCCCTTCCGGCCACCTCCCATTTAATCTATGATCCGGTCTTGGGACCAGAGGGATTGCATTGAGGAACAATCTTCAGTCAGTAAGTATGACAGATAGCTTAAAAGCAGATAGGATGTTGATCCAGGGATCTATCTGACTGCCATTTGGAGTCAGGAAGGAATTTATTGATCCAGATGGCTTTTTTTTGCCTTCCTCTGGTTCAGCAGGGGTGTTTTTGGCATGGGCTGGACTTGATGGACACATATCTTTTGTCAGCCTCATCAACTATGTTACTATGTAACCCTGCACCCTTTGACAAAGGAGGTCAGGGTTCTCCTTTTTGCTTACTGAAGATTGTCCCTCGATGATCTCCATCCAGACCACAGTTAGAGGAAGCGTGATGTGGGCAGAAGGGGCGGGAGGGAGATCTTTTCAGCTTGAATATCTTTTGAACTACAGAACAGTAAGTAATTAAACATAGTGTAAAGTGTTTTAAAAACATATAGAAGACTCTGAGGTACACTTTAATATTGAAATTACTATCCCTTTATGAGAACACTAACACCTACTATTAATGAACCTTCACTCACCTTAATCTGGGTAGCAAATCCTAATAGCCACTATGTATCAAGTCTTAGTAGACTTCTTCCACAAAATTAATATTTAATTAGTACTGGATAGCATCTCCATGGAGGCAGACATGAATATTTTATGGTCACAATCCAAGATCCTAGACTGAAGTTGTCTTAGGAGGCCTGCAGTTACAGGATATTTGAGTCATGCAAAACGAATCAGATCTACCCTATGGACATGATATCCAGTACCAATTAAAGATTCATTTTGGAGAACCAATCCATGCAGAACTGAGTCATAATTGACATTAGGATTTTCTGCCCAGAATAAAGTAAGAGGAGACTTATTATTAGGGGTTTAAGTGGCCCTTTAAAGGGATATACAAACTAGCACCTAGATCAAACATAGTATTAAACCTTGGAGTGCCAGACGGCTGTTCAACACATTGCTGGCACTCAAAGAGTTAAAGCCCACGTGGGTTATATACTTTATGAGACAAGCAACTTGATTATTTATAATGAAACATTTTAACACATTTCTGAGTTTCTTGGGGGCAGGGAAGCTACATTTTCTTATAAGGAATAGTCTCTGTACCCTAACTGGTGACTGCTGTCACCATTCCCCCAAAAATAATGTCAGAAACACAGTTCTGACTGACAATTCTTGGGATACAAGCCATTTTAACATGTTCTGAATGCAGCGCCTGTTTCTTGGTACGAACACAGTGTGTGATGTCACACGAGGTATGGAGATGAACTGTAACATTCCTTCTGCCTCTCAACACCATCCTCTCAACACCATCCTCTCAATACCATCCTCTCAATACCATCCTCTCAATACCATCCTCTCAATACCATCCTCTCAATGCCATCCTCTCAATACCATGCTCTCAATACAATCCTCTCAATACAATCCTCTCAATACAATCCTCTCAATACAATCCTCTCAATATCATGCTCTTATCCTGCAGGTTTCCACTAAATACTGCACAGGCAACCAGAGCCACCAACAAATAGGGAATAATTTAAAGCAATCCAAAATATCTATGCTACACACATACTATTAAAGCAAATTAGTGCTTTCAATGGCCAGTAACCCTTTATTTTTACTTTACATATTCTGAAAGTGCATAATATGCAAAGTCAAACAGTCTATACTTTTTTTCTCATCTTCGTCTGTTGTTTACATTTTTACATCCTTTTCACTAAGCTGGATGTTTCTAGAGAGCTTTCTATCAGGGACCATGAAAGCAGAAACAGTAACACTATATAAAAAAGACAGCATACAGATAATTCAATGCTGCAGGGATAGTGTTCCATTATATCACTGCCCTTCTTTGCTGGTTGACTGAACAGAAAACTCTCTGCATACAGATTAAGTGAGCTTACTGTTAGGGACATAAACATGTAAAACAATAAATAGGTGAAGGTGAATAATAATAAAAAATAACAATAAAATATAGGCAGTTTGACTTTTACCCCTTAAGGACCAATCAACTATTTTTTTATACTTAAGGACTGGTGACAATCCTGGCATGTCACATACTTTTTTATTTACCATGCACACTATCTAAGTGTAGATTATATTCTTCAGTTCTTTCTTTCTTTCTTTCAATCCCTTCACCGTGCGCAATCTTATCCCGTTTCAGGTGGAGCTTATAGTAGGTCCTAGATAGAGGACCAGAGTTTCCTCGTTGGAGACGCTTGGATCTCAGAAGAGGTGGAAGCTGTGACAACTGGAACAGAATAAGCCGGTGCAGAGATTGATACCGTCACTGGGGGTCATCCAGTGGATGCTATTATACCTTGAGGCTGAATTACCTCGGTAAAAGGTGAGTGGAAGATCTATACCCAAGCAGCTGTTGATCTTCACAGTGAAGGAGGTGGACATCTATAAGATCGCACACGGTGAAAGGGTTGAAAGAAAGAAAGAAAAAACAGAAAAATATAATTTACACTTAGATAGTGTGAGCTTTTCCTTTTTGTGTTTTTTTTTACATGGTGTGTGGGGACTTTGCCAGAGGTCGTCAAGGAATAAGCTGCGCTGCTTAGAAGAAGATTGTTTGAGGACTCTCAATTACTCATCAGGTTGTATTAGACTAATAACGGGTGTAATAGCGCTTGGGATTTCTTGCTTGTATTTTTATTTACTGTGTTCCTGCGGGAGTGTTGCAAGTAAAAACCGGGACTGAAATTGACCGCTCCAAGACTGGAATGGTCTCTCTCAGACCCCCTCTCGACGTGCTGGTACACACAACAGGTCACGTGTGCCAGCACGTGACCAAGGATCAAAGCAGTCATTACGGGAAGGTAATTTCCCTGAACCACTGGTCCTTAATAAAAAGAAATGGGTTACTTTGACTTTAAAGGAAAATGTTACATATGTTTTGCAGCATGTCCTAGGAAACAATAAAACATATCTTAACATATTTTAACCCTCTGAATGCCAGAGCAATGTGTTGGCACTCAAAGGGTTAATAAGTATGTCTGCTACCCACATTTGGTTTAGATCTGATGCATTTTTTGTTATTTGCTGACATAAATTGAGCCCTTTGCATAAACTAAATTATTGGTTAATACCTTACTGCACAGGACAATCATTCCTCTCGGTGCAGATAATGTAACTGCATTCAAAAAAGCAATGGATGCCTATCTAGCACAGAACAATATTGACAGTTATGACAGATGGCTTCAAAGCAAATAGGATATTGAGCCGGGGAACTATTTGACACACACACACACACACACACACACACACACACACACACACACACACACACACTGGAAATTACACACACACACACACACACACACACACACTACACTGGAAATTGCTCCAGAGGGCTTTTTTGTTGCCTTCCTCTGGATCAACAGGAGTGTTATTGGCATGGGCTGGACTTGATGGACGCATGTCTTTTTTCAGCCTTATCTACTATGTTACTATCTACTATGTTACTATGTGTAGAAGTCTTTGGGGTATTGTTTGTCAATGCAAAACCTTAGTAGTGTATCACGCGTTCATTAACATATGAAAAGTGGCACTCTAGCAGTGTATGTTTATACACAGATCTGCTCCCCTGACCTACTGATGCAGGCATGGCAGCATTATGAGTCCCAGCAGAGAAAAGGGGAACAGAATGGAGGTCTGACCCCCAGTGCACCCGGGTTGGTCCCACAAGAGAAACTAAACTGTGAAACGCTCAGGTCTCACAGCTCAGTATTGTTTGGCTGCACTCATAGCACCCTAGTGAAGGGCATCAGAGACTGACACTAACGGTCTATGAAGGGCATTCCTGCAACCCAGAAAGGCCTAGATTCTATTGCAGTTGATAAGTATTTTCCCTTGTTTTATCCAACAGATTCCATGTAGAGTCTACAGAGAAACTGATAGATAAAACACTTGAAAAGGTTATCAATTACAATGGAATCCAGGCCAAAGTTTGTGACTGAGAGCCACAAACCTCTGGATGTTTTCCAGCCCAGTGGAAGCTGGTGACTGTATATAGTCTGGGCCTGTGCAGCCCCAAAAATGGCTCTTAAGTCTGAGTTAGCTCCCTTAGGAAAAGACTTGTACAGACTTGATAATTACCTTTTTGAGTGGGCCCGTCACTTTGATTCAAATGTGCATGTTTGAAACCATTAAAAACTGCCTGTCATGTCAGCCAAAAGATCAACAAATGTACAGTTAAGGAGATATTCATAATTGGTACCATATTATAATATATGCTAATCGCAGAGACATTTCATACTCTAATTAAGCTTTTCAGTGATGTTTCATAAGTTAATGAAGTGTTTTCATGAATATTTCATATGCTAATGTCTGTTTTGATACTAATTATGCACTGTGTTGAACCAGGAGTCTTTCACTTTCACATTTCCCAGAAATAAAAGTGTTAATATTTCCTAAATTATACACATGCTAGAATTTGGAAACATGACACATAGGCAGTTTTGAATAAAGTTTTGAAATGTGTAAAAATAAATCAAGGTGACAGATCCACTTTAAAAAGAAGCTATTGCAACAAGAATAAGTCACACAATTTAACAGAATGACTTGCGTAGGTAGTTATATATGTTCCAGACAATTATATCTACATACATTATTTTGCATTTGATCTATATTGTAGCTCACTTCTAGTCAGTTTCGTTATACAGTAAGATAAAAATGGTTGAAAAGTACATTAAGATGGAAGGCAGGTTCCGTCTTCTTCCCCTGTATGCTGGGTTCCACATTTCCTCAAGGGAATGGGTGGAGGGGGTGGCCATCATCTGGTCAAAAGTAGGGTGGGAAAATGGGAGAGGGATTAGGATTTAAAATCAAGGATGGTTGTAAAGAAAATAGTAATTGTCTTTTGGTCTGCACTCAAGATAAGTCAGACAAGCTTGATGTCAAACTGTTTCAATGTGAGCTAACACTTTGCCATTAAAGCTTAAAGGGATAATAATGCTTCATAATAAAAGCAGCTCTAATTATTCTTCATAGTATTTGGACTTTGGAGAGTGTTATTTCAATTCTGTCAGAGTTGTAGTTCAAGAGTAATTCAATGACAAAGTACCCCCCTCCTGCCCCTTTTACTGATGTAACACTGCTCAGCCAGAGCAGAAGGGAGGTGCCCAGGTACATTGCAGAGAGGGACAATCTTCAAATAAGATAAGAGAAAAACATGAAAAACTTGTCAAGGGGGGCAGGGCTTTCATTGTTCACATAGTAAGAAGATTGTCCCCTGCTGTTATCGGTCTGGTCTATGGACTGCATTCCACATCTGAGAAGAGATGGCTTACACTAGGTAAAAGGGACGGGAGGGGAAACTTTGCTTGTGAATATCTCTCAAACCATAAAGGTTTGAGAGATAAGACTTATATTGTTCTTCATGTTTTTTTAATGCCTACTAAATAAAATAAAGATACAACGAAGTATTACTATCCCTTTAACCTTTATTATGGGGTACTTTCTTAAAACAGATATCTTACTGTGTACTTACTCCCAAGATGACTTGGTGAGTAGTGTTGAGCGAGCGTGCTCGGCCGATGCTCGGATCGGCTCGAGCATCGCTCTGCTCGGCACATGGCGGTACTCGTCGAGTACCGCCATGTGCTCGCCCGCCATGTTCGGGTGGCGGGGATCTGTGCCGGAGGAGGCACAGATCTGAAGACGCTCCGCTGGACCACCAGGGACTGGAGGTACGGGGGCATTGCGGAGATGAAGGGGGCATTGCGGAGATGAAGGGGGACAGTGTGGAGATGAAGGGGGACATTGTGGAAGAGGGGCATAGACTCTATGCCCCTCTTCCACAATGTCCCCCTTCATCTCCGCTATGCCCCTCTTCCACAATGTCCCCCTTCATCTCCTCTATGCCCCTCTTCCACAATGTCCCCCTTCATCTCCGCTATGCCCCTCTTCCACAATGTCCCCCTTCATCTCCTCTATGCCATAGAGGAGATGAAGGGGGACATTGTGGAAGAGGGGCATAGCGGAGATGAAGGGGGACATTGTGGAAGAGGGGCATAGAGGAGATGAAGGGGGACATTGCGGAGATGAAGGGGGGCATTGACCAGGCACCCTCCCCTCATCAGAGCAGGGGGTGCCTGGTGTAATGCTCGTGTCGCCCCATTCAATGCAATGGGGCTCGGGTGCTCGGCCGAGCACTCGAGCCTCAGGGGGTGCTCGGTCAGAGCACCCGAGCACCCGAGCATCGGGGTGCTCGCTCAACACTATTGGTGAGTTATTCCACTTTCAGTGACTAGAATCACGGAGCAACTGATTTTTAAATTAGCATAAACAACACACCAAGTCATCTTGGGAGTAAGTATACAATAACATATCTGTTTTAAGAAAGTACCCCATAATTAAGGTTAAGTTTTAATGGCAAAGTGTTAGCTCACATTGAAACATTTTGACACCGAACTTGTCTATTTAGCGCCTACTAGTGGACATGATAAATTAAATATATACTAATAACCCAGGTGTACAGCTCCATATTGCTTTCTTTTCTCTTTTTTCCTTATTGTAATAATTACAGACATGCTGTGCATAACTCCATAATAAGCATAACTTTAAGTCTACCCTTTCACAGTATATACGATGTAAGGATCTAGCAACATGTATATACACACACCGCAGATTGTGTGGTGCAATGATTACACACATGGCAATGTGGTAGAGATCTATGCAATCAGGGGATAAGGGAGATCTCTCCAATCACAAAATGCCAGGCTCATATCAGAGAGGCTTAATTATTTTAACTGAGTGGCAATGACATATTGGAAGTGTTAATCACCCATTGCCACCACCACCACCACCACTACCAGTCAATTGTCTTTTTGTGGGATGACAAGTGGCACAGTGATTGACATTTGAATATCATTGAAAAAGCAGCATAAGAATGGGGGAGAGAGAGCACAACATAAAAAACAGACAAAAGCAGCTCAGAAAAACACCTTCACTCCTTAGGTGTGCACAAAAAGCAGAATATGTCAATGAGAAAAATATTGACGCTAAATAATTAGTACAGTATTCTAAAATCCAATATATAAAAATATTTAATAATTAAATAAAAGATACAGAAATTGCACAATGTGATATAGCTATCACATTGTTCAGTATATGGTTTTAAACTATTAAATATTTTTATATATTGGGTTTTGTAATACTGAACCAGTTCTTTAGCTAAAATATTTTCTCCTTCCCAGTGACTGACAGTACCTGATTTATTGGGGGGATGGTATAAAGCAGGTGAGCTAGGTGTACACCCAGATGAGGCAGGTGTGCCCATTGCACTGTCTCGTCCTGCCCCCTAGGAAAAAATATTGCAGCACCTGTGATTTTATGGAGGTGGAGGAATAGAAGGAACGTGGTGATTGGACAACTTTTCCCGAGATGCATGTGAAATTGAAGTGGCTAGTTGTGGTACAGCTTCCACAGTACTAGGGCCAGTAGAAACTACCATGGCCTGTGCCACACCACTGCTGCTGCTGGTTCGATCATTACAGTCTATGAAATGATTATCCCAGTCCTACTCCCATCACCCACTCCCACTTCTGCTACTACCAGTGAGTATGGTGGTTACAACAGCCTGATTATGTGATGTGAAACTTGACACTCAGACAGCCCAGCAGCAGGAACTATATTATAAAACACCATAATGTAACTGGTGGTGGCTTACCTAGCCATAGGCCTGCAAACAATTAATTTCAAAGCTTGCCTTGCAGTAAGCCTGGAACTATTTTTTTTTTTTCAAGGCCTAGACTTACCTTGCTGTACACCTCCTAGCAGTTTTTTAAAGACTTGCCTTGCTGTAAGCCTGTTAACCCCTTAAGGACCGGCCGCGCATTCACGTGGCAGTCACTTAAGGACCACAGAGCATTTCTTTTTAATCTGATTCCGGATTCCCCAAACAGCGTGCAGCCGCGCGGGGAGCCTGGAATTCCATGACGGTCCTGGTACGTCATCTGTCCTTAAAGCAAATCCAGCCATGACGTACCGGGACCGTCAAGGGTCCTTAAGGGTTTAAAGACTTGCCTTGCTGTCCTAGGCTTTTTAGGTGTTACCTGAAATTATAATTTTGCAAAGGCTAACAATTCTTAAAACAAGACTAACCAGTGTTTAAGATATTTTGGAATTGTTGTTTACTTAGCCAGTTATAAAAATATTTTTTAAAAGGTCTGCTGCAGTGGCTAACAATTCTGTAAATGCCTTTCTTAAGTTACAATTTTTTAAAATGGGCATAATCTTATTTGCACAAATCATAATTTTTTGATAAAGGCTTACCTATTAATTTACTGCTCTAAAGTACACCTGTCTTCCTTCCACCACCATGTCCCTTTAGGCCTGTTAACATCAGCTGTGTATGTCATGTGAGTGTGACTAGTCTGTATTCCTATATGAATCAAAATACATAACACTATCAATATAATATATTTTAAGAATAGATTTTGTGCAGTTTTTGACTTCTTTCTAATAATTCAGTAAATATAGTTTGCACCACATAGAAGAACTGTGTAACTTAATTGTTTTAACAACAAAACTAATGGTGGTGATGGTGGAAGTAGGTGTGAGAACTCTATGACTATGTCATCTCCTAATAACTCAATCATCCTTCTTCTTGCTTTGTATTTTCACAACAGCCATCGGAGATATGGTCATTGTTGTCAATGTAAAAAATGTTGTCCCTCTCTCTCTCTCTCTGAGACATCTACAACACTACCATTAACTTTTAGGAATGCTTCTACTGTTGTTATTTGTTGCATGTCTGACATGCTACTGATTTGTCTCCTAATCAGACCTGTGAGTTTGCCTCAGGTGGGATCTCAATGAGTAAGCACCCCTGATATCACTCTGCTTGCTCTCTTCTCATTTTTTTTACAGAGACATGTAGCAACATGTTTAACCTTTTTGAATGTGAATGAGGCATAGCCATACTGTAGATTTCATAGACTGAGGGGTTACTGAGAGACTACTACTACTACTACTACTACTACTACTACAGGGGTTAAATTCTGCAATAGTACTAGCAGTAGCTGCTAGTGGCACTGCACTTCAAACAGCAGCAGTAGCGCTCATAACTAGGGGCTGTGGATGTTGATGACCTGTGTGGCTGCTTAGTCACCAATAGTGAGTGTGACTGGGCAGGGACTGGACTTGGAAGCAGTGATTCTGATGATGAAAACTGTCATACCTGCCTCGGGGCTCGCGCCGCATCTTGCGCATTCCCTGTCCGGCCGTCTCTTCCTCTTGTGGCCGCGTCTCTCTCTCAATGGGGAACATGCACGGTAGCCGGTTCTGGCTAGCTTAGCGCATGCGCCATTCTCCCCTCACTTTCCCTACTGGGTGCATGCGCATCGCTGTGCCTGATGTGGACCTCCAGCCCTGCCTCTTCCTGTCCCTGCTACTATTTTAGGGGGTGAGTTTTTTGCCTGGACGCGTTGTTATAGCGTCCCCAAGCCTAGCAGTGCTTCTTTGATTGGTAGTCTGCTCTTCATCTGTGTTCTTCTCCCCAGTCCTGATCCAGTTTCCTTTCCTGTCTCCTGTAGGTCTCCATGTATGACCTGGTTGATTTCCCGTCTGCGCTCTCTGCCTGTGGCACCGGTGGTGTTCCTGTTGCTCCTGTGTATGACCCAGCTCTGCTGACTACTCTTCGGACTCGTGGAAGGACCTCCTCTTAGCCCTTCTGACCATCTGAGTGAGTACTGTTCCTGTTGGAGTTTGTTTTCTCCCTGGGGATAGCGGTAGTATAGATTGTCAGGAGGGGGGCATCGCGGGACCTCTTTGGCTCAACCGAAGGGGTCCAATCTAGCCTTGCGGCTAGCACCTTTATTCGGCCGTGGCCGCAGCGCGTCTCCCTTCTGGCAACCACCGTTCGCGAACTACGCACCCCAGTGTCATTCCCCAGCAGCTTGCTCCTCTATCCCTTGTTGGAGGAGTCTGACCTTTCTCACTCTTAGGCCTGGTTAGGGGTGGCTTCTAGTAGGTATCGCTTCTCCCGGGTTTCTGTCATTACAATAACCAAGATGATGATTTTGTATTTTAGGCATGTTTACTTGTCCTGAATCATCATAATTCTCGCTCTCTACTTCATATATATCTAAAGAAGGGTAAGAGAGTGGAGAGACATATATTAAATCAACATTATCATTAGTAATGAGGTCAATAGCAGCAGCAGCATCCACTCCACCACCCCACACTACTTTCACATTCTTCTAGACTTCTTAAAGTCTGAAAAAGTTTCCTTTTACTTTTCTCCTTAAGGACATTAAAGAACATTGATAATTAGTTTATGATGATATTTAGCTGTCAATGTCTGATGCGTCAGTTTGTCTCACTGTTAAATCTTCCTCTGCTATGACAAAACTAGAACACGACTTGGTTTTGTTAAAAGATTTACTATCACCTATGGTGGTGATGGAGCTTTTCACATCACTTTTACAAGCAGCCTCCTCAGGAGGAGGACAGTATTCATCATTTATTGCACAAGTTGCAGCAACCATGAAAGTAGTCAGTTTTTGTAGTACAACTTTACTACCATGTCTTCTTCCTTCTCCTTTCCCCTTGCAAGTCTAATATTTTTTACCCTGACTTGTATTTTTGTATTGTACTATTTCTGTAAAGTGCTGTTTACATGTATAGTTCTATATAAATAAAGATACATAAATATATACATACATACAAAAGGTTTTTTTAATTGTTCAACTGTCTCTGTCTGTCTAAAAGAAAATCACACCCACACTCCCTGAAACTGGAAGCAACTCCAGTTCCTTCACTTTGCCTGTTTTCCTCCATACATAGCTAATGTCAAAATGTCATCAGAAGCATTCTATTTCTCTCCTAAATTAGCTGCAAGTAGTATAGTACAGGAAGAGGATAGACCTGTTAGCTTCATAATTAGCTGCTTTCAATAAAGGATTAACATGCTGCTCAGCAGCTGATACACACATTCAACACCACCACTCCTCAGTATAAGATTGTACCTCTTGTTCTTGAAGATTTAAGAATGAATGTGACAAGATGATCCTTTCTGTCTTGAAAGTATTATATATTTATGTCTGTCTAAGTATCTGTCACTCACTCAGTTGAGGAATACGCTCAGGTACAAACATGGTTCAACTGCCTCTCTGATACTTACGCCAAAAGATTCTGGGTTTTTTTAGTTTTGTTTTTTAACTTTTCTTTCTTTTCCCTCCAGATCCATAACCGCAGTACAACAGGCCTCCAACAATACTCCTTTCAATCAACTACAGATCCCTCTCTTTGCCTGTCTGTCTCTATCAGTGAAAATTCAGCTGCTCTTTTTCTCCTAAGCACAGACAACAACTATTTTATAGTTGGCAAAGCAGGAATACAAGGGGGGACTCTATGTGGGGAAATACATTATTATCATTGATTTCATTGCAATGAAAAATAGCAGAAAAACTGCACTTCTCGTGGGAGGACAAAAGGTGATTTTTGTTTTGCACATTTCACTTTTGTTGCGGACATTTTTACCCAGCCCTGGTTATTAGCTTATCTTAGTAAATTGAAAGAACAATCACTTCTTAGACACCTTGTCAAGATTGCTATGGTAATGGAGCCCTGGAAAAATCATAATGGGAGCCGCCACAGAGCATATATAAGAGTGGGCTTTAGGCCTCAGAAAACAAATAATTTTTACATGGAGTATAAGGTATTTAAAGGGACAGTAATGTTTCAAAATAAAAGCAGCTCCAATTAATCTTCATAGTATTTGGGCCATGGAGAGTGTTATTTCAGTACTGAGAGAGTTGTAGTTCAAGAGTAATTGAATGATAAAGTTTCCCCCTCCCACCCCTTTAACTAGTGTAACACTGCATTTGACCCATATAAACCATTCAAGTTTACTAACCCTTTGAATGCCAACTCAATGTGTTGGATACCCCTCTGGAACTCAAAGGGTTAAAGTCTATTGCTTGTCATGAGGGGAGATATAAACTAAGGGCAGATATCAAAAAAGATTATTTTATAGACAAAATTGCAGATATAATACACAGACAGACATACACATACATTCTGAGGCAAATCATCTGCACCACAGGGGAGAAATGAAAGTTGCCATAATTCCCATTGATTTAAATGGGACTTTTAGCCCTTTAATGGTAGCGGGGATCCTCTCAAGCTGTCAGTCAATCACAATTTGTCCCCTATGGTGCAGTTGGTTTATCCCAGATTTGCTCCAGTTCTACATAGTAAATCAGTCTCACTGTGTTGGAGACTAGCATCCAAAGGGTTAAAACATGAAGAAAAAAATCACCACCACTAAGTTATCCTAGACGTTTCATGGGACCAAATTCAGGAATCTGAATCTAAAACCCCATTGAAGTCGAAGGAGATGTTTCATTTGTTCCTTATGATGCAACTGGTTTCCCTTTTAAGCTTGACGAATTAGGCTCAGCAGATGCTAATTTAAATGAGATAAACCCCTGACTATACCTGATAATGAGGGACAAATATGTCTAATTGGGAATGTATTAATTATTTGACTGCAAAGAGGTGAATATGCAAGTTCATTATATAAATGGGGTGATTGTGAAGAGTGATGAGGTATCTCTTCCTTTCAGCTGTCTGAATCATTAACACTCCCCAGGAAACACACGGCCTGTCAGAATGTGCTCCTTCTTATCTGTCAGGTGCAGATACAGTGTACTGTCTCCATTACCAAAGGAGGGGTTATCTGAAGTAATCCAGAATGAAAACTCCTGCATTCACTTCCCATGAGGTGATGACGGTATTGCACAGAGGGAGATAAACATGACTTCAATACACAGCAGAAAAAGGTTCCTGAATATGCTATTGTGTTACTATCCTGACAGCAATGAGCTTTTTATGTGCAGAGCTTGCATGGTAACAATGCTAATTCACAGCTCATACAAGTTGGACTTGTCCTTTTGCTTCAAGCTAGCTGCATTCTTAATTAGTGTCATTAGAAAGTTCTCCTAGACTTTCAAGTTGGGACATGTCTGCCTAGGGCAAAAGGAATGATAACTCTGTGCACTTGTTTGTAAGCTATCAATTCTATATAATTTGTATTACCATCACTTAGCAGAGTGGTAAGAAAAGAGTCTCCAGTCCACTAGCAACCAGATGCAAACCCCACTTGTTGCTATGTTACATTGCTATTCCATATCAGTTCTGGTGTTAGTATCTGGCAATCCCGGATTTACAAACATTTTAGGGCAAAGAGTCAAAAATATGGAGTAATTCTAGAGAAAACCAACTTTGCCATAAGGTAGGCTGACCAGACCTCACCTTTAACCGGGGACGCATAGGAAAAATGCATACTGCAGGACTGCTTTGATTTCAGTGAAGTACTGAAATATGCCTAATTCCTATGTGTCCCCCGGTTAAAAGTGAGATCTGGTAAGTAGGGGTGGGCAAAACTTGTCGCTGTGTTCCTGCGGGAAATTTTGTGAAAACCAGATTGTTATCCGCTTTTTCACGGGAAAATCCGCTTTAAAACTAGCTGTTAAAATTTTTGCATCTTTCGCCCATTGGCCAAAATCTTTCACCATTTTTCCAATGGCTAAAAAGTTTTCACCCTTTGATTTACATTGTTTTCGCACTTCTGCTATAAAAACGTGACATTTTCGCTGAAGGCAGACACAATAAAAGCAGCTACAGAGCGAGATAGACGTGCTGTGTTGTTCTCTTGTGATGTTTAGCAAAAACTGAGGCAGGAGAGGCTCACAGTGACTCCTATCACTATGAGCAGCTAAAAGAGGAACTGGAAGGACCCTTATTATGTGTCCACTGAGTCTGAGGAGGACAAGGCGGAAGTGACTAGCAGTACTCAACAAATGCTGTCCAGTCCCCCTAAATCACCCCAAGGGATCTTGAGGAATTTAATAAGGGAGGGAGAAAAGGGAATAGGAAGGAAGGGATAAAAGGGAAGGAAGGGAGAAAAGGGAATGGGAAGGGAGGGAGAAAAGGGTAGTACTAGCGAGAGCAGGACAGGTCAGCTGCCTGTGCCTCCTGCAAGACGTGTTGCCCCTGCTTCCAGTGCCAACACTTCTGATCCTGCAGCCACTAGTGTTGTACCTGTTGCCAGACGTGCTGGCCCTGCTGCCAGTGTAACTATTTCTGTAACTGCAGCCACTAGTGTTGTACCTGTTGCTAGTACTGAGCCTGCTGCCAGTGCTGAACCTGATGCTAGTACTGAACCTGCAGCCAGCGCTGAAACTGCTGCCATCATTACTTTGCCTGCTGCTAGTGTTTCTTGTAGTACTCAGGGGGAAGGAGAAAATGATGCCAAGTGTGATAGCAAGGGACCCTCTGTCACACTGCTCGTCACCTCCTCCAAGCAGCAGTGAGATGTCTGGAATAGAGCAGCAGCAACAATAGCATATAGGGACTAGTGGTGGTGGTAATGATGCTAGAAAAGCTGGGGTGGAAGAGCATTGATGGCCTTTTTAGCAGAAACTGAGAAGGAATGGGAGACAGGGATGAGGATGGGCATCACCACCACCATCACTAGAAAGGACATTTTGGAATTAGAGAAATTTGCAACTGCTCTAATTCCTTCTGATGCTGAGATGCAAGGGCAGCAGAATGCTAAGGAGCAGGCTAGTGTGCCACAGACCACCGTGGACACAGTGGGAATGGGGTCAATAAGTGATGCGGGACTAGGACAGGTTCCACATGCTAGCAGCAGCAATACTTCTGATCCTAGTTGCAGTGTTGAATCTGAGGCAGTAGCAGAAACAGCAGCAACATTATCCGCTGCCACAGGCAATGAAGGGCAATGTGGAGGACAAGAAGAAAGAGGTCATTCTTCTCCAGCTGTTCCCTTCCCCCTGAAGTTATCATGGGACTATTTTTCTCTTGGGGCAGGCACAGTGCAGTCATCAGCAACAGCACTGTGCACAATTTGGGACAAGTCAGTGAAAAGAGGAAAGGAGGGAACACACTTTGGCACAAGCTCCCTGATATCACACATGAAACACAGACACCATGATATTTATTCCAAACATGTTAAAGACAAACACCCACCACAGAAATCAAGCACCACATTTGCTGTCCCTAACTCTACAGAAAGGCAACAAGAGGTGAGGTGAAGATCAAATAGGAGGAGGAATAGAACAACCCAGGCAGAGACTGGAAGTTCCAGGACGAGTGAAACAGCTAGCTCATCATCACCTTCTAGGGTAACTACATCTTCTGCCAATCCTCCTAGTTTATTACCTCCTCCACCAAATGACAGCCACTCTGTTGATGTTAGGATGTGGCAGTTCATCTTTACCCATTGCACACTATGTGGTGCACTGACCACACATGCCAGTGTGGTGGAGAAGAATTGCAATCAGTGCATCAAGCGGCACCTGAGGAGATTCCATCCTGCAGAATATACTAAGATAGTGGCAGGGAGGGTTCATCATTACTATTAAACTGTCAGCAAGTTGTCATGTGTCCTTAGCGGGTCTGGAAAAAGGGTACAGTGACAGTGGCAGTACTTGGTTTCGGGTGTCATGGTGTTTGGATACAGTTATGCCCCCAGATTTTATTCACCACACACACTGTGCACATTGCAGTTGCTGATGAGAGCCACAGTTCCTGCTCTCAAAGAAAAAAAAAATATTCTAATAACAACACACCCATGATTTTGGAGGAGGGGCAGGTGGAGAAGATTTAATGGCCAACTTCTTCTTTTCTCCACATAGACTGGGGCTACTTATACTGCTGCTACTGCCTCAGGCACATCACTGGAGCCAGTTACTGTTAATGTTGATCCCATTCCCTTTCAGCTGCCTAATCATCCTGATACTTAAACAACTCAGCAGCATCAGTACAAACAGCAGTTGAAACTCAGGACTCAGGAGGACATTTGACAGTGGCCACTGGCCAACATGACGTTCTGGCATTAGGCCAGTAGGGCATTTTTATTTTTTTTCTCAGGGATTGTGTTTTGAAAAAAAATAAATAAATAAAAGAAAAAAAAAAACTAGTCTTTCTAACAAGCTTAAGTCCTACAAATCAATGTTTCCTTAGGGCTTGTGCCAAACTAGCTTAAGTCCTACAATTCAATGTTTCTTCAGGGCTTGGGCCTCTAATAAGTCTAAGTCCTACAAAGGCCTCTAACTACAAATCAAACATATCATCCTCTACAAAATACTCTATCGAGTCAAGTATCAGTCCACCCCAGTGGCAGCTTATGTCAGAGGGTTCCTGTCTCTGTCAATTAAATTTATTATTTTATTTATTTTTTATTAACAGTCCCCCCAATAGCAGTCAAGAAAGCCCCCCAAAACAAATTTCCTGTTCAAATGATTAATTCATTCACCAACACAGGCACCCTCCTCAGACCCCCTTTATACCATGGCTTAGGATTTCTTTTGTATTAATTGCCCCCCAATCCCAGTAAAACCCCCCCTAAAAATCATCTCCTGTTCAACTGACTCTTTCCCCACACCCCACCAACTCAGACACCCTCATGCCCCTTTTATACTGTGCCTTTGGGAAATAAAATATTATTTGTAATGTTTTGTGTGTAACTTCTATGTTCCCATTGATTTCAAAGAGCAAAAAAGCAAACAAAAGTGGAAAATCGTCACTTTTCGCTGGAAATTTTTTGCCAAGCGGAAAGTGCCATTTTTCGACGATTTCAGTTTGAGGTGGAAAGTTTCGCCCATCCCTACTGGTCAGCTTACAAAAGGGGACTAATACAATCTCCTATTACTATATGGGGCAATTATCACATTTTCATCAGCAGGTCTGCTCCTGGTGATTGGAAACCTGGTGATAGGGCCAGAGGGATACCCAGCACACCTATTTGAAATGTGGACACCCCCAGGCACTCAAAGTGTTGTGATCTGTAGAACTCCAGGGTCCCCTGAAGTGATTTCAGTAATTACTGAAAGTAGAATAATACAGTTACTAATAATTATCCTTTAAAGGGATAGTAATGTTTCATAATAGAAGCAGCTCTGATTAATCATCATAGTATTTGAACTTTGGAGAGTGTTATAGCAATACTGTCAGACTTGTAGTTCAAGAGTAATTCAATGACAAAGTATCCCCCTCCAACCCCTTTTACTGATGTAACACTGTTCAGCCAGATTAGAAGGGAGGTGCCAGGTAGACTGCAGAGAGGGATAATCTTCAATTAAGATAAGGAAAAAACCTGAAAATCTTGTCAAGAGGGTCAGGGCTTTCATTGTTCTCATAGGAAGAAGATTGTCCCCTGCTGTTATCTGTCTGGTCTATGGACTGGATTCCACATCTGAGAAGAGATAGCTTACACTAGGTAAAAGGGGCGGGAGGGGAAACTTTGCTTGTGAATATCTCTCAAACCATAAAGGTTTGAGAGATAAGATTTATATTGTTCTTCATGTTTCTTCATGTTAATTCCTACAAAATAAAATAAAGATAAAATGAAGTATTACTATCCCTTTAAAGGGATAGTAATGACTGCCACAAAGTAGATCTCCGCATCTTCTCTAGTGTAAAACTAACAAATAACTCTATGTTTAACCACTTACTTTTATGTAGTTCCAAAGATATTACAGGTAAAAAGATCCCCTCCCGCCCCTTCTGCCTGCCTCCCATTAAATGTGGAATCTGGTTGTGGGACCGGACGGATGCAAAGAAGGACAATCTTCACTCAGTAAGTATAAAGAAAACCCTGCTGCCCCCCCCCCCGACAAAGGAGGGCAAGATTTTCCTTTGCTTACTGAAGATTGTCTCTCGCTGCATTTCATGCAGACCACAGTAAGAAGAAGGGTGAAGCAGCCAGAAGGGGCGGGAGGGGGATTACATGTAATATCTTGGAACTACATAAAAGTAAGTGATTAAACATAGCGCAGGTGAACAGACACCTATGTATGGGCCTTATTGCTCTGTACTGTGAGGCCGTACACCTATCATGCATTTTTACCCTTCAGATCGCCGCCTTCCAGAAATATGGAGAGAGTTTTCAGGACGAAGTTAAGTGATCTGTCTACCTCAAGTGTGTTTGCCCTTAAAGGGATAGTAATGTTTCATAATAAAAGCAGCTCCAATTAATCTTCATAGTTTTTGGGCCATGAAGAGTGTTAATTCAGTACTGTCAGAGTTGTAGTTCAAGAGTAACTGAATGATAAAGTATTCCCCCTCTCATCCCTTTTACTGATGTAAAACTGCTCACCTCAGAGCAGCAGGGTGGTGTCCAAGTGGATTGCAGAGAGGGGTAATCTTCAATTAACATTTGGAAAAATCTGATAAACCTGTCAATGGGGGCAGGTCTTTCATTGTTCTCACAGTAAGAAGATTATCCCTTGCTGTGAGCTGTCTGGTCTGTGGACCAGATTCCACATCTGAGGGGAGGTGGCTTACACTTGGTAAAAGGGGCAGGAGGGGGAAACTTTATCATTCAATTACTCTTGAACTACAACTCTGACAGTATTGAAATAACACTCTCCATGGCCCAAATACTATGAAGATTAATTGGAGCTGCTGTTTTTGTGAAATATTACTATCCCTTTAACCATCTGAGTGCTTGAGGGGGTTTATCTCCTGAGTTTAATAGCGAGATTCTTTCACTTGTGTTATAGAGCAGCACTTTTTAAAGAACTGCAGAAAGTGCTTGGGTTGCAGGAGGCGACATGAGAATCTTGCACTTTTATTGTCATGTCTCATGTCACCCTTTTGATCATGGCGACATTTTTAACACCCCGCCTAGTCGCTCTTTTCTATGCGACCATTTAAAAGGATATTGCTGCATCAGTCCAGTCCCATGACCAGATTCCAGATGTGATGGGAGATGGCCAGAAGGGACAGGAGGGGGATCCTTTCAGATTGAATAGCGCTTGAACTACAAAACTGTAAGTATTTAAATACAGTGCTACAGGCTAAAAAAGAACAAAGAAGACTAGGATGTGCACTTTATTAGAAGTATTACTATCCCTTTAAGAAAACTTGACTTGTAAAATACACAATTGTTCCTTTACCTTGTGGGCATTCCACTCAGCAAATTCCCCTCGTTCAATTACTGAACAGAAACATGTACAAATACGGATAAAATGTCCCCAGAATTTTACTGCTTCACTTCCTCTTAAATAATCCCCCTGTTTAGCTCCCCCATTCCAGCCAGTGTTCTCTAGATTGACAGAAGCAGTTAACATTTCTTTATGGAAAAAATATATAGTATAGGATTTTACTGCTGATTAACTCCTTAAAGGGGAACATTAGAAAAACTTTTGTCCATGGGCTTTTGTTAGTACAACTATATCAAAGTTGTTGGGTTTTTTTTTATTTACTTAGCTACTATTGAAGTTATGAAGACTTAAAATCGGGCACTCCCACTTTCTGTGGCACCCTGAATGTGCGGAGCAATGGCGCAGGACTTCCCACCTCCCTCCCAGCTGCCCCAGGGTGCGCGTTCACACTTCTCTTAGTGCTGGCATTTATGTGGACTATCGATACAGTAAGCTCCGATTACCAAGCTACTGAGCTTGCAAATCAGCAGCATGGCAAACGGAGCTTGCAATAACAAAAGGCCACATAGATGACACCATGAACAGAAGCATGAAAGTGCTCCCTGGGGCAGTTGGGAGGGAGGTGGGTAGTCCTGCCCCATTGCGCCACACATTCAGGGTGCCACAGAATGCGGAAGTGTCCGATTTTAAGTCTTCATAACTTCAATAGTAGCTAAGTAAATTTAAAAAAAACACCAATGCTGATATAGTTGTACTAACTAAAGTCCATGGACAAAAGTTTTTCTAAAGTGAATGTTCCCCTTTAAGGACAAGTGAGATGTACAACACGTTCCTTCACAATGCATTGTGTACCCTTCTGAGCCTTACAGGTTTAAAACAAGAGTACTCTAACTTCTGGGAGATTATTCAGTCAAAATGTATTATAGCTTAAACTTGTCTTAAACCCCTCTGTTCCTTAAGGGGTTAAATAGCAATTTTCTATAGTGGTCAACAGATGGTGCTGTTCCCATCACTTCCTACAGAGAGCCATAGTTTATGACTCAAGCTCTCCCCTAGGGTGCATTGTAACAAATATTGCCTTTCAACACTAGTTGGCACAGTTATTAACAATTCCATATAAAAAAAAAACATAGTATGAATTATAATAACTTCTGAATGAAAAATTGTCCAGCAGTGGGAGTGCTGTTGTGCTAAAGAGCCTCTGTCTGGTCAAAGGACCGGAATCTGCAGTTGTCAGCTAGATGGCAGACTTGAGTGAAACAGCCAGGAAAAGGTAACTTTAGCAAGTTATATCTCTCAAACCATAAAGGTTTGAGAGATAAGACATAAATCAATGTTAATCTTTTTTAATGCCTACAATATTAAATCAAATTAAAATTAACCATTACTATCCTTTTAAACGTAATCTATGGCACCATACTACATTTCATTTGGATCTGCAGTAATGCAGCTCATTTGCTTATGGTTTCATACCTTTAGGTACAAGTGAAAAATAAAAACTCCCATTGATTTATGTGGGTCTTTAAATGCTAATGGTCTCCAACACATTTCACATGAAAACTTTGATTACTAAAGTACACAATTATTTTTAGGCATTATTACTATATATGTATTTTATTCTTTTATACTCTTCTGGCTTTGTCCCTGAAATTGTACCACTTTCCCTTACATTTTATCTGATGCACCCTTTGTTTTAGACAGGAAAGAGTTACAGTGATAGCTTTCTAGTGTGATGATGGATTGCTGCTGTGTCTTCATAGCAACGTATAACAAGCACCGTGGGAGGTAATGAGAGGCATGCTTACAGATAGAGTTCAAAAGAAAGTGTTGTATTGACTCCAAGGAAAAGTACACAATAAAGCATTGTTACAGTACTTGTGTTACAGTGGTTAATAGGCTAGGACACCAGCTTGCGCATAAGTCGTGGGTCTAGCCTTGCAGGCAGGGACACATCAGACAAGCAGAGAATGTATCTTGTCTTTTCTCCAGTAGGACAGAGCACCTGCTTCAGACAGCACAGGTTCCTTTTAGCTATGGAGATATGTTCAGTGGAGCCCTGTCTGAACAGGAAGTCAATATAACTGTGTGAAATTAGTGTCCTCATTCATGAAAGGTGCAGTAAACTGATAATATAAAACCAATATAATATAATATATAACCAATTTAATTAAACTATAGACAGTGTCCTCACTGAGCATATGGGAGAGAAAGCAACCTTGATATCCTCTCCATAGAAGTCCAGTCCAGACAGAAATCTCCCATATTCACTCAATGAAGTACTGATATCATCATGAAGATCTGCAGGTGTTATGGAGAGGGAATGGGTGACTTTCAAGCTATGGGAACTTTGCTACTATAGCTGTGTGGGCATTGCCTAGAATATAAAAAGTTTTATACTGACGCTATATTTCTCCTCTCTTACATATGGTTATATCCCAATTGTTTGAGCAAACACTTTAGTCTTTGAGTGCCAGTTTGTTATCCAACACATTGCACAGCAATGCGTTGAATACCCCTCTGGTACACAAAGAGTCTGAAAGGCAGAGGGTGTAGCAAATCATTAGCATTGGTCCACAATACAGTACATGCCAGTGTGGCACTTGTAGTGATAAATCGTGGCATATGATGAGATTTACCATTTAGCTTCCATTACAGTAAGTATTTGCTGGAACAGGCCTTTGTACCTGTACAGACCAGCAGGAGACTGTGTGTTGACTGTGTGTTGTATGTAACAGCTGCATTAGATGCCTCTGACTCTGTAATGAACACTCAGTGACAAGAAGGGAATGAACAGGATAGAGGCTGGCAGGGGACCCATGATGCTGGGCAGCATCAAGGGAAGAGGGTGTGCAAGAGGGGAAGATGGAGTGAGGGGAGAAATGGTGTGTGGAGAGGAGACATGATGTGCAGGAAGGAGAGGTGAGAAGGGGACAGTTCGGATGTGGATGGAGAAACATCTTTTAGAGACAGAGATGGAGGAAGCAAAAGTGTTGTGTTCAGAGGCAGACATTATAGTAGGAAAGAGGGCACATGGCAGATGGGTACAGTGTACATTGAGCAGGTGTGTGTATAGTGAGGGAAAGGGGTTACAGAGCACCTGAAAAACACAGTGGGCGTGAGATGGCCATGTTTATTTGTGTTCAACAGGCAGTACTGAAGATGGGCAAACTGTTGAGAAGGCAATAATGAGAGCATATGAACTGCAGTGGGCAGGAGAAATATTGATTGAATGTGTTGTTACTGGCGGTGTAATTTTTATTTAGTACAATGCAATGGTGAAAACGAAGCAAGTCCGACGTCAAGGAGTCATAAGGCTGCAGTGTGAGTTCAGTGTCTGCGTGAGTTGTGCATGTTTTTGTTGAAGAGGCAATAGTGAGGGATGGCAAAGTCTTTGCAGAGATTTTGACAGGAGTGGGCAGGGACCTTGCCAGAATCCTAAATTATGTATCAAAAACATTTATGCTGGTAGTAAAAATGTCAATTATTTTTAAAAGCCCTGAACCCTTTGAATATAAATGTACCAAATATGTATAGTGTTACCTAGATGCATGGTCTGTGTAGACCCCTAATTAAAATGAGCGCAAAATGGTATTTACAACTCTATGAACTAAAACGCACATTCGAATCCCACTGCATCAAAAAAGAGGTCACATTAATTTTTACCCCATGCCTGGTGTTCACAAATGTTTTCAGAAGGTGACGATAAAGGAAAAAAATTGCAGATTTTTTAACATTTCAACCACTTCAAGTGTAGTAAAATCTTTGAAAACTATGGAATTTCATACTGCAATCATTAGTTACTGCTCTTTCAAGAAAAGTGAGACCTCATTGATATGAGTTACTGTAGGGGGTACCAGAAGCACAAAACTACGCCAACTATAAGCTCTCATTTTTCTTACATTTTTTTCAAATATGTACTAAAATGGTTGTAACAAATAAAGACATGAAGAAAAGGTCAGTAAGGCATACCATTTTGTAAATTAGGCATTCAACTGCATGAAATGAGGGGCCACTTGCCTCTTTACCCCAGGCTAATGTGTACAACTCTTTCCATAAATGAAGCTATAGGAAAAAAACATACTTCATTATACTTCATTCACTTCAAAGATACTAAAATATTTCAATATCATAGAATTTCCTAGTCTATCCAGTAGTTAGGGCCAGCCTGGGAAAAACTGTACCCCTCTGGTATGGGTTGACATACTGTAGTGGGTGCGCGAAGCATGGCTACTGGGAGAGTAGGCTTTATTTGTGCAGTTCAATGACTACCAGTGGGCCAAGGCTGGGGGGTCAAAATGCATTTGTAGGGGTCTGCAACTAATAGTGGGAAGTGGAACCAGGCTGGGGGGTAGGTCAGACAGTATATGGGTGGATCTATGACTTACAGTGGGCTGCAGAACCAGGCTTTGGGGGTCTGACTGTGTATGTGGGGTTGTTAATAGGACCAGGCAAGAGGGTCAGGTAGTGTATTTGGGGGGTAATGGATAGTGGATCAGAGGGCTCGGGGTGGAGTTCTAAATAGATATACAATGCATTGCAAAGCAATGCATTTGATAACCCTCTGTCACACTTTTTATTATCTTATCCTTATTACATAGAGTGGTAGAATGCGTCGCTCACTGTGAGCCATAACCGTACATGCGCAGTAGAGAGTCTCTACTGTTCATGTGTGGTTTTGCACACAGGGAGCTTCGCTGTGAGCCGTCTGGCGCTCCCCGCTAAGGATCAGCACGTTTGGTGAGTCTCTGCTGTAAAGACTCGCCAAACGCACTGCCCTGCTCCTGACGGCTCATGTCCTGTCTCTTCTCCCAGCTCCAGGTGCACTTTAGCCCATGTATACGGGCTTTCATACTAGTTTATAATGTATATATTTATTTTTAAGCATGTGAGTGCCAGTGAGGTATCCAAATTACAATGCACAGCACACCTCTCTGGCACTCAAATGGTTAATCATATCTCATGGAGGGCATCAGAACCCCTCCTGATGTCCCCCCAGCTATTGGTCTCCTAGCTGATAAGACTGGAAGATGACTAGAGAGCAGCACAGATCCCCTGCTTCCATCCTACCTGAAGCACTGGGTAGGGGTGGGTGTGATTGGGGAAAGCCATCCTCATCACCACTGACATGACATGGAAAGCTTTCCCAGATCCATCCTACTCCTACCCGGAAGACTGTGTAGGATGGAAGCAGGGGAGCCATGTTGCTCCCCTGCATCGTGTTTATTGAACAATTGGGAGATTAATAACTGGGGGGATATAAGGAGGGGTCCTGATGCCTCCCACAAGGTTTTGCTTTTTAAATGTTGCTACTGCATGATTGTTATACTGGCTTAGGCAGTGGCCACATTTTGTCTGTACAATGTACAAGCTTGGCACAGCTTGCTACACTCATACACTGTACAGGCTTGGCACTCAACAGGTTTAGGTAAAGTGGAGTAATTCTAGAGCAATCCAAGCACAATTTAGGTGGTAAATGACAATTCCCATTGAGTTACATTACTTTTTTTATTGCTAGAGAGGTCTATAGTGCATTGCTTCATAATACATAGGATACATCTCTAGCATTTAAGGTGTTAAAATCCCCATTTAAAGGGATAGTAATGTTTCATAATAAAAGCAGCTCTAATTAATCATCATAGTATTTGGACCTTGGAGAGTGTTATTTCAGTACTGTCAGAGTTGTAGTTCCAGAGTAATTCAATAACAAAGTGTCCCCCTCCCGCCCTTTTACTGATGTAACACTGTTCAGCCAGAGCAGAAGGGAGGTGCCTAGGTAGACTGCAGAGAGGGACAATCTTCAATTAAGATAAGGGAAAAACCTGAAAAGCTTGTCAAGGGGGGCAGGGCTTTCATTGTTTTCATTGGAATAAGACTGTCCCCTTCTGTTATCTGACTGGTCTATAGACTGCATTCCACATCTGAGAAGAGATGGCTTACACTAGGTAAAAGGGGCGGGAGGGGAAA
This sequence comes from Rhinophrynus dorsalis, assembly GCA_037306005.1. Lineage (NCBI taxonomy): Eukaryota > Metazoa > Chordata > Amphibia > Anura > Rhinophrynidae > Rhinophrynus > Rhinophrynus dorsalis. The sequence goes on from CM074718.1 coordinate 65,949,105, forward strand.
CTTTGCTTGTGAATATCTCTCAAACCATAAAGATTTGAGAGATAAGACTTATATCGTTCTTCATGTTTTTTTAATGCCTACAAAATAAAATAAAGTTAAAACGAAGTATTACAATTCCTTTAAATCAATGGGAATTTTTCTCCATAATTGCACCAGTTTAGCATAAAATCGACCACTTTGGCTGGAATGCAACCTGGAAGTTTGCGACTTTTAGCCACAAACTCCATGGTTGCATATGCAACCCAGTGTCTTCTCGGTGGCGTGCTATGAGTGAATCTAAGTCCACACAATGGGTGGCATTTCTATTAGCACAGAAAGTGATGTCTGGCCTTGAACACTAATAATTAGCATATTGTAAAGGGAATTAGTACAATGTGCCACACTGTGTCACCAAAGCCTAAAGGTATATTTCTCAAAAACAATTTATATTCAAGAAAACTGGTTTGAAAAACATTAAGGTAGATTTTAATTCTCTGTAAAATTTGTCTTATTGTTATAGGCTTGCTATAATCCATATGTCTGGCATGTCAAACTCAACTGTAGTTGAGGGCCATATCTCAACAATTCCCTCCAAGGAGAGTTGAAAAAATGGTTGCCAATGTCTGCATTATTATCTTGTTGGGAAGGGCTGGAGAAAGGGATAGATAGTTTCTTGTACTACCGTGTGCAGAAAATTTTAATGAGTGGGAGTGGGCATAGCCAGAATCTGGGTAGGCCCTAAAGGTCATTTCAGAACATATGAAATGGAGCTATACGATACAACAGAGCTTACAATTGAAATGGAGCTATACTTTTTATACCACCGAACTTGCAGTTGAAATGGATATACATTTTTGATACCACAGAGGTTACAATTGAAATGGAACAACACTAGCAATGACACAGAGCTAACAGTTTAAACTGAGCTACATTAGTGATACCACAGAGCTTACAGTTGAAATTGAGTTACACAGTGATAGTATAGAGCTTAGGGAATGTGTAAGGCAAAGGGGAGAGTGAGTAACCAGAGAGAAGAAAGGCAATGGGGAGAAAGAAAGGCAAAGGGTAAAGAGAGCCAAGGGGGAAAAGTGGGGATGGGAGATGATGCTGGGGCACTGAAGTGTGAGAGAAAGGGGCAGAGAGGAAATAGGTAACAGAGTTGTTTTAATGTCCACTAGTAATTTCAGAACCACACATACACTGTCTGACATTCCAGCTTTGTTGTCTTTCACCCCCCTCTTTGTCCTTCAGTCTTTCAACCACCTCACTCTCCCTCCTTGGCCTAGATGCACTAAATGTCAATGTGGTATCGGTATGACATTGTCGATGTGTTCGAATTACTCCGACAATTCGATTTGCACACACACCGACATATTCATAAAAATTGTCAGATGGAAGGGGAGGATTGGAGAAGGTCCCTATTAGCATACGGGATTTTCCAAGTGCTGTCGGTGTGGAAGGGATCTCCTCCTCTCACACATCACCAACACTATGACAATTCTGTACAGCATTCTCTGTGCTTCCCTACCCAGCCAGTAGGGGAATACAGAGAAGGCTTTCAGCACCATGTGCATTGCTCACCCCTGTGGCATTCAAAGTGTTACAATAAACAGAAATAGTACACCAAGCACTACACAATGTCCCCCCCTTCGACATCCCCCCACCTTTAGTTTGTCGACATAGATATATGTATATATGTAGAAGTCAAACCTGTCTTTTATTCCACACCAGAGAGGTAGGAAAGTATTGCTTAGCATGTGTTTCCTACCCCTCTGGTACCCAAAGGGTTACTAGGCAAGGTATGGACTGCATACTTTGCCTGTATATGTGTGTGTGTGTTAACCATTTATTTTTTATTAAAATATGCGTTTATTACAAAATGTGTTTTACTTTAATTATATGAACATTAGACCTCAAGGGGAGGTATCATGAGCCCTCATGACACCACCCCTAACACGAGGCTGACAACTGCCCGTTAATTACATTAAGCGCATATAAGCTATGTCAAACATAGCTTATATGCGCTTTTATGCTGATATTAATAGATCAGACCTCAAAGGGGGGCACCAGGACCGCTCCTGATAGCCCCCCTACCATGGATCATCTATCAAAAATGATAGCTGATCCATGGGCAGACCCCAAAGGCATTTACAGCCTTCATGATTAAGCTGACTTTACAGCCGACTGCAGCATCAAGATCTGAATGAATGAGTGAACCCGGTCAGTGGGTTCATTCAAGGTAAACGGAGCTCTGCGCTCCCATCATTGAATCAGTCACCGGGATGAAACCTGGAGACTGATTCAATGATCAGAGCGCAGGGCTGCTTTCTAGCAATGAACCCAGTGACAGGGTTCACTCACTGAATAGAGCGCTTCAAGTAGATGCAGCTTTTACATCTACTCGATTCGATGAATACAAATTCGTAGACATATTGAAGGCATGTCGGATTGATGCCGATGTGGGTATTTTTTTTGTTGGAGTTCTGGTGAAGTGATGTTCTAGACACTTTGTGAATACTGAGAAAGTGCCTACGGCACTGCTCTGACCGAACATCGACATTTGTAGCCCTCTTCGGCCTTTAGTGCATCTAGGCCCTTGTCTCTGTCTCTTTGTTTCTCCTCCAGTGTCACCCCTCCTCCCCCACCTTTCCTGAGCCCCCCTTCCATTTTCCTACCTTTGCTGGTGCAGGATAAGGGTCTTTATGATCCCTGATGCTCCAGTGGGTTTTTTCCTTTGGAACCATATATTAATACCCAGATCACTCCCGGTCCTCACAGGCTTAATGATACAGCAAGCTGGGATTTGATGTCATATCCTGGTGCTCTGCATTATTTGAGTGTCAGGGAGTATAAAGGAGCTGGCTATAGAGGTCTGTGCCAGAGAAGACACAGACCTATAGCCAGGGAAGGTACTGGGGCCATGGGGACTGGTGTACTTCACCCCTGGCACCACCTAAAACTGGCTCTGGAACAATACCACCTGAACGACCTTCGACCAAAACTGTCCTCAGCCGGGACCAAAACATTGACATTGTAGTGTTTGGTAAACATGTGCAAGGAGACCATGTAGCAGCCATGTACAACTGTTCAGCAGATTTTTGCAGACCCAAGAAGCATCCACAAGGTGGGTAGAGTGCTCCATGGCTTTGAAAGGAATAGGTCTCTCCTTGATCACATAAAACTAGTGAATGGTAGGATTGATCCAAGAGGCAATGGTGACTTTGGATGCTGTCTGACCTGCCCTAGGTCTCTCAGGAATGACAAAGAGGAAAGTATGCGTGAAATGCAAATAATACTTAAGACATCGCATGACATCCAACAGGTGAAGTTCCTTCCCCTGTTTGGTGGTAGGGTCACAGCACAAGGAAGGCAAAATGATCTCCTAATTGATGTGAAAATCTGAGACAACCTTAGGTAAAAACTGCTGGGAAAAATGAAGTATCTCCTTGTCCTGATGAAAAAAGTAAAGAAGGTTTGAAAGACAGAGCTCGCAACTCAGCAGCTCTGCGAACTGAGACAATGGATAAAAGGAAAGCCATTTTGAGCATCAGAAAATGTAAGAAGACCAAGGAAAGAAATTCAAAGGGTGGCATCTGGAGGATGTTCAATACCAAGCTGAGGTCCTATGGGGGCATGGGGTCCCAGAAGGAAGGGAAGGCATGAGCCACCACTTGAACAAAGGTCTTAACACCCAGTTGAATTGCATACACCTCTGGAAGAGGACAGAAAGAGCTGAGATTTGTACCTTACCAGAGCTCACACTAAGGCCTTTGATCACACCATCTTGTAGATAAGTCAGGGGGAGAACAAAGGTCTCGTCAAACACATATTTGTCAGCGCACGACTTGTGGAAGATGGTCCAAATTCTATGGTATGCTTTAGAAGATACAGACTTCCTAGCCTGAACCATGCTAAAGATAACTTTGTCTGAGAACCCTTTCCATTTTAGGATAGTTGTTTTATGAGCCATGCCATCAAAACTAGTCTCTCCACATTCTCATACCAGATGGGACCCTGGAGAAGATCAGGCCTTAGTGGAAGATGAAATGGCTCCTGGATGGACAAATTAAGAAGGTCTGCAAACCAGGCCTGCTGGGGCCAGAATGGGGCAATCAGGATGACTAGAACTTTCTCCATCCTAATCTTTTGAATTACCCTGGGAATGAGGAGAATCTGAGGAAACACAGTGGACAGATGGAAGTTCCATGGAATGGACATTGCATCCTGTGCAAAGGCTAGGGGACCCCTTGTCCTTATGCAGAACAGGGGACTTTCCTGTTCTCACAAGAGGCTATCAGATCTATCGCCAGTAGATGCCAGTGCTGTACTATCAGGTAGAACACCTCTGGATTCAGTTCCCAGTTGACTGAGACAAATGGAACATCCTCACTTCCTTCCATGCTAACTCACTTTGAATTCTTCCCTGACAGTTGATGTAGGCCACTGCTGTCAATTTATCTGATTGTACCCACAATGGGGTCCCTGTTAGTACCTGGGACCAGTTTAGGATCTCCAGGTAGATGGAGGAGATATCCAGGATGTTCATTGACAAGAGGTTCTGCTCCCCGGTCCACCTCACCTGAGCCACCAGGTGACTCAGAGTTGCACCCCTTCCCCTCAGGCTGGCATACATTGTGACTAGGTTCCACTCTGGAATCACAAAGGGCCATCTCTGAGTTAGACAAGGATGGAAATATATTTATGTCAGTCTTATTTATTTATGTCAGTCTTTAACAGCTTCGAGATCTTTAGATGGAGTCCAGGAGAAATGGGATTATCTAAAATGTGTTTTACTAAACACAACAGAGGATTGCATTGGACATGTCAGTAAGGGTAAAAGAAAAAGAAAACTTCTATGGTACTCTGCAGAAGTGGCAAATGTAGTAAAGGAGAAAAAAAGAAGCATTTCGGTAATATAAGCAATCTATAGTAGGTGTAAATAATGTAACTGAGCTGCAGGTCTAAATTATATGCTAAGCAAACAAAAAGAAAATAAGATACTCAAGTAAAATACTGGATTCCTTTCATGAAAGGAATCCAGTATTTTATTTTAGTTTCTTTTTGCTTGTTAGGAAATATAAGCAGACACAGAAGGAGGAAGATAGGTATCGGTACAAGGCTAGGCTGAAGGAGGCCAAATGCATTATTAGATGTGCCAAAGCACACACAGAGGAAAAGAATTGCCCGGTCAATAAAAAAGGGGATAAAATATTTTTTAGAGATATACGTGAAACAAGAAAAATTAAACAAGGGATAGTTAGACTGAAAACAAAAATGGAAGTTATTTAAATGAAAATAAAGGGCTAGCTGTCTCAATGAATATTTCTATTCAGGTTTTACAGGGGAAGGTGAAAAGAAGGTACCTCTGTTAGAGAAAAAAATATATCGGAAGCATGCTTTTTTACAGAAGAAGAAGTTCCACTTCAACTCTCTAAGGTAAAAACAGATAAACAGATAAATCAATGGTACCAGATGGGATACACCCAAAGTTATTAAAAAGTGTCCTTGCAAAACTTTAACAGAATCGGTCACTATCAACAGGCGTAGTTCCAGAAGATTGGAAGGTAGCAAATATAGTACCTCTTCACAAAAAAAGTAGCAGGGAAGAGTCTGGTAATTGCAGACCAGTAAGTCTTACGTCAATAGTGAGAAAATGAATGGAAACCAAGTTAAAGTAAAGAATTGTTAAATATCTGAGTTTAAATGCTTTTCAAGATCCCAAACAGCATGGATATACAGCAGGGAGATCTTATCAAACTAACCTCATAGATTTTTTTTACTGGGTAACTAAAATAATAGACCAGGGGGAGCAGCAGATATAGCTTATCTAGCTTTCAGTGAAGCATTTGACACTGTACCTCATAGAAGACTCATTAATAAAGTGCAAGTTTTAGGTCTGGATGTAAAAATAGTGAAATGGATAAGGTAATGGCTGATTGACAGGAAACAGCGTGGTAGTCAAATGAGAATATTCAGACGAAGGGAGTGTTACTAGTGGAGTACCTCAGGGATCTGTACTGGGGCCCATTGTTTTTAATATTTTTATTAGTGATATTGGAAAAGGTCTTGAAGTTAAGGTATTGTCACGAGGTGACTTTGGAATAACAACACTGACAAGTACAGATACAGGTAAAATGAATATCTTTATTGAGAAATAGAACAGCATGAAATAAAATGTACTTTTCCCAACCCTCACTGGACAATGTGAAAGGACAGTGTCTGGGCACTTCCCCAACCCTCACTGGGCAGGTAAGGAAGAAGAACAGGATCGCCAGACTGAATAAAGGTAAATAACACTATGACTGAAGGTACTTGCTGTTAGCAGTGATGGTATTAGCTACTAGTACAGGAGCAGCTGTAAAGCCCCTGGGAACAGAGGGGAATACACCAGATATCTTAAGGTGGTTGAGCTCAGATACAGGACTCCCTAGAACGCTAGGGTAGACCAACAGGTAGCGGAAACTGATATTCCCTAGAACGCTAGGATAACCCAACAGGCAGTGGTGGCTGAGACTCCCTAGAACACTAGGGTAGTAGAACAGGCAATGGTGACCGAGACTTCCTAGAATGCTAGGGTAGGGGAACAGGCAATGGTGACTGAGCTCCCTAGAACACTAGGGTAGCCGACCAGGCAATGGTGTCTGGAACTCCCTAGAATGCTAGGATAGTCTAACAGGCAGCGGTGACCATGAGGTCCTAGCACGCTAGGGTACCTAGTGGTGCAGAATGGAGATATCGAGAATTCCAGTGGCACGGACTGACACAAACTGAGCACTGCTCGAATGAGGGAGAGTAAGCGGAGACAATAGGCCATGGATACAGAGGATCGAGGTCAGTCAGAGCCCGGTCAATATGGAGAGGGTAGTCAGCCAAGGTCAAAGGTCAAACCAGAGTGGATAATCAGCTAGAGCCAGGAGTCAAACCGAGAGCGGGTAGTCAGCCAGAGCCAGGATCAAAACCGAGAGCTGGTAGTCAGCCAGAGCCAGCGAGTCAAATGGAGAGCTGGTAGTCAGCCAGAGCGGGGAGTCAAACCAAGAGTGGCTAGTCAGCCAGAGCCAGGAGTCAAACCGAGAGTGGGTAGTCAGTCAGAGCCAGGAGTCAAACCGAGAGCAGCAGTCAGGGATCAAATGGAGCTGAATTCAGAACAAACCAGGAGTCATACACAGGAATCGAGCATCGGAATCACAAGAGCTATAGCGCACAGGTACACCACAAAAGAGCAAGGGAGAAGTGGCAGGCTGAGGCCTTTAAGGCCTAGTAAGTAGGCGGAGACATACTCTAGCAATTAACAGCGGCTAATAAATATAGTGATTGTGCTTCAGCTCGACAACCAGGAAGTAATGCAATGTCGCCTGTACACACAGTCGCTGGAGGCAATCAAGGGCACCGTGATAGGTATGCCTTTTTGCAGATGATACCAAGATCTGCAGCAGAGTAGACATTCCTGGGAGGAATAAGCCAAATTACAAATAATTTAGATAAATTAGAAGAATGGACAAGACTATGGCAGCTGCAGTCTAATGTTGAAAAATATAAAATAATGTAATTGGGATGTAAAAATCTAAAGAGATTAATGGTAATGTGCTGTCAGAGACAAAAGAAGAAAGGGATTTAGGAGTAATAATTTCTGATGACTTAAAGGTAGACAGGCAATGTAACAAAGTTGTAGGGAAAGCAAGAAGGGTGCTAGGTTATATAGCTAGGGGCATTATTTGCAGATAAAGGGAAGTGGTCATGCAACTCTACAGACCTCTGGTTGGACCTCACCTAGAATATTGTGTACAGTACTGGAGACCACATCTCCAGAAGGATATAGATACTTTAGAGAGAGTTCAGAAAAGGGCTATTAAAATGGTCAGTGGTTTACAGGAAAATAAATATCAGGTTAGACTAAAGGATCTAAACATATATAGCTTGGAGGACAGAAGAGAGAGAGAGTATATATGATAGAAACATTCAAATACATGAAGGCATTCAACAAAGTACAGGAAGAAAGCACATTTCATTGGAGTAAAAATGTTAGGACAAGAGGCCATAGTCTAAAACTAGAGGGACAGAGGTTTAGATGTAATGTAAGAAAGTTTTACTTCATTGAGAGGGAAGAAGATAAGTGGACTACCCTACCAGAAGAAGTGGTAGAAGTTAATACAATGATGGAATTTAAGCAAGCATGGGATAGGCAAAAGGCTGTCCCAAATATAAGACAGGACAAAGGACCAAATAGGGTTTGAGGTTTTTACAGCAGGAAAATGGGCAGACTAGATGGGCCAAATGGTTCTTATCTTCCATCAAATTCTATGTTTCTATGATAAAGCCACCAACGTAGGTCCTACTACGCCTGAGGAGAGAGGGTCATGTTGAGACCACGTCCTGAATATGTCCAGTGTAACATCCCTCGTGTGGAACTGAGCATAAAGGTCTGCTTCCAGGGCAGACACCAGATGCCCCAGGACTCACATATATTTCCATATAGTTGCCAATATGCCCGTGACATGTCCTGGGACAGGAATTGTATCTCGTCCTCCATTAGGAACACTTGTCTTTGTTAAGCTTCATTCCCAGAAAGACCAGGACCTGGGATGGAATTGAAGAAAAGTTCTTTAGGTTGAGAATCCAACTGTGATGTGTGGATATGGAGTGCCAAGATTTCATCTGAAGGTGCCTTGATCATCATATGTCCAAATATGGAGTCAGAGAAATGTCTCGAGAATGTATGTATGCAGCCAGGGCTTCCATGATTTTTGTGAAGATCCTGGGAGCAGAGAACAGGCTGAAAGGCAGTGCAGTGAACTGGTAGTGATTGCATGCAAAAGCATGGTAGTCTGGAAAAATAGGGTCATATAGGTAGGTATCTTAGAGGTCCAGGAAGGCTAGGAGCTTCCCTGGACACATCCCTGAGATGACAAAGTGCAAACATTCCACCTTGAAGCATGAAGCAACCACCTACTGGATGAGCTATTTCAGGTCCAGAATGGGCCGGCAGCCACCATCTTTCTTGAGCCCACAAAAAATTTGGGATAAAAAACTGAAAATTGCTCTTAGCCTGGAATTGGAACTAGAGTCTACTTGTCAAGAAGAGAGGAGACAGAGTGTGTAAAGAGATGCGCTTGCTCTGGGTTCAGAAGAACCTTTGACAAAAAGAAGCGATGAGGAGGGAGGGATTTGAAATCTATGTGGTACCCTTCCAAAACCATCCATAAAACTCCATGGTCCATCACTGAAGATGCCCAGATGTCTTGAAAAGGCAGAGACAAACCCCTACAGGCAAAGATGGACCATGACACCACAAGTCATGTGGAGGTTAGCTTGTCAGACTTAGATTTTGAAGCAGATGCCTTCCTTGCCAGTAAGGACCATTTAGAAGATATCTATGATAAGAAGGTACTCTTTCTATCAGTGTTATCACTAATCAGCTGTTTCAGGTCAGGTCCAAAAAAGGTATTACCCTCAAATGGCAAGGAAACCAGTAACTTCTTAGAAGATAAAATCTTTAGCCACAAAGTGTGGTGCACAGCAAAAGAGAAATCTGGGGACTTGCCAGAGAACCTTGTTTCAGTAATATGTGTTAGCTTCCAAAATGATAGCCAGCATAATAAAAAGGTCTTCTCTAGGAACCTCAGAGTACAATGCTTCAGAAAGCTGTTCACCTCAAACAGCTATAGCCCTACTGACCCACGCAGAAGCATACAGGCCTCAGGGCTTCCCCTGTAGCTGCAAAGTTAGCTTTTGGAAGGGAATCAAGGTATTTGTCAGCCTGATCTTTAAGACCATTAGCATCTGCCAATGGTTGGGCTGTGTTTGTGGTCAAGCATGAAATAGGGTGTCCACTTCTGGGGGGAAGCCCACTGCGATAATGTGTCAGCCGTGAAGGGGTATAGCTAAGATATACATTTTATAAGGGAAAATCTCTTATCTGGAGTTTTCCACTCATCCAGGAGAATTCGATGAGGGGCATTGTTAGAGGCAAGATTGGAAAGTCTTTCTTGCATCTGGAAAATATCTAGAGAAGCAGACCCCCTCCCCCCCATCAGAGGCCTCATAGACCTTAAGCTTAGAAGTAGGGACAGGGTCGGCCCCTTAGAAGTAGGGACAGGGTCGGCCTCTTAGGAATCTACAAAGGACAAGGAAGAGTCAATATCTTCTTCCTCAGAGTCTAAATCATCATCAGAAGATGTCCCAATAACCTGGATATGTCCCCTAAAAACAGAATAAACCTGCCTGATGGTGGGTAAGGGTTTCCAAGAATGGAGGACCCCTTGAATGGAAGTGGGAATGGATACCACAGAGGAGTTTTAACCCAAGCCAGCTGGATGGCCCCAGGAAGTAGTAGGGGCCACAGTACAGGAGGGATACAGGGAATATTCCCTTGGAAGCCCAGCAGGACATGAGGAACAGGGAGTTGGGGGAGAATTAGAAGCCTATGAATCCTTAGGGTTTGTTTCCACATATGCTCCTTAGGGTCAGACATCTCCAGAGAAAGTAGATAAAACCAGTAAGAATTTGTTAAAATTATCCCCATTTAATGTAAAGCCCTGAGAAAGTACTTTTCTGGTATGTAAAGGGTTGAAATGGAGAGAGAGAACGAGAAGGAGAGTCAGCCTCTGCATAGAATAAGCAATTGAGAAATAAGGTGACAGCCAGAAAGGGTGCCCAACCAATCAGAAGCAAGTCCAGAAAACAGGGATTCTTGGCAATGTAGTCTTTGATTGGCTCTCCAGCAACAGAGCGCGGTGATACCTATGGTCATTCATAAACATGATCAAGCGACAGAACATGATCAGAGAAGAAGAAACAGACAACACTGACCCTTCTAGCATGAACAGGTGAGAAGCTTCTCGTGTCTGTAGCAAGGATGGCAGCTTCTATTAAAGGGCTCATGCACCTAAAATCGAATGTTATTAAAGCGGAACTAACACCACTAACAAATGTTGTCTGTAATAATTCCCTATCTGGTGACTAGCTGCTTAGTAGCGCTAGTCGCCAGAATTATTACCTCTTCATGAAGAAATTTGAAGTGATCCTCGGCTGACAGGCAGGACGGAGTGCGGACATCTTGCCTGCACTGTCAGTCCCAGATGGCTGTTATTATGTTGTTATATATTGACTACATACTGTATACATATTATTATACACAAGGATAACGAGAAAGCTACTGTGTATTTAAACAGATCACTCTATTTGTTGTTATTTGCATTCTTTACATGTTTGATGTGAATCGAGCACTGTTACAGATTGGATAGATGATTCTTTGCGGAAAGCCAAATGAATATCCTGCATATCCTACAGATGTGTAAGTGTTTGTCCTAAATTTCATTCATATATTGTTTGTATATATTGTTATGTAAATGGTGACCAATCTCTGTATAAGGATCATATGGTACTGATATAACGTGATAATATAACTATTTTGAACCTGATGTTATACATTCATATGAGGAATATTAGAGTATAGGATTGTATTACATATTCATCTGTGCCCAGTTTTCCAATTTGGTTTTTCGATTTGATTGTATGTATATCTAGGGTATTATTAATATTATATTAGTGCTCACCTAACAATTTTCTCTTTGAGGGAAATGGATCTCTCAGTCAGTATATTGTTGGTCTTCCCAACATTGTGCCAATACATTGTACAGATATAGTGTATTCAAAGTTCAAAATTAAGACTTTGCAATGTCTGGAACAATCAGTTAATAGTGGAAGGAAGTGACATCAGACTCAGCCAAAAAACAGATCCTTCAGGATGGTCATGCAAATTACATTTCATGTATCAAACCCCTTCTAAGCACTTCGCTGAAGAAAACCCCCTTGAAAGAGGAGTAGGACCTGGAGGCTTACCTAAGGCTATCTGTGGCATTTGTTTAGGATGAGAGAGAAGACTCCATAATAAACCTTGCTTTACTTAAGGGAAAGTAGATCCAAAAACACTGTATAGTTCACAAATTACCATAGCAGCAATAAAGTCTACAAGACAGCTTAAACCCAAACGCTAGGTTAAGAGATACCAATGAAACTAGCAAGACAGAATCTGAAAAAAGTTACTAGCGACACCAACAGGAGTACCAAAAAGACTGACTTAGAAGTTGTATGTGTGCATCCCACAAACCAAACAAAGGGACAAGGAACTGTTTTGAACTGTAGGGATGAAGCCCCAAATCAATGTGCAACAGAGTAATATGCACGCTAATTCACAGGACCCAATATACTGTAAGGATAGAGCAAGAATGACTGGAAAGAGTAAAATTATCACAGCGACCCATATGTAAAGGAAGCCAAAGAGTGTACTTGAGGATGTAGATAGGCACAAAACTAATGGCAAGAGTAAAAGTCAAAAGAAGCACAAACTACCCAAAGTACAAAAAGTGTCACTATGCCCAAAGAGCAAGTGAATGACAAAGTCCCCAAAGACACACACAAATTCAGATAGCAGTACAGACTAGTCAAATGACATACACAACTGGTATGCTTTTCTAAAATGATTAAAAATCCTACAGTAGCATGGTGGTGGTGGTGGAGGGAGGAGGACAGTTCTACTCTTAAGCAGTAACTTACTAGGTAAGCCCTTATAAAAATGAGGATTTTTTTTTGTAAATAAGCTTATGCCCTTGTAACTTAAGAAAGGCATTTACAATATAGAAAGGTGAGCCTTAAAATATATTTATAAGGCCTACAACAAGGTAAGCTAGTTGGCTTACATCAAGACAACCCTTGAAAAAATGTGTTAGCAGGCCTATATCAAGTCAAGCCATTAAAATTATTTGCAGGCCTGACAAGGCAAGACTTGAAACAATGCATGCAAGCTTGCAGCAAGGCAAACCTTGAAAACATTGTTAGCAGGCCTGTATTAAGGCAAGCCTTAAAAAACAAATTGCAGGCTTTCAGCAAGGCAAGGCTTGGAAGAAATTGCTTAGAGGTATACTGTGGCCAGATGAGCCACCAAAATGAAAAATTACATTCTGCCTACTAATAACATTATGGTGTTTATTTACTTCATTTCTGCTTCCCCATCACAGGCTGGTGCATTATCTGCCATGCCCATTTGTTGTAGCAGTAGTAACAGTGGTGGTGGTGTGAGTGGGACTGGAATCATCATCTCAACAGACTATGGAGGTGGAACAGTACAAGTGGGATAGTAGCTGTTGTTTTCTTCTTATTAGTGCTGTAGCTGAGGCTGCATCACAAAGATCCATCTCCATTTCAGGTACATCTGTGGAGAACAGTTATCTAATCCGAATAATCCTTATCCTCCTGCACCCCCCTACAGTCATGGGTCTTTGACTCTTGGGGAACAAGGAGGGACTGTGCAGTTATTGAACAACTGCAATATGCACAGTGTGTGGCATATCTGTTCTAATTAAGTATGTTGACAATGTTAATCCAACCCCCCAAGAAATCAGGTGCTGTCAGTCACTGTGTCCCTTGTCCTTACAACAAAAACATGTTACTGGTTGTGGCAATGCAGAGAGTGACTGACATTCCAAAGGGTCATTCATTACAACTTGATACATATAAAAAATCACCCATGCCTGATTTGAGCTTTGCATATTCTGTAGGGTAGTCACTCTGCAGTTGCTCCCTTATCAAAAAAAAAACACAAATAGAAAAAGTGCACACGCACTAAGTGCAGACTGTCTTGTTACAAGGGTGCAATGGTACTCACATTTTCAAGAGGCAAAAACCAGCCTCTAAATGTTTGTGCATTCACTGGATAACCCCAAATATCGGGGTCTCACTCCTTTACCCTTTATCCTTGGTGGTACTTGGATAACTTGATCCTCGCTGGTGTCCAGAAGAAACATATCCTATGTAACCACCATGGGGAATGAGCAATTAATGAATCCCTTCTTGATGTGATATAATTGCTATGCCCAAAAGTAAATTAAAATACTTCTTTAATAATATATTGCAATATATATCTTTTCAATAATGTACATAAACAAATATGTTAAAATTCCACAATAGAAAGTATTCTAATGGTCATAACAGCTCTACATGTTTCTTAGCATCACGCTACTTCCTCAGGGGTAAAAAACATCAATGATCAAAACATACCTTTTTACACTTTCATATCAGAGCAAAGCTCTCCTTCTTTTCAAGTTCCACATCTATACAATGTTCCGTTAATATGTAACATGACCTCTTATCATACAAGCGAAATTGGGTGGAAAGCAAATAAGTTCCACCTCTATGTAAAGCCAGAGCATCCATGCGCTGTAAAGCGCAGGATGGCGAGGTACACCTTGACCCACCTAAGGCAACCATTACAAAGCACAGGTGTATGCCCTGCTTCAGTCCTGATGTCCCTGTGCCCCAGAACCACTATGCCCACCAACAAGATGTTCTAAGGAATGGGAGAGGATATAAATAATTATACTATTCAGCAGTTCATAAGCTGTGATACAATTTTCATGATATATATGATCTTCTGCCACTACAGGAGAAAGTATATAGGACAAACAACTCGAGAACTAAGGGAAAGAATTGGAGAGCACAGGAGAAAGATAATACATAAGGACAATGTCCACAGTGTCCCTAGACACTTTAATAATTTCCCTAGAGGACAGAGAAGGATTTCCTATAAAGGGAATAGAACATGTTGGGGGTAGATATCAGGTGTTGTGTAGAAAGAAGTACCTTTGGATCCATAAACTTTATCCTATGGCTCCAAGGGGACTCAATGAAGAAATATATAGGTAGGTAGTTTCATATGAACTTTGAATTTAGCCTTCTTGATTGATTGGTCCATCTCAACAGGCAGCTTGAAAAAGAAAATAAGCTTCATTGTCTGTTATGTGATTTTATTTCACTTTATGTATATTATCAACAAACTCACTGCATATTATTCCCTTTATTAAATACATCCAATCAACAGGTAATATTTAGATACAATTATGGATAGGCAATCAAACTGAGTTGACCAGGAGACCCTTCAAATATTAATTTCTAGTGCCAGAAGTGTATGCAACAAATTGCTTTACCCCTCTGGCATTAAAAAGGGTTAAACCTTAAATTTCCTCAGAATGTAGACTGTACGTCATATGGAGCACACCAGAGGTGCTTACATAAATCCTCAAGTAACACAACATACTGCTACAACTTAGATATGTCACTGCTCCTATGTACACAAGACAGGCAGATATCCATCTGCATTGCTGTACAATTTAGAGATCTTACTGCCTGTACAAACATAAAACAAGCAGGACTTCTCCTTCAGCCTTTCTAGTAGAAATGGGGTCAATTTAGAGATGATATGAGAAGTTCATTGGCACATATCATGTAGTATGTAACACTTGACTCTTTCACCCTGGCTCTGCACCTTGAGAATTCAGCCAAAACCCTGGGAGTTTCCAGTTATGCATACAATGTATCAGTCTGAAAGGGTCCTTAGAAAGAAATCAAGATGTAATTTCTGAAGAGAGAAGTCTCCTTGTAATCCTAACTCACAGGCCTAAAATAGAGTCTGCATGAGCCAAGCTGTTTTAACACCTATTTTTGCTGTTGGTAGCATTCAACACTTCAGTCTTCCAAAGCTTTATTTATAACCTGCACACTACACACACCCAATATAGTGTTGTGTCCCTTCATCTTTTCTCTGCTTGAGGAATTGGTAACGCCTTGCACTGAAGCACATTTAATGGGTGTCTGACAGAACACAAAAGGAGTTGTTGAAACGATTGTCATATCTTATTTATATCCTTTCAATGTAATGTAATGTAGTTAGCGCTCAGTCTGTACCCTTTGGCAAGGAAAGACAACATTATTTTATCAACAAGAGTTTGGTGCATTTTTTGTATATCTCAACTGTAACAATTACTTTGAAGCTATTTAAAGGAGACCTAACACCTAATATTAACCTCTCGCTTACCTTACTATGGCAAAAAAATCCTAACAGCCCAAGAGAAAACATTGTAAATCGATGCTGGAGGCAGATATGACTGAAGCAGGCCAAGTGCGTAAGTCTACTTAACCCTGTAAGAACCAGCATTACGGAGCAATGCTCTGCACATGCCTCTGGTCCTTACAGGGTTAAAATGAGATTTTCAGTGAGCAGAGTTTGAGGCTGACCTGAATGTTTATGGCATTTTTTTTTTAACTGAAGAAGGCAGAGTGCTTGAATCTACTTGACCCTGTAAGGTCCAGAGGGTTGTGCAATGCACTGAGTTGCAGTGCTGCATACCCCTCCTGTAATTAACCATTTAATTGAAAGCGTTACTCCTTTGAGTGCTAGAGAGGTACCCAACGCATTGCAATGCAATGCGTTGGACACCTCTCTGGCACTCAAAGGGTTAAGATTACATTGTGAAGTGTGCAGAGTTTGAGGTCCATAGCTCTGCTAGCAACTGTTATGTCCGCCTCCATGGACATGACATCCAAGACTTATTGAAGATGTATTCTCCTAAACCAGGGAGCACGGGGGAAAATATAGGGGACATTAGGATTTTCTAGCCATTGTAAGATCACTGGAGGAGTTATTATTATGATGTGTTATTTCTCATTAAACCCCTTCAGGCACAGTGAAAACCCACTATGAATTTGTAGAAATAAATATATGGCCCAGGAGCCACGGTGAACACAAAGGGGAGGCTCAGGGTCTGAGGCTCAACTACCACTGGTACAGAAGGTGCAAAGTCCTGGGGTCCACTTAATGTTGAAAATAGAAAATGTTAGGATTTTTTAGTACTTTGTAGTGAATCGTGGTCCTAAAATAATTTGCATCAGGTACTCATTCACTAGATCTGCCACAACTTTCATCATTTTATCAACTTTTATCAGCTGAGCTGACCTTGCCGGGACTAGAACCTGCGACCTGGCTGCTTGAACAGATTCTACAGCTGGGCAGGGCTCGACAAATACAGGTCACCATGGTGACTGGAAATTGGGACCTGGTTCCCAGCAAACTTGCCCTACATGTAGGGAAGCAGATTTCCTAAACCACATGATCACTCCCTGAGTATGGGAGCAATCGTGTATTTAAAAAAAATAAATAAATCAGAGCTCGTATGGGGCATCAGGACCCCTTCTGATTTCTCCCCCAGCATTGATCGCCTGTCTGATGACCCCCCCTAATACTGATAGGCAATCAATGCTGTGACCAGGAAGGTGATTGCTGCCTTCTTTTAATGTCCTCCTGTTCAAGTGTTCTATGAATGCCCAGGTGGAGCAGGAGGACCTTTAAGGTCCACATGATGTGAATGGGTCTTGAAGGTCCTCCTACTCAACCTGGACGGTCATAGAACATGTACATCGTGTGACAAACCTCCTTGTTCTCTGGCCCACTGTAAGCTATAGATCCCCACATATACCGTCTGACCCCCTGCAAGCCTTATTCCCTGTCCATTGGTAGCCACAGATCCCCATGTATTCTGCCTGAAGCCCTGCAGCCCTATTCCTGTGCCCACTGGTAACAAAAAATTCCTGTGTACATTGTGTACACTGTTAGAAACAGATCCCAACATATACTGTCTGACCCACTGCAGCCTTGTTCTCTTGCACACTGGTAGCCAGAGATCTTGATGTATACTGAGTGATCTCACCAGCATTATTAACCTACCCATTTGTAGCCATAGATCCCCCATATACACTGTCTACCCCCCCAGTCTAGTTCTACTAGTAGTCACAGAATCCCACATGCTTCCTAACCCCCCCAGGCTGGTAGCCACATAACCACACTTTATTCTGTCTGACAGTCCAGCCTTGTTCTGTTGGTAGCCAAAGAATCACACATGCTGTCTGCTTCCCTAGCCTTGTTCTCTAGGCCCTGAGGTAAGGCTCTCCTCTGATGAAGAGTCTCGCTCCTAAATTTTTGGTCTGGATCCTAGAGTCAAACCAAATTTGTAAAGTCTTGGCTTAGGGGCACACAATCAAAGAAGTGGAACAATTTGGGGACAACATAGGACAAATACAAATTCTCCCACATTTCCATTGTTGGAAATTTCCAATGTTATTTGTCCTCTATGGTGCAATATATTTACTCCAGAATTGCACCACTTTCTTTGTACATCAGACTCAGATTCACATTGACACAATCACTATGAAGTAGCAGGTTTGTCTATTTTTATGGTAGTGTTTTTTAATTTAGGGTTTTGTGAAGAGTCCATTCTGTGCTGCACTTCATACATCTTCACTAACGTCACTAGTTTGTAGTCAGCCAAGAATGGTGTCCAAAGCTGATATCAAACGCATATAGGGACATTGTAGCGTCCCCACTTAGTGTCTCATCACAGGATTCTGGTGTAAACTGTACTGTATAATATGTGCTGTATAAAGAAACGTCTGAAGTACTTCAACAATTAGTACTTCATTTATTCAATAATAGAAAATGTATATATAAAAACATGTATCAAAAAGTAGTTTGAGAAGGCTAACGCATTTCACGGGGTACTCCCTGTTTTGTCAAAGCCAAGAACAAATCTATATAAAGATTTATATATCTATAGATTTGTTCTTGGCTTTGAAAAAGAGGAGAGAACCTTGTGAAATGTGTTTGCCTTGTCAAACTAATTTTTGATATGCTTCTTTATACACATTTTCTACTATTGAATAAATGAAGTACTATTTGTTGAAGTACTTCAGTAATTTATTTATAGAGCACATATTATGCAGCACCGTTTACCCCATGATCCTGTGACTGAGACACCGAGTGGGGATGGTAAAATTGCTCCATATGCGTTTGATGTCAGTTTTGGACACCGTCCTTGACTGACGACTGGAGCAAGTGAGTGCGTTATATATTTTTCTGTATATTATATATTTGTTTAGCTGTTTTACCCTATTGGGCACCCCCCCTCTTCTTTGTCTTTTGTGTATTGGATATAGTCTACACACCTCTGTGGGGTGAGTGGATTGAGGAGGATCGGCCCGTTATATAGCGTCCTGTACCTTGGTCAGGTTATTACCTAGAAATGCTTTACTAGATGTCTGTCATATATGTGACAGTTATTATATGAGTACCTATGTGTGGGGTGGAGGACTTAGACATCTTCAATATACTACTCAAGGGTGCACCCTTGTTTTTTTCCCCCTTGTTGTGGTAGTAAAACCAGGAACTGTCCCTGGAAATCTGGGACACCGGGCAGATTTGTTGCATTTAGCAGCTAAATGTCAACTTTCTTCAAGGTGATGTTCTGTTACATAGTTTGTCCAAAATATATTCAAGAATGTCCCAATAACAACTAAGGAAAGGGCCTTCCTGACTGAAAGTAGATTCTAGCTGGGGGGAGGGTAGCTAGCTGGGGCTGTCCTGGAGAAGTTAGGTTAGGTCCCAGTGTAGTGGGCTATATATGTAAATTATATGGTTGTCCGGCGGAAGGGGGACACGCACTTGCCTCTTCCATATAAGCACCCCCTTCCCCCTGGAAAGATTTCTGCAGACATCTCTGGTTGGTCACTACTTCCTCCAGGGACCTGCATGTCTGCCCAGCATTCCTCCCTCCCTTTCAGTTTTATTTGGGTTTGTCACTAGATATGTTCTTCTTGCTACTGTTGTATCATGATGTTTTAGTTTGGTATTGTTAGGGTTAGGGTAACATTGTATAGAGGCAAGATAGTTTATTGAGGACAGGCTGTAGCTAGATTTGTGATGTATAGTTAGGATTTGTCTATCTATTGTTGTATTTGTAATTAATGATGTCATAACAATATGGTCTTCCAGTTAATCTGGCCCATCTGGGCATGGGATGGCAGTCTGTGGTTGTCCTGGTTAGGGTGTACATGCTCACCATAAACGTGACTGGTATGGGTTATGCACTCACCTTGCCTGTTACTGGTGTGGGAGTGGGGTAGTCAGGCATAACGTCATATATAAGAAGACCACCATACAGGAGTGCTCACGGGACCACCCAAGCTCAATATCACCACATTAAATTAAAAACTTCAAGTTTTATTAAATTATACATAAAAACATCAAATTCATGAACCCTGTTCCCCTCACGGGGATACAGAGACACTGAACGTATGCCTAACGCGTTTCGTGTAAAAACACTTAATCATAGGCCTATGATTAAGTGTTTTTACACGAAACGCGTTAGATGTATGTGCAGTGTCTCTGTATCCCCGTGAGGGGAACAGGGTTCATGAATTTGATGTTTTTATGTATAATGCAATGGTCGCCCTTTTTTATGGTTGCCACATAGAGGTCAACATTTCAATAGTAAACCGGCAATAATCACCAGTGTGAAACGCACCATAGTCCAGCACTGTACCATATACAATGTACAATACAACAAACTCAAAAACACCGCATTTGTGTTGTCTATGTGAAAGAAGACTAAAACATGCACATTTTCAGTTGCTACAAACAAAAATCTCAAGTGTGATCATAGCCTAACGAAGGACAAACAGAAGCCATTCCAGTCCTAGAATGATCATTTTTCACATAAAGAAGAAGTAAAGTCACTTTACGTATATTCCATAGTGTGGCTCTGTCAAGTTAATAAAATTCAAGTTTGAAACTTCGGACAAAGACAGCCTGAATCTGGAACATGGGCCCATATTTTGTAAAGGCAAGCTGGAGTTATTCTGAATTAAACAAACATCACCATAGTGGACAAATAAAAAAGTCCCAAATTCCCATGCACTTGAAAAGAGCGTTTTAACCCTTTGAATGTTAGAGAGAGCTCCAATGCATTGACATGTCTAGCCCAATTTAATTTAATATGAATTTTTATTTGTCCCATTTGGTGCAGCTGGTTTACTCTAGAATAACTACAATATGCTTTATAAACATGGACCATAAAGCCAAAAGCACTTACTAAGGCTGACAATAAAGCACTACTGACAGATGTGCGTCGTTTAAAGTACACGCTAATTCCAAATCATCGCTTCAGTAAGGCCACGAAAGAGTTACTCCCAGTTTTCCCACGGCCTGTCTTTTGTCCCCTCCTTCTCCCTGCATTGTGACGTAACTGATCTTCAACTCAAGCAGCCTGACAGCCCGGTTTTATGTACGCATGCGCAGCACGGTCGGCGCTGCAGCAACTGAAGCCCACGTCATTGAGCCAGGCACCCAGCGCTGCAGTGTTATAATAAGACTAAGCACAATGTCACAGGGAAGTGCGGCAGAGAGAGCGAGAAGGGGAAAATATAGGTCATCAAAAAGGCAGGCTGGCATAGCACACGGGGCATAAAGCCAGGGTGGCACAACTGCAATGCAAATGCAGGGGATGGTGTTGGGTGCCATTATAGGGTGTGCTACATCACCGTATTGTACTGTTTTAGGAATCATTGTCTTTTCAACTGTTGTTGAATTGCAGCTCCCATTATTAACCCTTTGAGTGCCAGAGGGGTATGCAACGCATTGCAAAGCAATGCATTGCGTACCCCTCTGGCACTCAAAGGGTTAATAGTACGACAACAGCTAGGGTGACACTTATAGCTAAACATTGGTTTAAAGGGACTTTTTGAATAAGGCAGATGCAAAACAATACATTTAATGTCGTTTTTACAAAGGATCGTTTAACCCAGCAATAAATAGTGATTCCGCAGCAGTTGTTGGACTGCAATGATGCAGTGTGGGGGATACAGAGGAGATAATAAGCTCAGTGGGTGGATAAATATATAATCTGGTGATGTGCTGTGCTGACTCATTATTATGAACATAGAAGCTGATGGTTGAAATGTGTTTCTGTGTGATCTGAGCAAATAATCATTGATATGCACCCACCATCTGCCTCTTATAGGGACTAACACGATTCTTTTTGTCTAAGGGTCACTATAATCAGTATATATCGGCCATCAAATATCCTCCTATATGTAAGCGCCCATATGAATTGAAGATGGAAGATCTCAGCTGCTGCAGAACATTCTGGGGAGCTCATCAGTCGGCCACTCAATTCTTTGGGGGATGGAGTGTGTCAATACAAAGCACCGAAGTGTCTGACAATGCATATATCCAATGGGTGCTGCAGCAGCTACAGTACTTGCTGCACTTGCTTTGTGATAGACAATAAGAGCAATTCTGTAAGACAAAGGGTTTCTGTGAAAGTCCCATGCAAGAGAAATGGGACATTTGATCACAGTGATGCATCGTATTTGCTCCAGAGTGGCACCTCATTAGCTTCCAGAATTGCACCTAATGAATCTTCCCTATATGACGTGTCTAACATGGAGTTGGGGGTGTCAGGAGATCCATTACTGCTGCTAATGCAGAGGTTCATCTGGTATATTTGCCCTAATACAAGATGTAAACTGGAAGGATGAATGTGTCAGCTTTGTGTTTGCACCAGACATATATGTGCAGTGTATACGTGAAGAAATTCCTTTCATTACATATGGTACAGCCTGGCCAATGTCAGCCATTAACCCTTTGCAACGCAATGCTTTCCATACCTCTCCGGTACCCATAGGGTTAATTAGCTATTTGCCAGATGCTTTATAATTGCTACCGTTATCTGTTTATGTCCCCATTGTGTTTTAACCCTTTGATTGCCAGAGGGGGTACCAAAAGGGTTAATATGCTATATTAGATCAGCCATTACAGGACTATAAAGGGGCATTTAGAAAGGACCCCTTGGCTGCTAAAGAGATCTTCTGCATCTCGAAGTGAAATTGCATTTGCAACATATGTTGCATTTTTCCTAGCATCGCTCCACCTATCAGATCTCCATACACTGCATGGACACACTGGCTCTTTTACAGCACTGCATTATATGAGAAACGCCCCGAATTAACCCTTTAAGGACAAGGGGGGTTGCGACGTATTAGAGGCCTGGTCACCTTGTATGCTGTAAATAGGCGTCATTGAGGAAAAAGAAAATAAATGCATGCAGTTTTAAATAGAGATCTAAAGGGTTAACCTTGACTGCTTTGTATGTTCAGGATGTCCCTGTGCCAAGGGGGAGGGGATGATGACTTGTGAATATTAATGAGCTCTCCCCAAAAAAAGATAGTAGATTGGGGGAATAGTAGGTGGAGGGAGGGGAGGAGTTTCGTCGTGGTGCTGACGTTTCACCTACGTGGCTTCCGGGGTTTTTATGTTGCTCTGCAGTGAAGCAGCCGGCATTAGGAGGAGAGGAGGGGGGTGGATAGGACATAGGGCAACAAGGACCCAGAAGGCAACAATATAATTATATATACACGGATACATACACATTTATTTATATATATACTTCACCCCTCACAGGACACATAAGAGATAGTAACAAGCAAGCCCAGACTCTCCTCAAGGCAACAGTAATCTAGTAGCTAGGGTTTTATATGTATATGTTGTTTGTTTCCTTTATATGTTTGTTATTTTGTACCAGTTTGTAAAACAATTGAAGTCATTTTACAGAAGAAGCTGCACATTTAATCTATGACATAGTAATATATAATATATAATTTAATATATACGCACAGACCTATATAAATATATCTATATATACGTTAGTAGTTCCAGTGCTGATCAATGGGGGATTACGGGTTCGGGTTACTGCAGACTGCCAGTCTATCCGGTGGTGGTGGTGGCAGCGGTGGCGGAGGGGCCAGCAGCGGCTTGTTTGGCGCAGGGGCTTTCAGGACTGCCCCGCAGTTCCCGTCTCTGTCTTCTCCGGGCAGCGCCCTGTTCCTCTCCGGGTATCAGCAGGTGATGCAGGATGAGCTGCTACTAGGGGTGAACTGTGCCCCAGGGGGCAAGCACACTAATGCCAAGCAGCCCCGATCATCCCCGCCTGCCCTGCTGATGCATGGTGGCCAGGAGCCGGCCAAGAGGAAGGACTTCAGCCCCCAGGAGGGCGACGCATTCAGGGAGGAGCTGAAGAAGCAGCAGCAGGCACAGCCAGGGGAGATGAATCAGCAGCCCTCCGCTTACCAACGACAAGGATCTCCGGCATCTGATGAACTGGAGGCTCCGGACAAGCTGCTACCAGCTTCCCCTTCCTCATCCAGCTCCTCTCCCTCCTCCTCCAGCTCTTGCTCGGCCGAGGACGTGGCTCTAGGGGAGGCTCATGCCACATCGTCTTCACCGTCACTGGTTCACCACCACCTGCCAGCTAAAGCCAAGCTTCAAATGGAGGCACAGGGCGGACATCTCCCCAATCTATTGGGGGGCCCATACAGCGGATCCCAAGACCTGTCCAACACGCACACCCCTGGAGGGTCGCCCCCTGCCCTGCCAGGCTTCGGTACCCCATGGTCAGTGCAGACGTCCTCACCCCCGCCACCCCCTCCCCCAATACCCCAACAACAGCCGACTGCCCCTCACCCTACTGGTCCCAATCTGAATGCCCTGCAGAATCCGGATCCGGACAGCTTCTACCCTGGCATCCCGTCCTCCATTAATCCGGCATTTTTCCAGAGTTTCTCTGCAAACCCCTGCCCCGGAATCAACGTGCCCGGGTTCAACAACCCCTTCTCGGCTCAGATGAATATCAGTCAACAACAGCAAAGCAGGCGATCCCCGGTCAGCCCCCAGATGAACCCCCAGCACCACCAGGCTGCAGCCTTCTTACAGCAGAGGAACAGTTACAACCATCACCAGGTAACCCACGTTCCTACCAAGTAAGGTTAGGGGTGTCAGGTCCCCCTTACTGAAGATAACCAACAACGATTGAGGTGCCAGTCCCCCCCCCCTCTTACCTTGTTATATATACACAGCAGGGGTGGGCATCCTGGGGCTCTCCAGCTGCTCAGGACTACAGTTCAGTCTGACTAGGGCAGAAGGGACATGTAGTCCTGAAAATCTGGGCGGCCGCAGGGTGCCCCCCAGTGCTATGAAGGAAGATTAGAGGTGACCCCATCTCCCTTTTTTTGTTTTGGAGTCCTCCTTAATGTGATCTATACAGTTTAAATTGTTATAATTGGGTTTTCCACAACAAAATAGTAATGGTAGTGTTCATCAGTTACTGGCAATTTAAGAACCAAGAGTGTGCACAATAATGTTATATACTCCTTTTGTGCACATTTAACAATCTGATCTGTCATTAATCTTGTGAGTTCCAGATGGGTTACACACCCTTCTGACACTTAAAAGGTTAACAGTAGCATCATGCACACCTTTCACTTATACACATACATGGAAACATTCGGGGTTTGACCCTGAGACTCAGGGTGAGGAGAATAATGTCACCCACTATGTGGTCAGCGCCAATTAACAGCTTCTTAAGGCTCTACATTGGAGCCATTTCTGTCAGAAAGGCGGAGAGAGAAGTCCTGCTGTCCTTGTGCATGATTTAGCAGTGAGATGTAACATGTTAACCTTTTGAGTGCCAGAGCAATGCATTGCCTACCCATCTGGCACTCAAAGGGTTAAAGGTTCCTTGTTGACTGACGGGACCACTTCTGGGTTAGAAGCAAGTAGGGACATGTTGCACACAATCCACATCGTGGGGGGCGTTAAGGGTTAATATTTGAAATATGGCTAGCCCATTTTGAAAGATCCCAGGTATGCTTGTACCTACCCCCCTGAAGAGTCAATGCAGCATTTTTTCCTTTGCCCTTGACGTAAGACACATGACAAGTGGCACTACCAGTGCTGCCATTGATGTAATTAGATAAATTGCCACTGTGGATCCCTTGATATGCTGAGTTGGCAGCCTTTTGCTTCTTGCAGTTGTTATGCACCATTATGCTGTATGACATTTTCTGAGTACCAGAAGGGGTGGACAGAGCAATGTTTTGCATATCCCTCTGGCATTCAATGCGTTAATGCTGAGTGATGACTTACAATTCTGCTTTCCAAGAAGTTGGGCAACAGCAATGACTTTTACTGCCCTTTCCACGGTTACCCCTCCATGTTGTCTTAATTCTTTAAAATGACAGAGGCCTAGTGGCATCTCATCCAACAGTCTATTCCTATCTCATATGTTGAAAGTATTGCCGTCTTAAGTTACACTTATGCTTCAGATTAACACAAACCACTGAGTGCCAAGGGGTTGCCCAATGTATTGGGCACACCCTGTTACTCAGTGTTAATATTTTTCATTTTATTCAAAAATTTAATGCTGTAAGGGTTTCCATTTTCTGGCTAGTATAAAGGATAACCAACTTTGTTTTAATGGTTAGTTATGCAAACTGACATTGCCTATAACAGCCTTTACATTTACTGACAGATTGCAAGGACCTAATAAAATCCTTACTCCAATGGGCATATATTCCAATCCACTGATTTTCCATTACTTCTGGTCTCCATTTCCTTACACAGAGCTGCATTAACCTGTTCAGTGGTCACCCAGGCCTAGTGCCACCCTAAGCTGGTTTAGTGAAATGTCTAGCTGTCTGTAAAACAATTTGACTTGGTCGTCCCAAACCATTCCAGAATGAAATAGTTCTACATGTAGGTTTTTGTTCACTTGTTACAAAATCTTTTTTGATTTAGCAGAAACCCCAGTCCTAATTTGGTTATTTGTGTTTCTCTTTTGTCTGTAGAACCTGTGGTTTTAGGATTAAATTACTTTAGTTGTTGCAGTTCCAATTTATTTGAATCCATTGTCTTGCATTAATCCTTCGAGTGCCAGAGTGCTATCTAATGCATTGCAGTGCGATGCATTGGATACATTTCCGGCATTCCAATGGTTAAAGGCGTTAAATGCTCCATTTAAGCCAATGGATATCTGTATTTATCCTTTAAGATGCAGTTGTGTTTATATTGATTTCTTCTTTTTTCTGCATAAGACCCAGTTATGTGGTTGCTTTTTTATTCTTTATTTTATTTTGTATTTTAAACCTTTCAGTGAAAATTTGATTCTGCACCAGTAATCCCTATTCAGTTGAAGGGTATCTGTTGTAACTGCCTAATGAAAAGCCATTATAGAAGGTTCTGCAATGGACCTTTTTTTTTTTCTGCTTGATTTGCAATTACCATGTAGTATGATTTGGCAACAGTGCAGTAGAAGATTAATTCCATTGTTCTTCAGTGCAATAGAGCCTGTTATACGTCTTTTGTGTCATTTTCATAAGGGATAACAGAAGATTGCAGAGTTCTGGAAATGTTTTGCATTGGACACATCCCTGGCATTCAGTGGGTTAACCCATTGCGTGCCAGAGGGGTATGTTCCATACCCCTCTGGCACTCAAAGGGTTAAATAGAATCCTCCAAATATAACACCATTTGCGACCATAATAGGAGGGTGTGTATAGTTTTTTTTTCCCTTTATAGAACAACAAGCTATAAAGAATTAGTACAATTGTGATGGTGTAGAAAAGATGTGCCACATACCCTTCTGGCAGTCAAAGGGTAACTGATTACTATTGACCTATTCCCCTGACTGCAGATCAAGAATATATATATATGTCTGTTGACCCTTTGAGTGCCCAGAGGGGTACGCAACAAAGTGCAATGCATTGCGTACCCCTGTGGCACTCAAAGGGTTAAATATCAGTATTGTCACTCAATAAATAAACCCATATTTTTGAATAACTGATAGGTATAATTTGCCATCTTTATCAATAAAAAAGAAAATGTGTCCCTCACGTTTATGGCTTTCTGATCATGTGACCCACATGCCCCTGCCTTTCATGAAGATCCATTTTACATGGTTCTAGGCTTACCATCCTTAATGCTTTATGTTCAAATAAAGTGGAGCAAATCTGGGCAGACAAACTGTCCTATAAGGGGACAAAAACAGATCCCTTTTGATTTTAAACGGTGCTTTCAACCACTTGAATTATTGC
Organism: Rhinophrynus dorsalis; assembly: GCA_037306005.1. Classification (NCBI taxonomy): domain Eukaryota; kingdom Metazoa; phylum Chordata; class Amphibia; order Anura; family Rhinophrynidae; genus Rhinophrynus; species Rhinophrynus dorsalis. The sequence goes on from CM074718.1 coordinate 65,976,669, forward strand.
AAAATAATGCATTGTAGACCCAATTTTCAGTTGGTTAAAAGTCCCATTTAACTCAGTGGGGTTCTGGAAATTTTTATATTGGGATACACAAATGTACTTTTTGAAAAATTTATATTGTCATTTTCTCCCCCAAAAATCCGCAGTCCTAATATCTGGTCTGTCTGTAGCATGCTGTGTTTGAGAATTCGTATTTCTAAATGAAAACAGTCCATAGGCTTAGAATCTGTACCGTGGTTGGTTCAGATCTATTCTCTGCTCATAGAATTGCTAGGTCCATGCGGTGGTATAATCATTTGATTGTCCTCTTTTCCATGAACCTTGATGAGGAGGCTGTTTTGTTTGTCTGTGTCATGTGAAGAGCAGATAAAACATGGAATGTTATAGAGCTTGCTGTTGGCATAGTAAATCCAAGTCACTTGATCTGGAGGCCCAATTTTGAGGAAATGGAGAGTTGTCTGTAAATGAGTAGCTGCATTGAATAGGAAAATAAACATTTCAGACAATAAGCACATCATTCTTGTATTGCTAAATTGTAGGTTTTGATCCAGTTCCTATCAATGTGATATTAGGAGCCCACCTTGGCTACTAGAGAAATCAGTGATCTCTATAACATCCAAGGATTAAATGGTCTGAAGACAGTCCAAGCCTTCCTAATGTCCTTTACACAGAACTTCTTAATCTAATTGGGCTTTCGGGTTGTGTTCAAATGACTGTCACTGTGATGTGTATGTAACAGAGACGTGTAAGCAACCACCATTAAAATGGAGGTCTGGTCACATTGGCCCTTATTCATAAAAGCAAACTGGAGTTATTATGGAGTAAACCAACCACAATACGAGGGACAAATAAAAGTTCCTGTTAAATTAAATTGGACTTGTAACCCCTTCACTGCTAGAGAAGGCTCCAATACATTGAGAAGCAATTCACTGGACGTCACTTTAGCATTCAAGGGGTAAAAATATTTTTCTCCTTTGGGACGGCAGAATATTGCTTTTATAAGTATATTGCACTTGATTTACTTTGTGTATTTTATGTGTCTGTGTGTGTGTGTGTGTGTGTGTGTGTGTGTGTGTGTGTGTAATAAATATATATATATATATATAATATACACAACACATCCTCCTTTAACACTTTGATTGCCAGAGGGGTGTGCAGCGCATTGCAAAGGGGTAACCTTTTCTCTGCTAGAGGGCTATCTTCTAATCCATTGCTTTGCATTGGCTACACCCTGGCACTCAAAGTGGGCTCTTGTGTTCCCTTTACAGGAGTGGTCTCTACTTCTCCACCTATCAATGTCTTGCTATTGTACCTAATATGAAATGGCTACTGCAGTATTTACAGAAGGGTTGTCTAAAACCTTAACAATTTATATAATATGTGTGTGTGTAGAAGTAGGTAAATCAGCACTCACAGGACTTCTTGTTGTGGAAAAAACCAAATGAATACTTTATTAGATCGAAGTTTCAATCTTTATGTAATGTGTTTTGTTGGCACTCATAAGACTGTTCCCTCTGCTGTATCATGGCAGAGGGATTATATATAATATATAATTATTATTTTTTTTTTTTAAAGGGATAGTAATGTTTCATAATAAAAGCAGCTCTAATTAATCATCATAGTATTTGGACCTTGGAGAGTGTTATTTCAATTCTATCAGAGTTGTAGTTCAAGAGTAATTCAATGACAAAGTATCCCCCTCCCGCCCCTTTTACTGATGTAACACTGCTCAGGCAGATCAGAAGGGAGGTGCCCAGGTAGACTGCAGAGAGGGACAATCTTCAATTAAGATAAGGGAAAAACCTGAAAAACTTGTCAAGGGGGGCAGGGGTTTCATTGTTCTCATTGGAGGAAGATTGTTCCCTACTGTTATCTGTCTGGTCTAGCAACCAGATTCCACATCTGAGAAGAGATGGCTTACACTAAGTAAAAGGGATGGGCGGGGGATACTTTATCATTCAATTACTTTTGAACCACAACTTACTATCCCTTTAATGTATTGGAATATAAAAGTAGTTCTAAAAAGGCAAACGTGGATACTCATTTCTGCTGAATTAGGAGTTAATGCTTCTGGTGCAAAGTGACTGCCTCTTCACTTCTTTATCAATACACCAAAAAGTTAACTGTTAAGTGGGTAAAGTATGTGAACATGGGTCAGAATTAATTCATGGACTAAAGTGAAAGGCTATGTTCCTTTAATTCCAAATACACCTGATATCCACCACTGCTTGTGCTCCCATCCAAACACCTTCAGTATACAAGATAAATAAATGGTGCACTAAGCTTACACATCAAGGATACAACTAGGTGTATGATAAAATCATCAGTCCTTTATTGAACGTAAAAAACAAACACATGGACAGTACCTCATATCACAAGGCAAGCGTATAGAGAGTTAAGTGGGCGCCTCGCTGCAGACATCTTAGGCCACTGCGATCAACGCGTTTCACGTATAAACATGCTTACTCATGATCATCAACCTTTTGAGTGCCAGAATTGTGTGCAGCGTATTGCTTTGCAATGCGTTGCGTACCTTTCTGGCATCCTTACAGGAATCAGTGGCTCGTAATGTATTTAGCAGAAGCACTTATCCAGGTAGGAGGCCGTCCTACATCAATCTGGTATTAATAAAAACAAACAAAACAAAAAAACAAAAAAAAACAAAAACCCAGCAACAACGTTTTCATCTACAATTGCTAGGCATCATTTTAGGTCTGTGTTTTAGTTTTCACCTCTACACAATAAAGAATAGACTAACTGTCCCTTAACCCATAGAGTGCCAGAGGGGTGTGCAGAACAATACCATCTGTCCTGAAGGGTTAAAACAACTAGAGGTAGTAAAATATCCCTATCAGTTTTATACTGCAGACGATGCAGATTACCAGAAAATAGTTTTAACTGACTGACTGTAAAGTATTAAGAACATCATGAAGGGAAGACCTTCTGTTAAACAAATGAAGAGCCACTTATTTAAACGATATTAGTTCCCTCTAAGGCAGTGGTTCTCAATCTTTTTTTTGCTCGGGGCACCCCTAACACATAATCTTGAACATTCGGGGCACCCCTAACATATTTAATGGACTTTATCAAGGGCAAAATGAAGAGAACAATACATAAATATACAGTATTATTAGGTCTTATAATCATAATACCATAACTAAGCATATTCAGAACAATTTCTATAAATCTTTATATAAAAATCCATTTTTGTTAGTCTTTATAGAAAACACAGGGCACCCTAAGTTGATGTCCATGGCACACCAAAGTGCCACGGCACCCTGGTTGAGAATCGCTGTTCTAAGGTGAGCAAATTACACTGAAAGAGATAAAGGAGATCTAGCTAACAAATAAGAGGTTAAATGCATTCTTCATTGCAGCGTGTCTAGTTTTATTCAGCCTTTTGATGGAGTTTATACTAGTTGGGTTTGAGTGTTGGTAATTGTTTATCGCAGGTCTTTAAATTGTTATTTATTTCCTTTTGATGTGTCGGCAAGCAGTGCATCACAGAGCAGCGAGCTGTAGTCCTCTTCGTCAGCAAGGGGATTAAACAGTATTCGGATGTAGAAATAGAATAGGTGAACCTAAAGCCTTTAATACCCCAATTGTTTTGTTTTGCTGAGATGCATCTTACATGTACAAAATGGATGCCCTGATCTGCTGATGCCTACACCCGCCTTTTGGCCATGATGGTAATTAGTACCCACCTCGAAATGTCAGCTTTTTTTGTTGCAGTCTAAATTTACTGGCTGATCTGCACAGTGATTTTTGACCTGCTGTACATTTGAGATGTTGTGTGTTTTTTTGACACAATTGTCACTGGTTTGTTCTGAATTAGTCATGTTGACTGTTAACCTTTGGAGTGCCAGAGGGGTAGGCAATGCATTTCTTTGCAATGCGTTGCCTACCCCTTTGGCACTCAAAGGGTTAAGGTATTAAAACATCAGTTCTAAGCAATGAAAGGCATAGTAAATCTTTATTTTGACTTTACATTTTGAATGCATCAGACGTAAAGTCAAAGTATCTATACTTTTTACATTTTTACACTATATATGTATGCATAGGCTCACAAAATTATTTGATTTTAAATTGGACATTTAAAAGGGCAGTAAAGGAAGAAGTGGTCTTCTAAGGGTTCCCATAGTTTAACACTCACAGATTGCACTGCAGATCTACGTGAGCTGCATGGTTGGTTGATGTTGCCATTTCTCTCACTGCTTAAGTGTGAGTTCTGTCCTCTCCATAGAATTGATGGTGAATTCGCCAACAAGGGGCTGCTATGGAGAGCTTAGCAATGGTGCTTCCCCTCCTAACCCCTGTCTACAGTGAAGGGGTCTTGTGTGACAGTTCTACGGGCAGGTTGCAAATATCTTGGTTTCTGTGGACGTTCATATTGGGAATAGCTGTGTACGTGTGCTTGTTTTATGGGAAATGATCATTGGTTTAGTAGGAACAGAGACAGTGTTCTCAAACTACATTCCACAAGGGCAGAGGGGATGCAGATTTTAAGGATGTCTATACTTTTTCACAGCTGTCAGCCATTTGCTTGGTGATATTGAAGGAGCTGACTCGGCAAAATTAGGATAGTACCAAAAACCTACACTATCTCAACACCCTCGGTATGCAGTTTGGAGCCGATGCTTGAAAGTACATTTGTTAAAGGGATTGTAAAGTCCTGAAAAAAGTCTAGGTGAAATGATGGCTACAAAAAAAATACGTAATGCCCTTAGTCCTATCTCTCAAACCTTTATGGTTTGAGAGATATTTTAGAGATATAAGAAAATAAAGTCCTCCACTCCCTTCCCTTCTCATGCGTCAGCTGTACAGCTGACGGCATGCGATCCTGTTTCCGGGATCAGACAGCGGCTCTTCAGGAGTGCTTACAATGAGATATCCTATATAATAACTCGCTAAAACGTGTGTAATGATGCAGTAGAGACTGCTGCATGTGCTGCAGTCATGCGCAGTAGAGACGCTCTATCACCCGTGGCGCGGGAAGTCTCTGGCAGTGGCACTGTGGCCCGTGTAACGGGCTCTTCAACTAGTCTAACTATAAATATTTTATCGGAATGGTCTACAATGCGTACCTGGTTTCCAAGCACACGTTGCAGACCATTCCGATGAAGTATTTACACTTAGACTAGTGTAAAAGCCCGTGTGCATGAGCCATGGAGCAGTGAGTTAACGGCAGTATGCAGAGCAGGACCGGCCTCTTAACCCTTTGAGTGCCAGAGTGGTAAGCAAAGCATTGCAAAGCAATGCGTTGCGTACCTCTCTGCCACTCAAAGGGTTAATATTACCCAGACCTGCTCTGCGTACTGCCATTACGTCACTGCTCCATGCCATTGCGCCGCCTCACGCGATGCAATCATGTGCAGTATAGACTGGCCGGACGCGGGCAGTCTCTAGTGCGCATGACTGCATCGTAACAAACTTCTTGTGTTCTGTGCCACTCGAAAAGTACTGTAAACTCTCCCATATAGTACTCACAATTTTGCCCATTTTCACCTTCTGTGAAGTGGGGGATGCATATTATATAGGGGAGAAAAAAATTTATATCCACATGCTTGTTTCCGTTCCTCCACCCACCTCAATATGCTGCCACCTTCCCTCCCTCTTCTAATCCCCCTTCAGGGGCATCTGGAATATATGCGCAGCAGGGGGAATTGCATTTGCAGCCTGCTTCCAGCATCTCCCTCTGAGGATGTTAACTCATGATAATTGTAGTGCCCTTTGTGGACCTGAAGGTCATTGCAAGGCACTACTGTAGATTCAATGCATAGACCTCTGCGCACTGAAATTAAGGTAATGCCTTGCGAGGACCTTCAGGTCTTCAAAGAGCTCCTCCCAGGGGGATTCGAGAAGTGGGCTGAAAATGCATGAATACCACCCACTGCACAGATATCCCAGATGCCTCCGGAGGGGATCAGTAGAGGGAGAGGAAGGTGGCAGCATATTGAGGTGGGTGGAGGGAGAAAAGCAGACTTTTTTTGTGGGTAGAGGGCTGGAAAACAAGCGTGCATATTATACATAGTTACTTTTGTTCTCCCCTAAAATCTTGGGTTAAATTTACACTTGTATACCCAAGATTTTACGGTAGTGCATTGTGATGTCACTTCCTGTCTTTATATGGAACTTAAAAGTTAAGGCATGTTGAATTATCACAGGCATCCTACAGTTTGCTGATTAGCTCCATCTAGACCTCTCTGCTACACAAATTAACCAACCTCTTGGATGCTAAAGACATCTAAAACGCATTGGAGATGTCTTTACAATTAAAGGGGTTAAAGGTCAAATTGCCCTAATTTTAACTTTGACTCTTTTCCCTTTTAAGGCAGTCAGCAGGAAAAGGTAAAGAGGGTGAGAACCCTCTGAATGTGAACAGATCATCACAGGACAGGAATAGCCGTGGAAAAAGATTTACAGAACCCTAGGCTTAGGCCATCTGCATTTCTTTTTAATTTTCATAGTTTTTATTCCTTTCCTGTCCTATGTATTGCTGTTTCATCCATTTTCTGTATTTAGAAAAGCAAAATTTATGTTAAGGAACATTTATTCTCTCTGCAGCTTGGTGAAAGGTCTTTCTCCTAAATTCTACATGTCAACAAGTCATTCCAAAAGGAAAACGTAGTCTGTATGCTTCACTCCCACTTTTTAGCTGTGACTATGCGAAAACCCTTTTATTTGTGCAGTTATTTTTTATTGCCTGTTTTTTTTCAGTATAGGTCAGGATTCCATTGTAGTTGATAACTTTATTGAAAGTTTAATCTTCAATTTTCTTCATAGTCTTCAATGGGAATCTTAAATAAAACAAGTTTTAAACACATAGCAACTGCAATGTAATCTAGACTGATGATATTCATTGAATGTGCCAGTTAACATCCATACATCATTATTTATTTATTTATTTATTTTTTAATCTTCTAAAGTGGTGCATCAATTAACTGGGAATTAAATTAGTATACTGGTTTCAGCCACGTTGGCGGTTGCCCTGCCAGTCAATGCTAGGCAGCTGTTGGCTGTGTTATTAATGTTGATGACAGCTTGTCATGTGACTTGCTGGTGGGCTTATTTTATCTTTGTATCTCACAGCAGGTTATCCTACTACAGGGGAAGAGAACATTTACCCTTCTTATTGCATTGGCTGCTGAGGATAATGGGAACTGTAATCCAACAGTACATGTTGAGCCTCCATAATTTGTCCACCCATGCTCTTCGATGCAGACAAACAGCCCTGTGTCTGTCACATTGAATGATGTGTTAACCCAGTCACTACTCAAGCTGTTCTCTCCTGATTGGACATCTCCTCTTGGTATAGATGTCAGTATGGTTTGATAAATCTGTTTATAGGAAAATGAACTACTACTAGTAGTAATACCCTACTTGCCTTAATCTGGGCAGAAAGTCCTAATGACCACCGACTCAGTACTGTGTAGGTTTCATATCCTGTCCACTGAGGTAGAATTGACTTCTTTGTTGCAGGTTTCCAGGACATCAAATTCTTAGCAATCCTTCAGTGGAAGGAATGTTATCCCGTTTAGCAAAAGTAAAGCTCATCTGCCCCAATTAAAAACACAAATTAAAGATTACTCTTGGGAACCATTCCTGACAGAATTGATTTAATAAAGGACACTAGTATTTTCTCCCAGATTAACCCTTTAAGTGCCAAAGAGGTGTCCAATACATTGCAAAACATTGTTTTGGGCACCTCTGTGGCACACAAATAACAAAGGACAAGGGGTGTGCAAGGCATTGAGGAAGAATGTGTGGTACACTTTACTGGTCCTTAACCCTTTGAGTGTCAGAGAGGTATGCAATGCATTGCAGAGCAATGCGTTGCGTTCCCCTCTGGCACCGAAAGGGTTGACGTTTAAGGTAAGTGGGGCTTTATTATTAACCCGCTGGCATAAAACGGGTTAAGAAATGTTAGTGTTTCCTGTACATGAACATCATTAATCTTTAAATGGTTCTACAGCCTTAACCCTCAGAGTGCCAGAAGGGTGCATATTGCTTTGCAACTCATTGCGTAACCCATTGCACTGGTACTTAAAGTATTTGAAATTGCACAACCCCCTGTCACTGGGAAAGGACATGTGACATTGCTCCTTATATCTGATAGGGGGAAAAGGAAATCCCCACACAATCATCCATATTCATCCCAGTGCATCTCTCCTTTTGCCTTTCAGTTGGTTCATTGTGTGGTTAATGCTCTGGCACTGAAAGAGTTAAGGACAGACTTTTATATTATATATATACATTTTTATTTATTTTATTTTTTTTCCCTTTCCTTTTGAACTTGTTTCTTCCTGGTCAGAAGTCTAGTCTGTATGTATGAAAACCTCAGACAGGAAGAATGTCTTCCCTCATACTATTGATTTTAATTTCTATCTCACATTAAATAATGCATTTCCATATATTAGTAGAATTATTTTATTAAATGGGAGATATACCCTAGGAATACGTGTTTCTTAATTGGCTTAACAGATTCATTTTAACTAGGTAGGTTTCCTTGATACATGCGTCAGCTATATCTAACCTTTTGTAATATCTCACAGTATCCTGTATATAATCTGTATGCATGCCTGCCCCTAGGTTATGCAACAAACAATAGTCTAAAATAGTCCTGAATTGTAAGGGAGACACGTTTTTAACAGTCTATATCAGATTGTAAACAGAAACGACAAGCACTGAACATCGAGATCAAATGCTCAAAAATAAACAATGTAGATGAGTCGACTGCTGTGTGGTGAACGCTGACCGAGGCAATACACAAAATAAGAGCCACTCATAACGAACGTATAGTTCTCCTACTTTAGTGCCCCTTAGCAGCTTGACCAGTGTATTGACTTCATATAAGGTATTTATAAAAAATAAATACAAAAAAGTGTGTATGTATATATATTTAGTGTGTACATTTTAGATAATGGTCTGTTTACCCCTTTGACTGTTATAAGTCCAAGTGTTAACCCTTTGACTGCCAGAGGGGAGCACAAAGCATTGCGGTACCCCCTGGCACTCAAAGGGTGAACACTTGGACTTATAGCTCTCAATTATTGTCACATTTATAAGATACATGCAATCCCCATCGCTTTCCACACAAAATAAATATATAAATGTTGGGGGTTTATTTAACTTTTTGTGGCGCAATATCCCACCATGTTAAACCTTTACAGTACAACTATAATTGCAGTTATTTTTGCGCTCCGTTTCCAAGCGTTGTCATATTCTAATCGCCACCCTGCTGTTTTCCTGTTCAGTAGCAGGCAAGTCACATGATTTGCCTAAAGTAAGATCTTTAACCCTGTGAGTGCCAGAGGTAGGTATCCAATGCATTGCTTTGCCATGCTTTGATACCCCTTCAAAGGGTTAAAGGTAGCCGACAAGTACAACTTACCCTTTGAATACCGGAAGCTAGCACTCGGTTTAGATCTTCCCTGGACACAGGTTTGCCTTCAGCCAGATAAAGTGGACCATTTTGCCTCAAGACAAGTTTAGGTTGTGTTACAAATAATAAAATCAGTCCATATCACCGATGTCCACGCTTAGGCCTGGCAGCCATTTGTGGCATTAGGGCATGGACATTCCAGCCCTTCATGCTAACTTTTGTAACCCTCTGAGTGCCAGCTTAAAAATAAAAATCCTTCCTTACCTGTTCTTTAGCCGTAAGGCAGATATTTAGTGCTTAATATATAAATGTATCAGTAAAATGGAAGGTCAATTATTAGTCCAGCTAATTGCTTTTAATAGAATAAACTTTCGTTTTGCACATTTTATCTTTAATGCCTGGCTAGTACAAGTTCGTTCCCTCTTAAAATTAGCTCATTTATGTTAAGAAGTCTACTTTAACCTGTTCAGTGCCAGAGGGGTATCCAATGCATTGGATTAACCCTATGGCACTCAAAGGGTTAAATATAAATGAAGCCCAAGCCTGAAAACTGAATAATAATTAAAATGTACATCTAAAAAAAAGTAACCCATTGTACTCATTTCTAGCATCCAAGGGGTTAACCCTTTGAGTGCCAGAGGGGTACGCAATGCATTGCAATGTGTTGTGGATGCCTCTGGCGCTCAATGGGTTAAACACATCTTCCCAGCCATTAGTCATAGTGAAAGCGTGTCTGGTTTGCTTGCTTCTGCATCAGATTTGACAACTATGTCAAGCTGTGTGATTTTAGTGCACTTAGATCCTGCTTTATATCCCTGACAAAGCTGGCTATGCATCGTCCTCTTGGCTTCAAGCAATGTGCGTGTGTGTTTGTTTTTTCTTTTTTTTTTTCCATTCCACAGAGATCCTTTTAGCTGAGCTATATCTCTGCAAAGGCACATGCATTACCTTGGTAGAATAGGGTAGTGTGATACTCCGAGCAAGGCTTCTGGATCACTTAAGCCTCTGTATTCATTTTAGCTAATGTTACCAGCTAATCCTGCCCATCCATGTCGGGCATTTCCCTTCAACCTGCACTTGTGCCAGTTTTAAAGAGAAACTATAATCTTTAAGTTATTTTTTCATTTGAAAGCTGTTTCAAAATCGCCTATATGTTTTATTGGCTTTTTAGAAAACTGTTTCAATTATTTGGATTTACAGATTAAGCTAAGGCAATGAATTAAATGTGCTTCTTGGACTAACGCTACATTTAATTCATTCATTCACTCACACTTGGCACTTTGAATGCCACAGGGTTGAGCAATACATTGCCTAGCAATGTGTTTCTTACCAGCACATGGCACTCAAAGGGTTAATCCTTTCAAGGGATGATGGCCCTTTATTTTGACTTTACATATTCTGCAGTTTCATAATGCGTAAATCAAATTACTCATTCTCTCTCATATAATTTATATTTATAATGTAATTTATCTCTCATTAACAGTGAGTTTCCTGGATCACTTTACACAGAGCATTTTGCCAGAAACTGTGAAAGAAGGTATACTGATACAATGTAAGAATAAAACAAAACAAAACAAACATACAGATACCGTTACACTGATAGTCAGTTGAACAGGAAACTCTATGAGAAGAAATTGAGCATGTTACCCTGAGTGCTAGAGAATGGTCAATGCAGTGTTTATTTACATGAAATCCTACAATTAAGCAAGGATGCTGATAACCTATTAATCTTTTAATGGTAATCACTTGGAATATGCAGTTGAAATGACCTTTTGAAAACAGGGACTGCAGGTTACCAGGGGCAGGGAGCCAAAACTGTCACTAAAAGTCATCAGTGTGCATGTATGGTGTAAGGCTGAGACAGGAAGTGCATGTGTGGTATAAGGCTGAGACAGGAAGTGCATGTGTGGCGAGCCTTAACTCTTTTAGTGCCAGAGGGGTACGCAACACGTGTACCCCTCTGGCACTCAAAGGGTTAATAACATCTAACATCTAAGTAATCTAACATCTAAGTAATTCCAAAAATAATTGTGTAATTACAAAAACTGCAAATACAGCATATGGGGGATTTTAATATCCTTTCAAAATTTCCAAAGATTTTTTTTAAAGGGACCTCAGTACCAAAGGCAGCACTAATATGGCTTTCTGTATGATCAATCATATTAAGGACACTAATGAAATAACAAAAGCGAGAGTGATTTAACTCTTTAAGGAATAGGTCATTAAAGTTTAATCTGTTTGGATAGTGTCAACACATTTCTGATAGCATTTGATAAGGCACAAAGTCGGCTGTGTGGCTAATGTTGCTCTAAAATGTGTGTCTATCTATCTACTGCCACTTAAATGATTTTTGTATTTTTTTTTGTTTTGTTTTGTTTTTTTTTTCCTGTTGCACTGTTTAAATGCTTCTTTCGTGTGCTGTATCAGTGTTTTGTTTGGCTAACAAGATTAAGAATTTCTATTCACGAATGGATAAAGCACTCCATATCTCTTTAAAGTGGGCACAACTTTCAGTCCCTATCTGTTTAATCCTTTGAGTGCCAGAGGGGTGCTTGATGCATTGCGTACCTCTGCCACTCAGAGGGTTAAAATGCCCATCCCTTGTGCTTTTTGTTAACTTGTTGGTTAATAGTTTGAGGATTTCGATTTCGTATTTGGAGAATCTAATTTCATCTGAATGTCCTTGTTGCACAGCAGAGGTCAGTCTTCTGACCAGGATGTGGGCAGTGGAAATGGCAGAGCTTCCCCCAGCCTGGTGAAATACAGCACATGTAATATCCTGTATCGAATAGTTCCACAGAATGGTGGAAGGCTAGATAGAGGGACATTCATAAAGGGATTTGCACATGGCTTGGCTCAGTGTAAGACACAAGCTGCATGTAGAAAGAAGCCAGTGAGGTCTATTAAAGACCCCCAGTTTATTGGTAAATTACTAATCTTCCATAGACCGTGAATGACTGGGAGGGACCCCACTGTCACTATTTTATATAGGATACATAGTCCTGGACCTTTACAGTGGCTCCCAATTTAATTCTTTAGGAAACTTCAATAATGCAGATTTTCAGGATCACCTCACATGAGCACAGGTGAATAGCATTGTCACATAGATCTAACATCACTCATCCACTGACTGGGCCACCTCTGCTCAGGTAAGGATATCCTGAAACCATACACTCTTAATGTATCGCAAGGACTAGCACTCAGAACAGTTATTTGAGATCTATATTGATCTATATATATCTATATCATCTCAATCATTCCTTTTTCAAGGTAGTGCTACATTGGAGCACTATACCTGCTTTTGCCATCACTGATGGTGAGCTCTCTTGAGAGGTCTGGAAATTTCAGTGCCGGGACCATAAATGTTAACGTTAAAAAAAAACTATAGTAATTTTACTACATATTCTGTACTTTAGTAACCTTTTATTATCACTTAAACATCTATGCTGCTGCACTTTAAAAGTATAATTTTGCCTTTGTGCGCTGGTAGTGATACAGTTCATCAAAGCACAATACTAGTACAGTGTATCATTCTTTCTTCTGCAGCAAGAGAGCCAGAAGTGTTTTTTCTCTGTTTCTGTAGGTATACATTAACAGACCCAAAGGGTTATTTCTTTGAGTACACTGAAAGGGTTAACTGTATCACTGATATTCATTAACCCTTTGATTGCCAGAGGGGTGCAAAATGCATTGCTCTGTAATGCGTTGTGTAACACTCTGTCATTCAAAGGGTTAACTGCAGTTTGAGTGACTACTTAACGATAAAATGTTAATATTAACGGCAGTTGTGCAGAGTTCACCTTAAGTCACAAGTTAAGTCACAAGCACTGCAAAGCAAGCTGCTGATGTTAAATGTGTGTATCTAAGTAAGCACTGATAGTTTACCCATTTCATCTGGATTCATGATCTACCACAGTGCTCTTGATAATTCTAATCATGTTCACATTTTATGTCTTGGCAGCCGGCAACAAATTCCAATTTTATGTCAGTCCTGTTGCCAAATAAATGTCTTTAATGCTGAAGAGGTCTTTGTTGAGCAATGCACTGGAGATGTCGGGTAGCCTAGGGGTTTAAGAGGGAAACTGTCACTTCTTAACTTTGTTCAAGGCAAAAAGTGTGACATGCTCACCGAGGTGAAACAAAACTTTCATTTGTTTGTTCAAACTGTTGTTTAGGTAGTCGGCGCTTGGGAGCCGCCACATTTTATCTTTGTGGTAATTTTCATAGATTTAAATGTTGGTTAAGCAATTTATTGGAGACTACTCTGTTCTAGTTTACATGACATTAAGTACCATTCAAATTAATGGTTGTTTTTACTTTTTCTCTATGGTGCAGTTGTATTGCCATTGTCTTTGTACATGAATGATTAGCAGGTAGTCTGATACAGTGGTCCAATTGTATGTATAAAGAGTATTGGGTCTATAGGTTTGGGTCTGTACATCTTCGACTCCCATGATATCATTTGCTGAGACCACCCCCACAATCTAATTGACTTTGAATGTAGATTTTCCAGCAATTGTTGGATTTGGCTGGCCTGATCTAGGCCCAGATTAAACATACAATCATGTGTTTCGACTGCAGGACCTGGTGACTAAACTGACATGTGTCAGGCTCTGACATATCCACTTGCTATACAGGCTTGTGGAGGCATAACCTCCTAATGTCGGTGATAAATGTAAAGTGAGGGTTGGTGTAAAACGGGGTTTGTGCATGTTAGTGCGCGCGTGCATAGAAGTATACAGTAATAAATGGCTATAATTTGTATCTTTTTCAGGTACCTGAGCATAGGCCTGTAATGCAATCTGTCATAAGCATCATCAGTAGAGGAAAGTTCAAACATTGAGACAATACAGATGTACTCTTAGCGTGCTGACATTTACTCATTTGAGTACCAGACGTGAGCACAACTGACACTCAAGTTCTTAAAATTGGAAGCCTAAGCCTGGAATCCAGGTCACATTTTCTAGCCGCGATGGTGACCTAACGCCCATGGTTTGTTGAGTTTTGTGTTCTAGACCTTTGGTATTCAAAAAATCCCCATTTTAAATTGTTGGAAATGCATTTGTGCTATATAGTGAAGATGGTTTTGTCCAGAGTTGCATTACAGGGTGTCACCATGGCTGGTACTAATTGCACCTAGTGGAAACCAGAGTTGTAAATGCCGTCCTGATGATGCATTCACTGTATAATGGTAGACTGGGGAAACTGGTATATGTGTGTTATAGCAATGGGCCTGTATTTAACCATACGCTACAATGCCTCTGAAGTGCCCAAACCAGCATGCATGAAACTAATGAGATGTTTGTGAAGGGTGACTCCCCATTATATTTCTATACTTTGAGTGATCAGTGTTCAGTGTTTCAAGGGAAGTCATGCAGTAAGCCCTTTATTCCCTTTTCCATTGTGAGTGTTCATGCAGGAACTCTTTCCCTGGCATGTCTACCACATCCTGCAGTTTCCTACCAGGCACAGTTCAACCTCCTGAACAGGAACCGAAGAGTTCAAAGGAAGATTGATTCTCCCAACGTGCTGAAATATAGCCCATGTAATATCCTACATCATGGATACGCAACTCCAAGCCCTAAGGGTCACTAACAGTACAGGTTTTCAAGCTATTCCTGTTATCATCATGGGAAGCTCCATTAACGTGACTGAACCACCTGTGTGCTCAGGGGTGATATACTAAAAACATACTATTAGCTGCACTTGAAGCCTATGCTTACACTTTAAAGGAGTAGCACACATTGCAACGCATTGGATATCTCTGCCACTAACATAGTAAAATGACAGCACCAAGGCAATTTATTCTATAAAAAAAAAGTTTGTGCTGTAATTACTTTTGAATAAAGTCTCCCAGCATTAGTAGTACCTTTTGTATTTATAATATATATGTTGGGCTGTGAAGCTCCCTGTGTGCGTAACTGCACATGCGCAGTAGGGACTGGCCAACGCGCTGATCCGGAGCAGGGGGGCTCTGGATGGCTCATCTCTCTCTGCTCCCGGCTCCGGGGCAGCAGCCGGGGCCTCTGTGTGCACTTTAGCCTGTGTAGACGGGCTTTCATACTTGTGTATATATATAATTGCCCCAAGGCAATTTGCATATATCTATAGATCGCTATATGTTACAGTAGATTTTATCAAATAGGGGCATCATGTATTTTACTGTTAACTATCCTTTGAACCACAGCATGTTTTTCTACTTATTTCTGACACGTTCTCTTTAACCCTTTGAGTGCCAGAGGGGTACGCAGCGCATTGCAAAGCAATGCATTGTGTACCCTTCTGGCACTCCAAGGGTTAACCTGTTGGATGCCTGAGAGGTCTACAATATGTCTAGAAGTAATCTAGAACCCAAAAAGTCAATGTATGTATCAAGCTTCATTTTAGTACATGCCAAGCTGCCAGTGCCAATATAGCTTCATTACCCTACATTTTCCTGGCAGTTCTCTCACATGGGTGGTCATGGAGGTGGGGTCATAAGGCAGGACTATGCAGGTATTGGCTGTATATTATTGACTGATGCCCATATGGACTGGCCAGTCTCTATAGGAAGCAAATGTTATCGCACCCTCCAGAATCACTTGTGTAAATAATGAGCTGCTGTGCAGACCAACATGCTGGAACCTCCATGTGCCCAATGCATGATCATCTCAAAGTTGCCGGCTGCTGTGTTCCAGTGATCATGTGAACAGCACCAGTGGAGGCACAGCTGTACTACATGGGCTTGTTTAGCACAACATTTAATAGATCCCAGGTCACCATAACTTAAAGGGCTAGTAAGCTTCATAGTATTTGGGCCATGGAGAGTGTTATTTCAATACTGTCAGAGTTGCGGTTCAAGAGTAATTGAATGATAAAGTATCACCATCCCGCCCCTTTTACTGATGTAACACACTGCTCACCTCAGAAAGGCAGTGTCCAGATGGCTTGCAGAGAGGGTATAAGGGGAAAAGCTGAAAAACCTGTCAAGGTGGGAGCAGGGCTTTCATTGTTCTCACAGTAAGAAGATTGTCCCTTGCTGTGACCTGTCTGGTCTTAAGACCAGATTCCACACCTGAGGTGAGCAGTGTTACACTAGGTAAAAGGGGTGGTTGTGGGGGGGGACTTTATCATTCAATTACTCTTGATCTACAACTCTAACAGTAATGAAAAACTCTTCATGGCCCAAATACTATGAAGATTAATTGGAGCTGCTTTTTTGTGAAACATTACTATCCTTTTAACCCTATTCAGAGGGATGCTTTTCCCTCTGGAAAGCTCAGAAGGTTAAAAGGGGCACTATTTGATGACACTACTATTTCTAAGGAATTTAGATTTCTCACTTAACCCTTTGGGTGCTAGAGACTTTGCATGCTAGGGAAATCTCCAATGAACTGCAAAGTGTTAATCTTACAAGGGCAAGGACAGTGTATGCAAATTGGTAGCAAATCACTGGGCATTCCTGTTGTATTTGTAATCTATTTTGAGCCGTACTAGCTGCGCCAAGTCTTTCTCCACCTAGGAATCTAAAACAAGCTTCATGGTGACAACCATGTAACCTCTAATGAATGCTTGTGCCTGAGTGTGTATTGGGTGTTTTAGGATTGTCCTGTTGATCTGTCAGGGCGTTCTGCATATCTCCCATTATGACTGTGCAGTGCTATTCACCATACCTAAATAACTTGACTAGATTAGCTGCATTGTTCAGTTTTTGGTCCTCCCATGTTTGAGATGAGGGAGATGTGTTCTGTAGCCACAGAATAGCTAGCTGTGTTTTTGTATCCCTACAGAGATATAGCGGAGAATCTGAAGTGTTGATGAGTACATTGACGTCAGACCATTCCAAAAACCAATATTGAACAATTGAGTTGATTTCTCTATAGCAGAGAGCAAGCAAAGCCACAAGTCCTTTTTCCATTCTAGCTCTGTTTGTGGTGCTGAATGCTGTATGAAGTTAGTGTACTGTTGACATGTTGAATGGAAAAGGAAAATGTACAGGATCAACTACTGGCCCCATCCTCCTCCTTTCTGAGTCTGTGCCAAAAACATATTGCATGATTTAAAGGAACACTAACAGCGAAAATTGTAATAGGGTTGTACACATTTAACTATCCTGTGCTCTAAAAATGATTTGTTTTACATACAAACATCTACTATGAAGTCTAGAATATGCCCTGGGCAAGGACCCAAAACCTTTGTTTAACCTTACGAAGACCAGCAGGTTGTACAGTGCGTTGGTTTGCATTATGTTGTGTACCCTTCTGATTCTTAAAGGGATAGTAATTAAGATTAAGGTGTTAAGATGAGTGAAATAATCCTCGCCCTCAACAGAGTAGGGTTACCATAGACACCGAGCTCAGTGGGTGGTATCTGGTTAAGAGACCAATGAGATGCAATTTGTTGCACACCTCTCTGGTCTTTACACGGTTAGAAATTGTCATGTGTAGCAGTTATGGGGAAAACTAACTCCACCACAGGCAAATGAGACATTGGTATTTTACTCCCTGGTACACTAGACTGGTCTTAAGACTGAATCACCACCTTATATAAATTCCCCCCAATAATTGGGCTTATAGTGATTAGTTTCTTAACAGTGCTGTTATCAGACACAAGTACCAGGTTCTGAAGTAATCCTTCTCCTTCTGAGACTGGCGGCCAGGCTTGCACTGGCCTCCTTTAGGAGGCACTGCATGGTACCTTAAGGTACCAGAAGGGACGGATGACGCAGGCAGGCAGACTGCTCTAAAGCAAGAAGCCTGGCCGTCAGTCTCAAAAAAAGGGTTACTTCATAACCTGCTACTTGTGTTGAATAATAGCACTATTAAACAGCTAATCGCCATATGCCTAATTTTTTGGGGGGGCACTTTATATAGGGTGGTAGTTCCGCTTTTGTCGGAGACCTTTTTTCCATTCACAGGGTTAAAATCACAATTTAACTTCTAGACTGTTTTATCTATTCCAATGTTGGCTTGCCCCAGAATTGCTGATTACAATATTAACTCCCTCAGTGCTGGAAAGATTTGGCAACCGTTAGTCAGCATGAGTCTTCTAGTGATCTACCAGTAACCACTTGATTATGTACTGGTAGATGAGTGCTGTTGTGTGTAAATGTTTGAATGCCCTGTGTAGATTTGTTCAGTAAATATGGAGATGGCTAGTGTTTACTCTTTGACAGTAAGTAGAACAGAACACTTCTCTTTATACAAAAATAAATATATATATAAAATGTCTTGTACAAGAACATTGTTTGTCCTTTGGATTTCCTTTGTTGCGCATCAGTTATAGCGTACAAGTGCTGTGTCCAATGTAATTCCAGTCTAGCGTGATCTGCAGTACCGGATCCTTTTCTGTACAATTGCTGATAACCATGGCAAAATAAATATAGAGTGTAGGATAGCTGTGTTAGTCCAGTGGTGCAAATGTAAAATAAATGAGCGTCTTGGTTTGTTGTTATAATCTTTTTTATTGGACTAACATTTTGTTTTTGGAAAAGTCAAAATCATCCTAAATATCAAAATGAAACATGCTTGGGTTAAGAAAACACAAAACTAATAAGCTTCAAATCATACCAGTTTCATTGTTAGAGGAATGTGGAATAGGGGATGTAGAATATGTAGACCGTCATCATCAGCCATTGTCCATCCACTGCAGGATGAAGACCTCCTCAGCAAGCCAGCAATTTTAGTATTTTACTGCCACTGTGTACCAACAAGTTTGGTAATTTCATCCACCCACTGTGTCTTTTGGTTTTCTTTTTGGGAGTTTAGTATCGAGTGGAATCCATTGCAAAATTCATTTGGTCCATCAGGTGTTCTTGCTATGTGGCTTGCTCATTTCTGTTTTAGGACCTTTACTCTCTCGAGGATTTCCTAGACCCTTTTTGCTAATGAATCCATGCACATGTTTTTCATTTTTTTTTTTTTTTTTTTTTTTTAATGTTTACACTTCGCCGCTCCACACTTCTGAGTAACCTTGTATTTTGTATGGCTTTGGCATTCACTATCCATGTTTCAAAGACAAATGTAAGGACTGGGAGGACACATTGGTCAAACATTTTTGCTTTAGCCAGAGAGGTAAATTTGTCTTAACCCCTTAAGGATCATCAAGGCTCTCCTGCACTTAAGGACCAGTGATGGTCCTGGCATGTCATGGAATTCAGGGCTTCCCGTGTGGCTGCATGCCGTTCGAGGAGTCCTGAATCCATTAGTGAAATAAATAAATAATGTCCCATGGTCCACAAATGCCGGCTGCATGGTTGGTCCTTAAGAGACAGTACTACTAAGTTTTCCAAATGCTTGCCACCCCAATTTTGTCACTTGATTTCCATCATGGTGTTTCTATCTGTTGACATTTCATGTCCAAGGTAAACATACTTGTCAATTACTTCTAGCTCTTGTCTGTATACTGTGATTTTGCTTGGTATGGTAAAGGTGTTAAACGTGACTTGCATTCCGTTGATATTTCTCTTAGGCCAAAATTGTTACTTTTCTGTTGTAGCTGATTGAGTTCTTGCAGTTCTAAATGATAACTGGCAAAGATTATGATTTAATCTGCAAAATGGAAGTTATGTAGGTAGTCTCCATTGAACTTAACCCTCTGGCACTCATAGTTTTTTTTTTTTTTTTTTTTTTGTCCCAATGTCTTCTAAACGAAGGGAGATTGTGTCTCCTTGTCAGACTGCTTTCTCTCTGTTGATCTGGACTTTATCATTGTAGACGTATAGATGCAGTTGCATTTTCATATATTGAATGGAGGATATTGATGTAGGAGCTACCTGTTCCTTGGTTGATCAGAGAATCGATTTTATTGCTTGCTTTTTTACTGTCAAAGGCCTTTTCATAGTCGATGAACACTATGCGTAATAGGTTGTATTCATTATGTCTCTCTATAACGTTGCATTTGTCTGGATAATGGTCCATTGTACTGAAATCACTCCTGAACATGTTTGTTTTTAGGTTGTGCTGTGTTAAAGTGGAACTTTCACCTTAATTCAAGTTTGTATATTTGAAAACTGCACTAAAAATCGCCTGTATGTCATGTTAATCAAAAGTCCAGCAGATGTATAGTTTAGGAGATATCTAAAATGTTATTTCTGATCAAAGTGAAACTGAACATTTCTTAGTAGTGCACAGAGCTTAAAGGGATAGTAATGTTTCAAAATGAAAGAAGTTCCAATTAATCTTCATAGTATTTGGACCTTGGAGAGCGTTATTTCAATACTGTCAGAGTTGTAGTTCAAGAGTAATTGAATGATAAACTATTCCCCTCCCTCCCCTTTTACTGATGTAACACTGCTCACCTCAGAGCAGCAAGACTGTACAGATGGATTGCAGAGAGGGACAAACTTCAGTGATCATAAGGAAAAAAACTGTCAAGGGGAGCAGGGTTTTCCTTATGCTCACAGTAAGAAGATTGTCCCTTGATGTGAGCTGTCTGGTACTGGAACCAGATTCCACATCTGAAGAGAGGGGGCTTACACTATGTAAAAGGGTCGGGAGGGGGATACTTTATCATTCAATCCCTCTTGAACTACATCTCTGACAGTAGTGAAATAACACTCTCCACGGCCCAAATAATATGAAGATTAATTGGAGCTGCTGTTTTTGTGAAACATTACTATCACTTTACGTATTGTGTCCATCCTTCTTGAGAGTACCTTTGTGACCTTGCAGACCACTGGCAATAGGGTTGCTTATTTGTCGGTAGTTTTTTAGACCCGCCTTATCTTTTCTGTGCAGAATGCCTTATGCATTTTAAAAATAGCAAGGGCTTTGAATAAGGGTTGAACTCTGGCTTTCAATATTTCAATAAACTTTATTAGGTCCAGCTGCTTTGCCATATTTCATTGATTTTTTTTTTTTATTGCAGCGTCTACTTTTGCTACAATTACTGACACCGCTTCAGCCTCTGGGATTGCATTCAGTTGTTGTCTTTCATCCTTATAAGGATTTTAAGAAAATTCTGCTAATTTTAGTATTTGTTGTTGAGTTTTTGCTGTTGTAACATCTTCGAGCTTTAATTCAAACATTTGGCTCCTATGTGTGACCATCTTTTTGTGTTGCTTTCTTTAGCCCTTGATTTTCTTCCAGTGTCCTTTTGAGGAGATCAGCATTGAACTTGTGCATTTCTTCTTTAATGTGCTTCCTTATGGTCTTGCACTTTTCTACATATTCTACCTGGTTTCAGATATTACTGTTTTGCTCCATTTCTTGTTGCTTTTTCATCATGGAAACTGATTCTTTTGATATTAGAGTTGGGTTTTTCTTGTTCTACAGTAGGTACAAGTGCATGGGAGTTTGATGGCCCCAATAACTCTTTCGTTGTGGGTTGAAATGTCTGGAAGGTGTTGTAGCACACTGAAGTGATTAGACCGTGATAACGCAAAATTCTTATTTATTTTTTTTTTTTCTCCATGTCGCTCTAGATTATTTTCTATTTCTTTCTTACAGTCCGTTTTAATTTTTTCTCCCGCTAGACCATGGCCCGTTCCAACATTAAAGCGATTTAAGACTAAGGCTGAGCAGTCTGTATATACCATTTTTTTTATTATTTGCAATTATGAAGTCAATTTGACTTTTATCATTAAGGCTTTTCCATGTCCGTTTTCTCTGGGCCTTGTTCCTGCTGGATTGTGATTATGGTGTATTGGGGACCAATCGACAGGAGTCTGATGCTGTAGTGAAGCGAGACAAGGGGAGAGAGCCAGGGCGGCGCTCACCAAGACTTTTTGAAGCAATAACATCTTCCCAGTCTCACTGAGCACTGCCCAGGCTCTCTCTCTCGCACCTTCTCTTGGTTCAGCAGCATCAGACTCCTGTCGTTTGGTCCCCAATACACTGTAATCACAATCCAGTACCATCAAGTATATAAGACCTCCCACAAGGACGGCAGCACTGAAGGCACTCTGATGGCTGTGTGTAATGAAGCTCCTGGCATCGGCAGTTATGTTTGGTAGCACACTTGAAAGATATGCAACATTCACTATGAGACATGAGAATCTCACGCTGTCATGCAGTGACATAGACATGACCTCCAGGACTAAAGGCAAATTCATAGTCCACCAGGAATTTCTGGCCATAGTAAGTGTATGTTGGGGGTGTATTACTTTTCCTTTCAGTCTTGTAATCCTTTTCATATAATCTTTTAAATCTGTTACATGTAATCAGATTGCCAATAAATACTCTGTTTTTCAATAAAATAGTGGTTTTGGAATTAGATCTACATATTAAAGTCCCTTTTAGCGACACTTCCCCCCCCCCCCTTCTTTAAATATGAAGGTTCAAGAACGCAGTCTTTGACTGTATTAAGACTTTTTGTCTTAAAATGATGGAAATTGTATACGTTTTTTAATTATATGTACATATAACCGACACTTATACAGACATGTTAGCATCAGAATTTTTGATGATAATCTTGAAGTTAAAACTGTAGACTGTTGGATTTTGGTTGTTTGAAAATGTCCAGACTGGCTGAAAAAAACCTAATTACACCGCTATTTCTTAGTGTAGTGTTTCTTAAGTTTGCTCTCAGGGCACACCAAGAAGTCTGCTTTTCAAGGCAACACTGATTAATTATAGGTTATCAGTGGCTCAGTCATTTATGATTAAACTGCCTGTGCTTAATTGGTGATCTCCTACAAACCTGACTTATTGATGTATCCCGTGGACTGGAGCTGAGAATCTCTGGTCTATTATTTCAGCCAGCTTGATCACGCCAGGGGTTGATTGGTTCAGCTTGCAATTTTTCATCAGCCAATCATCTTAAAGGCCTAGTTCACATGGTATTTATCAAAGAATCGCCAAAATAAATAAAAACCCCAAAAATAAATGTACTCACACCAGCATAGCTTGACAGTACTATGTTGCAAAGCATTGCGTACCCCTCTGACACTCAAAGGGTTAATGCACTATCGGTGTACTTTGATTTTAAGTGGACGTGTATTACATTGCGTGTCATTTAAAACAGTTTTGTAATCACACTTACTTCTAATCTGACAACATGCAGATAGACCGTTAAAGAAAAAAACAAAACTCATACGCAGCAAACTCATTAAAAGCATGTGTTTTCATGTGATTCTCATGTTGCGGAGAACGGTGCATTGCAAATGTGAACCTAGCTTAAGGGCTTGTAAGTCTATAATTCATGCTTAAATATGTGGCACATTCTTGTAGGCACTTGTGAAAGTGCTACTTTCCTTTTAACCCTTTGAAGGCCAAAAGGTGTGCAATACATTGCACACATTCCAAACCCCACTGAAAACTAAATGTGTTTGTTAATGGAATTGTACCTTTCCGAATAACAAAATTGATATTTGCATTCACAATCTCTGGAACCCAAGAATAGAACAGGCTCTGGAGGTTTGGTGACCTCCCCAAGGTCACTGTGGTGTGCAGTAAGCAGGTGCGTTGGTTCACATTACAGTTCCTTCATGATGCACTGACACTTCTGTTTACATTCAGATACATAGGGACGAGTATCTTCTCTTACATTTCCTTCAGCTTTCATCTAGGACACATTAATAGTGGAAGAAAAGCAGAACTTTCCACGTGCAATGGACCTCGTGTGTTAGAGGCAGAGGGGGGAAAAAAAGCAATTATGGATAAAATAATTGTCTCCTACAGTGCAAACTTTTTCATCAACTTTTAATAGAGAACATTCAGCCACTTAAATTCTATATATGACCATTCTCTAACAATCAGGGTGTTAAAACCCTAACCTAAATAAATCAGAATTTGGGGAATTTAGTTCCCATTGGTATAAGTTGAATTGCTCCATTTTATCCAGAGAGTGTGAATGTGTGTGTGTATATTTCTGATCAAATTGAAATGTTCTTATTCATACACAACAGGTTTCTGTGTGACCGCTTCCTTGTATGAAGCCAATATAGGTCACAATCACAGAGCACACAAACTAGGCAGGAGAGACAATGTGTTTATAATAATTCAGTCCTTGGAGGCAGACATGACAGCTGCTGGCAGTTTTGTCAGACTAAAGCAGGAAAAGTGAAATGCATTGCACACCCCTCTGGTCCTTTAAAGTGTTAAATTTACTGTGTGTGTTGAGTGATGCTTGTGTCTTGCGGTCCTGCCAGTAACTGTCATGTCTGCCTCCACAGAAACAACACCCAGAGCTGATTGACAATATTCTTTTGGATCAAGAAGGAAGGAAAAATTTAGAGAGGCTATTGGGATTTTCTGTCAATAGTAAGGCAAATGAATAGTGGTTATTAGGTATATCATTCTGAATTTAAATGTTTCTCTCATTGTTCATTTGGACTGCCCAGAAGTTCTCCAATTTATTTTGTGCATACCACCCGCAGTGTCTTGCCTACATCCAGTAAGAAATTATGATTTGCTCTTGTTTTCTTTACAGCCCATTGTGAAACAATCGCCATGGAGCACCCACCAGGGGAGTGGCTGGAGCACCGGCAGCATGAACTGGGGCGGCATGCATGGTAGAGATCACCGTCGTACCGCCAACATGGGAATCCCTGGTACCATGAACCAAATCTCCCCTCTGAAGAAACCCTACTCTGGGAATGTCATCGCCCCACCCAAGTTCAATCGCTCCAATCCATCACTTAATCCCAAATCCTGGATAGAAGATAATGTCTTCAGAACAGACAATAACAGCAACACTCTCTTACCCTTACAGGTAAGAATGGTACGTAACACGCATCTTTCACATTGTATTCTTATTAAAGAAATATATATAGATCTACAGGACAAGTTTAGTCTTGTTTTTACAGATAGTTAACCCCATATGGACCAGATGGATGTCCAGAGCATTGTGAAGCAATAGGATACATGCCACACTTGTTCTTTAGAGGTTAATTATCTCTGGGTTATGCTTTTGAGTGCTAGATGGGTATACAACACATTACTTTGCATGGCATATGTTTCTGGCACTCAGAAGGTTACAATTTGGATAAGGTGTTCTTGCACAGCAAATAGGACTGTATTCGATCAGCTAAAGAGGTGCAATTCTGGAGCAAATGTATTGCACCATAGGGGACAAATTCCCCAAAATTTCACAATTATTCAAGTTGATTTCAGCCCATTGAATAATTTCTAGCATTCAGTGGGTTAAAAGCTCCATTGCAATACCATCCTTGGAGATTTTTCATTTCTCCTCTATGATGCAGTTGTTTTGCCCCAGAATAGCTACTCTTTAGCATATTGAATTCCAGCTATAGCTTTGTAGTAAAAAAAAAAAAAAAAATTGACCCTTGATTTGGTGGTGGCCCAGTGTTGCATAGTGTGCTAATTAGTTATGTTCAAGGCCAAATGTGTTGCCCACTGTTCTTGTTGGCAGTGCCTCCAATGTGTGGATTAGTTCACTGCACAGGGTGTGTTAAAATGTTTCCAGCACATACATGAATTAGCATAAAGTACCAGACTGAGTCACCAACAGGTTAATTTCTCAAAGTATTCTGCACAGCACTAAAATGACATATAGTCAGTTATTAACTCATTCTTGGGATGACATGTCTACTTTAACACATGGAGTGCCAGAGACGTATCCAATGAAATGCAATGAATAGTTCTCTGGCACTGAAAATGTTAATGTTTCAATATTGATGCATACATTCTGGGGCAAACTAATTGCACCTTGGGGGACAAATCATAACTCCCTATATTCCCATTGATATAAAATGGGTCTTTGAAGTGCACTGAAGACCACTTTAGTATTCAAGGGGGGAGATTCACTAAGGCGTGATAAAGAGGAGACCACTTCTCCAGTTCCTGTGTTGTACTGTGGATCCAATTCACTAAGATTTTTTCAACTTTGGAGATATTAGTGAATTGCTTCTTTTATACTCTGTGCATATTGAACATATGCTCTAGCAAGTGTTAAACTTCTGCCACTGAGAGGTTTTACTGGACTGTCCGGTGAGACTGCTGCCTGTATGTAGTAACCGTACTTGCTGATCCGGCTCTGACTGCTGCTTTACTCTTTCAGTGTCTGTGTTGCTGAAACATTGTTGCTATGTGAACTAAGCATTAAAGTGGAACTGCCACATTAAATAAAGTCACCCTGCAATACTTAGGCAGGTGGCAACTAGCTTAACCCCTTAAGGACCAGCGGTCCCGGGGTGTGTGGTCCTTTAAGGACCAGATAGGGTATTTCGGCATGCCGCCCCATGTGATTGATCACGTGTGCCGGCACGCCGAACGAGGGACTGAAACGCATCACTCCGGTCTTGGAGCGCGTTGAGTAAAAGTACGTGAAGTACCAGGACCGTCACTGGTCCTTAAGTTCCAGACCAGCGTGATGGTCCGGGTACGTCACCGGACGCAAAGGGGTTAATAATAGTTATTTTACCTCTCAAAAGTAGCTGCTTTTAAAGTAATCCTTACTCTTCCAAGACTGACGGCCATGTTAGTGCAGTCAGCGCTCCTGCGCCGTCAGTCCCTGCAGGTGCAATGCACTTGTAGGAAGGCCGGCACTGACAGCGCAGGCGTGCAGGCAAGATGTCTGCACTGATACCTGGCTTCTGATTTTGGAAGATTAAGGATTATTATACAAGCGGCACCTGCCTAAGTATTACAGGGCGACTTTACTTAACTTGGTAGTTCTGCTTTAACCCTTCGACTACTGGAGAGGTATCTGACACTCTGGCACTGAAAGGGTTAATGGAAGAGTATCACCTAGGAAGTGGGGTGTGCTTGCACCTGAACCCCCCCAGCCATAACCCACAGCACAGGATTTTGGGATCTCGTCACATAATCATAGGTGAATCAATGAGTGGCGCATTCATTTTAAACGATCTGCCTGAGTTCATTACATTCACTTGGGTTTAATTGTGGTGATCCCGAATCTCAGTGCGGGTTTGTGTTCCACTCTCCTAAGGTGTCTTGAAGAAGTAGGGCTTTACGTACCCTAGTGAGTCAGATGTACTAAGAAGAATTAGAGCAATTCTGGAGCAAACAAACAGCACTCTAGGGGAGGAATTAAAATAACTCCACAATTTTTCCTGGTTTAAATGGAGCTTTCTCCCCATACAATGCTGGGGAGGTTTTCAAAGCCTTACTTTGTTTAACCCACTGAGTACCTGAGAGGTATATGTGTTGCGTTGCAATGTTTTGGCTACACTTCTGGCACTCAGAAGGGTTAAAGGCAGACTATTGCTTAACCCTTTCAATGACAGGGAGGTATAAAACGTGTTGCAATGCAACAACTTTTTTTTTTTTTTTTTTGCCACCTTTGCAAAGTAGCCTTGGAAAGATCTCCAGTGACTTTAACCCTTTGCGTGCCAGAGGTTTACCCATCTGGCACTCAAAGGGTTAAAGTGGACCTGTTACCTACACATTGTTTAGTTTCATTAAATGTATCTATTCGATCTGCCTACACCTTGTGTTTTGTTTGTCAATCAGTTTAATAGACTGTGAATTTTGGTTTAGTAGTTCTGTAATCTAATCTCACCTGACCTTTGTTCTGTGACCTGTCTGATAAAACACGTGTAATTGTTACTCACGTGTCCAGAAAAGCATACCTCTCTATCATCTTATGCTGAAAATATGACTAACAATAATAGTGTAAATCCTTTAAAGCCGAACTGTCATGTCTGTCACCTCTGATTCATTGAAAGTACCCATGGAATAATGAAAATAGGGTAATAAAGTTTGGTAAAATGTCGGCATCATTTAAAATCATACCTTTGCATTGGTCCTACATAGAGATAAGAGGGAGACGCCATCTTGGCGAAGTGGGATCTGTGCTCCTGTGTCTGTCACTCACAAGGATTTGCCAGCAGGGGAGTTGCATTGGAGCTGTGGTACAGCACTGGAACGGACAGCGCACGCACACAGATTCCACTTTGACAAGATAGCCGTGCTCTCCTATTCATGTAGGTCCCTTACGAAGTTATGGTTCTAAATTATGCCAACACTTTACAAACTTTATTACCCTATTTTCATTATTCAGTGGACGCTATCAGTGAATCAGTGGTGATTTGTATTGACATGACAGTTCAGCTTTAAAGGTGAATGCTTCCAATGCGGGTGATGATTTAGAAAGGGTTAAAATGTCCTCTGTGCCTTAAAATATTTAGGGACCATTTCACCAGGAGCAGCAGAAGTTCTTAAAATGGATTTGTTCTTTCCCTGCTGAATGTGAAACTTGGTAACCGTGGGTAAATTCTCCTCCTCCTCCAGGTGGGCAAGGTACTTCAAAAAAGGGTCACTAAGGCAGAGACTACCTCCTTCCATCCACTTTACCCCTACCTGCTAAGACCAGTTTTAAGTTATGTGGTAAGGCGGCTGTGGTAAGAGCACAGCTCGTAGTCTTATGGTAACTTATATGGCATCCACATGTGGTTTGTTGCCTGACGTGCTCTCTTTTCCCATCAGTAACTCCTTTAACCTATTGTTACGCGTGCCAGTCTGGACCCTCTATCCAATACTCTGGTACATTATGTCCCTCTTGCACAGTGGTCCCTACATCACCACAGGGGCCATCCTCTCTTCAATTAAAACCCTTTGAGTGCCAGAGTAGTACAGAATACATTGCAAAGCAATGCATTCCGTACCACTCTAGCACTCAAAGGGTTAAGTTTGCTGTTGTACTGTCTAAAGTCCAGCAGATGCATTGTTTAGGACATGGGTGTCACACGTATGACCCGCCTGATATTTTTAGTAAGCCAGTATGCAAACTTGAATTCGGGGTGACAGGTCCACGTTAATTGCATCCATAAAACAATCACAGCTATCTGTGCATAGGCCAGGATTGGGAAATATACAGCTGTCCAGCTGTCAATGGACTACATCAGGGCTGTCCAAGTTCAGTCCTCAAGGGCCTCCAACAGGCCAGGATGCTAGGATTTCCCTGATTAAACACAGGTGAGTCAGTCACAATGAATGATCCACTGATTAACTCACCTGTGCTTAATCAGGGAAATCCTTACATCCTGGCCTGTTGGTGGCCCTTGAGGACTGAACTTGGACAGCCCTAGACTACAGAATCTCTCATCATTTACAAAGGGCAACACACTGGGCAGTCCAACCACATCATAGAGGTCAAGTTAAATTCCCATGAATGTAAATTGTCCTTTAAACCTTTGAGTGCCAGGAAGGTGTCAAAGCAATTCATTCAAGGGGATAGAAGCCCCATTTAAAGTCACTTTTACCTCTCTTCAAGAAGTGGAGCCTCCTAAGTTTTCTGGGGAGCTCCCTGCACCAGATGGAAAACGAAGATGATACCCCACACCCACTGTTTTCCTTGGAGACTCCGCAATCATTTTAACCCCATAAGGACCGGATGACCGCTATGACCCAAGCATGTCACATAAATTTTACTTACATCGCTTCTCTGGGAAAGCTGTAAGTAAAAATAGCATCTAAAATTGACCTCTCCAAGACTGGCGCAGTCTTTTAGACTCAAACACGGCGCTGCGGTACATGTAACAGGTCATGTGTACCGGCTCATCGGAAGGGATCAAAACGGTCCTTAAGGGAAGGTAACTTTCCTAGGCCGCTGGTTCTTAACGGGTTAAAGACTGCCTCTCTCGTGTTGTGTATGTGTGTGTATATGTATATATAAAATAAAACATTCAAGGAGTTAAAAAGCCCTATTTAAATTTATAAGCATGTTGACGTCTCCTGTGGTGCCTCTTTGGTTTGCTCCAGTTTTGGTTAGTACACCAGGCTCATTGTGGCTTCATAACCAGTGAGCTTATGTAGGCTGCAGGAAAAAATGTTCTATTTACAAACCAGTTACAAGTGTCCTTATGGACCCCAATATTGAACGGGTTTTGTAGCTGAGTTTTAGGTAGCTCAGGGCACTGATTGAGGGAATGGGGGGGGGGATGGGTTGATTGGCAAAACTTGTGTTAGCTGCTGTGACCCTGCCACACAGGCTGTCTGCTTTATTTGTGTTCTGCCAGCTTCCCATACAAGTCCATGGTATTCAGAAGAGCGGTTCCTTGAGTTTAAGCTAATCTGTTACATACCACCTAATGAATTTTTACTTTTTCCTCTTTTAACCATTGACAATGTGATAATCAAAGGGTTAAGTCCAGGTCAGAATAGTCAATTTCTCTGTCTAATGCAGCTGGTTTGTTCTAGAATTTTTCCTCTTCAGCTTTCTGAATTCGGGCCTTAACCCTTTGAGCACCAAAGGGATACAACGCATTGCAATACGTGGCAATACTCCTCTGACACTCAATGGGTTAACGTGTTCAAGTGGGTTGTTGTCAAGTGTGCAGAACAGAACTGGTGTTTATCATCAGTTGACATTCTGCAGTCTTCAATGCTAACAAACCAGAAGGAGAATATACTGGTTATTATGTGTAATCCTATTGTGCAATACTGCCACTATAATTATTATATTATACACAGATTTAGCATTATTAGACAAGGCTTATAGGAAAGAATGTGAACGTACCTTCCGACACGTATGAGCAGGAGAGAAGAAAAAGAAGGAACGAGAGAGAGAGAGAAAAGGAGAAGACGAAGAAAAGAATTTATATTTATTGTGGAATTCTCACGTAGAATCAGATTATCCCTTTGAATGCCAGAGGAGTATCCAACAGATTGTTTTGCATGGCATTCAAAGGGTTAAGATACAGTTGAGACGCCTAGTTCCAGCTTTAACCCTTTGTACACCAAGGGGTATGTGTAACAAACCCCTCTAGAACGCAACAGTTTAAAATCATGGTAGGTTAACAATTCAGGAACTGGTTTTACTGTAAAAGTTTGTTCATTACACCCAGCACAGACTAGCTAAAAACGTAAAACATTATTTCATTGATTAGTAAATGTTTTTGTTTGGTTTTTTTTTTCTCTCCCCCCCCCCCTTCTTGAAATTGAAGTAGGAGTTGGCGACCCCTATAGCATTTAAGGAAATAAGTCTAATTTATATCAGTGCAAATTTTTTTTGCTCCTGTGGTCCAGTTGGTTTGTCCCAGAATTATTCCACACCTCTTTATAATACATACCTCCCAAGTGTCCCTGTTTAGGAGGACAGTCCCTCTTTGAGACACAAATCCCTCTTTCCCACCCTGGTGATCAGACTGTGTGGTGTATAGATACATGTATCAAATTGCTCCACAGAAATAAAACTCATATTACAGTATATGTGTTTATAAATTAGTTTGTGTAAATAAAATATGCTTTGGTCTTGCACTAAATCATTTATTCACTTACACAAAGAGGTGACAGTAGGTTGTGAAATAACCTGAGAATTTTCAGCAGTGCCCTGCCCCCCAACCTCACCTCCAAAAACTCAAGTGGCCATTTTTGGACATTTGAAATGTTGGGAGGTATGTGTATAAGACACAAAATAGGTAATGCATTCGAATTGACCTTTCAGACATATGGGCTGAACTACTTTATTATAAAGCTAATTAGGTGATTGTGGGCATGTAGACATGGTGATGTATATGGAGCTGTGCTTATAACCCAGTCAGTGAAGAGTAAAGGGTTTGATTCCCCCCCCTCCTTGTTTTCATAAGTGGCATTCTGCTTGGCTTCCTGTAACCCTTTGAGTACCAGATGGATACTAAATGCATTGCGACAGTTGGCTTCCTTTTTTGACTTAAAGGGATAGTAATGTTTCACAAAAACCAGCAGCTCCAATTAATCTTCATAGTATTTGAGCTATAGACAGTGTTATTTCACTACTGTTAAGCTACCTCCCCTCATATGTGGAATCTGAGCCTGAGACTGGACAGGTCGCATCAAGGAACAATCTTCTTACTGTGAGAACAATGAAAACCCGCCCCCCTTGACAGCTTTTGCCCTTTATGCCAATTGAAGATTGTCCCTCTCTGCAAGCCATCTGGACACCACCTTTTTGTTCTGAGCTGAGCAGTGTTACATCAGTAAATGGGGTGGGAGGGGGATATAATTCAATTACTTTTGACCTACAACTCTGACAGAATTGAAATAACACTCTCCATGACCCAAATACTATGATGATTAATTAGAGCTGCTTTTATTATCAAACATTACTATCCCTTTAATATCTTCTGAAAATGCATAATTTTTTTTTTTTCCCTTCATCTTCACATTTGTGATACAATGAAACTTTGCATCATGTTCCCTGCCAGAAAGCTTCCTGGAAATAACATTTTCGTGAGCTCCCTGTCAGGGGCATAAAAGCATAAATAGATGAAGGGAAAAATAATAAAGTACACGCAATTTTAATTTACCTGTTAGACAGTGGCAGAATATGTGAAGTCGGAAAGGAGGCAGACTGTCACTTTAAAGCAACACACATACTAAAATAGTGCATGATTTGTTAATGAAAAGTTTCCAACTCGTTTAGTATTTGAGTGTCAGAGGCATATCCCATGCATTGCTTTTGCCAATCAAAGGGTTAATAGGACACACAAACCACACCTTCCCTCTGTCTCTTATTTCCAAGGCTGGTCCCTGGTCTTGTTTCCCTGCCCCTGAATCCTTCTGCCTCAGCTTTGTCTCTGGTTTGAACACTTAGCTTACTTTGCATTTGTGCCTGTTGTGTTTTTACATGGTAAAGTATAGCCTCCTGCCCGGGATGTCAAGAGTAGGGTGACCAGGTGTCCTCCTTTCTGGGCAGCCCACTACTAGAATAATGCACATTACCAGAATGAAGACTGTTTACAACTTGCTTGTTCTGGATAAGGAGCAGGCCATCAACAACATCCAGCAGGGTCACATGATGTTATGTGCCTCATTTGTACAGCCAAACTGGAACCAAGGAGTTACACTCTGAAGACTGTGTCCTGTCATAGTGCCTGAATGGCAGGAAATATACAAAGGACACACTGTAGAACACATTAATAAATGTACTATATAGCTAGTAATCCCTTGAGACCCAGAGGGGTGCACAATGCCTTGCAGAGCAATGTGTGGAATCCTTTGTGGCCATCTAGGGGTTAAGAGTTGTGTATTTTTCGCTGTATAATTACTGTTACTTTTCCAGGAGCAGGAATCTGTTTCCATCCTATACATATCTAATCTCCTGTCCTGCTAAATAAAGCTCTTTGGATTTTGCCCTACACTGCTGTAAACACAACATCCAGGTCTGTCTCAGGACTGTGTAGAAACCTTATATAATGGTCTTTTGACCCCGAGCTCTGGTAGAACTCTCTGGGGAAGGAACTTGAACAGCTGTCATAAAGTGTCAGAATACTATGTTTTCACACATCACCTGAAGTATATAATCTATTTCTATAATCTATACACATATATAAAAATCTGGTGGGATTGAGGACCACTTTCATGTCAATGAGGGAAAGCCTTCCTCCTTGACTTGATAGGGTTTCCCGATCCTGCCCAGTCCTACCATGTAGTTGCCTCTATTTATCTCCCAGCAGAAAAGTGCCACAGAGGTATCCATCACATCACATTGCAGTGCAACAAAAAAAAAAAAAGGTTCACACACCTGCTATTTTGTATAATAAAAATTGGAACTACTGTACTTTGCACAATGGGAACATACATTATGTAGTAGTAGTAGTAATAATATTAATAATAATTTATGTGAAGATGAAATTAAACTGTTTTGATTTCTTCTCTCCTTCTCCTTGCTACTATTCTACCCAATTTTGTCCTCAGTGGTACCACACCTTTAGGCTATATTCACATGGGCGCTAAACACACCCATGTCAGCTTGTCACCATTGGCGCTGTTCACATGAGCAATTTCCTCCTCTAGACCACACTGAAACCCAGCATTATGCAACTTATATGTGCCAGTTTATTGGGCACATCTATGTTCCAGGGTACTGATCTACAAGACATTATAGGCTGCTGCCAGAACATTCACATTCCTGGTTTGCGAGCACACTTTGTAGACCATTCCAACAAAGTATTTATTTTTAGATAGCAATATTTCAGCTCTGCTGAAGAGCCTTCATCTGGTCGCCGGAGTCTAATCTCCTTCTGTCAGCTATACAGCTGACGTCTGAGAAAGGGGACTGAGAGCGGAACATCATATATCTCTCAATCTATAAATGTTTGAGACACCAGACTAACCTCACTCAATGTATTTATATATATATATATATATATATATATATATATATATATATATATATATATAAAATATATCTACAATATAACAATTGCTTAAAACAGACTTTGCTATCCCTTTAAATTACTGTGGATGTTTTTGTCTCCCCTATGGTGGAGTTGGCTTGCCCCTGAATTCCTCCACTTTTGCCTGTAAATAGAGTAATTATGGAGCAACTCAACTACATCATAGGGGAAGACAGAGCAACCCTAATGATTTGGGGCTTTTAATTCTGTGTGGACATCTCTTTAATTGAGACGACTATTTTAATCAATGGGGAATTCTCCCTTCTGTTGTAGTTGAATTGTTGGCACTGCTTATAGCCCAGGGTGTGCAGTAAAGGATACTGGGATTTAGCAGAAGGATTTGCCCTTCTCGGGGGGGGGGGGGGGGGGGGGACATGTTTGTGCACAGGGCATGGAAACATTTGTCAGGCAGTGAGCAAGAAACTAAAAACACAGCGTTCCGCCCCATCAACCCTTTGGATACTAGGCAAGACAGATGGCTTTGCTGGCAGAGCAGGTACAGAAAGCAGGTGTTGGTTTAATCGATTAACCCTTTGTGTGCCAGAGGGGTGTGTAACGCATTGTGGCACTCAAAGGGTAAAAAAATAAATAAATAAATAGAAATGTTACAGAATGTATTTTGAGAAATTGAAAGTAAACTGTCTTTTGGTTTGCAAAAGGAAACATTTTTAATCAGTTGCCTTTAGCAGAAGTCTGTAAATCCAACTCCGTCCGTGGTGCTTTTGCACAAATGGAAAGTGGAGCAATTCTTCAACAATGGATAACTGTTTAGCATGCCAGGGATTGAAAACTCTGTTTAAAGGGATAGTAACGTTTCACAAAAACTGCAGCTCCAATTAATCTTCATAGTATTTGAGCCTTGAAGAGTGTTATTTCATTACCGTCAGAGTTGTAGTTCAAGAGGAATTGAGTGATAAAGTATCTCCCTCCCACCCCTTTTACCTAGTGTAAGCCACCTCCCCTCAGATGTGGGATCTGGTCTCTTGACTGGACAGATCACAGCAAGGGACAATCTTCTTACTGTGAGCATAAGGAAAACCCTGCCCCCCTTGACAGGTTTTTCCCCTTATGCTAATTAAAGATTGTCCCTCTCTGCGATACATCTGGACAGTCTTGCTGCTCTAAGGTGAGCAGTGTTACATCAGTAAAAGGGGAATTCTTTATCATTAAATTACTCTTGAACTGCAACCCTGACAGTATTGAAATAACACTCTCCATGGCCCAAATACTATGAAGATTAACTAGAGCTGCTTTTATTGTGAAACATTACTATGTCAATGTGGAATGTTGTGATTTTTTTTTTTTTTTTTAAGGTGTGCTTGGTTTGCACCCCTAACCCCCCCCCCCCACCACCACCACAAGATTTCTCTGGTGTTTCTTTCTTAAATATATAATATTACTAGCACATGCTGCATGGCATTGACCATTTAATTGAGCCTTGTATATGTTGGGGAGCTACTGAGGATGTAGAGGGTGGGAGTCTCACTGCAGTGCTTTGCAAATTGCTGTCACTATGAATCTCCTTACAGAGATTTCCATACACACATTTTTATTTTATTACCCTAATCAAAGACTTATTAATGCTAATTTAAGAAAAAATTCATTTCTTGATAGAACTTTAGATATTTTGCCACTGTTGCCATAGTGATGGAACAAGCTTGATAGTCTCTTGACATTGTATATTAACAAAGGGTTAACCCCTTAAGGACTGGCGCACATACGCGTGGCCATCACTTGAGGACCATGGGGCTTTTTTTTTTTTTTTTTTTTTTTTTTTATATATATATATATATGTATATATATATATATATATATATATATATATATATATATATATATATATATATATATATATATATATATATATATATTTATTAACTTCCGGTTCAGGGCTACTGGAGCAGCGTGCAGCCGTGTCAGGAGCCCTGAACTCCAGGACGGGCCGGGACCATCACTGGTCCTTCAGTGCCAGACTGACGTGACAGTCCTGCCACGTCAGTGGTCATTAAGGGGTTAAACCAAACTGGAGGAATTGTAGGACAAACTACCATAGAGTAGAAATACACCTTCCCAAAATACCCATTCATTTGAATGGGGCTTTTAGCACTCTGAATGCGAAAGAGCACAGTGCAATGCATTCAAGGGGTAAAGTTCCCATTTTGATGGGAATTCCCCCCCCCCCCCCCCCCCCCATGGTATCCCAGAATTTTTCCCATTTTCTTTGATGCATATGGCCTTTTGCTTTTATTTTCTTGTACCATTGGTAGCAGCACAAATCCCGCTCTGACCTCTCAGCGCCAGCTGCTTCTTTGGTGAGCTGAGGTTTGATCATCAGTGAACAGTTTGAAAGATGAAATGGACAGAAAGAAGGTGAAGCCAGCTGAATTAAAGGATGCCTAACACCTCCCAATAATGACTCTCCGCCATGCCACACATACTTATCTTATGGTTGTTAGAAAATTCTAATGGCACATATTTTGCCTTTGTTCAAAGTGACACAATCTTCAATCAGTGATGGACGTCATGCCCATGGGGACAGATATGCCATTTGCTGGTAGTTTATTTTCCAGTCTAAGCCTACATAACACTTTAAGTACCAGAGGGCACCTCAGAGCAGAGGTTTGAGCACAGGATTGGGCACCCCTGCCATAATGAGCTGATTTTATGAAGTAGAATGAACAGAGTTTGAGGGCCTGCTGGCAATGGTCATGTCTGCTTCTACGGAAGTAACATCTAGGACTAATTTAATTGGGTTCTCTTTTAATCAGATGCAGAATTCATTGGGGACATTAGGATTTCCTGGCCATAGAAGGGTAAATGAGGGTTTATGATGGGAAGCATTGGTACTCCTCTAAAACACCCCAGCAAGACAAAAATAATGGTGACAATATTAAACTATATATTTGTAGGGTTGGGGTGCACCTTAGCAGTATCGGGGACAACTACCTATTAAAAAAATCCAAAAATCCCATTGAATGCTGAAGATAAAGTGTCTACGTCTTTTCAGTAGTTTACAGGAGTTGGAGGCCCAAAGATTATTTTGCCATGGTCCTCATTCATCAAGCCCACCTCTGTGCCATGCTACCCTTCCTCCTGTTTATTACAGAACAATGGATATTATATTTGCTGTTGAGACGCAATATTGCTACACTGCTCAGTTAATGCTATTTTTGGCCTTGGAAGTCAATACAGAATAAATGATAGTTGGTGACACAGTAAAGCTGTGCATGTCATCCACCTTGGTCTGCCCTTCCAAAATTGTTCATTCAGCCCCCTGCACTCCTCCCTCCAGCCCTCCCACTGCACTTGATCAGTTTATCTCTTTGCAAAGAGCTCTGAATGTTGATGCAGCACACCCTTTGAGTTCCAGAAAAACATAAGTGGCAATTCTATGAAATGGCGGAAAGAAGTTCTTATGTTCTCTGAATAATGAAAGAAAAAAGTATTGTTTTTGGGAGATTTAAAAAAAATAATAATAAATAAATAAATAAAAAAAAAAAAAATATATATATATATATATATATATATATATATATATATATATAATAAAAATAAATAATAATATTGGACACCCTATTGCTTATATTTATTCCATACCCTATATTTACCAGCCTGCAACCTTTATTGGCATATAGAATTATCAGTGGGAGACCCAGGATGAATTGGCACAATGGGCCGCCAACTGAATTATAAGGGATAAATAAAAATGTACAAAAAATGACTTGCATTTAAATTATGATTTTTAAACCCTTCAATACTGGAGGTCTCCAAAGCATGGCGTATCTCAGTCACAGTTTGTTTATACTCTCTAGTTTTAAAGATATGAAGAGTTTACTATAGTAACCTGTCACCTTGATTCAAGTGTGTCCATCTGAAAATGGGTTTATATACAATGTAGAACAAAAAACAATCAAAAATTGTTTATAGAAACATAGTTTATTAGACTGGAAAAAAATGCAACCATTGAGATCAACTATTGCTGCATTTATTGTTTTTCCTTTCACTTTAAATATATATAGAGGAAGGCAATAAAACAAACAAACAAACAAAAAAAATCTGTGGTTAAAAAAATCCTCCCCAACTCCAAAAGGCAATAGTGGATTGCTGGTTGGGACAATCCATTTATTTTTAGGAAATAAATAAATACATACATAAGAAAATAAAATGTAAAGCTTACTTTCCCCTGACATTTAAAATAAAAAAAAAAATAAAAAAAGTCTTAGGAGGCTTCAGTCACAATAGTGTATCTTCTGTTGAGTCTGGTGGGAGAGTACAGAGTGTAATTGGTTCCATGAGAAACAAAGTAACCAGTACGTTTTCCTGCCCCACTGATTAGATTATGAAAGACTGTTAATATGTTACATTGTTTGTTTGGACGTCTTATTCTGCTTTTTTTGGTAAAGCATCTCTAACCACTAAAAATGAAATTCCTCTAATCCTCTTTACAGAGGTGTAACTAGAAGCTACAGCCCCCCCACCACCACCACATTGGCCCCCTGACCACATTGACCCCCTCCACAATGCCCCCATCTCCTACCTGGAGCTCCCGCACGGTCCTCTTAGTAATGCAAAGCGCTGGGAGATTATGTAATCTCCCAGCGCTCTGCATTACTAGAGCGCCGGCGGGACATTGCGGGCACCAGGCAGAGGGGTCGCAGGGGGAAGCGGGGCCCCTGGAGTGCACTTGCCCGGTCGCAGGTGCGAACCCTGTAGTTACGCAACTGCCTCGTTATATTTTGAGAAATAAATCTAGTCTTGCATATGCTCTGTGGGGGTTCCCATTTATACTTTTTACAGAGCTCCAGGACTCACTTTACAACTGCTATTTTAACCCTTTGAGTGCCAGAGAGGTATCCAATGCATTGGGTGCCTATCTGGCACTCAAAGGGTTAATTGTAACTTTGGAACTGATTAATTTCTGAATAGGACAGCAATAGGTACAGCACAAATGCAATGAAACAAATTGGATCTGTTCAGTGTAATCTACAGATGTAAGAAAATTTGGATTGTTTTTTAGGGGACAACAATGAAATAGATACATGTTACAGATACCAGATGGATGTACATTACGTGTAAAATTGTGTCACCCAATTTCATTGTTAAGTTTTGGTGTTCCTTTAATGCTTTGAGTGCCAGAGGGGTATGCAACACATTGCTTTGCAATTAAAGGGATAGTAATGTTTCACAATAAAAGCAGCTCCAATTAATCCTCATAGTATTTGGGCCATAGAGAGTGTTCTTTCAATACTGTCAGAGTTGTAGTTCAAGAGTAATTGAATGATAAAGTATCCCTTCCCATCCCTTTTACCGATGTAACTGCTCACCTTAGACCAATGGATCACAGAGAGGGACAAACTTCAGTGAGCATAAGGAAAAATCTATCAAGGAGGGGCAAGGTTTTCATTGTTCTCAAAGTAAGAAGATTGTCCCTTGATGTGAGCTGCCTGGCCTCAAGACCAGACTCCACATCTGAGGGGAGGTGGCTTACATTAGGTAAAAGGGGTGGGAGGCGGAAACTTTAACATTCAATTACTCTTGTACTACAACTCTGACAGTATTGAAATAACACTTTCTATGGCTCAAATACTACGAAGATTAACTGGAGATGATGTTTTGGTGAAACATTACTATCCCTTTAAAGGCAAACTATTATGCTTTACTACGTCTGCGTGGCAGCAGAATAGCCACATATCCCTAATGACAAGACTTGAGGTCTCAAAGTCCAGTGTCTCTCACAGGAGCAACAAATGAACGTGGGGGGGGGGTTCTGACTCTCTCACCCTCTCGCTCTCTTGTCCCCAATCTGTCTGTCTGATCCACCAAGGCTCACAGTTCAGCCCTGGCTTCCTCAGTGGTCCTGCTCCCAGAGGGGTAGACCTCTTACTGTATGGTGGATATGTTTACACATGCTTATTTATTTGTAGCACAGCTGTTATGTAGAAGCTGAAAATGCTAAGGCGATTTTTAACTTCTTTAATGCAGCAATTTTATCACCACTTAACTTTTCTCTCTGAAATGGCAAAATTACAGCGAAAATGCAGCTGCATGAAATAGTTTCACAATTTCAGTGTAATCCCATTGAAACCCCATGGGTTAATACTATGGATTTGTATTGACCTTTGTATGCTGTCAGAAGAAAGCTGCAGCAGGCTGTGTTGGCTTGTCACATTCACTGAGATAATTACCAGCGTAAAGAGCCCCATAAGATACAATAACAAACTCTTTTTTTTTGTCTCTCCTCCCCCCTCCATGTGTTGCTGTTCGGATACACTCTTTAATGTGAATATAGCCTTAAGAGACTATCAGAAGCCTAAAACAGAAAGAACTAACACAGTATGTACTTATTGTACATTTTAACATGAACATTTTTTACAAATGCTGGCTAGGAATATGTGATACTTAGTTGATACTGCCCATTTAAAGGTGCAGTATAGGGTCAGTAAAATGTCCTATTTAAACCCCTGGATATGCCATCAGAGCCATGGGAACAGAATTCCTCCTCATGAAAGCCCTGTATCAGCAGATCTGCTGTCTGTAGACTTGTGTGGGGAGGAGAGAAGTTCCCATGAGCGCTGAGTAAGTCATTGATGTCACCCAGCTGTACAGAAATCTGTGATCTGTGAATAGAACCGGTGAGTTATGAGCTATGGGAACACTGTTCCCATAGCACTGAGGGCAAAATCTTGACCATGTATGGTCCCTTTAAATGCTTTCTTCCAAGCACTTAGAAATATCCTTTTTGCAGTGAATAAATTGTTCATAGTTTTGACATCATTTTCTTGCTCCTTTATAATCACATTCTACAGTCATTGTGGCGTTTATCTGCTGTCATTCTCAGTCTTGGAGGCTTAGGAGAATGTCTGGCAAATCAACTGCACCATAGGGCAACAATAACCATCTCACGACTGCCATTGATCTGTATTGAACTCTTTCCTGCTGTGATACAGATGGTTTGCGTTCTAGCATTCAGGTGTACAATCCCCATTCACATCAATGGGAATTTTTAGTTGTCCCTTATGGTGCAGTTGGCTTGCTCCAGAATTACTTGATTTTTCTATTTACATCAGGCCCCAAGAAATATAGCAAAATTAGGGGAAACGGAGCTTGTTACCTATAATAACATACAAAAAAAGTCACACTGTCTCAAGGTAGGCAAACAAGTCACAGAAAAACCAACAGCATTTATTGTATCAGGATAAGTGCTGTTGGTTTTACTTGGGCGCATGTTTGACTGTCTACCTAGTGTGACATTTCTGTATGTTTATATAGAAGATGAGGAGAAAGGTAACCCCAGGAGTCAGCACCTTAAAGGGATAGTAATACTTAAAA
This sequence comes from Rhinophrynus dorsalis, assembly GCA_037306005.1. Classification (NCBI taxonomy): domain Eukaryota; kingdom Metazoa; phylum Chordata; class Amphibia; order Anura; family Rhinophrynidae; genus Rhinophrynus; species Rhinophrynus dorsalis. The sequence goes on from CM074718.1 coordinate 66,018,380, forward strand.
TATAAAAAAAAAAATATGTTGTAGGGTTTATCCCCCTGAGTAAAACAAAGTGTTTTATTCAAAAGTTATTACAGCTCAAAGTTGATTTTTTAGGTGCAATATCACAGTGGCACTATTACAACACCATCCTATGGAGATTTATAATTCCGGTGCCAGATCTGTCCATAGGACGATGTAGCAACAGCGCTGCTGTACAATTTCAGGCTACTGTGATATTGCACCTAAAAATTAAACTTTGAGCTCTAATAACTTTTGAATAAAACACCTTTCAGCTGTGGGAGTACCCTTGTTTTACTCAGGGAGATCAACCCTACAGCATATTTTTTTTTACATTTTAAGTCTTACTATCCCTTTAAGACAGCACATTGGGTGAGTCAACATCATACCGCTGTCTATTTGTGCACTTATCTTCAGTACATTAAAGGGATAGTAATGTCTCTATTGAATTGCAGCTCTGATTACATACAGTTCTGTAGTAAAAAAAGATATTCAAGCTGAAAGGATCCCCCTCCCAACCCCTTTCCCTGCATCACTGACCTTCTGTGTGGTCCATATGGAGCGCGGCAAGGGACAATCTTCAGTAAACAAAGGAAAATCCTGCCCTCCTTCATCAAGGGGGGGGGGGGCAGGGTCCCTTGACGCATCAGTCTGGTCCCACGATGGGATTGCAGCTCTGATGGGAGGCGGCCAGAAGGGGTGTAAGTAATTAAACATAGTGCTAGGTGTTATAAAATCTTAAAGATGCAAATTAATATAGACATTACTATCACTTTAAGCATTGTGACTGTGTGAATACACTCTGGAGCTCCTACATTTTGCCTTGTTACCTATCTGATGCCAGCATACAGGGAGTTAATAGTCTTGTGTGCTTTCTTTTAGGATCGGAGCAGGATGTATGACAGTCTGAATATGCACTCACTGGAAAATTCCCTCATCGAAATAATGAGAGCAGAGCATGATCCCCTGAAGGGTAAGAATGCCTTCTTAATACAGAAATGTTTAATTTATCCTTTTCATTATTTTATTTATGCAGTTCATATGTATTTTTGACCCTTTACGTGCCAGAGTAGAACAGAGATAATTGCTGAAAGGTGTAAACCTATAATGCAGTGCTGTCAGGCATTTAGCCACATCCCACTCCATAAAGCTAGGGGGAGTCCAAGAGGGAAGTGAGCCACTGATGTTCCCAAATAGGCTGATCTCTCTATTTACTGAGACGTGAATAGTATTTTTAAAAAGCCGCGCAGATGGGCAGTAGGTAATTATACATTTAGATAGAGCTGCATTTTCTGGCTATATGTGAAAAAAACCCAAAAAACCTTTATTTAAATCCGAACGGTTTTCTTGGGAAAAAGTGGAAGTTTGAATACACTGTTTAATAAAGACGGAGAAAGGTACAATCATGTTATCAATTATTTTTGTCCTTTGTTTTACAAAAGCAATATTTTTTTAAATTTGCCTTTTTTTAGGCTTTGTTCACACAGGGTTTTGAAACCCCTCAACTGTGTATTTTTACAGAGCAACAATCCAGTGATACAATCAATACATGCGTTTAACCCGATGAGTGCCAGAGCATGGGATAACTTATGAGTTTGTGGTTTTTGGCACCCCTGGGATTTTGTGTTTTATGTATTGCTGGGGCAGGAAGTGATTTATTTATTTATTTATTTATATTTTAGGTACATTTAAAATTCACATGTGAGCTAGGCCGTGGGTTGATAATAAAAACACATTATCCATACACAGGACTATTATCAAGACTTACACAAGATCTTACTAGGGAAACTGTGACCATTGAGACATGGTGACATGGAAGATTTTAATTAGGTACACAGCTGTTGCCACACTTCCTAATTAACTATAAATAAGCCTATATTTATGACAAAGGAAAAGGCATTCAGGAAGCTGCAATGTGGTACATAATGTCCTTGGCTATGTTAACATCAGTAGACATTTATTTGATTTGTGGTTCAGTAAGCTCATTATATGGAAAGAGAAATGATGGAAGATAACTTTTTATTTATATATATATATATATATATATATATATATATATAATTTAAATTGCCTATAGCTTATTCTTTTTATCTTCCAGTCAGCTTATTAGATTTTGATTTTTTTTTTTTTTTTTTTTTTTTTATTTAGCAGATGGGGTATCTAATATCACCAGAGCTTTGTTCTCTGCCATGGCTTATGCTTTTCATCTTCTAATCAACTTGGTTATTTTAGAAATATTTCATGTAGCAGTTGGGGAATCTGATTTCACTTTTTTTTTCCAATTTTATGGGAACAGGATAAATAGATAAAGAGGAATAATCAAGCAGATCCTTTCAGGATGAAGGCACCCCATACTGAAAATAAAAAATTGTATAATAGAAAAAGAACAATGTAGAGTAAAATTACATTTTAAGTAATAGGCAAAACTGTTATTTAAAGTAAGAAATCCACTTTGATAATAGTCTACAAACCTTTATGGTTTGAGAGAGAGAATGTTTTAAAGTTCCCCTGTCCGATGTCAGCTGTAAAGCTGACAGTGGGAGAGGCGTGTCGGCTGACTCGAGAGCAGAGATACCGAAATGTAAAAAAAAAAAAATCTCATTGGAATGGTCTACAAAGTGTGCCTGGTTTGCAAGCACACTTTGTAGACCGTTCCAATGAAGTATTTATTTTTAGATTTTGGTATCTCTGCTCTGCTGAAGAGCCGACTGCCGGTCCTTGGACCAGGATCTCCTGCTGTCAGCTTACAGCTGATGTCAGGGAAAGGGGAGGGGGGGGACGGACATTAAAATGTTCCATCTCTCAAACCATAAAGGTTTGAGTGATGGGACTGGGATCATTTAGATTATTTTTTTAATAGCTACAATATTTTTTTTTATATTTTAAAACAACATTACTAACCCTTTAACTTCTTGGATACTAGTGGTCCCCAGTGCATTGCTGTTTATAGACAATACAGCAGGATTGTATTTCAGGCACCTACCAATATTGCCATGTTAATGAGTCAGGGAGCCCTGCAAAAGGAAACAGTGGAAGCTAAGACTTCATTTGTAGGCCTCAGAAAACAGCACATTTTACAAATGTAAATGTATATATTCACATCATGTTCAGATGTTTTCCATATCTGGAAACTCTCTGGATGTGCCCCAATACTCCAATTAGTTAAAGGGATAGTAATACTTAAAATGTAAAAAAAAAACATGTTGTAGGGTTTATCCCCCTGAGTAAAACAAGAGTACTCCCACTGCTGAAAGGTGTTTCGTTCAAAAGTTATTAATTTTCAAAGTTGAATTTTTTAGGTGCAATATCACAGTGGGCTGAAATTGTACAATGGCGTTGTCGCTACACCATCCTATGGAGATTTATGGTTTCAGGACCAGAGCTGTCCATAGGATGGTGTAGCAACAGCGCCACTGTACAATTTCAGGCCACTGTGATATTGCACCTAAAAAATTCAACTTTGAAAATTAATAACTTTTGAACAAAACACCTTTCAGCAGTGGGAGTACTCTTGTTTTACTCAGGGGGATAAACCTTACAACATATTTTTTTTTACATTTTAAGTATTACTATCCCTTTAATTACTGTGTCCCGCAGAAATAAAGGCTTATTCTTTGGCTTGGGGAGTTTCCTACTAACCCCACCTACCCCTGCCTCATTCTACCAATGTTCCATCCGCTTTAGGGAAAACCCTGCCTTCCCTCATCCCAGTCACTCCCATCCCGATTTGAAGCCATACCCATATTATGACGAGCGTCATTTGTACACTGCCCCCCCTTCTTGTACTCCATAGGCTGAGGGCCAGAAGACTCCTAGTTACTGTGCTAATATTCCTTTAAAAGGTCCGCATTAGTCACTATACAATGCATGAGCAAGCAAATTAAAAGAAAACATGACTTTTGTTACAAATGACTAAAGCAGAGCATTCTGTAGATACAAAGCAGTTTTGTGCAATGTGAAACTCAGATTAAATATAGAGTTGTTTCAAGATAGGTGCAGCTAGGGAGGATCAGCCATATCACCACTGAAGTCAGGTCTGCCTATTTTAAAAATATACTTATATGAAGTAAACACGAGTATTTGTGCAAAAGTTGCACCCTACTTAAATTAGTACCTCTCTTCACTTTCAGTTTATGATTCTATTTTTGCACCTGTTTGGGCCAAGTCTTTGCAAAATATCTGGTTTATTATGCAACCAATTCTGATCAGTTTGTTAAATAGATAGTAATAGTTAATTTTACGTTTATTTAATATTATAGGCATAAAAAAAAACTATGAAAACTGATGCAAGGCTTATCTCTCAAACCTTAATGGTTTGATAGCTGTACCTCACTACAGTAACCTGTTCTTGGCTGTCTGAACGAAGTCAGCACTAACTGACAGCTGCAGAACTCAGATGGAGACTCTTCAGCAGAGCCAAAAACTCGCAATCTAAATATTAATACTTCATTGGAACGGTCTACAAAATGTGCCATTCCAATGAAGTATTAATGTTTCGATCGCGCTGAAAGCAAATCAATGTGTTCCATACCCCTCTGGCACTCAAAGGGTTAAAATTTACAGCAAAGTTTAACTTCAAAAACCAGAACACAGGTATAGCTGACCGCTGTATGAAGGACAGATTCCTAAGCAAGCACTTAAATACAGATCCATTTATTTCTTGGGTATAAGTCTCCTTTAAAGGAAAACTAACATCCACTTACCTGGCTAGAAAATCCTAATGTTCACTATTAATTTTGTTCTTGTGCCTTTGTTCGAGAGATAATCTACTCTCAGTCCCGGATGTTATCACTTAAAGGGATAGTAATACTTGCAAATTACTAATCCCCATATTGTAGCTTTGTTAAAAAGAAACTTATTGCCCCCATAAGGGTTTGAGAGATGGTAGCGCTCAAAATTCCCCCTTCTTCCCCCTACCCTGCCCCCTTTGTCGGGGGGGGGGGGGGTCAGGGTTTTTTCCTCATACAGACATACACAATATTGTCCCTAATTGAGATCCGTCCAATGAAGTGACCGGATTTCAGATCTGAGGGAACTATGACTGATGTAGTAGTAATAGTGGAAAGGGGCAGGAGGGAGAAACTTTCAACTATAACCTCCGCTCCACTGCTAACAACTCTCTGCGTATACCACAATACAAGAAAGAGGCAGGACGATCTGTCTTCTCTTTCAGAGCACCAAAGTCCTGGAACAGTCTGCCAGTAGGATGACCACACTTCCATTCTGTCATTCCAGGACATGTGGTCACCCTAGTGAGTCCCGAGGCTGAGGCTCCCCCCAGCGCTGACCATCTTTCTGAGACTGATGCAGAGTAAGAGTTCCCAGTGGGAACGCTTACTCTGTGTCAGCTTCAGAAAGATGGTCAGCTCGGCGAGCTGGTGGGAGCCTCAGCCGTGCGTCTCACTTGCAGCATCAGCATACCTGCTCCATCCAAGCTCTCTCGCACGCACCAGTCTGGCCAGCCAATGAGGACCATATAGCAAATACATTTCATTGGCTGGCTGTACTGGTGAGTGTTCCTCCATTCCGGGACTCTTTGTTGCCCCGGTGGTGGTGGTGGGGGGGGGTGACCCGGTACGTGGGACACAGACCCCAATAATGGACAGTCCTGGGCATTCCGGGACGTGTGGTCACCCTATCTGCCAGAAATAATCAAATCTGCTCCCAGGCTAAAATCTTTAAACGTAAATGCTTCTTTATATCTAAAAACAGTGTGTAACTGTATAAAGTTGTAATATTTTATACATATGTATATTTATATGTGTATGTATATATAATGTTTCTCAGTTCGTGTAAATATGTAACCCTTTACTCAAAACTATCCAGGACATACTTAAAAACAAGAGCAATCTCAATGTATTCTTCCTGGTAAAACATTTTCTAAATAAATAAATTACAGACAGAATACAACAATAACGAGATTGAAAATGATAGTGTGCATTAAATAAAATATGACTTTATATGTTGGTATTACTATCCCTTTAAGTGGTGTTACTTCTCCTTGAAAGGATCAAGGTGACGTTTCTAGTTCCAGTCCTAAGACTTATTTGTTGAACCCTGTGGATACACAAACAATCTAACATTTACTTGCTGTAGTTTGGACCCATTTATTAGGGAATGTGTATGTGTACTCATAAGCACATTCTATCCCCCACTTCCCTCCTATACAAGAAAGTAAGCCTTTGTGAATAATAATGATTCTCTTCTCACTACGCTTCTAAAAACTGGCAATGATCAAAACAAGTGAGGACAGTGCATTTTCTGTGCTGTACTGCAATGCTGAAAAGAAAGCAATTGGAATGCGAGACACGTGTTTCGAAATCGAGCTGCTTCCCTTTCTGCAGTGACTAAGCATCTTGTGTGTGAGGTTTGTGTGTATGTTTTGGCACACAGAGTAATCTCTTGTTTCGTACTCGGTAGGCCTCCTCCCCTTCCTCATCATCATTACATGTATACACACCTTTCAATGAAAACATTCAGAGCAATGTATGTTGATTGTCAGCAGTTTAAGCTGGTGTGAAGTGGGGTGTGAATGCAGCCCATTTTTCTTAATTGCCTGCATTACAGAGGGGCAGAATGGCGTATTATAGGAATTATTTGTTTTTAATGAAAAATTAAACATTTATCCTTTTGATTTCCAGTAGGTTATGCAATGCAGGTGTGTTGCACTACTATCTAGCGCTCAGAGGCCGATTTTCTCTCTCTCTCTCTCTCTCTCTCTCTCTCTCTCTCTCTCTCTCTCTCTCTCTCCTCTCTCTCCTGGAGGTCTGAATACTTTATCATTCAGTTGTGTTGAACTACAACTCTGACAGTACTGAAATAACACTCTCCATGGCCCAAATATTATGAAGATTAATCGGAGCTGCTTTTATTGTGAAACATTACTATCTCTTTAATGAGGATCAACCTCCTTTTTGACATTATATTTTATACAACTGAAGGATATGTAAAGTCCGGTTGCCTGTACTGTGAAAACAGGCATAGTGGTACAATGCAGCAGTGTTCCTACAGCAGAAAAGCCTGCCTGCCCTAGAACATACAGAGACACTCGGTGCTGCAGGGATAGTGCAACATTGTATCGCTGATCCTGAGAAAACACCTCCCTGAAAACAGAAATTTGGATAGAGCCTTGGTACATAAGTGTTTAAATTAAAGTAAAATAAGTCTGTCACTTTAATTGTGTGTAGTTTGAGGTAGAAAGTTAAAATGCCCCTGTTGCACTTAAGCGATTTAACATTAGAGCCAAGTAAAATAACCCTGTGCCCATCTGTATTCACAAAATTGTAATTCAGCCAGATCTTCTCTTTCTTTATTTTCTGCCTAATAAACTAAAAACAGTGCCTCTTATTTAAAGGGATAGTGATACTTAAAATGCAAAAAAAATATATATATATGTTGTAGGGTTTATCTCCCTGAGATAAAGAAGGCTTCTCCCACTGCTGAAAGGTGTTTTATTCAAAAGTTTTTACAGCTCAAACTTTATTACTTTTATTTTAATTGGTGCAATATCACAGTGGCCTGAAAATGTACAGTGGCGCTGTTGCTACACCATCCTATGGAGATTTATGGTCCCGGTACCAGAGCTGTCCATAGGGTGGTGTAACAACAGCGCCACTGTACAATTTCAAACCTCTGTGATACTGCACCTAAACATTTCAAGTTTGAGCTGCAATAACTTTTGAATACAACACCCTTCAGCAGTGTGGGAGTACCCTTGTTTTACTCAGGGGGATAAACCCTACATCTTTTTTTTTTTTTTTCTTTTTTTACATGTTAAGCATTACTATCCCTTTAATTTTTCCTTGACACTTTGGAAGATTTTCCTAACTTTTGTGAAGGCAAGTCAGGAGGTGACTATTATGCCTATATCTTTCTTTACTGCCCCTCGGTAGCAAAGTAAACAAACTTTATTTAAACAGAAAACTTGTCAGTCATTAAAATATGCCCATAACCAGTCAGCGACTAGCAACCCCTGTAAGGAGTAATGTCCCAAATGCCACTTCATCTGCTTTGCTTTCATTGGAAGGGTCTAAAAAGTGTGCTTGCAAACCAGGCACACTTTGTAGACTATTCCAATGAAGTAGTTCTTCTTATATCTCGCGATCTCGGCTCTGCTGTAGAGCCACGGCCGGTCCGCGGACCGGATTCCAAACCTGACAGCTAGATGGCAGACTTGACCGTTTTGGTCAGTGAGGGGAAACTTTGCTTGTGAATATCTCTCAAACCATAAAGGTTTGAGAGATAAGACTTATATCGTTCTTCATGTTTTTTTAATGCCTACAAAATAAAATGAAGATAAAACGAAGTATTACTATCCCTTTAAGAACGTGACTGGACAGGTGTACTTCGGCATTGTTGTGCAGATTAGCACACTTGGACAAACAGAACAGACGGATTACCATAACCAGAGTGTTATGGAATGGTTCGCTCCACCTTATGGTCAGCACACCATCTGGTCCTCAAAGCTTTGCCTGTACTCAATGGCCTTTTCAGGCTAAGGAGAATACCAACTGCACTATAGACAAGAGGACAAGTACCTGTGCCCCCCCCCCCCCATTGATCTGAATTGGGCTTTTAATCCCTTTAATGCTAGATGTCTCTCTTGGTTAAACGTTGCATTTAAAGGAATGCTAAGACCTTGTGCCAGTTGTTTGGGCATCCAATAGTATTAAAAGAGTTACTTCTATACAGAAAGGGTTTGTTTTAAACCTGTAACTCTCCCTGAATAAGCACCTATGTGCCAGAGGGTTGTCCAGTGCACTGCTTTCCAATTGGTTACCACTCTCCCTGTCAGTAAAGGGTTAGGGATAGGAGTGTGAGCAGGGGCATCTCTAGGTGCCCTAAGTGAAAAATTCCCATGCGGTCTCGCTTTGCCCTGTGTCTGTATTTCCAATAAGAAATTGTCATCGGATTCTGTTTACATGCAGTGGTGGTACTGACCAAGTGGGGGCCCTACACAGCCGCTTCATCTGCTTATATTGTAGCACCACTCAGTGTGAGGTGTCTCTTTAATGGGATAGTATTATTTCAAAATAAAAGAAGCTTCAGTTAATCTTTATAATAGTTGGGCCTTGGAGCGTGTCAGAGATGTAGTTCAAGAGTAATTGAATGATAAAGTATCTCTCTCCTGCCCCTTTTACATGAGGGGGATACTTTATCATTCAATTACCTATTCTGTAACCGCAGTCCGTCACTCTGCCTCTGCTCCCCTCCCCCTGTCTAGCCTCCTCTGATGATGGAGCCTTTCTTCCTGTAAGCTGGAGCGCTCTCATTGGCAGAGATCGATATCTAGCCAATGAGATTGTTCCAGCTTACAGACAGAAAGCCTCTGTCATTGGAGGAGGCTGGATAGTGGGTGGGGAGCAGAGGCGGAGTGACAAACTGCGGTTACAGAGCTGGTAACCACAGTCTATACGGAAGTAGGTGCAGGGCAGCTTTTATTACTTCAGTTTAGACCAACTAGAGCTTTAAAAAAAGAAATTAATAAACTTTTACACATATTCACTATATAATGTAACTATTTTGGCTAACTTGTATAGGGGAGATACATCCCCTTTAATATAGATAAATGTAAGGTTAGCAGGATATATAATTAATGTTAAGTAGGAAACTATTTGAGAAATCCTTGTTGGAGGATGATTTAGTAGTATGGATAGACAATAAACATCACCACAAGAGGTGGAAATATAATTCTACTTCTTGGTAAATCCTTGATAATAGTTTGTATATAATATGGAGAACAGTATTGGGCACTGCTTCTTAACCCTTTGAGTGCCAGAGGGGTACGCAACGCATTGCAAAGCAATGCGTTGCGTACCCCTCTGGCACTCAAAAGTTTAACTCTTTGAATGTCAGGGGTATGCGATATGCATTGCTTCTCTATGCTTTTAATACCCCTCTGGCAATCAAAGGGTTAAAATGTTATTAAACTGAAAAAAGTACAGGCATGCAGCAGACCTGATATGGGGATTGGGAGATTTTAGTTATAAAACAAGACTAGCCAAACTGGGTTTGTTTGTATTAGAGAAGAGACTTCTAAGGGAGAGATATGATTACCATTTACAAATCCATTTGAGGCCAAAACAAAGAACTCTCTGGGAAAGTATTTACACAAAGAGCGGAGCAAAAACAAGGTCATTCATGAAGACTGGAAGAAAGACACGTTTAGCTAAAATGATAGCAGAGATTTTATTTATTTATTTTTTATTTTTTTTACAATAAGGGCAGTAAGGTTGGTGAGTTCTTTGCCTTGGGAAGCAGTGTTTGTACATACAGTAGATGTTCTCGGTAAAGTTGTGGATATCTCTGTATCTCAGAAAATTATAGAGAATTGGGACTGTTTATTTCCGTGTGGATATGATGTTGATGCAGGGAGATATCCTGTCTTTATTTTTTAATTTTATTTTAGTTTTCCCTCCGTCCTCTGAACAGCAGGGATGCGGTGCCAAAAGTAAACTTGGTAGAGGCATGTCTTTTTCCAGCCTCATCAGTTATGTAACTATTTAACCCATGTATCATATGATTTATTATGGATGATTAAATAAAATTGTATATCAAAAGGGTGTGCAATGCATTACATGTTCCACTGGCTCTCATAAGGTTATGGCACAAGATACTTTCCCAAGAAGCCTATCTCTTGCAGTTCAATATGGTACACAGCCATATTTAGTGGTTATTGTAACAAATGCATTTAGACTATATGTGAACAGGTCCTCTCTCTCTTCCCCTCTCCCTCTCTCTCTTCCCCTCTCCCTCTCTCTCTTCCCCTCTCCCTCTCTCTCTTCCCCTCTCCCTCTCTCTCTTCCCCTCTCTCTCTCTCTCTCTCTCTCTCTCCTTCTCTCTCTTCCTCTACCTCTCTCTCTCTCTTCTTCTACCTCTCTCTCTCTCTTCTTCTACCTCTCTCTCTCTCTTCCTCTCTCTCTCTCTTTTCCTCTCTCTCTCTCTTCCTCCCCCCTCTCTCTCTTCCTCTCTCTCTCTCTTCTTCTACCTCTCTCTCTCTCCCTCTCTCTTCCCCCTCACCCTCTCTCTCTCTTCCCCTTCCCCTCTCTCTCTCTCTTCCCCTCCCCCTCTCTCTCTCCCCCCCTCTCTCTCTTCCCCTTCCCCTCTCTCTCTCTCCCCCCCTCTCTCTCTTCCCCTTCCCCTCTCTCTCTCTTCCCCTCCCCCTCCTGTGTGTCCAACCCAATGGTTCTGCTGATATCTGACAGCTTTTGATATGAAACTGAAAGATGACTATTATGGTTCCAGAAATATGTATCTCTGCCCTGGCGCTTTATTTAGCACACCTGTCCCTTATTTGGTATTGTGAAGGCCGGTGATTGTAACAGCTGTCAAGGCATGGAGGAATTCCCACTCTGTACAAGATTATCTTTCAGACTAGCAACAATTTATTTGAGGACTACAAATCTAATCATCTTCAACTAGACATTCGTTAGTTGGAGATGATGGAAGTTGAAATCCCCAACATCTGGAGGTCGTGCGTTGGGGTACCCCCCCCATTTACAGGAAATGGACCATAGCTTGATTCTGGAGCAAACCAACTACACCGTGGTAGACAAATACAAATTGCCATTGATTTAAATGGGACTCTTAATACCTTGAATATTAACCCCTTGAGGAAACAGATAGGTGGTCCCATTGCGGAGCGATACAGTTCACACCATTCTTGTCCTCATGGGGCTCAAGAGGCCTCTAATCTATAGGCAAGCCTTGGAGACCTCTCCGAGGGCTGGATTCTATTGCAGGTGCTAACTTTATCTTTGCTTTTATCTCCAGGTTTCCCCATAGACTTCAATAGGAAAATATTTGAGAAAACAGGAGGTAACATTTATCTCCTGCAATTGAATTTAGCCCCAAGTGTTCAAGAATTTAATAGCCCAATTTAAATCTATAGAAATTGATATGTCCACTGAGGAGACGTTAATTGATCCAGAATTGCATCACTTTATCTTTCTGAAGATGGGCCAGTGTCCCCCAAACAGTCACAACACTTATATGGTAATTAAAACATTAAACTACTTACTGGCTTTTATTTAGTATCTCCATAATTATTTTTTAAGTCAAGATGTACCTTACTGGTCACATGGCCCATCGGCCTGCTCTTTTATGATTAGATGACTTTAGTGCCAGTTGCAGATCAAGGGAATCAGGGTCCTGGTGCAGAATTATTTTTGGGTCCTCAATTCACTGCAATCTACTGAAAAAAATCCTAAACCCTTTCTATTTTTTTAGCATTCACTGGGACCAAAAGTTGTCTGGTGCCCAGTGCCTTGTATCTGCTGCATAATGGTAGTTCTGCCCCATTTCAGGGCCTTACTTCCTCTTCTCTTCATAATGTGCATGTGTTCAGTGGCAATTCAGGCTCTGAGCAGGGAGGAAGTGTCTTCTCTTGCAGACCCTGTATCTTCTGGTGGCAAAGAAAAGCAATGCCAGCATTACCAGATGCCATAATTCACTTTTTTGGAATTTATGCACAAGTGGAGTAATTCTTGGGCCAACCATTTACAACATGATGGAAAATAAATTCCTCAAATTTCTAGTTATCCATATTGTTATTAAAAAGGAATTCACAGACCAAATAAACTGGGACGGTCATGAGGCATCTCGGCAGCTGGTGGGCTTTGTTTTAGCACCAAACTACCATTTTGCTGTGCAACACTACCATATCTGTATTGTCATATAGGTGGGGAGCCTACATATATGTTGCTTTTTAGAAACATGTACAGCAATGAAAAGGATATTGATTTAGTTTCATAAAAAAGTATTGCACAATAAATAACATGTAAATGAATAAAAAAAGGGATCATATCAAAGTTTGGGTTAGTACTGGTTTAATTTAACCGTTTGTGGGCCCAGGGGGTAAGCAACGCCTTTTAGGCATCGAAAGGTTTAAAAAAAAACAGCAGTAAAACACAAAATAGCCTAAGAAGTGCTGTCCAGTACCCTTCATTAAACAGTCACAAGAAGGTTTTGTGTTATATAAGAACCCCACACAGACAGATAATTGTTCTTTGAGTTTTGTAGCCTGTTGGGATATTGGCACGAGGAGAAAGGTGCCTGCTGTTTCTAGTATGGGGAGGTTACCAGACAGAGAAATCTAGAGCATTCAGCACATTTCTGGGCTGTGTGCAACAACAAAGTATTCATCTTACTAGCGCTGATACCGAGGAGTCTCTCAGTGCGCAGATTGACTCTTTGAGTGCCAAAGGGGTGTGTGCAATGAATTGCTTCACAATGTGTTGGACAACCCTTTTGTACTCAAGGGGTTAAAAAAAACTAACTCTAGGATAAACAAACACAGCTTGGTCTTGCAAAAGAGTCATATGTTCTAGAATTCACAGATACAGATGTAAAATATGTTTATACGTTTCACAATCCTTTTTGAATGTGCTCTTTTTCAGCAGCCTTGTGGGAAGCAATTATCCTTCACACTCCCCACTTCCTGGTCTGGAAGTTGTACCCTACTGTGCAGGACAAAACAGGATGTAAGGAGTGCAAGGAAAAATAACTACCCATAGCCTTCTGAAAAATATACATACTATTTTGCATTCCTTCAGACCAACAAGATATACTAAAGTTTATCAAGACAAGTAAATGGGATAAAACCATTTTTCTCTGTCGTCCAATACAGGTTACTGGTAACACTGGGTAGGAGATCTGCCCCTTTTAAGTAGGCAGGAACAATTCTAGAATTGTATGCAGGGGGTGGAGCCTACCTTCCCTCCTTGGCTGCAGCTAGCCAACCAGCCCCAGTAAGATTTGTTCCTTGGTGAAGATAACACAGGCAAGAGAACAGTTCTGCTATAGTTTTAGAATTTTTTTTATTTTTCTGTTAGAAATGGAATACCACCATTAGGCGGATTACCATAACTGACAATGCCTTGAGATGTGGCTAGCTCAGTATCCAGGTGCTTTTGTGGACATTCAGCCCTGGGGGGAAAATCTTGGGTTCAAGTTCTTTCCTCAGGAGTTGCCCACAGAGGCTTCTTCATAATACATGGTAATCTGAAGACAGAAGATCTGCAGGAAAGGTGAGCAAGCCTTTGAGTGCTGCAGGTCCACATATCCCACAGTGCCCCTCCGCACAGGGTTTTTTTTTTTTTTTCCCTTTGGAAAACACAAACACACTCCTGCACTCATTGGGTTTATCTGTATGTCTGTTGGGTGTTTTGGAGCAGATTTATGTGGTAACTTAACCCTTTAGCTGCTGGTTTTGCATCTTGGGGGGGGGGGTTTGACACTTTCCCTACTGTTCAGTGTTTTCTGGGTCTCTTTACATGTTTTAGTGATGTTTCATGTACTTTGGTTTTCACTTTTCAACTTTGCAAAATTTAAGTTCCGCGCCTTTAAGGCGCGCTTTACCGCATAGACGCCATTGCTCCATTCACTTCTATGGGACTGCACAGTCTTCGACATATCTCTGCAACCTCTCAACTTAGCGACTTCAGAGATGGCTCATTTTAATTGTCTGCCCTTGTTCTTTCATCCGGATCACGTTTCAAGTGTGTTGGGGGACTAAGGGGGCTTCAGGCACTGTTGGGGTACTTTTTCTATGGAAATTACTTTCCCTTGAGCGCTTGCTTCGCTCACTCGTTTCTGATTGGCTCCCGCAGCAACCATTTTGTGCCTTTTCTAGAATGAGTATCCTACGCAGGGCTTGGACTTTCCTTCTCTCCTCTGCAGATTAACTCTTAGCCTACCAGATAAGTGTATTTTAGCGATTTCTGGGGTGAAACTTTAATCGTACGCACTGTAATATACGATAAAGTGTTTTTGACACTGTGAGCTTGGGGCCAGGCCTAAGACTAAGGACACTGGGGTCTCTGTGTCCCCTATTGTGCATTGCTCCTCATGTAATTCAGGGTTGCCTAGAGAATTCTCAGGTCATTTATTCCCAGCATGTTCTGATGTCCCTGAGTCTCTTCCAGGGAGCTCAAGCCATGCATTAGAGCCAATTTGGGTGCAAGAGTTCAAGGCTGCTACTAGGGACCTCCGGTCTACATTGCAACTC
The DNA here is from genome assembly GCA_037306005.1 of Rhinophrynus dorsalis. Taxonomy (NCBI): domain Eukaryota; kingdom Metazoa; phylum Chordata; class Amphibia; order Anura; family Rhinophrynidae; genus Rhinophrynus; species Rhinophrynus dorsalis. Next base: position 66,033,384 of record CM074718.1, read on the forward strand.
TTTCCATCCCAGTTACAGGGGGTCTTCCATTCTTGGCAGATCCCCCTCTTCAGTCAAATCTTCCTTGCCTACCACCAATCAGCTGATGCATAACTGAAGTTTTTTAAAGGGATAGTAATACTTAAAATGTAAAAAATATATGTTATAGGGTTTATCTCCCTGAATAAAACAAGGGTACTCCCACTGCTGAGAGAGATTTTATTAAAAAACTATAACCGCTCAAACTTGAATTTTTAGGTGCAATATCATAGTGCCTGAAAATTTACAGTGGTGCTGTTGCGACACCATCCTATGGAGATTTATGGTCTACAGACCAGAGCAGTCCATAGGATAGTGTAACAACAGCATCACTGTAAATTTTCAGGCCACTGTGATTTTGCACCTAAAAAATTCAAGTTTGAGCTGTTATAATTGTTTAATAAAATATCTCTCAGCAGTGGGAGTACCCTTGTTTTACTCAGGGGGATAAACCCTACAACATATATCTTTTTTACATTTTAAATATTACTATAACCTAGGAAAAAGTGGCTGTTAATTTGTTTAATAGGTTAATTTACCTTGGTAGATGTCGTTCACATAGCATTCAGGTATATAATTTGTGCAAAATGTCTGCAGTGTCCTGAGTTTGGTAATCTCTATTGACCTCTGCCTCTAGGCCTCACCTCCTTACATCAAACAGTAGGCTTCAATGAGCCAGAATAGAGCATAAAAGGGATACAGGTTATCTGTCTTCATCAGTTTGTAGAAACAACTTTCATCACACTACATGAGATGAAATGCTTAAAGGGATAGTAATGTTTCACAATAAAAGCAGCTTAATCTTCATAGTATTTGGGTCGTGAAGAGCATTATTTCAATACTGTCAGAGTTGTAGTTAAGAGCAATTGAGTGGTAAAGTATCCCCTTCCTTCCCTTTTTACTGATGTAACACTGCTCACCTCAGAGCAGCAAGACTGTCCGGATGGATCTTCAGTGAGCATAAGAAAAAACCTGAAAAACTTGCTAAGGGGGGGGGGGGGATGCAGGATTTTCGTTGTTCTCCCAGTAAAAAGATTGTCCCTTGCTGTGACCTGTCCAGTCAAGAGACCAGATTCCACATCTGAGGGGAGGTGGCTTACACTAGGTAAAAGGGGTCGGAGGGGGATACTTTATCATTCAATCACTCTTGAACTACTCTGACCGTATTGAAATAACATTATCCATAGCCCAAATTCTATGAAGATTAATTGGAGCTACTTTTGTTGTGAAATATTACTATCTCTTAAAAACTAAACTATATGGCTGTCCTGACTTCGGTACAAAAGGACGCATACCTAGGTGTAACCTCTCCTTTAACTCCAATGCATTTATTCATAATGTGTTGGATACCCCTTTGGCACTCAAAGAGTTAATATAATCTTGAGTCTGTTTTTGCTACGTCTCTATTCTTTTTCACTTGCTCTTTTTCTTATGCACAATGCAAGATCATTATTAACCTGCGTTTTCTGGTTTAGGTCGCTTGAACTACCCCCACCCAGGCACAGATAGTCTTCTGATGTTGAACGGTGAGTTCTTTTGTTTCACAATACGTTGCCATTTTTATTTATTCAATATTGCATTTTACATAATTGTGTATATATATATATTGTGTATTCTGAGTCATTAGATCAGCGTTTAGCTGGGTATGATAGAAATGATAGTCACCAGGTTGCCCCTCATTGCACTAGGGCAGGGTAGTCGATTGTTAGACTGCCAGCTGCTGAGGGCTGTTTGGAGATTTTAGCAATTGTAGTCCTTCAACAACTGGAGGTCCATCAATTAAAGGGATAGTAATACTTCATTTTTACCATCCCCCCTCAAAAATCTGAATTAAAAGAGACCAGCGACAAAGGTTTGAGAGAGATTCGCATTGAATGTTCCCTCTCCTTCTCTCTCCCCTGACGTCAGCGTTATAGCTGACAGCAGGGGAGTCCGGCCCTTGAGCAAGTGGCGGTTCTGCAGCAGTGCTGAGATCGTATTATAGAAAGCACACGTAGAAGACCATTTCAGTGAAGGATTTCTGTTTCTATAACTCAATCTCGCCACTGCTGCAGAGCCGCCACCGGTCCCGGGACCAGATTCCCCTGCTGTCAGTTATAACGCCGACGTAAGGGGAGAGATGAAGAGGGAACTTTGAACGCATATATCTCTCAAACCATAAAGGTTTGAGAGATGCCGCTGGTCTAGTTCAATTCAGATTTTTAAGGGCTACAATATGGAGGATGGTAAAAATGAAGTATTACTATCCCTTTAACCACCTGTGTAACTAGGGCATGGATGTTTTATATGCTGCCTTTCAGCTGTTGGGACTACAGCTCCAATCATACTGTGAATTATGATAATTGTTTTTATACAGCTGGGGGGAAAGCAGGCTGACCATCGTTGCATCCAATAAACATTATTGCAAACTAATCACACACACCGCCACAGCCGCCGCTGCCAGCACCACCACCACCACCACCATAAAACTACCCCTATGAATTTTGTCAGTGTTCATTTGTATAAGAGATATAACCCCTTCAATCAGTCCATGGAGGCAGACTTGACTTTGCCCCAACCTACATCTACTGCAATATATCTTATGAAGGCTCATGCGCTCAATATGATTCATTTTGGTGGAAAGTGCAAGTTTAAAGGAGAACTTTTGCTCCCATCCAACTTGGTCCCAATGCACAGACCTTTTTGATTGGCTTCAAAGTGGTTTTCTTTTTCTTTCTTTTTTTTTTTTTTCCTTCAAAACATAGCTTTGAAGATATGATTATAAAATCATATCTGGTGACCTAAGTGGTGTTGACTGCAGTACCACATGCAAATAGGTTGTCTGGCCGTCCCCTTCATTTGGAATACCACCCACCACCGGTCCCTGCTCTTCCTTGGACAGAGCACTCCTCTTGCTGCATTCTCGCTGTGATTGTGCACGGAGAGCATCCACGTTGTTCGGCGTAAGTGAATGGGGGGGGCTTAAAGATAAAGATTGACAGCGTTCTCTCACTATATTATATGCCAATCATTTCAACAAAAGCAAGATGGTTACACTCCCCTTGTAGATGCGCTTCCTCAAGAGTAAATTATCAAGATGGGGCAACCCATCATTTTGAAAAAAGTAAGCTGCATTGTGGGCCTAATAAAAAACCATATGAGATCGGGGCCAAAAATTGGAAGTTGACCGTTCCGCTTTAAGTGAGTGGAATTTTACGTTATGGAATCTTTAAAGCATCAATCCACCTCCATGGCGTGACTGTTAATTTACAGTTATTTCTTAAAACAAGGTTCAAGGGTAAACAATTCATAGTGTCCACTTGGCTTTTCTGGCCTTAGTAATGTTAGTTTGGGTTATCAGGAGGTGTTAGTGTTCCTTTAAGGCATCTTAGGAGTTTCTCAGGTGCATACAATTTCAGGAGTTCATTGCTCTTACCAAAGAGCTTACACTTTATATGGCGGAAGTGCAGACATGCTGTAGAAGCTAGTAAAATAACCAGGTATATGGGTCTTAGAGGAAGAGAGCAGCTGCTGAATTGCTTCAGAGGTGATGGAACGGTTGTTGGGAATTAATCCACAAGCGCATTTCATCTGATGTGTTCCTTGAAGTGTGACTTGGCTTTATTTAACCTGCTTTGCACGGAGGTACTTTAAAGGGCTCTAGATATCTTAAAATTTGAAGCTGGTATGTAGGGAACTAGAAGCACAGATGTGAGTTATGTGGTGAATTAGGTCTGTGCATGGGGAGGTGCAATATGGACAGTAGGGAGACTGTTTTGGGGATTTATATAGCAGATCTGTAAATAGAAACCCCTCTTGAGTAGACTGACTTCCTATAACAAGTTTTGTCACTGCTGGATTTTGATGTAGATTAATTTAGCTGTTGCAAAGGAATCAACAGTTGGTTGAAGTAGCAAGAGACCATGGGAGGAATGCAAGAATGTGGAGCATTTGCTATTTTTTGAAAGCCATAAATTTATGTGGTATTTGCGACTGCTTACGTTCTGATGCAAGAAACATACTAACTACTTGATGGTGAATAATACATGCTCCTAAACTAATGCCAAAGTTAGTGAATGCCCCTAAATTAATGACAACGTTTGTGAATGTGTTTGAGTTAACCAAACATATGCAAATATGTGCTGATTGCATTGCTGAATTAGGTGCATTGCTCATTCTCTCACAAAATGGCAGACATTTTAGCTACACCCACATTTTGAAACTCATTCGCACAAAAAACATTTGCAATTCAATAACATTTTGGATATTCTTACTATTGGAAGATGGTTCATTCAAATGTCATTACAACTCAAACTTGTGGTTTTAAATAAAACTGAAGTTTGTGGTCAGTAGGTTCCATTGTTTATACTACTTTTTGTTGAGAGCTTTGTTTGCAAATAGTTTGAGAAATATAAAACAAAACAAAAGAGAGCCTACTATTTTAAAGTGGATCTATTGCCTCTACAAAAGTTATGCTTATTATGTAGAGGATATATACACATAAGGGTGAAAACGTTATTGATTTAAAAAAAAAACAAAAAAAACGCTATTTGTGTTAAAAAAGATAGTTTATAGAGTGCCCTGCACCCTGCTTCCTAGTGGGAACTCTTACTCTGTGTCAGCCTCAGAAAGATGGTCAGCGCCGGCGGGAGCCTCGGCTGCGGGTTCCAGTTGCAGCATCAGCATACCTGCTCCACTCCATCTGTCTCGCACGTACCAGTCCAGCCAGCCAATGAAATGTATTTGCTATATGGTCTTCATTAGCTGGCTCAGCCAGCCAATGAGGACCATATAGCAAATACATTTCATTGGCTGGCTGGACTGGCATGTGTTGCTCAGTTCCGGGACTCTTTGTTGTCCCGGTGTTGGGGGTGACCTGGGAGGCGGTACACAGACCCCCAATAAGGGACAGTCCCGGGCATTCCGGGACGTGTGGTCACCCTAGTTATTTTACCCCTACCCTGGCAGCCAACAGTTTCTTGAAACCAGAAGTGAGGCACAACCCTTACTGCATAAAATATAATACATTTTTTTTTTAATTGTGCTTATATCAATGTTAACCCCTTTGAAACCAGAGTATTCTCTGGCATCCAAGATGGTACTACTCACCACATCAGAGGACACCATTTTTTTCAAGGTTGCGAGAGAGTTATACTTTAATAGTAAACTATACTGATTGTTAATGTTGACCTTTGGTGCTAGGGGTTAATTAAGAGAGGCCATAAAACCAGTGACCTTTGGCCTCTCTTAGGATAATCTCAGTGCATGGTTTTTAATTTGGTTTTTGTGCTTGGTGAGTGATTACGAGGCTCACCAGAATTGATCTCTCTGAATGCACCAAATCATTTCCAGCAGCAATTTACCTGATGCTAAATCAAAAATACAATGGACTCTTCAATTGATCTTGTCATTGACGGTGATCCCGAAAATAGTTTATAGTGACAGGGAGTATAATGAGATACCACAAGTATTGATAAGCTGTGTCCTTTTTATGACTGTAAAAGAATGATTGCCATTGAATTAATCAATACACCCCCTCCTCATCCTGCTCTCTCATTTTTAATTGTTAACCCTTTGAGGACCACAGATCCAATGCACTGGATACTTCTCTGGCACTCAGTGGGTTAAAGGAGTAGTACTGTTTGTTTTTTTTTCCTTTTTGTTTATTTATTTGACAGTTCTCCTACCAAGTAGAAGATGGTTCATCCATTAGTTTTAGCATTTCCGCTCAAAATTTTTTTACAGCTAAAACAATTTAAAAAACAAACAAAACAGCAATTCATTGCTTACCTCTCTGGTCCTTAAGGGGTTAACCCCTTAAAGGGATAGTAATACTTAAGTATTACTAATCCCTATAGTAAAGCCCTAGTAAAAAAAAAAAAAAAAAAACGCATTGCCCCCAGTGTCATCTCTCAAACCTTTATGGTTTGAGAGATGAATGCTTCTAAAGTTGCCCTCTCCCTCCCACTTCCCCGTAGTCGGCATTCTAGCTGACTGCAGGGAAGAGAGTCGTATGACTTTCAGGCGGCTCTCCAGCACAGCCTGATCGCGTTAACTAAAAAAAACCCTTTCACTGAAATGGTCTTCTACATGTGATTGGTTTACAAGCACACGTAGAAGACCATTTTAGTGAAAGTTTTTTTTTTTTTTTTTTAGTTAACATGATCGCGGCTCTGCTGAAGAGCCGCCTGATGATCTATGACCGGATTTCCCTTCAGTCAGCTACAAAGCTGACTTCGGGGAAGGGGGAGGGAGAGGGCAACTTTAGAAGCGTTCATCTCTCAAACCATAAAGGTTTGAGAGATGACACTGGGGGCAATACGTTGTTTTTTACTAGGGCTTTAATATAGGGATTTGTAGTACTTAAGTATTACTGTCCCTTTAAGGACCAGTGGTCCTGGGACATTTCCATCCCATAAGGACAGCTTTGATCATTGCCGACACGCTGGTACACGTGACCTGTTGCCTGTACCTGCACGCTGCTTTGGGGCCTAAGAGAGATCACTCCAGTCTTGGAGCGGTCAAGTTTAGGCCCCATTTTTACTTACAGCACTCCCGGTGGAGCGCTGTAAGTAAAAAGTATGTGACGTACTATGACAGTCATCGGTCCTTAAGTATTTGAGGACCATGACGGTCATAGTACTTCATGTATTCCTTAAGGGGGTTAATGAGGGCTCTAGTTTGTGGAGTAGGAGAAGCATCAGGCATTTTTCAAAAATTAACCCGATTTTTTTGTCATTTTCATTAAAATTCCTAAAAGTAAGACACTGGTAAGTTTTAACTTATGTTCTAGTTACACAACGGCAGGAAGATGCAGTAAAAGGGTAGAGCTCAAGTGTATTCATGCGTTACTACTAGGCATGGCCTTTTAATACCAGAAATCATCAAGTAAACTAAGGATTTACTTTCATGTGAAAGGGGAAGGATGAGTGGATTAGGTCCAGATGTCTCTGTATACAACATGGAAAAAGCCAATTTGTGTTTGGGTGTCATAATGTATCCCTGGTTAGACACTGAGGCTAATGTACTAAGAAAAACTGGAGTAATTCTGGAGCAAAAACTATCCGTACCATAGGAGATTGAAGAAAAAAAATCCTATTGATTTAAATTGTCGTTTAAAAGGATAGTAATGCTTGCTTTTAATAAAGTTTTTAATATTGTAGATATTAAAAATATAAATGCAATGATGGACGTTACGTTTCTCAAACATGTATAGTTTGGGAGATTTAACCTTCTAAAGTTCCTCCCTCCTGCCCTTTCACAGACATCAGTGCTCTAGCTGACAGAATGAGATCCCGGGACCAGACAGCGGCTCTTCAGCTGAGCCGAAATAGCGAAATCTAGAAAGAAATACTTCATTGGAACGGTCTACAAAGTGTGCTTGGTTCACTCTTTGAGTAAATAGTTTCTTGGAGAGTTTTCGTACTGTCCTTGAATAGACTTGTAAATGAAAATTATATTACCTCTTAGGTGTCTCCTCTACTGGGTAACAAAAAAAAAAACAGTTTTGCTAGTCTCTCTTTATAACTTAGATCCTCCAATCCCTCGATCAGTTTTGTTGCACTTTTTTCAGTTCGGTATTGTACGCACACGCGCCACACTTCTTGCTGGCCTCTCTTCGCCTACCACAGTCATGCTCTTCCCCTCTTTGCCTTTGTAGAGTTCCAGTCATTAAGCCCTGTCCACTCGTGGAGATTATGCTAAATACTTTATCATAATTAGGTATAGAAGTGATAGAATGTAAAGCAGATTGAAGTTTAATTTAGAATGAACACCTCCTAATAATAACCCACTACTTACCTTATTATGGCTTGAAACTCCACCGAATTTTGTCCTTGTTCGATGGTTCAAGAAATATTCTCTCCAGTTAGACCTGGATGCCCTGTCTGTGGAGGCAGACAATGACTGTTGCGGATGTCTTTTCAAACTGGAGCCAGCAGATTGCATGATCCTATGTCAGATTACTATGTAATGTGAACAGTGTTTGAAATTGTGCTCCTTCTAGCAATTGTCATGTTTGTCTCACCCATGGACGTATGACATTCAACACTTTTTTTTTTTAAATAAACAATGTCAAGTTTATAGGGCTCTGGTTGTAGTAAGACTAATGTGTGTGTGTCGGGTTATTATTAAGTGGCTTTAATTCTAATTTAAAGTGTCAGCATTTTCTATCAATTTAAGACATTTAAAGTGTTAGTAATGTCTAAAAAAAACTTTTTTGCATTTAGAAGAGCTTAAAAAGCTGATCTAAATGCAAAAAAACGTATCTCTTAAACAGCTATGGTTTAAGAGATACGGGCGTTTAGAGTTTGATTTCTCCTACTGACAGCTGTAAAGCTGTCAGCAGGAGATTCGTGTCGGTCGACATGCTGGCGCTTGAGAAGTGCCGGGATCTCGTTATTTACACGGAATCCCTTCATTGGAATGGTCTAAAACAGCTGTCAGTAGGAGAAATCAAACTTTAAACGCCCATAGCGGTTTAAGAGATACGGTTTTTTGCATTTAGATCAGCTTTTTAAGCTCTCCTAAATGCAAAAAAGTTTTTTTTAGACATTACTAACACTTTAATAATATTCACCTGTCAGTACTGTGAGTGGTTAATTCTAGTAACTGTCTGTTAAAACACAGCCACACCGACCACACCTAGACACTGTGGGACATTAAACTTAAGTGAACTCCCTTCAAAATATTGTGTTTGTTTTGTTTTACAATTTTTGCTCTTAATAAATATTGTTGTAAGAATATTTAGGCATGTATGCAATTATTCTTTTTTTTTTACTTGAAAGTGAAATTTTATAGCAGTATTGTTACTGCTGTAGTCACTGACAATACCTGTACATAAACTACTGAAGCGTACAATAACATTTCAGATAGAAATACTGAACCCCCAAAAATGCACTTCTGAGCTGCAATTTTTCAATAAAACATTTCACAGCCTGTAGGAGGAGTACCTTGTGTTGCTATAGATATATATCATTTTTCCACATACAATCCCTGCAGTATATAGATCAACATTGGAGACTAGCCTGAAAAGACTTCAGCTCATAAACGTTTTTTTGGATAAATAGAAAAAAAAAAAAGTACTATAAAAATGATTTAAGTCAGGAGTCACTCATAAAATTGTAATACCTCAATAAAACACCCACCTCTATAAACATATCAGTCTCCAATCCTCCTATGACAGGTTACTGCTGTTCCAAGGAATTTGAAGGATTACGTCTTAAAGGAAATGAGCTTCCGCCTATATGCTTTTCAGGAAATTCTTAAACCGCATCTATCAAGGTCGAAAGCTTATTGACTCAAAATGAAACGTTTCCGCTATTCACAACTCCATCTTGCAGATGGTATGATAAAATGAAATATGACTCTGAGTGTCTGATTGCACTCAAAGGGTTACATGAATAAAACTAAAGAACTGTCAAATTTTGAGCAATTCCAATGTGAATAAGCTGTTAAATCCTTTATCGACCACTAGTTGAAGAGCCCGTTACACGGGCCACAGTGCCACTGCCAGCCGGTCGTAGGGCAGTCATGCGCAGTAGAGACTGCCCGCGCTGCGGCTGATACAGAGCTGGATGCTCCTTCGGAACGTCCAGCTCTGTATCAGCCGCGGCACGGGCAGTCTCTACTGCACATGACTGCAGCACGCGCAGCAGTGTATACTGCACATGACTGCAGCACGCGCAGCAGTGTCTACTGCACATGACACGGCGTTACACACGTTTTAGCGAATTTTTTATAGGATTTGTAGAAGTCTACTTTCCCTGTGATTGCTTTGGAAAAAATAAATTATAGGGCTAAATTTATTTATATTTTTTGTAAACCTATTATATTTAAAATTAATTAGAACATTGATTCTCAAACTTTATTGTGGCATTTAACCCTTGGTTGCTAGAGATGTTTTAAAGGCATGGATTTGCCATGCATTTGCACCTTTTGCAGGCACCCAAGGAGTTAAAGGGGAACTTTCACCTCAAATACACATTCTCATATGATTAAGCTAGTAAAATGGTATGTGGCTTGGCTTTTTTTTTTTTTTTTTTTTTTTTTTTTTTTTTTTTTTTTTTTTTTTAACGTCCATTCTTTAGTAGATATTCATTCTTAAACGTAGACTTCATGCTGGGCACTTCTGCATTCTGCGGTACAGGGTAACGTCGGCCCAGTGGTGCAGGACTTCCCAGTACTCAAATTCTCCTCCATCCCAGCTCTCCCAAGGAGCTTATTCACGATTCCTTTCGTATTGATGTGCATCACATCTATTGTAACAGAGAGCTCCATTTGTCATTACACTGGGGTTAAAAAGCTCTGTTCAAATGAATGAGAATTTAGGACTTTGTATTCGTCCCCTATGATGCATTTGGTTTACTCCAGATTAACTCCAGTTTTTATAAATACGGGCCTGTTGGTTCTACTGAACACAGTTTGCGAACCACTGAATTAGCAATGCGTTGAAACCCTGTCTAGCATTAAAGTCCCACTTCAATCGATGTGGTCTGGGAAATATTTGTCTCCTGTCTGGTACAGTTGATTATCCCCAGAATTGCAGCACTCCATTTGTATACATAAGGCCTAAGATGTGTTGTATTGGGACATATTCTAGAAGTAGATGCTTTAAAGATTATCGTCTTGGCATGGGCTGAGTCAGCACAGGGCGTGTGACTGATACTTAATTCCTCATCTACATAAACTCAGACCTACGCGTCACCTGATCATCAGGTCAGCTGCTTTGTAGAGAATTTAGCATTTAAAGGGACAGTTTTTGTTTGTTTTTTAACATCGAAATTGTTATGCACTTTGCTAATTAACTGCTTTGCAATGTTTTGGACACCTAGCATTCAAAATGTTAACCCTTTGTGTGCTAGATGAGTGTGCAATGCTTTGAAGATGATGTTCTGATAATATCTGGATCAAATAACTAGGGGTTACCCCTTAAGATCAGAGGAAGGTGTCCCTCCCTCAGGCCGTAGGGAGTGGGAGGGCATAACTCGAGGAGGAGTGGCTGCCCTTGCGGCAGTTCAAAATATTTTTAGTTATGTGGCTGGTTTTGGTTCCTGCTGGAAGGACCGAGGTTTATAAATATATCTCTGGGACTGCCGGGCGCCATTTTGTGATAGAGTGGGCAGCCTCAGGGAGAAAGGAGATGTGTTACTTGTTTTTACCACCCACCCTCCCCTGTCTATTAGGTATGCACAGCAAATCCCTTGTTTGTTATGTGGGGGGTGGGTTCTCTCCAGTTACTGGGTTAGTTGTTATGTGGCTCTAAAATGGGATTTTGGGGAGCTAGTCCCTCATTTGCAGGTTAACTCCGCTAGTGGGGGCAGGGAATGTTATTTGTGTCCCACGGCATGTATGTTTAATAAATGCTGTGACCTTTCTTCCCAAGCAGTTGTTTGTGTCCCATCTTGGGGGGGGAAGAGGGGTGTAATGGTGTTTTGTTGGGTGGTGCCTCCATTAACAGCTTAAGGACCGTCTGCGCACGCACGGTGCAGTCACTGAAGGACCAGGGACCTTTTTTTTTTTTTTTTCTTCAGACTCCCCGAACGGCGTGCAGCCACCTGGGGAGTCCGAAATTCCATAACTGTCCAGGACCGTCATGGGTCTTTAATGGTATAACAACTCATGACGGTCCAGGACCGTCATGGGTCCTTAAGGGTATAACAACCCATGACGGTCCAGGACCATCATGGGTCCTTAAGGGGTTAAGCATTCAAGAAGGTTTCAACTTAATCAGAGGAAGGAGTTCTTTACAGTCCGGTCTGTTATAGTGTGGAATTCTTTACCTAGGGATGTGGTAATGGCAGATAACAATGGATACATTTTAAGAGAGAATTACCAGACAAATAAAATGCATCATAGTGCACAAATAAAATGATCTTTATTTAAATGGATATTTTAAACCCTTGAATGCTAGAGACCTCTCAAATTCATGGGATTAAAGACCCCAATTTAATCCATGTGGATGTTTGGGACTTTATTTTGTCCGTTATGGTGCAATTGCATACGTCTCAACATTTCAAATGGCCAAAGAGGGATACTTTTGTTTTAGGTGGTTTTGGGGGTGTGGCTGGTGGGTGGCACATTACAGATCATTTTTAGGGTTTTTTTAAGGACCTATTGACATCTGTTTGTGTAACTGAATAAATGATTTAGAACAAGGCCAAAGTATTTTACTTACTTACCCTAATTTATAAACACATATACTGAAGGTTTTAACAAACATTAATGTGGGTTTTATTTCTGTGGTGCAATGTGATACATTTATATACACACCACACTTCTCCTAACAGGAGGGACACCAGGGTGGAGAAAAAGGTACAGAGGGATTTGGGTCTCAAAGAGGAAGACTTGGGAGGTATGTAGTTGGTTTGCTTCAGAATGACTCCAGTTCCTCACACCATCTGCTTTCCAGTGTGTCTCTCAGAAGGTTAATTGTTTAATAATCGCTTATTCATGTTACACCAACAGTATTAGCAATTATATATAAATAGCAACTATAGTGATCACTGTTAACTCTTCAACAGTGCAGGGATAGCTCTAAGTTCCATATGTCAAAACATATAATGGTGTTCTTATATATTTGAAGTCTTACAGTTCAGTCACCTGGGACTGTACTAACCGTACCACGGCTGTCGAGGTTTAGTCCTCAAAAAGCCACCAACAGGCCAGGATTTAAGGATCTCCCTGATTAAGCACAGGTGAGTCAATCAAAATGAACAAGCCGCTGACTCACCTGGGCGTAATCAGGGAAATCCTTACATCCTGGCCTGTTGGTGGCCCTTGAGGACTGGACTTGAACAACTCTGCCATAGACTGCAAGTGATGGGTTTCAAAGCAATTGAAGCCGCAGACTTCCTGGATTAGCCCATCCTCTAGTCCATCAGAGAACGGATACAAGATGTTGTGGGACTGCACTGAAATGGATGTATGATCAAAAGAAAAGTACAGGAATTATGGGGCAAACCATTTGCACTATAGGGGCAAACTAAAAATTTCTACTGATTTTTAAATGGAGATTTTAACACCTTGAATGCTACAGAGGTCTCCAGCGTTAAAATTCTCATTTACATCAATGGGAATTTTTTGAATTTTTAGTTCTCCCCATTAATGCAAATGGTTTTCCCCAGGACTCCTCCACTTTTCTTTTGAACATACAGCCCTAAGTGCATTTAAAATAAAAATAAACACATAAATAAAACCCTTTTAACCCCTTGAGTGCCAGCAATGCGTTGCGTACCCCTCTGGCACTCAAGGGGTTAAAGCTGAAGGACTTTGTATTTGCCCATTATGATGCAGTTGGCTCGTTCCAGAGTTATTACACTTTTCCCTTGAACGTTGACCCTTTCAGTGTCAGAGGGGTGTGCAGTTTATTGCTCTGGCACTCAAAGGGTTACATTTTCCAGATGAAGAGCTAAGGATTCTTAAGTACGCTCCTAACCCACGAATGGATGGCAAACACTTTGCATCTGTCCATATATACATTACACACCATCCTCAGAATGCACACCATGTTGACTTAACGGTTGTGTAAACGAGTTTGTGCTTCTGCTCTGCACAGACCATTCCACACAATGAGATTTCTTGTGCCTTTGGATAGAGATGTTTATTGCTACAAAGGGGGCTTTTGCTGGAGAGAAAAGGAGGGGAGAAAAGCCCGCTAATGCTGATTTTCTGCCAATCCTTTTCAGTACAGGAAGGTCAAGCATTACAACTCCCATATTGTCTTGGGTGAATGTACAAACTGTTCCTTAGCGTGGACAATTTTCATATGAATATTTACAAAGTAATTCTTTTAGTTTACTAGCTGTGAGTATGTATCCTTGAGTTTACTGTCCTCCAAAAGGCTTCCGCTGTATGATGGGAAAGAAATGCTGGCTTGCGTTTGCTTTAGAGGAGCTCTAATTGAGAAACGCTGGGTCTGTAAAGAGATGCAATTCTTGGGTAAAGTAACTGCATTATAGAGAAACTATAATTGCTACTGATTTAAATTGGACTTTTAACTGCTTGAATACCTGCGTGGTCTCCTAGCATTAAAAAGCAATGTGTTAGGTACCCCTAAGAAGTTAAAAGTCCTCATTAAAGGGATAGTAATACTTTGTTTTATCTTTATTTTATTTTGTAGGCATTTAAAAAACATGAAGAACGATATAAGTCTTTTCTCTCAAACCTTTATTGTTTGAGAGATATTCACAAGCAAAGTTTCCCCTCCCGCCCCTTTTACCATGTGTAAGCCATCTCTTCTCAGATGTGGAATCCAGTCCATAGACCAGACAGATAACAGAAAGGGACAGTCTTCTTCCTATGAGAACAATGAAATCCCTGCCCCCCTTGACAAGTTTTTCAGGTTTTTCCCTTATCTTAATTGAAGATTGTCCCTCTCTGCAATCTACCTGGGCACCTCCCTTCTGATCTGGCTGAGCAGTGTTACATCAGTAAAAGGGGCGGAAGGGGGATACTTTGTCATTCAATTACTCTAGAACTACAACTCTCCACTCTCCAAAGTCCAAATACTATGATGATTAATTAGAGCTGCTTTTATTATGAAACATTACTATCCCTTTAAAGGCCAGTTATCACATTCTACTGCGCCCATGCCTTTTAGTTGTGTTTTGCGTTGGTTTTTTTTGTTGGGGATCAGAAAACAGACTCGGTCAGCTGAAATTCGACCCAAAAGTATGTCTCTCTCAGCCACAAACTCCAGGGATGTGTGTAGTCTGTATGGACCTGCCCTGTCAGGCTTTCAGTCATAGGACCTATCGGGACCTGCATCACACAGTAGAGGAAACTGTACTGTGCGACATCAGTCTCTCAATCCAGTGAGAGAGAGAGAGAGAGTGTGAGTGTGAGTGTGGTGCAGCCCTGGCTTCCTGCTTAATCCTCCTCTCAGAGAGACACAGAGTTATAGCTGCCCTTTAAATCTATGTAAATTATAATTTGTTATCCCTATAGAGCAGCTGGTTGTCCCTTGAACTTCTCCAGTTCTTCTTAGTTCACCAGCCTCACTGTACTTTGCTGAATTAAAACGAAGAATAATGTTTTTTGATGCGTCTCTAGTCAACAGCTAGGGTTACTGTTGACCTCTTAACCCTTTGAATGCCAGAGAGGTATCCAACGCATTGCGTTGCAATGCGTTGGATACATCTCTGGCACTCAAAGGGTTAAGAATGTTGGCATGCTTTCACTGTAGAAGAATAGAATCTTCCTGACGGGTACTGGTTCATGTACATCATTTTAGTTAAAGGAGCAGTAAATATCTATTCTAAAAAATGTTACAGAGCTTTAATGGATGAGTAAAACAAGGGTACATTCAAAAGTTATTATGTTAAGTTTCTATCAACAATGTCACTTTTTTTTTTTTTTTTTTTTTTTTTTTTTTTATAATTACTATTATTTTTTTAAATGCCCCTTTAATTGTTTCAGGGCCAGAAGTTGGTGCAGAGCATTGCTTTGCAATGGCTTGCACACTCAGCTGGTCCTGAAAAGGTTAATAACTGGACATTGCAGCATTAAAGAATAGACTGGCTCACAGACAGTCAGCTGATTATCCTTTTGTGTTGGAAGGAATGAGCCTTTGGCTGGAATTTTTAGCCAACCACACTTTAATTTGCAAATGTTTTATGTTTAGGATTAAGGTCTTTCTGTTGAAAATTGACAATTTGTCCTTTGTTTACATGCAGCAAGGAGTTATGGGAGAAGACGAGGTAATTCACTTATCTATTTATTACTAAAATCGAATTAACATTAATTGGGCATCTTCTGATCAATTCTGGGCTCTCTATCTTGTGATTATCCCCTCTGCAACCCTTTGAGTGCTGGAGGAGTACACAATGCATTGTGCACCCCTTTGGCATTCACGATTTAGAATCAAAGAGCAATCTGATTTATGCTGGTGTTAAAATTGTGGGTCCGAATAAAGCTAACAGTAATTATAGACATTAACACTTGCATTTTGTCTTAATAACAATGTATTTAACCCTTTGAGTCAGGGGGTAGCCAGTGTTGGCCATCCCTCTAATACTCAAAGGGTTAAATAATTGTAATCTGAATGTCTACAGATATTGTGTTTGTCACTTCCTCAATGCTATTTTTATCAGTGAGGTATGCAATGCAATGCACACCTTTCAGTCACCTTAAGGGGGTAAGACCCCTTGAATAGTGAAATATAAAACTTTTTTTTTTTTTTTTTTTTTTTTTTTTTTTTTTTTTTTTTTTTTTGCAGTGTTTGATACCAATCCATAGGGTTGTTAGGTAAAATATGGCCTGAAACATATTTGTGACTAATTATAATCATACCCGGCAAAATGTCTAGGGAGTCTGTCTCTCTCGACCCCCCCCCCCCCGTGGTTAGTCACATGACAGGTAGAGACCTGCAGTCTGTATTGTCATGCAGTGGAACAACAACACAAAACTGTACAAGAGACTTACAGTTCTACCTTTAAAGACTGGTCTTTACCCACACTTGTGCTCACACTGAGAAATCCAGAAAACCTCAGGGTATTAGGGGTATTTGAGGACTGAAATTTAGAAACGGTCATTGAGAACAGAATCCTTACCAGGAAGTGACAAAGTCCTTCCCATTGCTTTTTCTGAAACAGAATATGCAATTACATATACCTGTACTATATTTATCTGTAACTGTGTAACATTATGTCCTTTCAAATAAGAGCGTTCTATTTTGGACCTGGGGGGAGATTCAGTTATGTGTGATAAAGAGGTCATAAACAGGGGGTAAAGCGGAGATGACGTCTCTAAACTGTCTAAGTTCTATGTATGTCACAGTCTATTAAGTTTTCTTATAAGTAACCTGTTCTCCACTGCTATATAACTGTTCTCCGGATCCTGAATTCTCTATAGCTGAGCTCTATGCAATTAATAACCCAATCTACATTGGAGAATTATCTAGCAGCCAAGGAGTTCAATTTACATTATTTGGCTTAACCCTTTGAATGCCAGAGAGGTATCCATTGCATTGAATACTTTTCTGGCACTCATAGGGTTAAGCATTTGCCAGAATGGTACATAACGCATTGCATACCCCTCTGTACTGAAAGGGTTAAATCAGGCTGAGATTGCAGAGAGAATTAGTATTAAATAAGCACATGGGGTGCTTCTAATGAAAAGAAATAATTCATCTATATGCTCTGTCAATATTTGCACATTATATTAAAGATAAAGAGCACTTGTGACCAAATTCACATGCCTTTAATGGGGGAGGGGAGCTTACCGCATAATCATAGAGCTTCTAGTGCCGTCAAGGACTCTCCTTTACCAACTAATTTCACAGCAAGGATGATGTACTAAGGAAAATGGGGGAATTGTGGGGCAAATCATCTGCACCATAGGGTACAAATTAAAACACCTCATTGATATACAAATGTTTTTATTCCCTTAAATGTTAGAGAAGTCTCCCAACACAAATGTCTTGGAGACCTCTCTAGCATTCAAGGAGTTAAACATCCCATTTATATCAATGAGCTACATCAGCATGTAGAGCTTCTACTGTAATATGGACTTCTGGGTAATGACCTGTTAGATTAGTGTTTCTCAACTCCTGTCCTCAGGACCCACTAAGAGGCCAGGACTTAGGCATTTCTCTGCTAGAGCACAGGTGTGGTGATCAGAGGCTCATTCACATTGATTAACTCACCTGTGCTCTAACAAGGAAATCATCAAATCCTGGCCTGTTAGTGGGTCCCGAGGACAGGAGTTGAGAAACACTGTGTTAGTGGGTCCTGAGGACAGGAGTTGAGGACCACTGTGTTAGAGCTTCTCAAGCAGCCAAGGATTCTGGGTATATGACCTTACCATATACTCTCATAGCATACAGCTACTTCACTAGACAATCACTTAGAATGTAGGGCTGCATCTCAATAAGTTATTTCTGGAGCAAACCAGTTGCTCTGCTCCATAGGGAAAAAGTAAAATCCTTTTTAAGGGATTTTTACGGTCCTCTCTAGTGTAGTTGGTTTGCCCCAGAATTGCACTTCAGCTTCCTGAACATAACTGATAATGTTACTACTACTATAACACTCGGGAATTCTTGGTAATGGCTTTCTTTTGCCATACAGTCACACCAAACACACACTTACTGCAGTGAGGAATTCTGGGTAATGACCTACGCTACCATATAATCACTCAATGTATAATGATTCCACTGTAGCCAGGGAATCTGCATGATCTGCTTTACTATACAGTTGCACAGTTTACAGAGATTGAGGATTCTCAGTAATATCCTGCTTCACTATAAATTCACACAGTATACCGATTCCACTGCAGACAAGGTATCTGGAAACTATATCCTTCTTTCTCAGGGGTCTTGGTCCACCATCACATTTCCATCAGGGTTGGCTTTTGAATAACAGTGGGATATTTAAGTGTAAAATGGCAGAAAGAAGCACAAACCAGGTTAAAGGGATAGTAATACTTTAAATTGTGAAACAAATATATTGTAGTGTTTGTCCCCCTGAGTAAAACAAGAGTACTTCCACTGCTGAAAGGTGTCTTATTTTAAGGTTATTACAGCTCAAACCTGAATTCTTTTAGGTTCAGTATCCAAGTGGCCTGAAATTGTACAGGGATGGTGTTGCTACACCATCCTGTGGAAACTTATGGTCAGCTGATCAGGTCTGTCCATTGGATGGTGTAGCAACAGCCCCAGTGTACAATTTCAGGCCACTGTACCACTGTATCTAAAAGATTCACGTTTTAGCTGTAATAACTTTAAAAAAAAACAGTGGGAGTGCCCTTTATTTATTCAGGGGGATTATATATTACTGTCCCTTTAATTTTGAGGCTGAAAAGGGATTTAGATAATGGTGAAAATAACAAAATACCAAACAAATCATCTCTTCTTCTAGTCTAACATCCCTAAAAAAAAAAAAAAATTAAAAAAAAATACTTTTTTGTATCTAAAACAACATGCAACTCAATATACATTTTTTGGGCATGTTTGTGTATATATTGGTTTTCTATTTGTGTAAATATTTAACTTTTTACTGTAAAAGTTCTCCAGAACATTCTTGAAAACAAGGTTTTATTCCTGGTAAAACATTTTCTAAATAAATAAAACTGCTTTTTTGATAGGCAAGTTCAGGAACGTCGGGGTAAGCTCCCCAATTATATAGTTGTCTCTCCCATACCTCTACAAGGAAGACTTATCTCAGACACTTCCCCTTTAAGTATAAATGAACGTTTTACTTTTTTTGCTTTCTCCAGCACTTCTAGTGCAGCCATGCAAAGAATATACACAGCAAGTTCTGCCGAATCACTTTCCTAGAGTAGGACACCATTAACTTCAGTGACCTTAGAAAACCAGCTTTTACAATAAACATTCTGTAATAATCAAAGTCACTACAGCAGGACCAAGGTCAAAATACACGCTCAGAGCTGTGTGATGTTATTGAGAGGTCACGTGTTAAATGTGAACTCTTTAAATTCCTCCCTTTAAACCCAAGCAGATTAGTTAGATAGAGCACATGCGGCCTATCCGCTCCCAGTCATAGCTTGAAAGTGTGTCAGAGTGAAATAGCCTAAATTATTAACTGGCAAGCCTAATTCAGACAGATTGTATTTTTCAGGAAGCTTTAACCACACTAAGTTCCCTTTGATAATTCATTGGATGAGCTGAACAAGGGGATGATTATGCCAGCAAAATGATAGCCCAATATGTTATCTTACAATGTGCCATGTTAACCCTTTAGATTGTAGAGAGGTGTCCAACACATTGGGGAGATGTACTAAGGCATGATAAAGAGGTAATAAAGTGGAGATGACTTCTCCAGTGTTCTAAACTCTCCAAGTCCTATGCACGAAGATATGTACAATTTTAAAGGTCTTGGTGCATAGGCTCCATAAAATAACTTAAAGGGATCTCTCACATCTTTAAAAGTAATGCTCATTAGTTAGAGCATTTAGCGAATACGTTTAAAATGTTATTAATTTTTTTTAAGAATACGTTACTTGCACAAAAATTAAGGTTTAAAGAGTGCCCAGCACCCTACTTCCGGCTTGCTGCTCTGCCTCTGCGCCCGTCCCACTACCCAGCATCCTCCGATGATGGAGGCTCTCTGTCTCTAAGCTGGAGCAATCTCCTTGGCAGAGATCAATATCTAGACTACTCTAGCTTACAGACAGAAAGTCTCCATCATCAGAGGATGCTGGGTAGTGGGACCGGGAGCAGAGACAGAGCGGCAAGCTGGAAGTAGGGTGCTGGGCACTCTTTAAACCTCATTATTAATTTTTTAATTAAAAAAAAAAAAAAAAAAAAAAATTTTAAACTTATTTGCTAAATGCTCTTACTAATGAGTATTACTTGTAAAGATGTGAGAGATCCCCTTTAGGAAATGGAGAAGTGATATCACGAGAGAAGTTCTTTCCACTTTATCACCTCTATATCATGAGTTTGTGCATCCCCCCCATTGTGAAACAATGTGTTGGAGAAGGTTAAAGGGAACACTGATGCTAAAATACAGCTTAGTATTATCTGAGAACGTTACGTAATATGTTAAAAGGTCAGTACCTTAATAGAACTGTGCAGTGTTGTTTCTCAGCAGGCAGGAGGAATCAGATTTCCTTAGCACTCCTCACTTCCTGTTCAGGTGATTATAGTCTGCTGTGTATGAGACTGCAGGAAGTGAGAGATGCAGGTACATTTATTTACATTCATACATATGTAATACCATATCTTAAATTGTCCTAAGGTATGGAACATTTTTATCATGGGAGAAATGGAATAGAGTAACACGCTCATTATATTAAATGTGTTATTTAACTCTTAATATGGTAATACATATTTTTACATGCTTGCTTTTTTTTTTTTTTTTTTTTTTTTTTTTATATATGTAAGTGTTAATTGTCAGCTACTTACTTGAGCTAACTAACTTGAGCTCCCTAAATTTGCAGACTAAAATCAGCCTATGACTAAACCTTTTTTCTCTGTCGTCCAATACAGGTTACTAGTAACTTTGGATATGCAATCTGCCCCTTTAAGTAGGCAGGAACAATTCTAGAAACGACTGCAGGGGGTGGAGCCTATCTTCCCTCCTTGGCTGCAGCTAGCCAACCAGCTCCATAAAGATTTGTTCCTTGGTGAAGATAACACAGGCAAGAGAACAGTTCTTCTATAGTTTTAGAAACTTTTTTGTTTTTCTGTTAGATATGGAATACCACCATTAGGCGGATTACCATAACTGACAGTGCCCTTAGATGTGGCTAGCTCAGTATCCAGGTGCTTTTTGTGGACCTTAAGCCCTTCGGGGGAAAATCTTGATTCCAAGTGCTTCCCCAGGAATTACCCACTGAGGTTACTTCTTACTACATGGTAATCTGAAGACAGAAGATCTGCATGAAAGGTGAGCAACCCTTTGAGTTCTGCAGGTCCACTTGTCCAACAGTGCCCCTCCACACAGGGGTTATTCCTGGGAGTTCCAATTGTACACTCCTGCACTCACTGGGTCTTTCTGTTATGTCTGTCAGTGTTTGGAGCAACTTTATGTGGTAAATTAACCCTTTAACTACTGGTTGGCATCTTTTGGTTATTGGCACTTCCCCTACTGGGTTCAGTGTTTTCTGCATCTGCTTACATGTTCTAGTTGATGTTTCAGTTATAACTTTGACAAAATTGAGTTTGCGTGATTTACCACATAAACTACCATTGCTCCAGTCACTTCTATGGGACTGTACAGTTTGGGACATATCTCTGCAACCGCTCAACCTAGCAACTTCAGAGATGGCTCATTTTAATTGTCTGACCTTGCTCTATCATCTGGTTCACATTGCAAGTGCGTTGGGGGGCTTCAGGCACTGTTGGGGTACTTTTTCTGGGAAAACTTCATTTCCCATGAGCGCTTGCTTTGCGTGCTCATTTCTGATTGGCTCCCGCAGAGGCAGCCATCTTCTGAGCTTTACAAAACGAGTATCCTACGCAGGGCTTAGACTCTCCTTCTCTCCTTTGCAGATTAACCCTTCGCCTGTCAGATAAGTGTATTTTAGCTATTTCTGGGGTTAAATTTTAATCTTACACACTGTAAATTGGGCGATTAATTATTCTGAAAGTTGTTGACACTGTGAGAATGTCTACTCCATTGGAGCTTGGGGCCAGGCCTAAGACTAAGGACGCTGAGGTCTCTGTATCCCCCATTGTGCATTGCTCCTCATGTCATACAGGATTGCCTAGAGAATTCTCAGGTCATTTATTCCCAGCATGTTCTGATGTCCCTGAGTCTCTTCCAGGGAGCTCAAACCATGCATTAGAGCCAGTTTGGGTGCAAGAGTTCAAGGCTGCTACCAGGGACCTCAGGTCTACGTTGCAACTCTTTCCATCTCAGTTACAGGGGGTCTTCCATTCCTGGCAGACCCCTTCCTCGGTCAGATCTTCCCTGCCCAAACCGCAAGGAGTACCTGACGTTTCTGATTCCTTTGAAGAGTAACTGTTGGTGGATTCAGATGTTGAGGAATGTTCTGCTTGGGACTCCTCTCAATTTTTTGGGGATCCTTTTGAGGTTGATCCAGAACCCTTGGCTGAGGGCCTGATCTGGGCCGTCTTTAATAAGCTAAACATTCCCCCAGTTCAGGAGGTTTCCTCAGATCCCTCTGATGTATTCCAGGAGCCTATAAAGCCCCATAGTTGTTTTCTACCTAACCCCACTCTGGACCGCCTAATGGCTGATGAGTGGAAATCTCCGGACAGAAAGCCTTCTGTCTCCAAGAAGTTTACTAAGCTTTACACATTTTCTCAGACGGGGCTTGCTCAATGGGTTCATCCTTCTAAGGTGGACGCTCCTGTCTCAAGGCTATCTAAGTCTACCGCCTTACCAGTTTCTGATGCATCCTCTCTGAAGGACTGGACTGACAAGAAGCTTGAGGTTTCCCTCAAGTCCATTTTTGCCACTGCTGGTACTGCCATGCGTCCAGCATTCGCTGCGGCATGGGTTAACCGGGCCATTGCTGTCTGGACTGAACAACTCACCCTAGCTGTACGTGGGGGTGATTCTTCTTCGGATATGTTGCGGCTTCTTGCCAACATGTCTGAGGCCAAGCATTATGTTTCTGCTGCCTTATTTGATGATATCTGTCTGGTGGCAAGGGTTTCCACCATGTCTGTGGTTGCCAGACGAGCTCTTTGGCTCAAGATCTGGGCTGCTGACACCGCTTCGAAGAAAGCCTTGTTGTCCTTGCCCTTTCAGGGTACATCCTTATTTGGGCCAGATCTTAAGGATCTGATCAGTGAGGCCACTGGGAGTAAGAGTACTCTTCTACCCATGGTCCCCAGGAAGAAACCTGCCCTCAAGAGTAACAGGTTTTATCGTCCCTTTCAGACTGAGACATGTCCGGTGAACCAGGCGGCTCCCTCAGCTCCACGTGCCTCCTCCAAGCCCAAATCGCAATGGAAGCCCAAGGTCTCCTCCAAGGCTTCCAAGACTTTTCCGGCATGACTCGCAGAAACCGGGTCCCCATTCAGCTGTGGGTGGTCACCTTTGTCACTATCACAGCATTTGGGAGGATTCAGTGGTGGACCTGTGGGTTTTACAAGTAGTGGCGGGAAGGGTACAGGATCCCTTTTGCCTCTCTTCCTCCTTTTCGCTTTTTCCCCTCTCATACGTCCCAGGGTCGTGGAAAAATGCTGTCTCTTCAATGGCGCTATCCAGTCTCTTCTGGACAAGGATGTTCTGGAACCTGTTCCAGTTCAGGACAGAGGTTTTGGTTTTTACTCAAACCTCTTTGTAGTGTCCAAGAAGGACGGTGGTTGTCGTCCAATTTTGAACTTGAAGGCTCTCAATTCCTTTGTGATTCAGTCTCATCACCAGGAGTCCCTGATGATGGTGATTGCTTCTATGATTCCGTGGGAATTTCTTGCTTCTCTGGACCTTCAGGACGCGTATTTACATATCGCCATTTATCCAGAGAGTCGGCAGTATCTCAGATTTGCCTGCAACCAAGGGCATTTTCAGTTGTCAGCTCTTCCGTTCGGTCTGACTATAGCACCTCAGGTCTTCAACCGTGTCCTGGGAGCCTTAGTGTCTGTCCTCCACTGGGTCGGCATCAGAGTTACTCCATACATGGACGACCTGCTTCTGAAAGCGCCCTCTGCTGAACTTCTTCATCAGCAGGTTCAGAACTGCATTCATGCTCTCGCCCATCACGGGTGGATCAACTTGGACAAGTCAGATCTTATCCCATCCCAGCATCTGGTCTTCCTGGGCCATCTCTTTGACACTCAGCAGAGCATAGTGTTTCTCACGGAGGAAGTGGCTCACCAGATCACACACAAGGTTTCGGCTATTCTAACTCAACATCCAGTTCCAGCCAAGAAGCTATCCTCTCTGGTGGGGAAGTTCATCTCCACCATGGAAGCAGTCCCCTTTGCCATGGTGCACACCAGGGAGCTCCAGCGGTTTGTGATCCAGGTATGCAAGGGTCAGCCGGACCTTCTGCAGATGTCAGTATCCCTCCCTCTTCATGTGGAACTGAGTTTGTTGTGGTGGCTCGACCTCTCCAATCTCCTGAAGGGCAAGTCCTTCCTGATATCCTTCTGGACCATGGTGACAATGGATGCCAGCCTCTCTGCCTGGGGAGCGGTCCTGGGTTGCCTGAGTGCTCAGGGACGGTGGTCTCCGGAGGAATCTCTCCTTCCCATCAATGTATTGGAACTTCGGACAATATTTCATGCCCTTCGTCACTGGACTCCCCAGCTGAAAGAATGCCCAGTCCGGGTTCTGTCTGACAATGCCACGGCTGTGGCTTACATCAACAAGCAGGACGGAACAAGAAGTCTCACAGCTTGGTTAGAGGTCAAGGCTATATTGTCCTGGGCAGAAGAACACATTCCTGCCATATCCACAGTGCACATTCCAGGCATAGACAATGTCATGGCGGACTTCCTCAGTCGACACACAGTGGACAGCGGAGACTGGGAACTGCACCCAGAGGTGTTTACCCTCATTGTTCAGAAGTGGGGTCTTCCTTGCATCGACCTGATGGCGACAAGACACAACCGGAAGGTTCCGAGGTTCTGCTCTCGCTGGAGGGATCCTCTAGCTCTAGCGGTGGATGCCATGTTCATTCCTTGGTTATTTCCTCTGGCTTACATCTTCCCTCCCCTTCCTATGTTGAACAGGGTGTTACGGAGATTGCGACTGGAGCTTTGCCCAGTCATTCTGGTTGCTCCGTACTGGCCTCGAAGTTTGGTTTCCAGAGCTTCTGTATCTGTCAGTGGCGGAGCCGTTCCGACTCCCCTCTCATCCAGATCTTCTCCTCCAGGGTTACCTGTGGAAAGAGGACGTTCATCGCCTAGCTTTGATGGCTTGGAAATTGAATCCTCAATATTGATGAGGAAAGGTTTTTCTTCTTGTGTGGTGGCTACCATGCTTAGTGCTCGCAAGCCAGTTTCCTCAAAGGCCTACCATTGTGTCTGGTCGACCTTCCTATCTTGGTGTGCCGATAGGGATTTGTCTCAGGAATTTGATCTGCCCACGGTCTTGGCCTTCTTGCAGGACGGTGTGGATAAGGGCCACAGTTTGAGTTCCCTTAAGGTTCAGACTTCTGCTGTCTCTGTTTTCTTTCAGAGGCGCATTGCTATCCTTCCTGATGTCAAGGTGTTTTTCCAGGGCGTTGCTCTTACTCGCCCTGTCTTTAAGGCTCCTGCTTCTCAGTGGGATATTAATCTGGTTGTGGGTGTCCTTCAGCGCCCTCCCTTTGAGTCCTTGGCTACTATTCCTCTACGCCTTCTGACGTGGAAAATGGCCTTTCTGCTGGCGATGGTGGCTGTTCTCTATGTCGCGGAGTTGCATGCTGTGTCCTGTAGACCACCATTTTTGGTGTTTCACAAGGACAAGACGCTGCGTCTCACCTCTCAGGAGTTCCTTCCCAAGGTGGTTTCTGAGTTCCACATCAATCAGGAGATTGTGGTGCCCTCTTTCTGCCCTGATCCCACCTCTGACACTAGTTAGACATGGTGCTTTGTCTCAAGTTTTATGTACATTGCACGGAGTCTATCAGGCAATCTGATGCGCTGTTCATCATTCCTGAGGGTCCCAGGGCAGGAAGACCTGCATCCAAAGTGACTATTGCTTTTTGGATTAAGTCCACTATTCGTAAGGCTTATGAGCTGAGGAAGAAGCCTGTCCCTTTCAAGGTCACGGCTCACTCTACAAGATCTATTGGGGCTTCTTGGGCTTACAAGAATCAGGCCTCTGCTGATCAGTTGTGCAAGGCTTCCACCTGATCGTCTGTGCACACTTTTTCGAAGCACCACTGTGTTGATGTGTTGGCATTGGCTGATGCCAGCTTTGGGAGGAAAATCCTGGAGGCAGTTTTGCCTGTCTAGGATCTTCTTTGGTTCTTGGTGCTTCCTTCTCTTTTGAGCCCTGCTGGCACTAGTTCAGTGTGCTGTGTATCAGTTTGGGGTGTTGTTACCACTGTTTAGTGTCCGTTGACAGTTTATTGTTGTCAGGCTATCTCTGATCTGATGGTTCATTTAGGAGCTGGTAACTTTGGGGGCTTTGCGCCTGGTCCTTGTCTTACTTCCCGCCTCTGGGAAACTCAATGGTTGGACATCCCAAAGTTACCAGTAACCTGTATTGGACGACAGAGAAAAGAGGATTTTAGTCTTACCTGTTAAATCCTTTTCTCTTAGTCCATACAGGTTACTGTCAGGTTACCCTGTCAAGAGACCATGTTTGGCTTTCCTGTGGCAGACCGTGGGGGTTCTTCAGGGTCACGCTCACAGGAGTCTTCTTTCCTTCCACTATCTAGTCATAGTTAGTGTCTCAAATCTTTCTGGAGCTGGTTGGCTAGCTGCAGCCAAGGAGGGAAGGTAGGCTCTACCCCCTGTAGTCATTTCCAGAATTGTTCCTGCCTACTTAAAGGGGCGGATCGCCTACCCAAAGTTACCAGTAACCTGCATGGACTAAGAGAAAAAGATTTAACAGGTAAGACTAAAATCCTCTTATCTGCTATGAACTCAATTTGTACATATCTCCTTAGTTGCCTTTGAATTTAGCTGAACATAGTGAGACACACAGAGCTATAATAGTCTTTTGTAAATACAGTTGTCACAGACTCTTTATATAAACATCACTTTAAGTGATGGAAGGAAAAATAGCTGATTCAAGGCAAGTACAAACATTAACTACTTGAGGATTGGAGTTGAGCGCAATGCGTTGCACCCCTGTGTAGTCCTTGATGTGTTTGTGTGTGGGGTGGGGGGGCTAATATTGTTTTAAAATTATAAAGCTGTTGTAGAACAGCTTGCAAATTAAATGGTGCTACACTGGTAATACCACAGAGCTTGTATTTGAAATGTTTCTACATTAGTGATATCAGAGCTTAAAACTGAGATGGAGCTTCACTAGTGAGATCAGAGCTTAAGATTCAAATTGAGCTACTTTAATGATACCACAGAGATTAAAATCAAAATAGAGCTACACTAATGATATAATGGAGCTACCTTTGAAATTGAGCTTATATTTAAAATGGTTGTACATAGCTTATATAATGGTTGTACATTTGTCATACCATAGAGCTTATAATTGAATTGGATCTACACTAGTGATACTACAGAGTTTATGACATTATGAAGCAATGGGGAGAGGGTGACGAATGGCAAGGGGGGAGGTAGAAAGACAAAGGGGAAAAGAGAGAGACATGGGAGTTTATAATGGGGAGAAACAGGGGCAATGGGAAAAGACGTGAGGGGCAGAGACAATGGGGTAGACAGAAGGGTGACAGAGGAGAGAAGGAGAGTGTAGAATGAGGATATATCGCACTTACATTTTATTAACCCTTTGGCTTGCTTGTCATACTGGACCTCAATTAGTTAAATAATCTCAAATAATACAATTTGGCTGCAATCCCCTGCTCCATCCTGTTAACCCTTTGAGTTCTAGAGGCATGTGCAAAGCTTTGCGCACCCCCCTGGCACAAGGGATTAAACCATAATAATAACTAGTATTTATATAGCGTCTTTCTCCCTGTGGGACTCAAAGCTATTTCAGTGCATGTTCTCCAGTATGCTTATTTGTAGACATGGCTCTCACACTCAGTCCCCAGCCCTCATCCCCTAATCACTTTTCAGCCAACCGTCATAATGATCAGTTGCCCACCACCACAGACCTGCTTCCAACAGAGATTTTATCCAGCTACCAGCCCTCAGTCCCAGTTTCTCATCATCACTAGCCCCCACACAGATCTTAAGCCCCGTTCTTCATCACAGACCTTAAACCAGTGATTCTCAACCAGGGTGCCGTGGCACTTTGGTGTGCCACGGACATCAGCTTAGGGTGCCCCATGTTTTCTATGAAGACTAACAAAAATGGACTTTTAAATAAAGATTTATAGAAATTGTTATGCACAATAGATTTAGTTTTGTTATTATGATTATAAAACCTAATAATAATTGTATGTTTGTGTATTGTACCCTTCTTATGCCCTTGATAAAGTACATTAAATATGTTAGGGGTGCCCCGAATGTTGTAGATTATGTGTTAGGGGTGCACCGAACAAAAAAAGATTGAGAATCACTGCCTTAAACCCATATCACCAATGTTCCCAGCACCATGGTCCTTAACCCCATAAGGCATTTTGTTCTCCATCACCATAACCCTCATCCCCCCCTTCACTAGAGCCCACCAAATCTGTTTCGTTTGATTTTAGACTAGCAAGTAGAAAATCCAGTACCTGGAGCCTGTCGCTTTACATACAAGCATTCATTTGTGGCCCAATATAAACTAAGGAATGATGCTGGACACACAGTGATTCTTTTTAACACCCCCAACCCCTAATAGGGGTCACTGGTGTTGCACACTACTCTCCATTTAAGCCTTGAGATATGCTGGGACACTCCTGCATGAAACCTGCGAGAGAGAGAATCTTCAGCTACAAATTTCACAAACGCAGTTCGCTCCTCCCATTATCACACACATCCTGCCCTCTAAAACGCACCGGCACTGAGAGGAAGAGTGACAGGAAAGAAGTGGCCTGCTCCTCTATCAGGTTCTGATGCTGTGGCTTTGTGCCACCATAAAGGCTTCTGCATTCCAGTGATGGCACGTTCCATAGGTTCGCCATCACTGTTCTATAGAAACCAGTGTGCCTATTAGTACTCCAGTGTGTGACTAAGAGCTCAGACAGCACTCTAACGACTTTAGCCTTTTAATGACCAGATGGTTCTGCAAAGCTTTGAGAAGCAATTTTTTTGCACAACCTTCTGGATCCTGACGTTCTAAGCAGAAAAGCAAAACATGAACTAATAGAGAGCAAATTAACTGCACCATAGGTGACAAATGCAAATTCTGTATATTTTCCCTGATTTAAATGGGGCTTTTAACCCAAATAAGCTCCAGTGGAATTGATGGGAATTTGGGGATTCTTTCTCCCTATTGTGCAGTTGGTTTGCCCCAGGACTGCTCATTTTTCTTTCTCCACCCATGACCATTTAGGATATGTGAACATGTAACGTTTTCTGTGTCAGAAAATATCTGAAGCAGGGTGGGCAACCTTTGTTCTCTTGCTGCTGTTGAACTATAGTTCCCATCAACCTCAACCAGCTATTGGCCATTTGAGGACAATGTGAGTTTTATTCCAACAGCAGCCAGAATGCCTAGATATGATCAGCTTATGGCATGGATTTGGCAAGGGGTAAATCCCAATTTAATAAACCGTTTTACACATTCTATTTGTATTTTTCCTCCATACCTCCAAAAAGAAGAAATATGTGCCTCATAATATTAAACAGATTTATGTACAGTCGAAATCTCTTCAGGGTAAACAGACGGATGTCTACAGCTGACTGGGCAAGTGTGAGGGAGCAGTGGAAGAAGAGAAGGCTAGTGCAAGGGGGAGAGGAGGACTAGAGGAGAGGCAGACAATGTATAGAGATACGTGGAGGGAGTAGAGGGACAGATGAGGGACAGAACAGACTCCCCTGGAGCCCTTTTACTTCTCCTGCTTAACCACTTGAATGCTAGAATGGATTGGTAAGCATTGCACAGCAACACGCTGGTGGCATCTCTAGTATACAAGGTGTTAACGCAGGGTGCAGTTGTGGGTGGATTAATCCTGCGCTGTGCTTTTATGAACCTGCACTAGCCTTGGTAGTCTTGCTTGTTCCACGTCTAATTGAGCTGGTTCTTGTCTGTTCACTTGATCCAGCTCATTTAGATGTGGGGCAAATGAGAGAGACTCCCAGCATAGTGCAGGGTTATTACTGCACACGGGGAGACAGATAAATTAGTGAAGGATTTTTTTCACCCATTAAATCACCACTACATTCCCCTCTTGCATACTAAATGTCTCTTTTGCATTGCTGTGTGCAATGCTTTATAGACTACTAAAGCATCTAATGGGGTTGCCTTAGTCTTTTTCTTTGTAGGCTTCCTGTGT
Organism: Rhinophrynus dorsalis; assembly: GCA_037306005.1. NCBI lineage: Eukaryota > Metazoa > Chordata > Amphibia > Anura > Rhinophrynidae > Rhinophrynus > Rhinophrynus dorsalis. The sequence continues at coordinate 66,063,756 of CM074718.1, forward strand.
GTGTGTTCAGGCTGTAGATGTTGCCAGTGTTAGAAGACAGGCAGCAGGTTCATGCAGTGACAATTTCTGCCACTCAATGGGCGTTGCGTGATAAAGAGGTGATAAAGTGTAGATGACTTCTCCAGCTCCTATGTTATTCTGTGGAACCATTGCAGTAAGATTTCTCCAACTCTGGAAATCTTAGTGTATAGGCTCTATAGAATAATATAGGAACTGGAGATGTTATCACCTCTTTATCACACCTTAGTGCATAACCCCCAATGTGTCCCCCATTGGCTGCTGTGCTTACCACACACCCACTATTACTAAGAAAAAAAAAAGTCAAGGATGTCCTTGTTCCCATAATACTTTCTGTGGCCATTGCCATGATCAGTGCCTGAATGCAGAAAACAACCGTCTTAGTGTTAGAGGCTGTGTGCTTTCCACTGAATAGTGCATTTAAAGACATAACATGGAATTTGCAAATTTTCTATTTAGCGATATTTTACAGTGTCTTTGCTCATCTCTCTAACGGTCTTAAAAACAAAACGAAAGCACATGTAACTGTAGCGTTGTCCATACTCTATGGAATAGAGGCAGAGATCAGCCTGTCAGGATAGCAGCTGCCCAGAAGGCAGGTGAGAGTTTAATGATTAAGACTGTGTGTGCCAGAGGGCGTAGGCTACGCATACCTTACATACCCATCTGGTGTTCAAACTGTTACAGTGAATTTGACAAGTTTAGTTCCTTTTAAAGTGGGCTTGTCACCTTAAGTAAAAGTTCAGTTCATTTAAAATAAAATTAAAAGCTGCCTATATATGTGCTTGACTTTTTTTTTTTTTTTTTTAAGTAAATCGTTTTTGAGATATATTTAGTACAGTGTGCCTGGCAAGAACATATAGTACCACCCTGTTCCAGCAAAAAAAAATATTTGAAAGATGCTTTTAAAAATAGTATTATATATATATATATATATATATATATATATATATATATATATATATATATATAATTTTTTTTTTTTTTTTTTAAGTATTCTTTAAGGTTAACCACACTAAAAAAATACTTGTTTAAAAAAAAAAAAAAAAAAAAAACCCGTTTTAAATGTATTAAATTTTTTTTTTTTTTTTTTTTGCTGGAACAGGTACTATATGCTCTTGCCAGGAACACTATACTAATCCGTTTACTTTCAAGAACAAAATGATTACAAGTGCTCTATGAATAAGTGTTATGAATGGGATCATTTCTAAGTACAGCCCAATGGAGAAATTCGAATCCACTCAACCATTGGAATGCAGTGCCATATTGTGCCATCAGAAAACAAGTCAATTGCTCTTTCAAAAATTAAAACCTAGAGCATGTGCATCCAAGTGAGGGCCGCATGATCCCAGTGTGTGGCCTAACTGCTTTTTTTCTTTATTTTTTTTTTTTCCTAACAAAATCTTTAATCTAATTAGCTCATATACACTAACTAGGAGGCCAGTAGGGCCTCAAAACCTGCTTATCAATACAAAAAAGGAATGCAGCCCTCACACGTATGGATTTCTGATCCACCTCTGAAAAAATGTGGACACCCCTGGACTAGTGCAATATAGAACAGCTGGTGCTCTTAGAGCCGTAGGGGTAACGACAAAAAAATGTCGTATGAAAGACAAAGATAAGTAATTGTATGCCTGAACGACATATTTTCTGTAGAGTATATGACAAAAAACTAGTAATGTCCGTTGTGTATGACACAACTGCAGAATTGATGGGCAAAGGGGCGGGGCAAGGGCATGGCTAAACTATTCTCCAGTGTCGTACAGAGGAAAAGAAAATTTGTCGTAACAAACGACAAAAAATGTCTTGCAAAAGACAAAATTTGTACATTAAGAAAAAAGTGGAGGGAATGTGAAGTTCTGAACGTGAGAATTTGTGTCTTTAGTTAAGACCGTTTTGTCGTTAGTTAAGACATTTTTAAAGACATTTTTGTCATTAGTTAAGACTTTTTTTGTCGTTGCATACGACAATTTCAGTCAGGACAAACAACCTATTTCTAATCACAACCGACACTCTCTGAAAATATTAATAATCCCAACGACACTGTACTGTGAAAAGTAGTTACAAATGACAAAAGCTATTTTGCTACTTCTTTGAACATATGGCCCTTAGTGTAGCTATACGCTGTTTTGCATATATGGTGGCAACCATATAGAACGAATGCATTGATTTCCTTCTGGCGCGCAATGGGTTTATCATTTAGCACCAACGCATGGTAAAGTTGGCTCCTTTCACAACCATTTCTAAAAATATAAATTTCAAACATACAAGAAGGCAGCAGAATCCACGTCTCCCCTCTCAGTGCTTTGGTCCTGCAGTGTAAATATTCATTCTTGGTTTGCAAGTTGTGTGCAGTGCAGATCTTCTGAGTGATATATTTAGCAGAATATGCGTTCATAGCATTAAGCATTTGTTCCACAGCACATTCTTGGTCTGCAGCATGCGGTCCAGCTGGTAGTTTAGGTCTGGCTGGTCATCGTGTGCCTGAAGGTGCCGACGCTCTCAGAAATCTCAGCCCCACCTGCCTCTGTGAGATCTCTTTAACAAATGGTTTCAGGCCTAAAGGAAAAACAATTTTAGGATTCTTTCCTGGACATAGAACTGAGTGAAATGTTCATAATGTGTTCAGTGTCTGTGTATTCCTCACCCTATGGCACACAAGGGTGTTTAACTGAGGAGTAAAGTTTTATCATGAAAAAAAATATGTTCCAGGACTTTTGCTGCTGATTTAAACAAGGGTGTATTCACTAACTGGGGATGATTTTTTCTAAAATTATTTCAGCTCAAGCACATTTTTTTTATTATTATTATTTTATGTCCTACTTTTGCCAATGCATGTGACACTAGGACAATAGCTGTCTGGGAAGACCACTTTCTGGATGTTATACGGATGAACCCAAGGAGAACCTAGTGGTCCTTATGAATAAGATCCTTGAAGTTAATGATTACCTTACTGAAGCAGCCTTTTGATGTCAATAAGCTTAGTGGAAAGGCCTCTGCTTTCTCCGTGGCAGCAAGTCGTACTTTGCGGCTTAAGATTTGGTTGGCTGACCAATCCTCAAAGTTATCTTTGGGAATCTTTCCATTTTGTGGGCAAACAGCTGTTTTTGCAGAATTGGGCAAGGTTATCAGTCATGTCACTGGAGGCACGAGTATCTTGTTGCCCGAGGTTACTCCTTTTTTCCATGGACGACCCGTGGTTTTTGGTGCCACCCCCCCCCCTGCCCATATGGCTACATGCCTAGGGCACTTCTACCCTCACCAACCCAGCAGCCATGTTTAATTACAAAACCTAAACACACTTTGCCAGGCAAAAAGCCCCTGCAGAAGCCCAAACCTACCCCATTATGACTGTCAGGCATCTGGGCCGCCACAGGCTTTAGGTCGTCTCCATTCCAATCCATTTCCATTGCAAATTGGCCATTTCAGTGGGTTTTGCAGGTAGTTTCGTAGAATTTCATACACTTCAAGTCCCTTCTTCCATGTTGTTTCTTCATGTCCAGAGTACTTCACAATTCTGAGCAAAGCAGTCTATTTTGAACACATTGGTTTCTGTGCTAGACCGTTTCCATCTCATCTTTTCATGGTCTCGTTGTTTGTTTTTACATTTTTGCACACTCTCTGATTTCGCAGTTCCAAACAGAAAGCTCTCTGTAAACAGTTCAGATAATTCCCTGTCAGGAATATGGAACTGTAAAAAATAAATTAATAAATAAGTGTAAACAAGATGACATTATACTTTTAGAATATGTGAAGTCAAAAAGTCGTTTCAGTGTAATTTTAACTTCATTTTCACAGATCAAGATCAAGAGAGCTTGCTTGACTTTTTAGCCTACCTGTAAATAAGCTATACCAGACTATGGACATTGGCCTGTATTTATAAACTGGATTTATCCTGGAGTAAACCATTTACATGTTTTTAGCATTCAAGGGGTTAAAAGCCCTATTTTATTGTCCCCTATCGTGCAGTTTGCTTACTACAGAATAATGCCAGTATGCAGTTTTTAAATATGGACCTTTGTCCCTCCCACCATAAAAAAAATCACAGTTGTTTTTATTTGGGTGCTTTTAACTTGAATTTACAAGTGTATATTCCTGTCTAATCCAACCATGGTCTCCTCTTCTTTTGCAGGCCGCTCTTCCCTGTTTCCTATTGATGATGGTTTGTTGGATGATGGGCACGGTGACCAGGTCCTGAATTCACCCAATTGCTATTCTGGACACCAGAATGGGGAGAGAATAGAGCGATTTTCAAGAAAGGTGTTTGTTGGTGGCCTCCCACCGGATATAGATGAAGGTGGGTGTCCACTCATACCAATGCACTGAAGAAAGCACTGGCATCCCAGGCACATTGGAACATATTCAGGAAACTAAGGTGGTCCAGTTCCAGGAAAAACCATTGGTGACAAATGATAATTTCTCAAATTCCCATTGACTTAAATGGGGCTGTAAACCCCTTGAATGTGACAAAATTCTCCAGTGTATTGCAAAAGCTTTGCCCTAGAATAGACCCACTTTAGCTTCCTGAATACAGAGTTTAGTCTTTTAAACCTTTTACGACCAAAGAACCTGCAGCACATTGGAGTTCTACAGATGGTGATCTGTCTGCAGCCACAGATGGATTTATCACAGAGGTGCAAATAACACCTCACTTTTTAAGGACTGATTACCGACAACGCAGGTCTTTACCTTAATTCTTAATAATGTGTTGTCTCAACAGGCTCAGACTCCATTCCTGCACCAACCTGTCTCTTGGTACAGAGTTTCTGCATGGAGACTGTTGATTTTTGTACATAAAGCAATAAGCAAAAATCCACAACATTTGATTTGTGAATATTTGTACGCGTGCAATTCTACATCTTGTTTCATTTGGGAATAAGATTGTCCTTGGTCAGACCCTATAAAACCTGAGACACACAACCAGGAGAATCCCTATGAAGTCAGCCAACACTGCAAAAAAAGATGAGAATAAAGATACTTTACATTGATGTACAATGCTAATAAATAATCAGGGCAAATGCCATTTAGTCATTTGGATGCTATAGTTGTATATTGAAATAAGTAACATACTGCTTGACTGTGCCTTTAAGATCCACTCTACAGCCACCTTTGGCTTCAAAGCAAATGCAAAAAAAATCTGTTTAAACAGAAGTGGGCAAAATGACTGTTACTCACCCAGTCTTGTGTTGATTCCTGCAGGGTCGGGTGAAGGTCGCCTCTTCTTCCTGTTTGATTGGTGACTGGGTAATTTGTGGTCTAAAAGGACAATCTTCTGAATTGTCAAACCCAATATTACTACTAGGGTTGCACATAGCTGAAATCCCTGCTCAGCTGCAGTAGTAACTTGGGGTTGGATAAGTCAGGAAGTCTGTCCCTTGTCCACATTACCCTGTCACAGACCAAGATGGAAGTAGAGTAGGCCTTCACCCAGTCCTGAAGGAATTTGCACGAGATCATGTGAGAATCACATTAAGATTTAACCCCTGAGCTAGTGGACTAAAATGGCGGTGGTCAAGGACACATGGCCACTCTTTTTTAGTGTTACTGTTTTTAGCTATACTGTTCCTTTAATTATATCCAAAATGGGTTTGTTATATTTTAACTCTGTTGGAGGAGTGCTCACAAATATATTAACAACTTAGGTAATAAGGAATTCACATGAGGAATAATTACCCAGCTCAAGATTTCTTCACGCACACTGGCAAAGTGCAGATAATATCGTAACCTTTTAAAGGACAAGATAAATATCCAACACATTATGTATTATGCAAGTTGTTTATTGCAGCAGTTCTCAGCTTCTTATATATTGTTGCTTATTTTTAATACTTCAGTAATTAATAACCCTTTGAGTGCCAGAGGGGTACACAACGCATTGCAAAGCAATGCGTTGTGTACCCCTCTGACACTCAAAGGGTTAATATGTAACCCTTTGGGTGCTGTAACATCGCTAGTGTGTTTGTTTTCAGTCTCTGGTGTTGAGAATGTTGGGGGGGGGGTGAATCACACAGCACAAATATTTAGACACATTCAGGTTAATACTTTGACACCATGGCACAATGTTCAAAAGAAAAACATCATGATTTTATTGAAGGCCTGTCTCAGGACTGGGTCACTGCATTGTGAGCCCCAGTGGGTCAACAGGAGAACACAACTGGGTTCTGGAAAGAGACCCCCAATTCTCCTCAGGGAAGAGACCGAACTGCATTGCTCTGTTTCCTGTCCCACATTGACCCTCTGTATCTGGCTTGAAGGCCCAACACAGCAGGTATATGGAGGTTGCACACACGGGTGTGTGATCGTGTGGGTGTGTGTGATGATATGCACTAAGGCGTGATAAAGTGGAGATGACTTCTCCAATGACACCACTTCTCCAGTTCCTATGTTATTCTAGGGAGCTTATTCCCTAAGCTCTCTCCAAAGTTGGAGAAATCGTAGTGCATAGGCTCCATAGAATAACATAGGAACTGGAGAAATAATATCCCTGTAGAAGTCCCCTCCATTTTATCATCTTCCTGTCACACCTTAGTGCATCTCCCAACAGGAGTTTGTTGCTGAGAGCCACAAATTTCTGGTTTGTGTAACAGTTGATTGTAGTATTTTGGGGCTGCGCCAGTGCAGTCCTAGGCATTCACCAAGTCTACACCCATAGGAGAGTAAAGTGAGAACTTAAAAAATAACAATAATTAACCCTTTGAGTGCCAGAGGGGTGTCCAACGCAATTCTTTGCAATGCGTTGCATACCTCTCTGGCCCTCAGGGTCAAAGTAATGAAATGTTGATGCGCCTTTAAGACTTGGAACATCATTCCTTTCAGGGATTTGATTTTTATCTGTAAAGGCCTATGGTTGATTTATCCTCAAACATAATCACTGACAATTACATTTTAGCTTTACATCAGAACTGTATCGGTTAATATGCTTTCCGTTTGTTTAGATGAGATCACTGCCAGTTTCCGACGATTTGGCCCTCTGGTCGTAGATTGGCCCCACAAAGCGGAAAGCAAGTCCTACTTTCCACCTAAAGGTAAGCAGGAAGTGGAGCGCCGTAAACCAATTTAACCCTTTGTTTGCCAGGGAGCTACCCTCTCTGGTACACAGATGGTTAAACTTATTTTGTAAATCACTTTCCCTGAACATATTAAACCTTTGCGCACCAGAGAGACACTGAAAGCATTGCTTTGCAAAGCAGTGTGTGTTACACAACCCTCTGGTCCTTTCAGGGTTAAAGTGGCTGTCAGCCTCCTTTTTGAATTTAAATAATAAAGTCAAATTGCCTATGCATTTATTAGTTTTATTTTATTTTTAACAGTTGTATGCCCTTGACAGTGAGCTCCCTAAATTTCTGGTTTCTGAGAGCTTTCTGTCAGACTGAGAAAAAGCAGTGATACAATGTAACACCATGTCTGCAGCACTGAGTGCTCTGTACGCTGTCTTTAATATATAGGAGGCTGGCATTTCTTCTGTGGGGCTAGTATTACATTGTATCACTACCTCTGCTTATGCAGTCCTCAGCAGGAAGCTCGTCTTGAAAACAAGGTGTTCTCTATCGAAGTCATAAAAATGTTATAAACAGGCAAAGATTAAAAAAATAAAAGTGTAGGCAATCTGACTTTGTATTCTAGACTTGCAGAATATGTCAAGTGAAACCCTTTGCAATGCGTTGCGTACCCCTCTAGCACTCAAAGGGTTAACTTTAAAAGTAATCCACATTTTTATTTTGATTGCAAGAATGAGCTGAATCATTCTAAATTTGTATGGATATTTAATTTTATTCATGCCAATAAAAGACATTTATTTAAAACCAGATTATAAATTATATGATGGTTTGTTTTCAAAGAAGAATATAATTACTTGTTAGACCATCGCTGACAGATTAATAGGTCCACATATAAATAAAATGAAATGTAAGCAGTCTGCTATTCCTGGTGATGGTTTCCAATATCTAATACTGAGACTCCTGTCTAAAGAGGAACTGGATCAATCCTGAAGCAAGCCAACTGCACCACAAAGGATAAACATTTCCATTGATTTAAATGGGGCTTTTAACGATTTGAATGCTTGAAAGGTCTTTGCAATGTGCTGGAGACCACTCAAGCATTCAATGAATTAAAAGTCCCATTTTAATCAATGAACATGTTTCTGTCCCCTGTGGTGCAGTTGGCTGCTCCAAGTACATCGACTTTACTGAACCAAAGTGCAAAGTCACTGCACCCCTCCGCCCACATCATAAGCATAGCTGGGAACTCTTCGGTTATGACTTTGCATTACAGAGGCTGATTCTACAGATGTGGGAGTTTCTAATAAAACTCCACCCACTTGTGCTCCTTCCCTGTCTGTTCCTCCCACTTCTCTATTCCCAGCCTTTTCTTTTACTAGTTTTCTTAAAGGGATAGTAATGTTTCAAAATAAAAGCAGCTCCAATTATTCTTCATAGTATTTGGGCCATGGAGAGTGTCATTTCAATACTGTCAGAGTTGTAGTCCAAGAGTAATTGAATGAAAAAGTATCCCCCTCCCACCCCTTTTACTGATGTAACACTGCTCACCTCAGGGCAGGGTTTTCCTTATGTTCACAGTAAGAAGATTGTCCCTTGCTGTGAGCTGTCCGGTCTGTGGACCATATTCCACATCTGAGGGGAGGTAGCGTACTCTAGGGGGAGGATACTTTATCATTCAATTACTCTTGAACTACAGCTCTGACAGTATTGAAATAACACTCTCCATGGCCCAAATACTATGAAGATTAATTGTAGCCGCTTTGATCCTTGCCGGCGCGCCGGCGGTCATAGTACGTCAAGGGTCGATTTGACTTAATGACCGATGACGTACTATAGCCGTCATCGAATTCCGGGCTCCCCCGCGGCTGCACGCCGTTCGGGGAGTCCGGAACGCAACGGCGCAATAGAAAAAAATTGCTCCTTGGTCGTTCAGACGGATTCCCCAGTCCTTAAGGGGTTAAGGACCATGATGGTCATAGTACATCACGTAGTCCTTAAGGGGTTAAAGACCGTAGGGCTGTGCAATGAACACATTGCAGTTTAATTTAAAACATTGAAGCGGTTATGGTTTCTCTATTAAAACACAGAATAAATAGGCAATAAAGTTTAATTTCGTTTTATTGTCTAGCAATAAAGCAAATAATTCTCTTTGTGCCCTAAACAATGCAAATGGGAGTATACAGCTTTTGATGCAGCGCAGCCATTACAATATATATTAAATATTTAATACACAATTATGGTTGCCGCTGTTTTTGATCTTCAGACTAGTTTTTTATTAACCTTCCGACTGCTAGAGATGTCTTAAGATTTGAAAAGAAATTCAGTAGAGACGTTTGTAGCCTTTTATTTCCATGCTCCAGATGAAGTACTTTTTCATTGATTGAGACAACTTGCTTACTTGTGACTGCCAATCAGGTGACACTGACAAATCTGGAGTCTCCCATTTAACTTGGGAATTTTAACACACTCGTCTAGTATTCAGGGAATGCTTGGCATGAGAACTGTGTGGCAATATTTAAATAATCCCTTCAAACCTTTGCTAACCTATAATTGGCTGGGGCTTATTGGCTATTTTGATCCTAGGTTTATTAATAGCTGATCTGGTTGCCCTTTTCAAGTCTGTTGTATATCCAACAGCTGAGGACTCTTACACCTCCAAGGCCAGTAGTCTCTCCAGCAGGGAAAGAATATCGCACTACCCCCTGCATATAAGATAACATTTGTCCTCATAGACTAAAACCCCCATTCACATGGGCGCAACATTGCTGTAGCAACAGAAAATCATGAAAAAAAAAACAAAAAAACATATGGTTTGTAAATCAATGTGTGCTGTATGGCATTTCACACAGTCTGCGTACTCTGGTTGTTGTAGAGAGTAGACACAGTATGCTGTTACTTTCCTCAGACAATACAATAGCACAGCTACACATTTGTAGTGCTGGGTTCAATGGATTAGCATTGAAATTGCATTAAAACCATGCAACTGTTGCAGTTAGCTGTGTTTCCCATGTGAGCTGGTCACTTCTGTCTATTGAGGCAACGGGATGCTGGGAAATCTTTACTACACTGTGTTGGTAACAACAAACCAAACCTACAAAAAAGTAGCACTACTGCCTGTGTGAGGAGATTAATGGTCAGCTGAACAGAGCTGTCTATAAACTACTGTAAAATTTCATACCATGGAAGTACTGCTCCCCACCAAATTGGAAGTTTGAGCTGCCATAACCTTTGAATAAAACCTCTGGATAAACCCTGCAATATAGATTAATTTTCAATATCAAACATTACTATCCCTTTAAGCTCTTCATAATAAGTGATGGGCGTGGTATCACGTGGTGACCACCATAAAAAAAAGTCAGTTCTGATCTATGTGGGATTTTTTTTTTTTTGCCTTGTTTGTTGAATGACTTTACAGAGCAAGAAAAGTCCCATAACATGTAATTTATTATTATTATTTAATCCTCAGTGGACCAGACAGTGTGCTGATCCTTAAAGAGTTAATGAAAATAATGTACTGTATCTTTAACCCTCTAGCAATCAAGCCGTCAAAGTGTATCCGTTTCCTTGCCAAGTCAGTCCTAGGTCCCTTTCACATGATCAACACCAATGCCGAGTCTGTTGTATCACCCCTTGTGGAAGGTCCTATGCTGGGCTATGATGCGTTTCACAAGTACCTTGTGTTAAAGGGATAGTAATACTTAAAATATAAAAAATATATGTTGCAGGGTTTATCCCCCTGAGTAAAACAAGGGTACACCCACTGCTTTGAGCTATCTTGTTAAAAAATTGTAACCGCTCAAAGTTTGAATTTTTTTAGGAACAATATCACAGTGGCCTGAAAATTTACAGTGGCGCTGTTGCTACACCATCCTGTAGACTGCTCTGGCCTGTAGACCATAAATCTCCATAGGGCGGTGTAGCAACAGCTCCACTGTAAATTTTCCGGCCACTGTGATAGTACACCTAAAAATTTCAAGTTTAATATTTTTTTAATAAAATATCTCTCAGCAGTGGGAGTACCCTTGTTTACTCAGGGGGATAAACCCTACAACATATATTTTTTTACATTTTAAGTATTACTATCCCTTTAACAGACCTAACCTAGTGCATCTTTACTGCCTTCCCTCAATAAAACATTAAAGATTCAGCAAGGACGGTCTGCACAGTAGCCTATGGGTCTGCCAGCATACCATCCGCACTATCCTTTCAGAGGTTGTAATGCTAAATTTATGGCTGGTCCACCTGAGCAACAGCCAATAATATTAGCTGGCTTTCACATGAGTCGGGTGTCGGGCACATCCGTCTGTCATCCTGATCAGCGGTGATGTGGGTGAAACAATTCAGGGGATAGAATTGTAGAGATCTACTGTAGTCCTGTCTCCCATGTGAAAGGCCCCTTTTGCCATTGCAGTGTCCTGATTTTATCTTTGCAAAGTGACCAAAGCTTTTATGGAGGATCTAACAGATCCTTTGAGATGTAGCTGCACACATGGCGATACAAGTTGGAGATAAATCACTTGGTCATTCCTGATGTTAATCTCTCTGTTTATGAGCAACAATATTGCATTGTCTTTGATTTACTTACCCCATTAAAAACCTGATCTATTTTATTGAGGGATGGTAAACTCCAAGGGAAATGGTTCCCTCTACCCCCTCCTGTGTATTTTGACAGGTTTATTTTGCTAATAAAAGACACAATAGTGTAACTTCTAATTGCTTAAAATTAACAAAGCCGAATTTATTTATTTATTTTATACTTTTCCTTCAAGCATCATAGAATTTTTATGTTTTACCGCAGTTTAACTCCGTGGATGTTTGAGATCTCTCTAGAATCCAAGGGGTTAAGAAAATATTTTGCATTTAAAAGCGTTGTTTTTCATATAATTCTATAATTGGTCCTGGATCTCTCAAAAGGCCATTGATTATAGCTCCCTTCACGTATCATTTAGGCAGCAAGGCCAAAGCAGTTACAATTTTTGTCATCTACGATTTAGAGTGAGAGGGTTTTTTAACCCTTTGAGTACCAGATCAGTATTATAATTTTTGTAAAAATAATGGGGGGTTTAATGTAACCATGGAGTTCCACAAATACAGCCATTTTATTGAAACTGGGGGACTTCACTTGCCAAAACGGTTAGTGTTTGACCCTTTGAGAGCTTCACAGTGTGTTGTATCTGGCATTCAAAGGGTTAAGGATATTTCAAGCAGAAATGTATTGACATTTGAAGTTTATTTTAATCTTAAGATGATAAGCACTCGGTGGGTGCAGTAGTTATCCACTTATTGGGCTTCTGAAAGATCCTAGAGTTTGAGTGCCAGAGAGGAATCAAACGCAACAATGCATCAGACACCTCTGGTCCTCAGCTGGTTGGGCCTATTACCTTGAGAAGTATATCTGAATACTTATTTCAAAGCTGCCTATTTTTCATGTTGGCTAGAAGATTAGCAGATGTATAGCTAGGAGAAATGCACACTTTTATTTCTAGAAAAAGGGAAGGTCTCCTGGTGCAGCACAGAGCTTAATTAGCCTATGAAACATCAAAGAAAAGCAGAATTTGCATATGAAACTGCACTAACAAACTTCATTAGCAAACGTTACCAAGTATGAATATCTCCTAAACCATACATTTGCATGTCTTTTGCTTAACATGACAGACACTCTTTTTTAAAGACGTTTTCAGATATGCAAACTTGAATCAAGGTGACAGGGATCCTCTTTTAAAGCCATAGTTATGCTTTAATATTTTGTTTGTTATATGCAATCATAGGTAATAAGAGTGTTTGACTTGATGTCACTCACACTGTTTAATATGCTGTAATTTAAAATATGTCCTCCTTCCACTCCTTCTGGTAACATCAACCACTTCTCCAGTGGAGGGGCTCACTGGTATTGCTTGGTTGGCATGGCAACTCAGCTCTGATTTCACTCACACTGAAACAGTTGTCTGTGTTTCAGGTGTGTCCTAATGTCAGTGTACGCATGCTCAGTCAGGTTGCCATTG